>CM065731.1:59147289-59157289 GCA_033310375.1 Conus canariensis
AGAATGGTGCAGACCACAGCTCCAGGCCCCGCTGCATCGGCCACGTTGGCGTCGGCAAGCTCAATGAGAACGGACAGTGGATACTTGAGCTTTGCTCCTACCACGACCTCTATATTATGAACACCTTCCTCCCCACCAATCCACACCACAGAGTGTCCAGGAGGCACCGTAGATCCTGTCACTGGCATCAGCTGGACTTCGTGATCACCCGAAGACCCTTAGAAAATTCCATATACTGGCTTTCAAACTTTCCTAACAGCAACAAGCAAATTTTGCCCTACGGGTATTTCTCTCTTAAAGTTTTTCTGTCTCCCTGATGAGTCCGATCCAGTGAACGAAAGGCCTAGGAGCAGGCAATACATACAGATCTGTCTTCGAGAGGGATTGCGACGGTTCCCTCATGCAGCTAGTGAAGGGTTTCCATGTTTATCATATATATTTTCCCATTTTCTTCATCTTCAATTTTTTTTTTTTTTTAATTTCAAATCTTTGCTAAGTCATCATTATAATGACGGAAGAATTGTTAACCTACACTTGTTTTCCCCCACTACTTAATTGTTCAGCATTATATTGTTTGGTCAATCAGTGGGTGATTGCATCTCTTAGGAGATCCAAGTAAAGGTTGTTCTGCACAATTCTTAGCCGCTGACAGTGCTTGGGTTATTGAGCAGCAGAGGTGACCACTCAGACTGTTCCATATCTTTTGATCTCCCTTGTATCCTTAAATGATCCTCAAGCATAGGCTCAAAGATTGTCCCCTACATTTTATACTGCTTGCATAATGTTTTCAGTTTCCAGCAACTTTTTTCCTCTCCACACTTAAGTTTTCTTTTATTCTTCTACCTTTCGCTGGCTGCTTTGGGGGTGCTGTTGGATTCTTTCTTGAATCCTTGGTGGTGAGAACACCGCAGAATTACGAACTGTGGTGTGTCTCTATTTGACGCCAAGAGCACAGACACAGTCAGCCGTGTCTCCCTGATGAGTCCGATCCAGTGGACGAAAGGCCTAGGAACAGGCAATACATACAGATCTGTCTTCGAGAGGGATTGCGACGGTTCCCTCATGCAGCTAGTGAAGGGTTTCCATGTTTATCATATATATTTTCCCATTTTCTTCATCTTCATTTTTTTTTTTTTATAATTTCAAATCTTTGCAAAGTCATCATTATAATGACGGAAAAATTGTTAATCTACACTTGTTTTCCCCCACTACTTAATTGTTCAGCATTAAAGTTTTTCCTTTGGTGCAAAAAGTTTGAGGTATTTGACCTTGCCGTTTGACAGTCAAGGGTTTTCCTTCAAGAAGTGTGAGTGTGTTTGTCCATCTTCATCATACTACGCCAACCAAACATCAGGACGTGCTGGGCGAGGTATAGGCTTGAATAATTCTACATGGGAAGGAGATAGAGACATACGTCCGAGGGAGATGATGGAAGTCCCTCCATGTGTGGCTAGGATTCACAAGAGAATTCTCGAGGAATGTTTGCCGACCTGCCATATCCAAGAGCACGTAGACGAGCATTTCCATCCCGGTGTTTAAAGCCACGAGCGAATGGAACATAGCGGATCTGTTTAGAAGAGACTGGACGATTGCTGTCCTTCGTTTTTGCGTATTTGGGCATGCAGTAGAGTTGCACAACAGTTTTGACCTTTTGAGGTGAATCTGCAGCAAATCATTGCAAAAGAATGAGCGAGTTCATTTCTTTTGGCTCATCTAATCATGAAGGGCATCTCAGATTGTTAAAAAAAATCACTATCAGAAATGCACACACACACACACGCACGTTTTTCTTCCCTCACCCTCCTTCTCACACACGGACACTCCCCCTCCCTTCCCCTCCTTTGTCCAAAACACACTCTTTACTTACCTCCTCCCTGCCTCCTTCCCCATCCCATCCCTACTCCCCCGCACACCCAACCTACGCCAACTCCACCCCCGTCCCGACACAGCATCCCTCACCATCAGGCCCACAGTGACCTGCGCGCACCATGCCCAGCCTGTTGCTCCGGCAGTGCCAGGTGCCCCCCTCCTCACTGTCCAGGCGGCAGTCCCCACCCACATCCCCCAACCCTCCCCCTCCTCCCGACACACCATCCCTCACCATCAGGCCCACAGTGACCTGCACGAGCCATGCCCAGCCTGTTGCCCCAGCAGTGCCAGGTGCCCCCCTCTTCACTGTCCAGGCGGCAGTCCTGGCGCCGGTCGCAGCGGGCCAGGGTCCACATGGTCATCTGGCGGCTGACGGGGGCGGGCAGGTCGAAGGCCTGGCACTGGAACAGCGCGGAGGGGGCCAGCCGAGGGATGTAGCGGGTCAGGTGGCACATGTCTGGAACCAAACGAAGGTGCGTGACGTGACACACGGCATGCATACACTCAGGTGGGGGTGGGGATGGGTGTAGTGGTGGGTGGGGGGATAATTGCTGGCTGGACTGTTATGTGAGAGCCCACTGCTGGTGCTCTGTGAGAGAGGGAGAAAGAGATGGGGGGAGACAGGGCGGGGAGAGAGAGAGAGAGAGAGAGAGAGAGAGAGAGAGAGAGAGAGAGATGGGGTAGAGAAAGGGGGGGGGGAGCAAAGAGGGAAAGAGAAAAACAGAGAACTGCGGAAAGGGGGGGGGGGAGGGAGGAGGTATGTACAGAGAGAGAAGAGAGAACGTTAATGAAAGAGAGGGGTTGAAGAAAATACAAAGTATGAGTGACAGAAACAGACAAGCTCTGAACCCATTGAAACAGTGAGACAACAGGTGAGACAATGTGAACAGGTAGATCTACGTGTCTAGCATGCGTTGTATTTGTAAGCCAAAGTATTCGGAGAAAATCCAGGTTTAGTTCGAATATACCGATTAAAAAAAAAAAAGGCATCTATCCGCATGAATTCATTTAAGTCTATCGGTATGCAATTGCGGACGTTCAGATACTTTCCGAGCTTTGACTATGGGACCCTAACACACACACACACACACACACACACACACACACACACACACACACATATGCACGGTGAACGCGCGCGCGCCATTACTGAAATGGTCCATTATCTAACCCATAGTTATCCAGTACGTGCCACATAACACTAACAGTACTACACTAGCAGAAGGGAATGAAAAAGCAAGGCGACAGGGGAGGAGAGGGGCCGGGGAGGGGGGGGGGGGGGCGGTCAGCAGAGAGGAGATGGAAAACGCCCAGTTTTGACACTAATTCAAATACGCAATACACTAGTCATAAACAACACAACTAGAAACCAAAAAGAGGCACCCTCAAGAAGCGAAAATAAAAGCGACGGAAGGATTCTGATTTGTTACCTCCGCTTTCCTGAGTCCCTTTCCTTGAGAAACGTCTGTCCCAAGCACTTTCCCTTTCAGTTTCCTTGACCGAAACCGGACGATGAACGGACGTTTCTTACCGGCCTGTGGGGGCGCTGTCCTGTGTGCAGCCTCCAGGTCGTCCTCCTGCACAGGCACCCCGATGAGAGCGATGAAGATCTTGCAACACTTGGCAGAGCAGTCAGCTGTGGTCTCCCCGCTCACCTCCGGGACGTTGTAGACTCGGAGATTCCAGCGACGATCATACTGCTGCTGGTCGTTCTGGTCACTCTGCAGTCTGACCATCTTCTGCTCCGGCTGGCTCTCCAATTCTTCATTTTCTCTTTGCAATTGATTTACGTCTGTTTTCACCACGTCAAGATGTTCCCCCATATCAAAAAACCTACTTTCAAATCTGTCCAGTCTGCGATTTACATTTTCAACTGTCCTGATATGACTTATAAGCTTAAATATAAGTGCTGATGAATGTTGAATAGCCAAAAAAAAAAAAAAAAATTCCAACACATCTGAACAATTTTCATTCGAACACTGCGAAGAAACAAAGAGAAGAAGGAGTCCCGCCCCCATCTCCTTAAATCTGTTTGAATCAGCCGCTGAGAAGTTCTTGTGGTAGGACAAAATCGTAACTAGCATGAAAAGAAAGAGGTCATTTCACTCCTACTTTCTCTTTGATTCATACAGAAACAAGAAGGGAGGAAATCACAAAAGTTTAATCTGGATCTTTCCTGACGTTGTAGTTTTCATTTTTGACTTTTCAGCATCTTCTTCAACCGCTAATTTTAGCGAGCAAGATGGACCTACCGTCAGAGCATATTTATCTTTCTTTTAGACTGAAACAATGCAATGACATGCTACTCCGGGAACTTTTGAGCAAAGTAGCTGCTGTCACAAACAACCTTGGAATTTAGATTTCGACCACACGTCATATACTGAATCGAGATCTGATTACAAATCTAGATCTGATTACATCGTGTGCTAACATACACTATTTGAACCAGAACTAAACCATATGTATAGATATCGGGGTAGCAGGTTAAGACCATTAAGATGACGCTGGCCAATCCGTTGTCCTTTCAACATTTTTCACCAAAGAACAAAGAACGATACAGCATGGGTCCACAGCCAGTAGTTCTCCGGGGCCTGGTTAATGTTTGAACGTAAAATATGGATGAGCAAAAACACTGAAAAAAAAAGTTTACTCAGCGGAATTAGTGGTGACCGACAGATTTGAGTGGGAGCCATCTCAAGCTGCACCTTGAGGCTGCTCGCTGTCACACCCTTTGATGTCATCCGTCTGTTTTTGACAGCAGCCATCTGGACCTCCCGGTAATTTGTGTAACTTAAGTTACACTCTCCATGCTTGAAAACCGCGCTGTCTGGACTTGACCAATCAGGTGCTGAAACTCCGTCACATGACTAAAGGGAGCCTCAGAAAGCCGTTTTGAGGCCTGTCACATTATCTGGACGTCCAGATAACGGGGGTGGTCCAGATAACGTTGGTCTCGTTTCGTGTTAAAGTCCAGACGACGCGGCCAACACACACACACACACACACACACACACACACACACACACACACACACACACACACACACACGACACACACACACACACACACACACACACACACACACACAATCACGCACGCGCGCACGCACGCACGCACACACACACACACACACACACACACACACACACACACACACACACACACACACACACACAAAATCACACATAAGGGTGTAAAATAATTGAAATTCACTTTGATAGATTATACAAACACAGATACAAACATACACTAACGCGAGCACACGCACACACACTCTCTCTCTGTCTCTGTCTGTCTGTCTGTCTGTCTCACACACACACACACACACACACACACACACACACACACACACACACACACACACACACACACACCATACAGCGCGCAGGCGCGCTCATGCAAAATAATTGATATTTACTTTGACAGTTTAAGGAAAAGTGCGCGCGCGCGCGCGCGCGCGCGCGCGCCGCACACACACACACACACACACACACACACACACACACACACACACACAACACACACACACACACACACACACACAATGTGGCCTGTTCTGTGGCTGTGCTTTCTCCTCTAGTAGAACAGCCAGAACTTCAATCAGACGAACCTGTGCTGACAATCCGTTGCACCACCAACCACAACCAATAGTATGTCCACCTTCATTACAAAATAAACCGTCCTCATTCCTTACTGCATCCATTAAGATGATTAAGTTTGCTGTGAACATCTTGTGTGTATTACGGTACTTGGAGGCTCCCCATGTCGTCAGACGCACGAGGCGGTCACTACTCCCCAGTGGGATCGGTCAGCGGTCAGCGTTCGGACGTCGCCCCTGGTCCAGTGCATGAGGTTGGAGGTCATGCTGAACCGTCTGTTTTCAGTTCATTTTTTGGCCGTCGTCTGTGTCTTCTTCCTACAGGTGATCGCCAATGTACACGCTCTGCCAGACATGAGGAGGGTTAGACGACCAGCATGCCCCGAACAGTTCAGACGCCTTTTGCATAGGATGGCGGATACTGCTTGCTGACTTCCTCTTTGATGGTCAGGTCGCTGCACTTTACAGCCAGCATCCTTCTGAGGTGGCATGAGTCAAAGACATCCAGCTTCTTCTCTCGGACAGCCTCCAAGTGTCATGTTTCGCAGCTGTTGTTGTATAGCACATTTGAGTTATAAAACATCAGCTTGGTTTTCAATGAAAACTTCTTGTTTGACCAGGTTTTGCTGAGCTGGTTAAACTGAGATATTTCCTATTCTGCATTTGAGCTTATTGGTGATTTCATCCTGGTGCTTGATGGAGTTTCCCAGCTGCGTGAAATCTTCGACACATCGATCTTACCATAACATAGGAATTCATACCTTTGTGGACGATGGCCGATTTATATATTTTTCGGTTTCTTTCCACTGATGGACAGACTGAAGCCTACTGCAGCTTCATCAATAGCATCCATCAGCTCCTGTTCTTGCAGTCACCCTGGACTCCCGTCTGATATTTCTGCGATGCCTTAAGCAAAGGCGAGATCCTACAACTAGTGTCCTTCACATCAGCTGATGCCTTTGTTGGGAGCTGCTTTTTTCAGAGCTCAATCAACTGCAACAGCGAAAAGGATAGGTGAAAGACTACGACCCTGACGGACACCTTTGAGAACTAGGCACCAGCCACTGAAGCCGTCTTCAGCTCTTATACAGCAGCGGCATCCAGGATAAATCAGTTCAATGGCTCTGGCAACTTTATCGGGAATACCATCGAATGGAAGTATTCCCTACAAAGAGGGTCTGTGAGTACCGTCAAAAGCCTTCCTAAAATCAATATGGCTGACTGCAAGACAGGCCTGGAGCTATTGGAACTCCTTGATAATGCAGTTGAGAGAGAAGATTTACTCGGTGGATGAGCGCTTTGGCCCGAAGTCTGCCTGCTACTCAGGCAGCTCGCCATCGACGTCATCTCTCATCTGATTTATGATCCTGTGGCAATAATAGAATAATAATAGAATGTTGGGTCATACTCTATCACTGTCAGCAAGATTTCCTTTCTTTGGGATACAGATGACTGCATGTGTTTTCAGTCTCTATCTCTCTCTATATGGATAGATAGATAGACAGATAGATAGAGACAGATAGATAGACTGAGTTAGTGAGTGATGAGTCAGTGGGTGAGTGAGCGAGTGAGTGAGTGAGTGAGTGAGTGAGTGAGTGAGTGAGTGAGTGAGTGTGTAAATTATAGATATATATAATACACATATAGATGCAGATAATTGGATAGATGGGCAGATAGCCGGACAGATAGATAGATAGACAGACAGACAGACAGACAGATAGATAGATAGATAGATAGATAGATAGATAGATAGAATAGATAGATAGATAGATAGACGGATAGATAGATAGATAGGTAAGTGTATGTATGCGTGTGTGCGTGCGTGCGTTCGTGCGTGCCTGCGTGTGTGTGTGTGTGTGTGAGATTCTCGAACTACTCGTCGACTGAATCTGCAACAGCAACAAAATAAAATCAAAAACCGATTTTCAGGCACCTGTTTTACTCACAACAAATATATAATTTACATGGAAGCAAACAAGCAAAAAACCGAAGTCAAAATTAACCCTCCAACGCTAATTCCAAGTCTGAACTTGCGTTGTAAAAATGTTATAAAACACTTTCTCTCTCTCTTTCTTATTTACACCACACACACACACACACACACACACACACACACACACACACACATGCACGCACGCACGCACGCACGCACGCACACACACATAAACACACACACACACACACACACACACACGCACGCACGCACGCACGCACGCACGCACGCACGCACGCACGCACGCACGCACACACACACACACACACACACACACACACACACACACACACACCAATGCTAGTCTTTCAGCACATTGAAAATGACACAGCCACCGCAGCCATGACCAAACTGAACAGAGTGTGGAAAAATAACATCCGATTCTCCACAAAATTCAAACTCTACAAAGCCCTGGTGGTCTCCATTGTACTGTATGGTTGCCAGGCATGGACACTGACGGCTGATACTGAAAGGGAGATCCAGGCTTTCGAGAGCAAATGCCTGAGGAAGCCCCTTCAAATCTCCTGGATAGAGCACAGGACCAATAAATATGTACGGGGCAGAATTGAGAACCTTGCTGGACCTCAGGAACCTCTCCTTTCAACTGTGAAGAGACGCAAGCTGATCTGGTTTGGGCACAACACTCGACACACCAGTCTGTCCAAAACAATCATGCAAGGCACCATCGAGGTGGGAGAAGAAGAGGAAGACAGCGGAAGAACTGGTATGAGAACATCAAAGAATGGACCGGACTCCATATACGTGAGCTGCCGCCGGCGGCTGCTGACAGAGACAGATGGAGAGGGGAGGTTGCGTCTGCGGTCCTCAGGTTTCCCCAACGACTACTTCTGTAGTTATGGCCTGATGGATGGATGGATGATGGAAAATGAGGAAACTCCATTGCAGTTGTGACATAAATTATCATACAAAGAAAAAAAAATGAGTGGAGAGTATTGAATGGAGACAGAGAAAACCAACCGGAAAAAAAGAGAGAAATCGATAAATTGACAACTAAGGAAACGCAAGAACCATCGCTCAACTCACATTGAAACTAACACCAAGCGTCACGAGCTAAATCATGAATTACGCATGATTAAAAGAGTAGCAAAGAAATAAAAGAATAAATCACAGGAGAATGGCAAAATTCAATAAGCAGAAGCGCAACAGCAACGTGCTATAGACTCCAACCACAAAGATCAATGAACATTCAATTAAAACCCAACAAACAGCCCACCTGTTGTTCACAAAATTCCCACGTTCATCATCAGAGCGGGGAAATTAAATCAAATATCCCTTGTTAAAAGAGATCCAGAAAAGAAACCACCGGTAATATCGCAGACATTTTCCTTATTATCCACATTGACGTCAGTGTCATCAGCACCCTCCATTAGACCCTCATGCAAATTCCCCAGGCGGACAAACACTTCTTGTCCTTGACGTAAATGTCGAACGCCCTCGCAGAACCCCTCAACATCCCTCGTCTCCAGGTTCCTCTTCCACGCCGATCTAGGGGGTCTGCTCCAGTCCATATTTCTCCTGGACCCATCCTCGAAGCCCCACTTCGCGAAATTCAAATCATCCCGATACTCCACGTTTTCCTGCCGAGAGTTCAACGAGACTGAATCGAGGTCAGGAATGTCGCCGTTTTGTGCGGAAATGGAGCAGACGATGGTCTGAGTCGTGTCGGGTAGTGCTGCTACTATGTGAACATCGTCAGGCTGGGGACGTCGATGACTGTGACGGTGTTGGATGTTGACGGAGAAGAAGTAGAGACCGCTGAAAGGTGCGGTGAAGGTGGCGGTGTGGGGGTTGTAGTGGAGGGTGGTGCTGCCGATGGGGGTGGTGATGGTGTCAAACGTCACGGCACGTCGGTATCGTCTGCATGGGGTTGGTTGTTGCTGAGTTTTCCGTTCAGAGATGGCGGCACTGAATTGGACTGGAAAGAAAAATAACAACAATAGCAACAAGAACAACACCAATACCGACATGGTTTGTTAAATGTCCACTTGTATGACTGCCGTTAAAAAGTGGTAGTTTTGCTGTCATGTCTTTACGTCGGCGTCTCTGTAGGTTACTGTGTCTATGTCTAACCATGTCTGTAATTCTGACCTTAACCCTAACCCTAATCTTAACCAAGCCCTGACCCTAACTTTAACCAAACCCTAACTGTAACGCTGACCAAACCCTAATCCTAGCCCTAACACATGGACACGGTCACATGTAGACACGATGACATGTAAACACGGCGACATGTAGATCCTTCGTTGTACGAAAGGTTACATGAAGACAAGGTAGCATATATAAACACGTTGACACACAGACACGATCACACACAGACGAAGTGACATATACACACAGTGGCATTTAGAGCTGATCCTGTTTTGGTGGTTATTCAGTTGTACAGTGTTACCTAGGCCTTGATTCCACAGAACAGGGGGTTGGGAAGGCAGAAGTGGCAGGAAGGGTGACAGAAAGTTGGTCCAACGTTAGTTTGGGTAGGGGAAAGGGGGGTGGGGAGGGAGGGGTGTCAATCCACGACT
>CM065731.1:59162289-59164789 GCA_033310375.1 Conus canariensis
TCTCCCTGTTATGACCTGTATGCCAACAGGTTGTGTTCGCCCACCCGAGTTGGCCTATCCGCCTATTCGACAGAATCATGCACAACTGGCACACAACGTGAAAGAAAAGAGAGGGGGAGCGGGGGAGGGGGGGGGGGGGGGGGGAAGTGAGGACGCGGGTGGGGGGGGGGGGGGGGGTAATAAATTGTAGAGTTGGCTGATAACGGTCGACTGACGTGTTCTGTACCGTCGGCTTACTGCGCTGTCATTATAGTGTTGTTCAGAGTCTGTCAGTCTGTCTGTCTCTATCTCTCTCTCTCTCCGTTTGTCTATCTGTCTGTCTGTCTTTCTTTCTATCTGTCTGTCTGTCAGTCTGTCTGTCTCTATCTCTCTCCCTTTCTCTCTGTCTGTCTCTTTCCCATCTCTCTCTCTCTCTCTCTCTCTCTCTCTCTCTCTCTCTGTCTGTTCCCCATCTCTCTCTTTCTGACTGTCTGTCTGTCTGTCTGTGTGTCTAGCTGTCTGTCTGTCGCGATATGCCTGTCTGTCTGTCTGTCTGTCTGTCTGTCTCTGTCTTTCTGACTGTCTGTTTCCCTGTTCGTCTCCTGCCTGTCTTCTGTCCTTTTGTCTGTCCTTCTCTCTCTCTCTCTCTCTCTCTCTCTCTCTCCTCTACTCTCTCTCGTCTCTCTCTCTTCTCTCTCTCTCTCTCCACTGAAGAACGGTTTAGTTTATGTTTTTTTTTATCCCCTGTTACAATCCTCCCTTGCTGACTATCCCCAGTCATTGCGCTCCCACACCCCCCCGCCATTCTGATTCTCCCCCCCCCCACTTCCACCCGGTTCTTCCCCCCGGTCCCATTACCTTTGCTTCCATTCATTTCTCACCTGTTCTGTCGCCCTTACTCGTGAACCGATACATTTTTATCACGTGCCTTAGGGGGTTAATTTTGTGTACATGTTGACTGTATTTCAACCTTTCAATTATTGTGTTGTTTTCGGATTTGTCTCTTTGTATACTGTTATCACGTTCTTTGTTGCTGTTTTTTGCTGTGCCTAGGGTCAAGGTGTTGAAGCATTTAACTGCTTATTGTTTTTCCTCAATACAGTGTATTTGTCGGTTGGTTGGATATACTTTATCTCTTTGAGCGTGCGTGCGTGCGTTTGTTG
The DNA here is from genome assembly GCA_033310375.1 of Conus canariensis. Lineage (NCBI taxonomy): Eukaryota > Metazoa > Mollusca > Gastropoda > Neogastropoda > Conidae > Conus > Conus canariensis. The sequence goes on from CM065731.1 coordinate 59,163,432, forward strand.
TGTGTGTGTGTGTGTGTGTGTGTGTGCGTGCGTGCGTGCGTGCGTGCGTTGGTGCGTGCGTACGTGCGTGCGTGCGTGCGCGCGCGCGCGCGCGTGTGTGTGTGTAATTATGTGTATAAATCAATGTTAAACCTGCTCTTTCTGTATTGAAAAGTAAAGATCTCTCTCTCTCTCTCTCTCTCTCTCTCTCTCTCTCTCTCTCTCTCTCCTCTGTAACGAAGAAGAGGAAAAAGAAAAAAAAAAAAAGCAGAATGAGACAGAAAATTTGAAAAGAAGAAAGGATGGAAAGAGAGGGGAAGGCCAGTAAACACAACAACAACAGCAGCAGCAACAACAACGACAACAAAACAACATCAACAACAACAACAACAACAACAACAAAGCCTGCAGACTGACCATAGCCCAGTCTATCTATTACAGAGGCCACGTCTGTGAAGACAGAGACATCAAGAACAACCACCAAAACAGCTGAGGAGGAGGACCTAGATCTTATGGTTCCAGAAATCTGTTCCCGTCCCAGATGAAATCCAGCAGCATCCACCCCGCCGGAGTCAATTCTGCGGCCCCACTGACAGACAGACAGGCTGCACACCAAAAAATTAATGCGCCAAGCCCTTGCTTAAGGAGTCGACTGGCACAATTTGTTTGAGAATTTTTATCGTGTCTGAAAATCGATTCTCCTTGTTTTTTTTTCCATATGGCCATCAAGGTACAAGCCAGGTGATTCCAGGCAGACAGATTAAAATCAAAGGAATGGGACTATTTAGGGGACACTAGCTGGCGCAAAAATAGGATCAAAGCACAGGTGCAAAGGGCCTGAAATGTGACGTCAGCCAAGGGAAATTCATGCATTTGAAGATTGTGAATGGTATCATATCATCAGTGGAAATTCCCCCAAATAGGTGTAATGATGGGTGGGTGGTTGTTCTTTTGATCAGTTATCAGTTTAACATGAAATACTGGCTGAAATTTTTGCCAGGCGTCAAAATGCTTAACGTGAATTATGTAGTGATTTGGTGCTACATCCTAATTGCGGCGTATGGCCACAGCGACAGTCCATTGTCCCAGCGAGCAAACTGAGCCAGTTGCATGCAGACGTCGCTATCAAATCCTCACCACAATGCAAGCCTTATCTCCTATCCCTCCCGACTCTCAACACCACCCGCCACACCCCTACCACCCACCACTGCCCCCAACCTTACCCCTACCCACCCCCCTCACAGTCTTCTGCCCCGGCGGTTCCTTTGTGCGTCAGTCTTATTTTTATTTATTTTTTTTTTGGTATCAGAGCCACGCCCGTGTATTGTATGACTATTGGCCCCGGATATACAATTTAATGGATTCTGCCTGCGAACTGG
>CM065731.1:59174789-59177289 GCA_033310375.1 Conus canariensis
TGTAAGCTACACACAAAAAGTTAAGGATCATTTTCACAAACATTCATAACTGTCAAAATAAGAAAGTCAATGCGTTGAAGTTTGGCCAACATTTAATTCCATTCTTTAGTGATAACGATACACAATTGCCTTCAATCTCGAGCAATCGTTTGGTGTGTACATTTGATTAAAGTGGGTACGTATCCAAATTTGATTTCCCAAAGTCACTGAAATCACAAGACAGGGCATACTGATGCTCCCAAAAGCTCAGTAATGCGTGTAACCACCATGGCTGTTCTGGCACTCAACGCAGCGAGTCCTCATCGAGTTGACCAGGTTGGTGAAGATCCTCTGTGGAAGCGCCTGCCACTCAGCCTGCAGCATCTGGTAGAGGTGTTGGGCATCCCTGGAAGGGGGGTGGCTCCTCACTTTGCGATCCAGCTCATCCCAGAGGTTCTCAATCGGGTTGAGATCGGGACTGCATGCTGGCCACTCCATTCTGTTGACTCCAGACTGCTGCAGGAAGTCGTTGACCACCCTTGCCCTGTGGGGGCGAGCATTGTCATCCTGGTAGACAGCCCTCGGTCCCATCTGCTGCAGTGTAGGCACAGCCAGCGGTCGAAGGATCTCATCCCGGTATCGGATGCCAGTCAGGTTACCCTGTACATGATACAAGGGTGTTCTGTGGTGAAGGCTGAAGGCCCCCCAGACCATTACAGAACCTCCACCAAAGGCCACCTTTTCTTGGACAGTGGCGTCAGTAAAGCGTTGCCCTGGGCGCCTCCAGACCCTCAGTTGGCCGTCGTTGTGGTGAAGGGTGAAGCGTGATTCATCACTGAACAGGACCTGGGACCATTGCTGACGTGTCCACCTCACGTGACGTGCGCAGAAGGCGCGGCGTACTGCCCTATGGGCTGGAGTTAAGCGTGGCCGTACTGCTGGGCGACGAGAACGGAGATTAAACCCATGTAGGCGGTTCCGTATGGTCTGCTGGCTGATGTTGATGTTAGTAGCCACCCTGAACTGCCTTTGAATTATGCTGGAAGAGGCTGTTCTTGTCTGCAGGGCTTGTCGTTCAATGAGACGATCGTCACGTGGGGTTGTCTTCTTCGGTCGACCAGATCTGCGTCTTTCATGGACAATCCCAGTGGCTGTGAAGCGTTGAATCAGTCGGACAATGACCGAGATGGACACATGAAGTCGCCTGGCCACTTCTCGCTTGGGAACACCATCTTGGAACCATGCAACAGCTCGTCCCCTATCCAACTCGCTTAATTTTCGTCGTGGAGGCATTGTCAGATCAGGCCTACTACTGGTGGAATGTCTTCTTATATAGCCAAGCGAGCGACAGCATCTCACACATAAACAGCAGTGCTTGCACGTGCATAATGGTTTTTCCATCTGGCAAGTGCAATGTGTTCAGGCAGAACGGTCCAAAACAAGGTCATTTTTCGCAAGTTTCCGCTTTTCCGTTTGCGGCCCAGCTCAGTAGTAGAGAATCCCGTGCAATTTTCGCACTAACACAACATCGCCCACTTACAGCTGAACAAGAATTCATGACAATTTGGCTGGACTAAGAAATAAATAACAGTAGCGAACTGAGTTTATTACGCACCTGTTTTCACATACTGATCCTTAACTTTTTGTGCGTAGTATATATATATATATATATATATATATATGTGTGTGTGTGTGTGTGTGTGTGTGTGTGTGTGTGTGTGTGTGTGTGTGCGCGCGCGCACGCGCGCGCGCGCACCAATGAAAATGCGTGCTGGTCGTTGTAGGAGGCGAAGCTGAAAAGGAACTTAGGATCTATCAGCAGACAGGCGTGACAAGGTTCTGTAGGCGTAATTGTTATTTCTTCTCCTCCTCCTCCCCACCCCACCCCCACTCCCTGCCCCTTCCTCCCGCTATAGTGGTGATCCCCTGTGGAGATTACTGGGCTCTGGTGGTGACTGTGTGAAGGAGTGTTGTGTCAGCCCCGCCCTATCCCCTGGGCTGCTTCCACCTAAACGGTACAATTACCCTCTATTTGGCTGTAGGCTTGTTGCCTTCTCTCTCTCTCTCTCTCTCTCTCTCTCTCTCTCTGCACACACACACACACACACACACACACACACACACACACACACACACACACACATATATATATATATATATATATATGAGGAGAGAGAGAGAGAGAGAGAGAGAGAGAGAGAGAGAGAGAAGACTTCGCATATAAGAAACTCGGCGTAAGAAGACTTATTCATAAGGAAGCCTTTAGTTTTCCTGCGCCACAAGTGTTCCTTCTATACTATCACATATTGGATTAAAAAAGAAGCAGACTACAGGAAAACCTTGCCGATAGGAAACACGATCTTCTTTTAGGATGTGACTAACCCTGGCTATTGGAAAACCTTAAAACATGAAGTTGAAATGGCTGCAGTTGAGAATAATCACAGAATCCTGGCAACAAATGTTGTGTCTTCAAAGAGATGAGAGTTGCACAGAGTACACACTGCTGTTCTCCATTATGAAT
>CM065731.1:59179789-59184789 GCA_033310375.1 Conus canariensis
TGATTTTACACAACACACACACACACACACACACACACACACACACACACACACACACGCACGCACACAAACATGCATGCATGCTCGCATGCTTGCATGCATACACACACACACATGCACGCGCGTGTACACACACACACAGACACGCACGCGCACGCACGCACACACACACACACATATGCACACACGTGCACACACACACACATGCACGCGTGCACGCGCGCGCACACACACACACACACACACACACACACACTCACACACACACACACACACATGCACGGGCGCACGCACACACACTCACACACATGCACGCACGCGCGCAGACACACATCGTGCGGTATCTATAGATTCTCAAGGCTCGTGACATGTAAAGTCAGAGTCTGAATGCGACGCTGAGTCTGAGTCACATTACTCCCCATGTTTCATGGCACGCCTATGTTTCTTTTTTTTTCTTTTCTTTTTTTCTCAGAATATTGATATTATACCGTAGGCCAACCTACTAGTCACCCATTTCATGGTACAGTTGTTCATAGTACATACTCTTTCTTCTGTCACCCCCCCCCCCCTTCCTCTTCTGGGACATCTATCATTTCCTCAACCCGACACCTCCGCTTTCTTACCTCTTTTTGTCCTGTACTTCGTCTATGTCCATGGCGGTAACTAACCCCCTCTCTTTCTAAACTTTGCTTCTTTTTTCCCAGTTCCCCAACGATTGCAATTGATCCGCTAACAATTCAATGGTTTTAAAACTAAAGAAGAGTCAAAAGCTATCGTCACATTACGAACCCATCAACCAAATCCCTCATCGTCTTTGCTCTTACATCGACAGAATATCCATCTCCCCAACCAAACCCACATCACCTGATAAGGGGAGTACACTAATGTTCTATGGTGACCTGAGGATGACAAGAATTATTCCCCATTTTCATTTGGCTGCAAAAGTGCTATCTTAAAAATGATAGGGTCAGGATTTCAAAAGTTAGGTGGTTGCATTCAATTTTCCTCTATCTTATTTTCCTTTGATTTTGTCTTAGGCCTAACGCCGAATTTTTTCCTTCCCCATCCCAGCCCCCTCATTTTCTCCTGCTACATCCGGTTTGGCTCTGAAAAAACATGGCGGCTCCCACGAGATTGTCCCGATTTGCCCTTCGGTGGTTTTTGCGGGGCAGTCGTGATCTCCATGCGCTCAGGCCTTGCCATATTGCACAGCGTCATCGAGCTGTAAGTAAAATGAGAGAGGAGACGCATGTTTTGCACAGATTATACAGATGATGTAATAATTATCAGAGCTCCCCACGGCTGTTGTACTAACTTACGATCCCCAGCACAGCAGTTGTCATGCTGTTCTAAGGATCCTGGGACTCCCGGGCCAAATGTTTATAATTAAAAGGTCCCTGACTCCCACCGCTGGCACTCTGTTTCTGAATGTTTGTGATGTTCAGTTCAACCTCTTGCACACGGTTTCATTTTCAGTAAAACCATCCAGGACATTACTAACCCCCCTCCCCCCCCCCCATCTCTCTCTCTCTCTCTCTCTCTCTCTTGCTATCAGTGGAAGACCAGAGGATTTTTCAGTGAACCCCTCCTGATCTTCACTCCGTCTTGCCAGCTCCTCACTCTTCAGATACTCAGTTTCTTTGTGTACCTGATACAGAATTAAGACTTCTAGACAAATATCTTTTTCTTTGCAAGCCCCAGTGATGTGGAACAGAATCCCTGACAACCTCTGGCACTCTGATTCCCTCGCCTCTTTCAAGTGTGCCATAAAACTCTTCTCTTGGCAGTAGGTCTGGTTGTGGCATGTCATTCAAACAGTACACACCACTGCACATGTGTGAAAATGTTTGATTAGTGTGTATATAGTGTGCTGCTGTAGAGGAATGTGTAGAATTGATTTTACATGTGTAGCTTGTTGAGTGCATTTTCTTGTGGGCATACGAGTATTGTTGATATTATGTTGCTATACATGTAGAATTGTCAGTGTATCCTATTATTAGTTGTATTGGTATCAGTAGTTGTGCTATTAAGATAATGATTATGATGATTTCTGTGACTATTATTAGAACTATCATTATTACTAGTATTATTATTGCTGTTGTTGTTTTTATGACAAGTAGAAGTAGTAGTACTTATACTATTATTATCATCTTAAAGCACAAAGAGCAGTTTTCTGGATAGTGTGCTCTGTATGTATCATTATTTATTGTTATCATTATCACCATCATCATCATCATTATGATGATTATTATTATGCTTAATAGCTTAATGAATAGAAAATCAATTATTGTAAGATTTATTACAAAAACTGAAAAGAAAGCGTGCTTTTTGTTTATAAATAGACCCAATTCATTTGGTGCCAGTGACAAATAAAAACGAGATGACTTTTGAAACAGAATGAGAAATTGGCAACCAGAAATTAGGGTCTGTCTTTAAATCAGACTTGTTTTCTCTCTCTTTCTCACTCTCTCTCTCTCTCTCTCTCTCTCTCTCTCTTCTCTCTCACACACACACCACACACACACCACACACACACACACACACACACACACACACACAAACCCACAAATTACACACACACACACACACACACACACAGTGACACACACACACACAGTGACACACACACACACATACATACACAAGCACTTCTGCACACGCACACACACGCGCATATACATGCAGGCACATACGTGCACACACACACACACACACACACACACACATACACACACGTGCGCGCACACATACAAGCACGCACACATGCATGTGCGCGTACGGACAGACGGACACACACATGCGCACAGGCACACGCATGGGCCCGAGCCCACACATCCATACACACACACATGTGTATATTCACTACACACACATACCAAAAAAAAAAAAGAAGAAAAAGAGGACAACCAAGGTTAAGTAGGCACTCAAGGTCTGACCAGCGCATTGCGCTAATGCGTAGGTCAGTTATCTGCTAAGTCGTAGCCACGAGACCCTCTTTTTCAATTCTCTCATTGTAGTTGTTAATTCATTTATCCATCAGCTTAAAGTTAAAATCATGCGTAGTGTGGTTTCAAAACTAAGTGGATGTGATGTAGCATATATGGACTAGCTTGCACGCAGTGATGCCTCCTTCATGAAACAGAAACTGAAACTAAGCTCTCTCTATCACTGTCTCTCTTGACTATAAAATTTCATAATTAAGTTTGAGGAAAAATCAGTTTTATTCAGTAGATGTTCTACAATGCCAAACAAACACACAGCTTAAATTTGACCTCCATATTTGACAGAAAGTTCTACGCTGCATCTCAATTCAGTGTAACTGTAAGTTACTAGTGTCACTTAGCTCAGTAGAGTTACTGTCATTGTGACCAAGTTTTCCCCATTAATTACACTTTTTTTTGTGGTCAATTCTTGATTTTTTTTTAACTGAAAAAAGAAAATCAACAATAATCACCACAGATGTGAAACATGAATATATTGTTTGAAAAATGTAGGAATGGACATTGAAAATAATCAGATCCCAAGTCAGACAACCTGATAGATCATTTATTTTGTTGTGTTGAATTAAGTACTCAAAAAAAAAACAAAAAAAAAAACAAACAAAAAAACAAGGAACACACAGGCTTTTCCCCTTCTCCTCCCCAATGTTATTTTGCTGAAGAATTACAATCTCATTAAGTAAGTCTAGTCCTACCTATTGCAAAAATCACACGATCAGTGAAACAATGTCTCTGCTCACACAACCAGCTGTCGGTGGAAACAGTGATGCAGCCACGGACCCGATGCCAGTCTTCATGCAGAGTGAAGTGCAGACTTTGCTGCAGAGGATGACAGGCTTCGACATCCTGAAGGTGGCAGGGCCTCGCAAAGCTCCTTTGAAGAAACCCAGATATAAGCTGTTGACTGATGAAGAACTGGTGGAGGTAAGCTCACTCTCCAGATTGCAAGAAAAAAAAGTAGGTTACAGTCACAGACGTGGTTTTCACATCATTGATAATAGAACAATTTACCCCAAAGCTAAGTTTTGGGGGGATTTATATACACCCACTAAAATGTTCAGTGGAGTTTCATTGGCATATTTTATTCAAGTTGAAAGAAAAATGTGAAATTTGATTAGCAAACACCAAGCAATGTTTTGCATCAGACAAACTGGGTGGGAGGTTTTGTTGATCCGCTGACTGATGATCAAAGGTTTGTAAAATGAAAGCACTCACCACAGTACTATGTGTTCTAGTAAGACGGGCAGTCGGCTCTTTTCAGATCCTCAACTGAGCATGTGGCATACAATAGTTTAAAATCGGTCTGTGTTCATACCCTTTGATTCTTTTCCATGCATGATCATGTCCTTTACCTTTATTTCCCTCCAGTATTTGATTTGCGAATTCAGAACATGATTTTACTCCTTTGTTAAACAATACAGAGGGTGTCTGTTGCTACATTACATTCGAAAGGCACTGATTTTGCAACCCCCCCTGCCTGTTTATTATTTATGTTTTTATTTTTTTTTTAAGAGTATCTTAACATCCATTTTTCTATTGGGGATAAGGTTATTTTCACTTCAGTGTCTGAAGATAGCATGACCCCAAAAAGGGATTTGGGAGAAAGGGTAGAGTATTGGGGAAGTTTGTGCGGGTGTGGTGGTTGGAGATCTGATTTTTGTTTGTTTTCTTCATTTCTATGCCCCTCAGTGGCATTTCCCACACCCAGTATCCACACAGGTCAGTAAATCATGGACGATCAGGTTATTTACAGAAAATATACATTTCCAGTGAATTAGGGTCAAAATGGTAGAAAAGTCAAATTAAAGTGAAAGATAGAATTGAAATGAAAGCCTTCAGGAAATGTAAAGTTTCAGTTTTTTTTTTTTTTTTTTTTGTGCACACTCCTATGTGTCAGGATGTACCTGTTACAGGGGATGTTGATACAGTCATTTTGATAACGATAGTTTTTGTGGTGGATAAAATGGAACTTGTCAGCGTGTATGGACTGTGCGGCACTGT
>CM065731.1:59189789-59192289 GCA_033310375.1 Conus canariensis
CGCATTTGTTAGCAAAAGCTTCAGGCGTTTAAATTACAGTCAGTCAAAAGTCAAACTGCTTTCCCCCCCACCCTAACCCACCTCCCTGCTTTCTCCCTCCCTGCCCCTTTCCACATGTTATCCTACAGTCTACATCCCCTGGGTGTGGAATTTTTCCACTGGTAGGTTGCCAGCAAAGCTTTCCTTGATAAAATCCCGTTGAATTCTGTGGTATTCATTTTTCAGGAGGTGCTGAAGAAGGCCAAGTATGTCTATGTTTTGGACATGGCCTGTGTGCAGTTTGAACCTGATCATCCGGATTATGTCAGGGTAAGTAAAGAATTATATATACAAGATAAATAAAAAAAAAAAAATGTTAACACAAGAGTGTAATGTGACAGTTTGTTTGGGTATTTCGATTTTGTTCTCTTCAGATTTGTCGTCATAGTTGGGAGCTTTCAGTGAAGATTGCATCCCTGTCTTTCGGAAATTCTGTGTTCGTAATTTCCTCTTTTGGACCATTTTCATTGACTCTGCTATTCTTCGTATAAAAATCTGCTTTTTATTCACTGTTATGGTCAACCACTGTCTTTCTGCCATTGTTGTTTTTTTGTTTGTTTGTTTGTTTTTTTTCAAGAAAATCTGTTTGTGTTTTGTCTCTCTGCCTTTGTACCTTTTTTACCTGTCTTTTTCTGTAGAGAATCTGTGAACATTTTTTCTCTGGAAGAATTTAGAATATGCAAAGCTCTGTTTTCATTGTAAGGTGGCACAGTCACTATCCACTCTGCAGTCAGTACATGCCCTTACATGTTTTTGTGGACACTGTTTGTCATTACTCTGGTACTCTTTCCTTTATTCTTGGGGTGGTAAGTGAAGGAGAATGCTTGGCGCCCTCAGTCCTGGTGCCTTTGTGTTTATCAGGCTTAACGATGTCTGTAGATTGGTTGTCATGCAATGAATTTGATGTATATGATCTGGAAATAACTACATAGTTATTTATTGTTGTACTTTTAGGACAGACCTTGTTTTCCCAAAACAGAGACGACCCTGAAACACAAACATGAAACACACTCTGATATATGCAAGAGTGCACACGCGCATGCATGCACGCACAAACACTGTCATCAGCTGAGATTGCCGCACACTTCTTAACTAGCTTTGTTTCTTTCTGTTGGACATAGATGGAGGAAGGGATGGGGAGGGTTTCAGACACTTTATGGAATGGCACTGATTGTGCTCTTCCTAAACCTCCCTAAAGACACATCTTTTCCTTCGGACTGATTAACGATATCCAGTTATCACTGTGCACGTGTTTGTTGGTGTTGACACACTCGTGTGTCTGTCTGCATGTGTGAGTTTTTCGTGTGTGTGTGTGTGATTGATTGTGTGTGTGTGTGTGTGTGTGTGTGTGTGTGCGTGCGCGTGCATGCGCATGTGTGTGATTGTGTGTGTCTGTGTGTGTGTGTGTGTGTGTGTGCGCGCGCTTGCTTTGAATTAGAATTAGTATTTTATCACATTTTTCTGTAATATGTGCTTTGGACTCTTGAGAGGTAAAGCGTTCTTTAAATATCCTTTTACATTACATTACATTACATTGTCTTCTGTGGTCAGCCATGCTAGTAGGTAGAACCAGCATGTATAATTTGGAGCATGACCGCAAGCTTAACAACCATGATCAGTACATTGCACATAATGTTTAACATTCCCACTGTTGGAACTGTTGCCAAGTGTAGTTATGAGGAAGCCTTACCCTGTTAGGTGAAGAAAGGGAGGTAATCATACCTCTGTAAAAGATTAAGCTGGGGAGCCGTGTGCGTTTAAAGATAGAAATCACAACACCTTTGGATGAAAGTTAGGTCTGTGTCACAGTACAGCTGTGCTGTGTTTGTGCTTATGATCACTTGTATGTTATGCTGTCCATGTACTCTGTACATTTGAATGTGGGGCTGAAACACCTTTCCAGGTTTGCCATCGGACATTCGAAGTGATAGACTCCAAGCACCACTATGAGCAGCTTCGCTCCACACGTCATTTTGGATCCATGGCCTTCTACTTCGTATGGTACAAGAAAGTGGATTATCTTCTCATTGACATGGTCAACAGGGAGCTGTGAGTTTATAAGTTTAAAAAAAAAAATGTTTTCTCTTTTTTTCTTCTTTCTTGCGTGATTGAAAAAAAAATTGTAATGGTTTGTACATTACATATACTGTTACAGTCACTTTGTCTCCTGCTTTTGTTAGACACATTTGATACATGGGGGGGGGAGGGGGGGGGGGGGGCGTCCATGATGGAGGCAGTGTATATTGCTGCTGCAAGAAAGGAAGCCATGTGGTCAAAATTTGACTCCTTGGTGGATCAGGGCTAGGTGGACGATATTACAACTGAAACTGAAAATGGACAATCCAGTGACAGTTCCAGTAAAGCTAACCACACCAGCGAGTAGGACACAAGCTCCCCAGAGACTTCGGTGTGATGAGGCAGTCAGCACAAGGGTCATCAGGTCACCAGGGCCTGAAGGACC
>CM065731.1:59194789-59209789 GCA_033310375.1 Conus canariensis
CACACACATATATGCATGCACATACATACATTATATATTGATATGTGCTCAGACGTACGCCTATGTTTATGTCAGTGTCGTTAGACCTAGTCTATTTATGAACAGATCTATCTATGTAGTGCTTCTTTCTCCTTCCCAATTCGTTCACCCATTCACCCACCCTCTCACCCATATCCTGTGCATACATGCATGCACACATGTAATTTTGTGTGTGTACACTTAAGCATTTTTGCATTTGTGTTACTGTGAGTACACATAAGCTTATTTCATATATTGAGATCTAAATCAGAAAAGGTAGTCTTTAACGAAACTTTCATTTGCTAAGAAACAGACATGGTCTATGCGTGTATAAATCTACTAATTCCCATGTTGAACATAACTATACCTTGCTTGGTCTTTCGGAAATCTGTAAAAAGATGTTTGTCTACAGTCTTTTTGTACTCCCAGTTCTTATAGAACAGGGAGTACTTTAGAATGGGAACGAAGAAATGCTGTCTGTGTGTGTGTGTGTCTGTGTGTCCGTGGTCAAAATGTGTTCCACTCGCTCCAGACAAACCTACTGGGCCGATCTTTCTGAAAATTTGTAGGTATGTTCATTATGGGTCATGGGTGATGCCCGATGTTTTAGTTTACCGCTATAGCCGTTACTAACGGCTGTAATGGCCTGTAACAGTTTTTCTTCTTTACGGAATATCTCAGAAAGTACTTGGCCGATCTTTGTAAAAATGAGCAGGTACGTTCATTATGGGTCATGGATGATGCCCGATGTTTTAGTTTACCCCGTTATAGCCATTACTAATGGCTGTAACGGCCTGTAACGGTTTTTCTTCTTTATGGAATATCTTAGAAAGTGCTTGGCCGATCTTCCTGAAAATTTGTAGGTATGTTCATTATGGATCACGAATAATGCCCAGTGTTTTAATTTACCGTTATAACTATTACTAACTGCTGTAACGGCCTGTAACAGTTTTTCTTCTTTATGGAATATCTAAGAAAGTACTTGGCCAACCTTTATGAAAATTAGCAGGTATGTTACTAGCGGTTGTAACGGCCTGTAACGGTTCTTCTTCTTTATGGAATATCTCAGAAAGTACTTGGCCAATTTATAAGCGGTTTGGATGATCTTGTGACAAATCGGAGCCTCTGTCCATATGTAAGTGATGTAATGCTTAAAATGGATTAAACAACCGTTAAAAACGGTTATTCTGCCGTTATTTCTTATATATAGATGGATTTTAATGAAATTTGGTATATAGAAAGGTTATCACACACAAATGCCACTTCTATATAGTGTTTCAAAATTTGACCATTAAAAACCGTTATTCTTGACATATTGTCCGATTTGGATGAAATTTGATATGTACACAGGCTTTAAGCCTAGTGAGGACTAAAATACCGGTTTCAAAAGTGTATATCGGTTATATAGCCGTTAAACCGTTATTTTGCCGTTATTTTTTATATATTGGTGGGTTTTAATGAAATTTTGTATATAGAAAGGTTATCACACACAAATGGCACTTCCATGTAGTGTTTCAAAATCTGACAGTTAAAAACCGTTATTCTTGACATATTGTCCGATTTGGATGAAATTTGGTATGTACACAGGCTTTAGCCCAGTGAGGACTAAAATACCAGTTTCAAAAGTGTACATCGGTTAAATAACCGTTAAAACCGTTATTTTGCCTTTATTTCTTATCTCACAAAGCACTTGGCTGATTTATAAGCGGTTTGGAAAACTGGGAGTACGTTTATATGCTTCGCATCTTGTTTCCATATCGAATTTTTGCAGTTTATTGCTGCACAATGATGTCCGCCGTTCTTTATTTTCGTAGCCATGCTGTTTGACCACCCAAGTGTAAGGGACACTACTCTTTCAAAATCATCACGATTTGTCTTTACTGACGGGTCTGTGTAACCTCCTTAGTCTGTGGTGTGTGTCACGCATGTGCATGTGTGTGTGTATAAAAACATAGGGATGTAAATGTGTGTGGGATATTAGGATGTGTGAGAAGGCTTGGATGGTGGTGGTGGTGGACAAGGAGGTGATTGGGGATAGGTGGTGGAAACAATTGTGAAATGCAAAGTCATTATCATTTTACTGTGTCACAGTCTGTGTGTTTGTACTTGTCTACAGTTCTGTGGTGAAATGCTTAATGCACTGATGTAGAACCGGATTCTGTATCAGTGCACATTATCATCATTGCGCTAATTGGCGAGTCCATTGAAAGTGATTCGGTGTTTGTGCAGGGTGTCAGATGCCGGCGACCTTGTCCGACTGTACTGCATAGTTCATCCCCAGTCCTCCATTGCTCAACAGCTCACGGCTGAGCCCACAGAAGATGTCACCAGCATTCTAAAGGTACCGTCCCGCTTTCCTGTCAGCCTGCTGGCGCTGGGCGCTGGGTGCTGATCCATTTGTCTTTCTGTGTGATAGTGTGTCTACAAAACTCTTTTCAATGTGGTGTGCGTGTGTGTGCGCACGCATGCCTGTGTTTTTTTTCTGTGTGCGCGCATAGGGGCGTGTCTGTATGTGTATCATGGGTGCCACTCTTCCGTCTGGGTGACTGAAATCCCTTTTCTTGGCAAGGCCCCAGACGGAAATTCCGTTTTTCAGGTTTTGTTATTCAAAAAAAAAAGTTTTTTTTTGAAAAACAGTTGAATCGGCGGTATTATGACCGAAGCAGCACTGTAGCAGACGAAATGAGGAAGCGCTCTCTATCGTTGAAGACAACACAGGTCCAGCGATCTTTGTTAGCCTACGTCACTACCCCTGCACTCCGCCGGGGCCTGGGCGGCCCCTGGACCCTGGACCCCTGCCTCATTTTCAGTTTTTTCAGGTTTTCAAAGTGTCACCCTTGGTGTATGTATGCACATGCAAATCATTTAACCAGAAAAAAACAGAACCATAGAGTTGGTAGGTTTTTTTTTGTTTTTTTTAAATTTTTTTCATTCATGCACACACACACACACACACACACACACACACACACACACACACACACACACACACACACACACACTTATATTATATATGTATGCATGGTTCCGTCTTCAAGATGGATTGTGATGGTTCCTACATGCTGCTAGTGAAAGATCAATATTTATCATATATTTCCTTGATCTTTCATTCTTGTGTTCTTTCTTCCCCCCCACCCCACTTTTTTTTTTTTTTTAGTCTTTGCCAAGTTGTTAATGTACTGATGGAGGAACTGTTAGCCTGCACTTGTTTTCCCCCCACCCCACTGTTAAATTGTTCAACATGATATCTGTGTGTGTGTGTGTGTGTCTCTCTCTCTCTCTCTCTCTCTATATATATATATATATGAAAGAGAGAGAGATTTATATATATATATATATATATATACATGTGTTTATATATGAGTGTGCGTGCGCATGCAAACTTGACAATATGATCTGCAGAATTCTGTAAATTTCATTACTGTTCATAGGTTTCCATATCTTGGCTCACTTGCTGGTGTGCTTTTGCTTGTGGAGTTTAATGCTGCATGTGTTTGATGTTTACAGGGATAAGGGCTCATGGAGTTTAATGCTGCATGTGTTTGATGTTGACAGGGGTAAGGGCTCATGGAGTTTAATGCTGCATGTGTTTGATGTTTACAGGGGTAAGGCCTCATGGAGTTTAAATTTAATCCTGCATGTGTTTGATATTTACAGGGGTAAGGGCTCATGGAGTTTAATGCTGCATGTGTTTGTTGTTGACAGGGGTAAGGGCTCATGGAGTTTAATGCTGCATGTGTTTGATGTTTACAGGGGTAAGGGCTCATGGAGTTTAATCCTGCATGTGTTTGATGTTTACAGGGGTAAGGGCTCATGCAGTTTAATCCTGCATGTGTTTGATGTTGACAGAGCTTCTGCACAGTGAAGGCCTCATGGAGTTAAATCCTGCATGTGTTTATGTTGACAGAGCTTCTGCACGGTGGAGGCCTCACACAAAGGGCAGCTGGAGCTGGCCATACAGGGCTATGAGGAGAAACTGAGATCCTCCTCCGCATCGGCCGCTACATCCTCATGAGGGCATTGTGGACCCATATGTGTTGACAGTGTGTTAGGATGGTTGTCTGCACCTGTGTCTGCATCCTGATAAAGGGTGCTGTGGGTGCTTCCTTTGTCTTGGATGTGTTGGGGGCAGTGTGGTTGGGTCTGGTGATCACATTGGCTGAGCAAACGTACTGGTGTTTTTGAATGCAAATGTGGGGAGAGTTTTGATGTTAGGGAGATAGTGGGTGACTGGGGAAGGGAGGGGGAGGAGGGATCAGGAAGACGGGAAGGGGAGAGTGGTTTGGTTACAGTATGTGAGTGTTCAGAGCAGTTCGCTGAGAGTGTGTGTGTGTGCTCACGAGTTCTTTGTGGATGTGTGTGTCTGTGTATGTCTGTGTGTGCGTGAGTGTATGTGCAAGAGGTCTTTCAGAGAGAGAGAGAGAGAGTGTGTGTGTGTAAGAGAGATAGGTGTTGGTTGCTTATGAGCTGTACAGGAGTCCATTTGCTAGATACATTTTTAGAGGGAGTAAGCGAGTGTGTGGTGTCACATTCATTATTTGGTGATGTTTGTGCAAAAACTTTGGTAATTAGGGAAATGCAGAAAAAGGAAGCAAAATAAAGTGAAGTATGAAAATATAGTTATTGAGTTGCAATTTTTGTTTGTTTGTTTGTTTTACATTGTTAGTTATCTCTTGGGCCAGTATTAGTAAATAAGTGTTGGTCTACTTTGTTTTTAAGAGAAAATGTTTTAAATACACTTGCAGCATTCACACAGTCTCACCTGGACATAAAGTTCACACAGGAACACCAGTACTTAATTGAACTGGTAACACACACACACACACACACACACACACACACACACACACACACACTGAGCAGCCACCTTTGGTCTGGCTCATGTCTAAGCCTTCAAATGGGAGGTCTTCGTTATGAAACCAATCAGAGTGATTTTTATTATAATAATTATCTCCCAAAGAATCTACTCCTCTTAAAACTTTTTTGTCCAACCCTGTGTGAAAAAGTAGACTTTGCCCCTGACATGAAAAGAATAAAAGACTGTAGAGCTAATGCCCACTGACAGCAATGATGATGAAAACAAGTATGTTTTATGGATTAACTGTATACCTGCACCAGAGATTTGACTCAAAGATCTTTGAGTGAAGTGTACCACGGGGATGTTGTGGTTCCCAGTTCATCTTGTGGAGGTTTTGTGCTAGCAATATCCACTTCTCTGTTTTCTCTGACTGCCTTTAAAATTTTTGCTTTTCTTTACTGTCATCATCAGTTTTAGTGCCTGTTTGGACCATTCTTCTGTTGTCTTTCTTGAGACTCTCTTACACTTGTTTTCTTGTTACGATTGATGAACATGCCAGCTTTTGAAAAATGTTTCATTTGTATGATGTATGAAAAGGGGGATATGACTGTCCAAGGCCTCCGTGTGTGTGTGTGAGAGTATAGTGTGCTGCATGGCAGGCAGTTTGGCCACCAAGTCTTGGATTCGGCAACAAGTTTTTTCTTTTTTTTTCTTTTTTTATTTTGCCTTGTTTTTTTGGTAAGGGGTAGCCCAACTGTCCATTTGAAAAGAAAAAAAGAAAAAGCCTTTCTTCACCCGTGTATGCATAGTATTCAGGTTGACTATTGTTCTTGGTCCACCAATACAATGTGGGTCCACTCACGGACAAACACGAAGAGGCAAAGGGCAACATTTAAGACAACACTTTATTGAACAAGGACGAGCACCAACAAAAAATCAATCACACTTTTCCAATCACACTCTGAGGGAAGGGGCCATACAGAAGAATGAAAGACAGACAAAAGGAAAAGGAGAGGGGAAGAAAATGAAAGTCAGGAAAAAAAAAGTGTCTATCGAAAGATCTGAGCTACCTACACCGGTACAAAAAACAAACAAAAAAAAACGCATTCCCAAAAGAAAATATAATCCAAAACACCCCCAACCCTTGGTTCGTGAAAAGCAGTGGCGACTAACTGCACATGTAGCAAGACACACTGAAAAGACAGTAGAAGGAACAGCATATACAGCTAAACGTACTGGGAAGCACTACCGAGTGAACGACGCATATAATAAAGTGTGGAAATTTTGGTTTTGTTGAACAACACACGCAAAAAAAAAGAAGGAAAAAAAGTAGGAAAAAAGCAGTGATAACTGACTAACGTATGCAGAAAACTATAGGAAAAAAAAGCTGTGACAACTGACCGACGTGTGTTGCAACCCATAGTAAAAAGCTGCGACGACTGACCGACATGTGTTGCAACCCATAGTAAAAAGTTGCAACGACTGACTGACGTGTGTTGCAACCCATAGTAAAAAGCTGTGGTGACTGACCGACGTGTGTTGCAACCCATAGCTAAAAGCTGTGACGACTGACCAGCGTGTATTGCAACCCATAGTAAAAAGCTGTGGTGACTGACTGACGTGTGTTGCAACCCATAGTTAAAAGCTGTGGTGATTTACCGACGTGTGTTGCAACCCATAGTTAAAAGCTGTGACGACTAACCAACGTGTGTTGCAACCCATAGTAAAAAGCTGTGATGACTGACCGACGTGTGTTGCAACCCATAGTAAAAAGCTTTGACGACTGACCGACGTGTTGCAACCCATAGTAAAAAGCTGTGACGACTGACGTGTGTTGCAACCCATAATAAAAAGCTGTGATGACTGACCGACGTGTGTTGCAACCCGTAGTAAAAAGCTCTGATGACTGACCGACGTGTTGCAACCCATAGTAAAAAAAACTGTGATGACTGACGTGTGTTGCAACCCATAGTAAAAAGTTGTGATGACTGACTGATGTGTGTTGCAACCCATAGTAAAAAGCTGTGATGACTGACCGACGTGTTGCAACCCCTAGTAAAAAGCTGTGACAACTGACCGACGTGTGTTGCAACCCATAGTAAAAAGCTGTGATGACTGACTGACGTGTGTTGCAACCCATAGTAAAAAGTTGTGATGACTGACCGACGTGTGTTGCAACCCATAGTAGAAAGCTGTGACGACTGACCGACGTGTGTTGCAACCCATAGTAAAAAGCTGTGATGACTGACTAACGTATGTTGCAAGCCATAGTAAAAAGCTGTGATGACTGACTGACGTGTGTTGCAACCCATAGTTAAAAGCTGTGATGACTGACCGACATGTTGCAACCCATAGTAAAAAGCTGTGACGACTGACCGACGTGTGTTGCAACCCATAGTAAAAAGCTGTGACGACAGACCGACGTGTGTTGCAACCCATAGTAAAAAGCTGTGACGACTGACCGACGTGTTGCAACCCCTAGTAAAAAGCTGTGACGACTGACTGACGTGTTGTAACCCATAGTAAAAAGCTCTGATGACTGACCGACGTGTGTTGCAACCCATAGTAAAAACCTGTGACGACTGACCGACGTGTGTTGCAACCCATAGTAAAAAGCTGTGACGACAGACCGACGTGTGTTGCAACCCATAGTAAAAAGCTGTGACGACTGACCGACGTGTTGCAACCCCTAGTAAAAAGCTGTGACGACTGACTGACGTGTTGCAACCCATAGTAAAAAGCTCTGATGACTGACCGACGTGTGTTGCAACCCATAGTAAAAACCTGTGACGACTGACCGATGTGTTGCAACCCATAGTAAAAAGCTGTGACGACTGACCGACGTGTGTTGCAACCCCTAGTAAAAAGCTGTGATGACTGACCGACGTGTTGCAACCCCTAGTAAAAAGCTGTGATGACTGACCGACGTGTGTTGCAACCCATAGTAAAAAGCTATGACGACTGACCGACGTGTTGCAACCCATAGTAAAAAAAGCTTTGACGACTGACGTGTTGCAACCCATAGTAAAAAGTTGTGATGACTGACTGATGTGTGTTGCAACCCATAGTAAAAAGCTGTGATGACTGACCGACGTGTTGCAACCCATAGTAAAAAGCTGTGACAACTGACCGACGTATGTTGCAACCCATAGTAAAAAGCTGTGACGACTGACTGACGTGTGTTGCAACCCATAGTAAAAAGCTGTGATGACTGACCGACGTGTGTTGCAACCCATAGTAGAAAGCTGTGACGACTGACCGACGTGTGTTGCAACCCATAGTAAAAAGCTGTGACTACTGACTGACGTGTGTTGCAAGCCATAGTAAAAAGCTGTGATGACTGACTGACGTGTGTTGCAACCCATAGTTAAAAGCTGTGATGACTGACCGACGTGTTGCAACCCATAGTAAAAAGCTTTGACGACTGACCGACGTGTTGCAACCCATAGTAAAAAGCTTTGACGACTGACCGACGTGTTGCAACCCACAGTAAAAAGATGTGATGACTGACCGACGTGTGTTGCAACCCGTTGTAAAAAGCTGTGACGACTGACTGACGTGTGTCGCAACCCATAATAAAAAGCTGTGACGACAGACCGACGTGTGTTGCAACCCATAGTAAAAAGCTGTGACAACTGACCGACGTGTGTTGCAACCCATAGTAAAAAGCTGTGACGACTGACCGACGTGTGCTGCAACCCATAGTAAAAAGCTGTGACGACTGACCGACGTGTGTTGCAACCCCTAGTAAAAAGCTGTGATGACTGACCGACGTGTTGCAACCCATAGTAAAAAGCTGTGACGACTGACCGACGTGTGTTGCAAACCATTGGTGGGACCTGGTGAACTGTTCTTTAGTGCACCAGTGACTCTTCATAGAGTTAAAGGAGAAGAAGAACCACCAGCCACCCATGTGTGTGTGTGTGTGTGTGTGTGTGCACATGAATGACCAGCCGATCTCCATAATCTCTCCCCTTTTAGCCCTGTTAGGGTGTAAGGTCCATATCCACATAGGTGACAGGGCTAAAAAATGAAAAAAGAAGAAAGAAAGAAAGAAAGAAAGGAAAAAAAATCACAATCCCAAACAACAACAACAAAAAAAATCACACAATCCCCAACACACAGGTGGACAGAGACCTATCTGCTACTACCAGAATGACAACAAGGTAAGATGGACGGGAAAGGCAAACATTTTTAACCATTGGGTGCAGGCTGGATTCGACCTTAGAACATGTTACGATGAAATTTGTGCTCTAACCACCAGGTTGTGGGACACAACAGACAGAACCGGAGGAAGCTGGTAAACTTCCTCAGTGTGGTGCCCCAGTGACTCCTCATGGAGTTAAAGGAGAAGAAGAACCAGATCCACCCACATTGTGTGTGTGTGTGTGTGTGTGTGTGTGTGTGTGTGTGTGTGTGTGTTGGAAAGGATGAGTAAGATTTGGTTTGTGGAGGAGAGAAGAAGGGAAGCAAAGTATCAATTGGGAATTGCATAAAATGAGGTGAGAAGAATTTTTTTTTTTTGCATCCAGATTTATTTTCTCGTTATGTATTTTCACCTGTTTTGCACACGCCTGTTCGTGCCTTGGTATTCTGTCCAAGAGGTAAGCGTGTATAGATGATCTTGATGCTAATGATGATGACGGTTCTTCAGATCCATCCAGGTTTGACGTCCTGAACTCCTCAGATGATATGACAGACGGAGACAAGGAGAGCTGTTGAAGGCCTGTCTAATACAACACTGGCACCCCCAGGACGACGACATGATTAAAAAAAAAAAAAAAAGCCCCAAACAAAACAAACGAAAGAAAAAAGCAACACTGATAATCATATCAAACCTACTCGCTGTATGACAGTCTGAAAAAAGACGACCATTATATTCAAATTTTTCACACCATGAGAACGGGAATAACTGGTGTTCGATTGAATCTTCTTGTCCCTAATGAAACTGAAAACGAGAGCTCCAAATTATCAAGAAGTGATCATGATAATTTCATTCATGTAAACATTTCAAGAATGGTATCGCTCTAGGCCAGTTAATCAGTTCGCACATAGACAAAGAGACTCGGCGAACAGTAGCAGTACTTTCATTTCACGTCTTTTCACAACATTATGCCATATTAGACAAATCAGCGAACAGAAAAGCTTCAGGATATGTCCGTAAAACGCATAACATCTTGCACACACGTAAAATCCCATCACCAACTTTCGGAAGAGAAGGCCAGTTTGCCCGTTGGTATGGATGACACGTTAGACATAGCATGCACCTTCCCCGAAGATGGAGTATGGCTGCCATAATGGCGGGATAAAAAACGGTCATACACACAAAACCCCATTCCCTTTGTTCGGAAGATGGGATTAATACTTGTCTGTCCATACAGGGAGTGTCCGCAAGAGTATCGGCCTGCGTACACAGAAGTCCGTAAAAAGGAGACGGACCTGTGGTGAAAGCGTGGCGGAAGCGGAGGCTGAGCCGCGGCTGAGGAGAGGTGGTAGCTGCATATTTTAGGACACTAGACTTTAAGACAGGGCTGTACTCCTCGCTACTTTCATAATATATCTCGGCGTCAGCCAGCCCCGACTGATAAGATACCTGCAGTGTTGGTGAGGAAGTTTGAGCAAGAGTCTCGGAGACGCATCCATTAAATAGGTTGAACTCGACTGTGTGGTTACAGTCTTCCCAGTGAAGCCCACAACAAACTCACCTCTGGGTAGGAGCCGGTCAGAGTTGAAAAATTTGGCAGATGATAAACTGATAGGAACCGATCCAACGACCTCCCAAACAGGAAACCGCAACGCTGTCCACTGCGCCACGGATGCTATCATCATCATCATCATTGCAGATTCTCCCCTATTATTCTTGTCTACTGAAATGCCGGGCACGAAGGCAGGACAGAAGACAAAACCGTACAGATTTTGAAACAATGAAGGAAACGGAAAGAACTGACGCGATACAGTCTTGTGTTCCGCTGTTACCGTTTGTCGGCACGGCTTCGAAGAGACATCTTACACGATTTACCTCATCTACACAGGCTGCCGTAGATAGCCCTCTCAGGTGTCGGTACACTACAGAAAATCTCTCCACATTCCCCACCACGCTTCCCTCCCTAAGGTTAGATTAATTGGTCGGATTTCTATAGGCCCTACGTCTTCCTCTGGTTGATAACCCGGACAGGGCAGGTGTGAAATTGTACCTGTTTTCACCTGTGCTGCAATCTTCTAAAGCAGAGAGAGAGAGAGAGAGAGAGAGAGAGAGAGAGACAGAGACAGAGACAGAGACAAAAGAGTTGTGTTTGATTGCTGTGAAATTTTGTGCTAGCAGCCAAACATGATCCAACCATTAGACCCATGCCATGGGTCGTGAAGGCACCTGTAAGAAGTCCTGTTGAGTTACGGCTCTCAGCGGGGTCATGCCATTAGTCCCAAGATCCATTGGTCCCAAGGTCAGTTGATGCCAAGGTCCATTGGTCCCAAGGTCCGTTGGTCCCAAGATCCATTGGTCCCAAGGTCCGTTGGTCCCAAGGTCCATTGGTCCCAAGGTCAATAAATCTGTGTAATATACAGTAGGACCTTTGGACCAATGGACCTTGGGACCAACGGACCTTGGGACCAACGGACCTTAATTGGGACCAACGGACCTTGGGACCAACGAACCTTGGGACCAACGAACCTTGGGACCAATGGACCTTGGGACCAGTGACACGCTCTCTCTCTCAGCTTCTTGGTAAGAAGCTGGTTAGCTGGCCTCAGTCCGTGCTAAGGTGATCGGACTGTCGCTGTCTTTTGACCCCTCGTTAATCTGCAAGCCACCAGCTGAGCGATGTGGTTCCCCATCTAATAAAAGATAGGTGTGAACTCGAATCAGGCACACTCAAATTCAGCAGATGTTTTCCAGATGGCTCAATGCTCACCTTGCCACTTTGAGATCCTGTCTTACATTTCTCTACTCTGAACCTCAGGATTAAAGCTGTGTCCATTCTCTAATTCTTGTGACTGTGCTTTGCCTTGTGTTTAAACCTGAGTAGATCTTGTATCAGTTATACCACTGCCTTTTTAAAAATTCTATCTGTCCACTCGGAGCACAAGCACTCTCAAGCGCGAAAGTCTCGGGGAAAATTACACATCAGCCATTCTTGAGTAGTCCGGACAATCTAGAAAAAAAATCCTTATGAACTTACAATGGAAAGTTTTCTTCCACGACTATTCATCTCTGCGCAAATTTAGAAAAAAGCGTTAGGACGTAACAGTCTTGACATGCTATCTGTGTCGAGTGGGAGGGATGTGGGGGTTGAGATGGGTCCGTGCGTCACTGTAGAGTCGGGGTGAAGGCTGAGGGGCTAAAGTGGGTGGGGGAGAAGTGGGAAACGGTGTGGATGTGTGTTTCAGACCTGCTTACCCATACGATTTCGCCGTATTCTGTACGCGTGTTTGGCGAAAATACGATGAACTAAAAAGAAATACGTCAACTAAAAAATTCAAGAGACGAAGTTCTTGAGCGGTGATTGAACTTGCGGAAGGCAACTGCCGTGGAGACTTTGACCAAAGAACGACAACTCTTGCGAACTTCTGTGCGCGAAATCGCGCTTTGCAGTGTCCGTTTCTCGACAACATGCCCTGAAACGTCGGAAAAAACACACACAAAAAAACAACAAAAAACAAAAAAAAAAAAAAAAAGAAAACGGCGAAAGAACATGAGCGTGTGCCAAAGTATGTTGATTAATCAGGTTTGAAAGTAATTTTTTTTTATTTTTTAGAAAGAACATGTTTTGACGTGGTTAATGCAAGATCAAGTGGCTACTGCTGGCAAGTGTCTGGAATGTGATGGCAGGTGAAAACAAAATGAAGGATCGTCCCCTCTCCCTCCCGCTTTACAGAAAGTTGGAATTTTGTGTACACTCTTTGTAGAGGTTACGCTCATTTTAGTTGAAAAGTACACCTAAAGTAGCTTTTACGGTAAACAGGTCTGTGTTAATATAAACAGGTTATACAGATACTTTTAACATAGTTACTAGTAAGGTAGTATCCCACAGCTATGATACAAACAATGCATGTTTGCCGCAGCATAGTTTAAACTTTCTCGTTGGAGTACCTCCATTTTGTAGAAAATACACTTCTTTTGGATTCAGAATACTCAGAGTCAAATTTCGGGGTAAATAGGTCTGGTGTTTTCTTTTTGTGAATGGGCAGTATCGGACAGCGCACAGAGATACTCGTGAAAGATACTATACTTCATGAAAACTATCCATCATCATCATCATCGTCGTCGTCGTCGTCGTCGTCGTCATCATTGTTATTATCATTATCGACGTGGTCGTCGATGTTGTTGTTCATGATTACTCATATTCTTTGTTTTTGGGCCTACTATGTCGGTCAAATGTCATCACCATGAAGACAGTAATTATCACTCATGAAATCAGGAATTACACAGATGGACACAGGTTTCTTGACTCATGCGCATGCGGCGTACTGGTGCCTTTAGAATTATTGTGCGGAGTGTAGGCGTTAAAAGACTGTTTTGCCAAAGCACAGAATACCAGGGATAACAGTACTGTTAAAAATGACCGTTTCCGCTACTCATGGAGGACTACGAGCCATACGCTTTTGTTTCGCTTTTGACTCATTATCTGATGCTTTGGTAGTATCAAAACTAGCGAAAGGAATTGTTTCGCATTGCATTATCAGTCTCCAAAATCCCCCGAAGTCAGAGTGTGGCTGCCCATGTATCGGGGTAATCAAAAACGGTCACACACATGTAATGTTCTCATTCCTAGCTGATGCATTTGTACCATAGTATTCAAGTACTTCGGCTGTTTGGATGATCCCTGGAGTCTTTTAGCCAGGGTCCGACAACAAACAACAACAAGAAGAACAAAATGCATGTCCTTACGCAGTGTGTCCTGTTTTCCTATAAATATAGGCTACGTGTTCTCTCACATGAACGGTAGTTACAGCTGTATCTGGTGATATTTAGTGTTTTCAGTGTTGAAATAATTATTTTGACTTTTCGAAGCTATTGACTTAGCATAAAACACGGTCGTTAGTCACCCAGCTATTCAACGTTCCCCTGAGCATGTCGGTGCCACATCAATCTTTGCCACCCACCTGACATGATATACCCTAGGATGATTCTGATCACGTCGAGTACTGCAAGTTTATGAATATGTCTGTGTGTGGATGCTGGAGGAGCATGATCACGAATGCGCGTGCGTGCACATACATACGCACGCGTGTGCACACATATGAGCGTGCGCGCGCGCGCGCGCGCGCACACACACACACACACACACGAAATGAATAGAGAAGATAAATGAATAAATACATGAACAAACAAACAAATAAATGAAAGAATACATACAATAAACTAGGAAGCATTGCTCGTTGGATTTTCAAACGCTCTCTGATCGATCAAAATATCTCAAGCTGTTTTTTTTTTAATGCAACGATGGCAACAAAAAAATGCCACGAGCGGTATTTCCAACAGGGAGACGCTAGCACTGCTTACGTACAGTACAATAACTCTACCCTCCCCACCCCTAACTGCCCCCCCCCCCCCTCCCCTGCGTCCCTCTCTCTCCCTGTTGTTCCTATTTTGTTATCTCCCAACAACCCTTCTCCAGCCCCCTTACTCTCAACCCTCGTCTCCTTTCCACTTCGCCACTGCACCTTCTCCCTTCTAAGCCCACCCCCCCCCCCCCCCACCACTCCACCTCCCCGCCACCCCACCCCCGGCGTTAATGTCTCCATGACGTATCTTACCAAGGATGTTCCTGTGTGGGGACAACTGAGGATGGATGGGGTGGGGGTGGTTGTGGGGGGAGGGGGGGGGGGAGGGTGATAGGGTGGGAGAGGAGGAAGAGAGGGTGGGGTGTGAGGGTAGGCAGGTTAAAGTCCACTTGCAATAGATGAGTCGGCCCAGTGCAAACTCCAGCCGCTGCGAGTGCTGCCGGCCTTTTCCCTTGACCAGAGCGGGCACCTTTGATACAAGGCCAACTGGACTTCGCAGGTAACTCAAAAGGGAAAGTGGAGGTTGTTCTATTTTTACCGTTGCTGTTGCAGTCGGGTTTTGTATCGTTGTGTTTGATTTGTGTGTTTGTTTGTTTGTTTGCTTGTTTGTTTACATGAGAGCAATTGTGACCTTTCTTGTTGACTGTTTATTGTTGAGTTCCCCACCTGCTCCTGGCTCT
>CM065731.1:59217289-59222289 GCA_033310375.1 Conus canariensis
TAAAACACTGTTCCGAAAAAGGAGAAAAAAAAATAGAAGCAGAGAAGGAAAAATAGATAAAAGGAAACCAAACTCAACAATTTCGCTGAACTAATATTCATCTGCTGACTCCCGTGTAGGCAGAGTGGCGAAATACTGAGTTTCTCAACCATGCGCGTATCATCTGCCAAAATCAAAGCCTTCGAGACATCCAACGAGTCAACAAATGATGCATATTGCATCGTATGTCTTATGATTTTAAGAGACATGAAATACATTCAAACGAAAACAAAACCTGCGTTTCATTTTTTTTTTCAAAGTGTATATCTTGATGTCAACCAGGCCCAAGAGATACAGACACCTGCAGTGCTGGCCACGAAATATGAGCAAATCTCTTTCTTTTGAAAATGAAACTCGACTGCGTGTTCCAGTCTCCTCAGATGAGTTCACAGAACACTCGACTGAATGGGACCAGCTGCGTCCGAATAAAGGTGACAAATAATGCCTCTGAGAATCAAACCCAGAACCTTCCATCCCGCGATTCGGTGACGCGACCTACTGCACCACGACTGTATGACTGGTTTTTGCAGTAAACTGGTAAGTGTGGAATGGAATGTCTGGTATTGATTGGAAAGGAGTTCCAGAACCGTGGATTATCGAGAAGAAACCATGAGAATTACGTTTGAAGCGGTTTAGCTGAAGAAATAGTGAGTCAGAAGAAGAATGCAGAGAGAGAGAGAGAGAGAGAGAGAGAGAGAGAGAGAGAGAGAGAGAGAGAGAGAGAGAGAGAGAGAGAGTTCAGGTAACTAGATCAGAGAGATCAGAAGTAGTGTAAGTGACAATATTGTAGCAGATGCAGGCGATCTTGTAGTTAATTCTTACGGAAACAGGGAACCAGTAGAGCTTCATCAATGAAGAGACACTGAATTGACGACGTTGGGCCTTGAGGATAAGACGAACAGCTGAGTTTTGGATCTTAAACAACAGATGAAGAGTACATTCAGAATAAGCAGCAAGAAAAAAGTTACAGCTGAAGGAATGCAGGAAGTGACAAAGGTTTTAGTTGTATTTACAGAAAGGAACTTCCTGACTGAGGATACCCTCTCAACATCCTCTCCTTACAACTCTCCAGAAGACCGTTTCCTACATTACAAATGACAGAATCCAGATACTTTCTTCTTCTTTTGCGTATGCAGGCTGATACTCCTGCGGACACTCCCGATATGGACAGACAAGTATTAATCCCATCTACACAACAAAGGGAGTGAAGTTTTGTGTGTATGACCGTTTTCTTTAAAATTCCGCCATTAAGGCAGCCACACTCCATCTTCGGGGAAGGTGCATGCTATGTGTAACGTGTCATCCATATTAACGGCCAAACTGGCCTTCTCTTCCGAAAGTTGGTGATGGGATTTTACGAGTGTGCAAGATGTTATGCGTGCGTTCACACACGGAACCTCGGTTTATAGTCTCATTCGAAGGACTGTATGGGAAATAGAGTCAGAACTAATGTTAACTCCAAGGGAAAAATCCCCCTGTACCGAAACGGCCCGGCGGAGATTCGAACCCGCAACCCTTGGATTACGAGTTCGGCGCTCTACCAGCTGAGCTATTCCGGCTCCATCCAGATACCATGTTCCTTTGTTTTAACTCTGATATCACCCTCAAAGGGGAACAGGGGACCAGAATAGCTCAGCTGGTAGAGCGCCGGACTCGTTATCTTGGTGATCCTGGGATCGTGGGTTCGAATCTCCGCCGGGCCATTTTGGAACAGGGAGATTTGTCCCTTGGAGTTAAGGTTAGTTCTGACTCCGTTTCTGTAAAAGTTTTTCGAATGAGACTATAAACCGAGGTTTTGTGTGTGAACGCACGCACAACATCTTGCACTCATATAAAATCCTATCACCGACTTTCGGAAGAGAAGGCCAGTTTGGCTTTGGTATGGATGACACGTTACACATAGCATGCACCTGCGTGAAAAAAAAATTGATAGAATGAAGGAAGGAAACTGAGTGAATGAGACTGACTAAACGACACGGGAAATGACTGAATGTAGCGCCAGCAGGCAGCTCTTCAATCAGCTCTACCCAGGTAGGCAGCCCGTTGTGTAAACGAGTGTTGATCACAGAGCGCTTAGAGCTTGGTCCCTAGCCGAGGATAGGCGCTACACAAGTCCTCTTGATTATGATAATAATGATAATAATAATAATATTAATGATGATAATGATAATAATAATGATAATGATTATTATAATAATAAATCAATAAATACTGATAATAACAGGGTACAATCCATTGGTATCCCTCTTCTGCACAAATCCTGGTATCCGTCAACGATTGGAAAACGGTTGTGACCGAAACAACCTTCATCAGTGATTCCAAGGGAAGCACTTTATAAAATCGGCAATATATTTACTATACACTCTGGGTCAACCACTGTCCTCTTTTCTTAAACGCTTGCAGGAATACTACTAATGGCACTGTGTCTGCATGGGGTTTAGGGAGCCGATGGTGCTTGGTGTATGACAGGAAACACTTCAGGCAGCTTCCACTTTGTACTTAATGTCCCGTTTACCCTGTCCTTGACACTCATTGTTGTACTCTCGATCGATCGCTGTTGCTTTCCTATGGAGCTTGCTGGTCCAGCACCAATGGCTCTCGTTCAGAAGAGAGTACTGTCACTCTGTCTGGTCATCTATCTATCTATCGATCGATCGATCTTATCAATCAATGAATCAATCAATGAATCAATGAATCAATGAATCAATCAATCTATCTATCTATCTATCTATCTATCTATCTGTCTGTCTGTCTGTCTGTCTATCTATCTATCTATCTATCTATCTCTTTTCATCTCTCTCTCTCTCTCTCTCTCTCTCTCTCTCTCTCTCTCTCTCTCTCTCTCTCTCTCCGCCCGTCCGTCGCTCCGTCCGTCTGCCTGTCAATCTATCTATCTATCTATCTATCTATGCTAGTTGTTCATCGTCCTCTCCCCCTACCCCTCCCATGCTGCTGCACACCCCCCCCCCTCCTCTTCCTTGTCGTTCCCTTCTCGAGTCTTCCGTGTCCCTCCCCCATCCCATTCCCTTGGATCCATTTCAAATCCTGACATTGCTACCCTTCACCTTGCTCCCCCCCCCCCCCCACACACACACCTCCTCTTCCCGTCCCTCCACCACACACGCTTCCCCGCAGTTGTCTCTGTTTTACCTGTTCCTCTCTGTCTTCGTCACCTCCGCCCTTCACCTGTAATTGTTTGTCCTGGGTCTGATCACAGTTGTTTCCTTTAGACCCGCTTCGAATCCCAATATCGCTGTGCTTTGCGATGTTCCCGCGTTAAAAATGCAACAAAAGCAAACAGTCTAACACACAGACGTACAGACACACAGACACACAGACACAGACACAGACACAGACAGACAGACAGACAGACCACACACACACACACACACACACACACACACACACTCAAACATACACACAGTCACACTCACAGACATGCACACTGAAT
Source organism: Conus canariensis (assembly GCA_033310375.1). NCBI lineage: Eukaryota > Metazoa > Mollusca > Gastropoda > Neogastropoda > Conidae > Conus > Conus canariensis. Next base: position 59,220,780 of record CM065731.1, read on the forward strand.
TATGCATACAATAACTGTGTGAATGTGTCAGCACACCGTACATTATTACAGTAACAAGCACAGACTGTCTGTATCATACGTCAAAATATTAAAATCATCAAGAGAATGCCCATCAATAAAGAAACATACAGATTCACTCTTGACCTGCCCAGTAAGCTAATAAATCATTTTGCCTTCGTTGCAGAGGACCAGATGAAAACTGTTCGTTTGATAAAGGAGACAGACAGACAGACAGACAGATCGCGCTCTACAGGTCAAACAGCGAAATTCTTCTTCTGCAGAATATCTTTGCATTGGTCTCACTGTGCTGACGTAAATCACCCAAGTAAAAAGGACCTTTGAGGGACTAATCTGCTGGAGATAAAGGTCATGCAAAGGTCTGGGGGGCGAACTTGAATATTCGAGTTGTGCTGATAAACAGTACCATGTACAACAGCGCTTCGTTGAGAAGGGGGACGGAACTCTAGTAACATGTTCGTCAGGATCTCAGACACCAACTTCACTATAGATTCAAACCTTTTTTCCTCACATCAATTCACAAGTTCATCATCCATCGCACCATACACATGTGTGGCCTTTGATGATGATGATTATTATCAGTTTTGTTAACTACTTGTTTTACTTTTTATTTCTTTCTTGTTATTGTCATCATCATTAATCTGTTTTATGAGAAGGCCTATTTTCTGTTGTTTTTTTTCTCCAATAATCATTTACTTATTTATTCATTCATTTATTTATTTACCTATTTATTTATTCTTAAAGTAAGTTATGATTACCCCGTCCTCTGAACAGTCATTTCGTCCGTATAACCATATACAATACGCTTACGCACCAACATGCATGCACATGCCTGCATATACTCATAGGCACAGGCATACTCACACGCACACGTGCTCATACTTATTTAACACACGCACACATGTGCACACACTCAAGCACACACACACATGTACGCACACACATACGCACACGCATACTTATACAAACACACACACACACGCACATGCACACTCACGTACGCACATACACACACACGCGCGCGCGCGCGCGCGCACACACACACACACACACACACACGCACATGCACGCACGCACACACATACACACACACACACCACACACACACACACACACACACACACACACACACACACACGCACGCTTCCACTAGCAGTGTGGACCATATTAGCCGGTATCCAAAACTGACTTGCAAGGCAGGCATTTGCTAAGCCTTGTCCATGAGATCCTCTTCTCAAACATTTCTTTATTTTTATTTAGCTATTTATTTTCTCATCCAGGTGTAACCCTGCGCAGGTGGTCTCATGCCTGAGCAATGTAGTTAAACGTATAAGGACTGCTCCGCGCACAGTGATACCTATGTCATAAAACTGAAACTGAGACCATGGATGGCCAAACAACAGGTGAACATGAGCTGCTAGAAAGCTTGTTCAGGAAAAAATCGGGGGAAGATAACGCTTGTCGTCCTATCGCAAACAGAGTAACCTTTTTT
>CM065731.1:59227289-59234789 GCA_033310375.1 Conus canariensis
CTACACTGATAGTGACTGCATTCCTAAGGCGTCAAGCTATGAGGTCTACACACAAGCCTGACCTAAATACACAGACAGAAGGGACGGCTAAATTGCACTTTGACCTCATGTCCACTTCTCCCTGAAGACTGCCGGCACTGGGTCCGTGAGAGGACGGTCCTGGGTGTGGCTGTGGAGGAGGGCGGACTGAGCGGCATGGGAGTCACTCCACTGACAGCAATACAGATGATGTGTCAGCCAACAGACTGAATGACTAACTAACTAACTAACTGACCAATTAATGACTAACTAACTAACCAATTAACTGACTAACTAACAAACCGAGAAACTTACTAACTAACCAAGTAAGTAAGTGAGTGACTAACTAACTAGCTAACTAACGAACTAACGAACGCATGAACGAACGAACGAATGAACGAACGAACGAAACAACGGACTAACAAACTCACTAAATAAATAAGCCTCTAATAAATCAACCAACTCACTAATCAACTAACTACTTTGGCGACCAACTAACTCACTCACTCACTCACTCACTAACTTACTCACTCACTCACTAAAGGAGTAGAGTGGTTCTGGGGAAAGTGCAAACCTTGGTCCAGGTCGAACAGATCCGTGACCCGTCCTTTGATTCAGATTTGCAGCCGAATGTCCGTCCACGCGAGGCTCCCTTTAATGTAACATGGGAAAAATCTGATGTGGCGACGACTTCAGTGAGCAAGTCAGGTCATGAGTGAACGTGAAGTTAATTTCCGCCAAGGGAAGTAATAGAAGTTACACTCTGAAAGAGTTTCTTCCTTTGCACCTTGTTTTGGTTGCTTTCCGCCAGGAGAAGTAATTAGAGATTCTGGCTGAAAGATTCACTTCCCTCGTACTTCGTTTTGAAAAGATCATGAAAATGCGACGGGATGACATTTATTTCATTAGAAAGTTTAAACATTCAATCAAAATGCATTATCTTGTGGGCTGTGATACCTTTTGAAGAAGTTCGTCAGTCCAATAAGTTGAACATCGGACCAAATGAAGACCAGTCAAAGAAAGAAAACTACATTGGCACAGCTGTGTAACAACATCCAATGGACTTACTGAAAATAATTGTGCTCGGAGCTGTTAGGGAGGAAGACATAAGGGAAGGCAAGAAGAGAAAGATGAGCAAACGGAATTGCAAAACGGACAAAGGTTTTCTTCTCTTTCTCTGTGAATTGATATTAACGTGGTGACAGCCGCGAAGGGGCGTTTTGTGGATGACTGGGCTATAAACAACATTATCTTATCTCGTCTCCTTCTCTTCTCTCTTTTTTTTTCTTGTTTGTTTGCGTCAGTAGACCCAGGCCTTGGTACACAACCGACACAGAACCCAAGGAACTCGTTCTTTTTTACGAAGTGAAGGGGGAAAAAAGAAAAGAAGAACAGACAGTTGTCAGTTTGAAAAAAAAAGTCACTTCACAGCTTTCCTGTTCAGTAGAGACTTTTTATGAATCGTACAGAAAGGATATAGATCTGCTCGTTGATGGCGGATCTGCACGGCATATCCTCAGCACAGTTCCATGCCACAGATCCTCACCACTGATCCTCAGCACAGTTCCATGCCACAGATCCTCACCACCGATCTTCAGCACAGATCCGCACCAAAACATAACACGTTCGTTGCTAGCCCACATTCCCATCATTGCACGAAGTTTTCGCTCACATCGCCCGCTTAGCTTTTGCGTAGTCTTGTCGGCAGATAAACACAGAAACGAACGAACGCAGGTGTAAAAATAACTGTTGTTCTTCAGTTTAAAACGTCTTTTCACCAAGTGTTTATTAGACGTGGGAGGGAGAAAGTAACTGTATGGCTGCATGGGTGAAGAGGTGTGTGTGTGATCGTTAATGGTGTTAAGGAATATTTTCTTAACTTCATTTTAAAACGATAGTAAACTGAACAGTAAGCTGTAAAACGGCATTTGAAAACAAATGATACATCAAAATAATGAGAAACGTAACTTCTGTTGCTAATAAAGGACTGTGGCTTAAAGGATAACCAATAATAAAATGTGGGAACGCGTAACAATGTGTGTGTGTGTGTGTGTGTGTGTGTGTGTGTGTGTGTGTGTGCGTGCGTGTGTGGAAGTATGGAAGCAGGTGACGAGTACTGATCAAAGGAGCATGCCAACAGGGCTGTCCATTAAACATGCTGATGCCAACAGGGCTGTCCATTAAACATTCTGCAAACGTACCAATAAGTGAACTGTTATTCAGTATTGCATAGAGAGATGAGGATGTTGTAGAAATAACTGCCCAGGTGGAGGTGTCCATAAAGAAACCTCACTCATTTCAGACCCCAGCTACTGGAACTCCGCCGCCAAAGAAGAACTGAACCGAGCCGTCCATCTTGAGCGCCGAGTGGCCATGGCCAAAAACGTCATCCTGTTTCTGGGCGACGGCATGGGCGTCAGCACGGTGACCACTGGCCGCATCTTGGCCGGTCAGCTCAAAGGTCACAATGGCGAGGACTGGCAGCTGTCCTTTGACACCTTTCCCAACGTGGCCCTGTCCAAGGTGAGAGGAGTCAGTGCGATGCACGCGAGCGCGCGCGCGCGCGTGTGTGTGTGTGATAGGTAGGGTGAAGGAAACTGTTCACAACTAAATGGGCACTAGAGAGAGCGCAGACATCTACCATGTGTGTGTGTGTGTGTGTGTGTGGTGTGTGTGTGTGTGTGTGTGTGTGTGTGTGTGTGTGATAGGTAGGTCGAAGGAAACTGTACACAACTAAAAGGGCACTCAGGGATAGCGCAGACATCTACCATAGTCTAACAGCACTTAGGGATAGCGCAGACATCTACCATAGTCTAACAGTTGGTTTTTTCTTTTTTCAGTGGATCCGGTTTTGTCATCCAGATCCATTCCAGATCTTACAAGCTCGTGGATATAATTTCATTTAGTAATCCTGAATTTTCTTCGGGAAATTTAGATCCAAGCTTCATTTACCGAGAATTTTACGAAACTGTCGGACAATGCCATTTGTTGGAATGTTACAAAAGCGAAACCAAAAGATTCCTGAATCCACCGCCTGGTGCCTGATCAGCGCCAAAGTTTTGCCGGATCCTTCATATGCTACATTTTTTGTTTACATCGAGTTTCGTTCAAATCTGTTCGTAAGTTTGTTGCCGAATCTTGCTGACAGACAGACAAACAAACCAACATACGTGGGTGAAAACGTAGCCTCCTTGACAGAGCTCATAAAGAGGCTGAGAAAATGTTCTGAATGGTATACGCCATGGCTCATCAGGATATAATGTTTTCTTCCAAAATAAACATGACCTGTGCTTCCTACTGTTGTAAGAAATACATCTCCTGGGGCTGTCTTCAGCATGGTTCATTTCACGACAGCACTCTGTTCTGGAGCAAGACGCTTCTTAGCATCCGCATCATAAGCCAATGAACAGAGTCTTGGTAGACACGTACCTCTGCCTCTCTTGAAAATCAAATGGCCGAGGGAAAAAATCGAACAAACACATTTCCAATTCTTAACATGATGAAGGCTTTCTTGTGGGTTAGTTACATCCATTGCCACGTGACGTTTATGGCCCTGTTAGAAGACAGGAAGAAAGAAGTGCAGCTCTCAGGTCTGGGGTGGGGAGGGAGGTTGGGGGGGGGGGGGCTACTTGAGACGCTGATCTTCACAGTTCATCGATTCTTTTATTGTTTCCCGTCAGGCCATGCATGAGGGAATATACTTTTTCACGTGAACATGTAATGCTTGAACATACCAGCAGAAAATGACGTAAATCACTTGATGTATTTAATTGATGTGTGTGTGTGTGTGTGTGTGTGTGTGTGTGTGTGTGTGTGTGTGTGTGTGTGTGTGACTTCCCCAAATTACTTTGTTTCTGTTTCTTTCCTTCTTCCGCTCCCTTCCCCCCCCCCCCCCCCCCTTTTTTTTTTTTCCCTAGTCAAAACTTAACTCCTTATCCATCTAAACAAACTTTAAGCGTGTCTTCTTTATGCTGTATATAGTGAGAGCAGGATTATCACATTTGAGTGTTTAGAGACATCTATTGTTTTCAATTTTCACATGTGTGTGTGTGTGTGTGTGTGTGTGTGTGTGTGTGTGTGTGTGTGTGTGTAAGCGCTCAAAAGCGTGTGTGTGTGTGAGAGCGCGCGCGCGCGCGCGCGTGCGTGCATGCGTGCGTGCGTGCGTGCGTATGTGTGTATTCACTCACTATTCTGTATGTGCCTCATCCCATCACATCAAATGCCATCTCCGTGACCAAACCTGTACTGTGCGCACCTGCATGCTTGCTGTCCGTGCATGCCCGGTGACCGTTGGGTTCTAGACGTTCAACGTGGACCACCAGACGCCGGACTCCGCGGGCACCGGCACGGCCTACTTGACCGGGGTGAAGACCAACATGGCCATGCTAGGGGTGGACGCCCATGCCCGGAAAGGCGACTGCCAGTCCTCATTGAATGCCCACCTGACCTCCATCCTGGACTGGTCCATGGCCAAAGGTGTGTGCGCACGTGCAGTATGTGTGTTTATAGGTGTTGAAAGGATTGGTGATGTGGGGGAGGGTGGAGGGTGGTGGTGGTGGTGGTGGAGGGGGGGGGGGGGATGAGAGTTTAAGTCAGAGCGTAAGTGGGGCAAGGAAGGGCGTTATGGCCAGTTTGAGAGAGAGAGAGAGAGAGAGAGAGAGAGAGAGAGAGAGAGAGAGAGAGAGAGAGAGAGAGAGAGAGAGAGAGAGAGAGAGAAAGAGAGAGAGAAGAGAGAGAGAGAGAGAGAAAAGAGAGAGAGAGTATGCTTGACTAGCCATGAAGGGAATCCCAGTATCATAAATATTTGCAAACATTGAAAGAGAAATGATTCTCATGCCGGCTTCAGACAGACTGGTATTGTTTGGGGCGGTTTTGTTTCTTTGTTAGTTGCTCGTACCATTAGACGAAGACACACGAAGAAGACATCATAATTTGTAGAATTCTTGTCTGCTTTGCATTGCATATTAAATCTGAGTTACTGTGAACCTGTGTGTGTGTGTGTGTGTGTGTGTGTGTGTGTGTGTGTGTGTGTGTGTGTGCGCGCGCGCGCGCGTGTGTGTTTCTCTGTATTTGCAAACACAATTCTCTTGTCCATACGCGCAGTTATAAGCTGACTTCGAACATGCACAGTAGGGGTTGTGTATCCAGCCTATTATACTAATAATTCAAGGGACGCACGCACACAGCCTAAAGCGAAGATGTTCTGGTGGGCAGGGAAATTGGCCGGGGTGGTGACCACCACCCGCATCACGCACGCCACCCCGGCGGCCACCTATGCCCACACCCCGCACAGGGACTGGGAGGCCAGCGTGCCCCCTGACCAGGCCCCCTGCAAGGACATCGCTGCCCAGCTGGTGGAGGACAACCCGGACATCAGGGTCATGTGTGTGTGTGTGTGTGTGTGTGTGTGTGTGTGTGTGTGTGTGTGTGTGTGTGATGGACTGACCGGGGGTGGGTGGTGGGTGGTGGGGGTGGGGTGGTGTCTGGGGTGGTGGAGGTTGGAATCGGATGGGGATGGGTAAGGGAGGAGATGACGGTGGTTTCTAGGGTTTTGCAAGGTTTAGCAAAGGTTGTGTGTGTGTGGGGAGGGGGGGGGGGGGCGGATGGGGGCGTCGAGGAGGGTGGTGGTGGAATGGGATGGAAATGGTAAAGGAGGGGATGAGGCTGGTTTGTAAGGTTTTGCAAGGTAAGGCAAAAGTCTGGTGGGGGGTGGGGTGGGGGGATGGGGGATGGAATGGGATGGGTAAGGCTGTGAATGAGGGTGGTTGTAAGATTCTGCGAGGTTCGGCAAATTTTACAGTGTTCTCTTCAGTTGTGCACCCCGTTAGTCAGTGTCTGAAAAACCTGCAGCATTAATGCTGGCATACTGTGTCAATATGTACCCCGTTAGCCCGTGTCTGAAATACCTGCAGCATTAATGCTGGCATACTGTGTCAATATGCATCCCGTTAGTCTGTGTCTGAAATACCTGCAGCATTAATGCTGGCATACTGTGTCAATATGCACCCGTTAGTCGTGTCTGAAATACCTCAGCATTAATGCTGGCATACTGTGCACCTCGTTAGTCCGTGTCTGAAATACCTGCAGCATTAATGCTGGCATACTGTGTCAATATGCACCCCGTTAGTCCGTGTCTGAAATACCTGCAGCATTAATGCTGGCATACTGTGTCAATATGCACCCCGTTAGTCCGTGTCTGAAATACCTGCAGCATTAATGCTGGCATACTGTGTCAATATGCACCCCGTTAGTCCGTGTCTGAAATACCTGCAGCATTAATGCTGGCATACTGTGTCAATATGCACCTCGTTAGTCCGTGTCTGAAATACCTGCAGCATTAATGCTGGCATACTGTGTCAATATGCACCTCGTTAGTCCGTGTCTGAAATACCTGCAGCATTAATGCTGGCATACTGTGTCAATATGCACCCGTTAGTCCGTGTCTGAAATACCTGCAGCATTAATGCTGGCATACTGTGTCAATATGCACCCCGTTAGTCCGTGTCTGAAATACCTGCAGCATTAATGCTGGCATACTGTGTCAATATGCACCTCGTTAGTCTGTGTCTGAAATACCTGCAGCATTAATGCTGGCATACTGTGTCAATATGCACCTCGTTAGTCCGTGTCTGAAATACCTGCAGCATTAATGCTGGCATACTGTGTCAATATGCACCTCGTTAGTCCGTGTCTGAAATACCTGCAGCATTAATGCTGGCATACTGTGTCAATATGCACCCCGTTAGTCCGTGTCTGAAATACCTTCAGCATTAATGCTGGCATACTGTGTCAATATGCACCTCGTTAGTCCGTGTCTGAAATACCTTCAGCATTAATGCTGGCATACTGTGTCAATATGCACCTCGTTAGTCCGTGTCTGAAATACCTGCAGCATTAATGCTGGCATACTGTGTCAATATGCACCCCGTTAGTCCGTGTCTGAAATACCTTCAGCATTAATGCTGGCATATTGTGTCAATATGCACCCGTTAGTCCGTGATTGAAGTACCTGCAGCATTAATGCTGGCATAGTGTCAGTCTAGTTAGTCTTTACTCCGAAGAAATTTTTGATGTAGCCGCCAGAGTGAGGTACATATATGTACTACAATCTTTCGATCTTTCTGTTTGAATCAGTTGGCAATTTAGTTGATAATTTAATTGTCTTTTCTGATTATCAAACTGTCCTCTCTCTCTTCTTCCTGTCTCTCTCTCTCTCTCTCTTCTCTCTCTTCTCTCTCTCTCTCGATAAGCTTTCTGGCATTTCTCTCAGATGAATTCATATGATTTTGATCTTTTATGTAAATGTTGTTTCTACGCATCTCTGTGTTTGTGTGTTGTGTGTGTGTGTGTGTGTGTGCTTGTGTGTTGTGTGTGTTGTGTGTGTGTGTGTGTGTGTGTGTGTGTGTGTGTGTTGTATTGTGTGTGTGTGTGTGTGTGTGTGTGTGTGTGTGTGTGTGTGTGTGTGTGTGTGTGTGTGTGTGT
>CM065731.1:59239789-59242289 GCA_033310375.1 Conus canariensis
GACTTTCTGGTTCTGTCAGATTCACTGTCAGCGTTGGAGGCCATAGCTGGCCGCAACCTTCAGCACCCAGAACTTTTACACTTTTTTGAACTTTTGACCAAGTTGAAAGCGGATGGTTACAACATTATTTTGGCTTGGATTCCTGGTCATGTTGGCATTGGAGGGAACGAAATGGTTGATCGTTTAGCCAAGAATGCCACAAGAGAGAAATTGTCCAACATATATATCCCCTGCTCAGATCTGAAACCCAAAATTAACGATTATGTGGGAGACCTCTGGCAGGAGGATTGGAATACACAGACGGATAACAAACTCTTTCAGATCCGTCCAAACCTTAAGGAGTTCCTCCCATCTGCGTCTGGTGGTCGTAAAGAAGAAACGGTTCTGTGCCGGCTGCACACCGGCCATTCGTATTTTACCCATTCGTACCTTTTAAAGAGTGAAGAAGCTCCGTGGTGCATTCCATGTCATGTGCCACTCACAATGAAACATATTCTTTTAGAGTGTTGGGACTTGCACGATGTGAGACACAAACATTTTACGGCGGATTCCATGAAAACCTTGTTCAGAGATGTCCCACCTGATGCCATCTTTGAGTTCTTGAAAGAGATTAACATTTTTCATCGGATCTGAGTTTTTACAGTGGAAAGATTTTTAACAAACTTTCGGATGGTTTTTCGATGTATTTTAAAGAATTGTGTGAATGAATGACTTGTGAGTTGATTTTAACGTGGTGACAGCCCTGATGTGGCCCTTTGCGGTCGGCTGGGCTATAAGTAACATTATATTATATTATATTATATTATTATTATATTATATTATTATATATATTATATTATATTATAAGTAACCCGATAGGCTTACAACAGGGCACGGAGAGTGGAAAAAGAAGAACGCACGGATGAGGGCGAGTGCCATGGGGTAGGAGAATGGAGGAGGTGGGATTGGGGTGTGAGGGAGAGGGAAAGCAGCCTTATCACCAGGATTCCGCGTCTCCCTCCCTCTATCAAAAATTATAATGTCCTGAAAATGGGAAGTAATTTTTTTTTCTTGTGGAATGACTTTTGCGCGCGATCACACAATGGTTGCTTCCCTTTCCTATAAGTCTTAACAGTTGTCGTCCTTCTCGCACCAACGACGTGCTGCGGAGGGAACATGTTGCTTCAGGTTCTCTTCGACACTGTTCTCGAGGGTTGACTGCCAGAACCCAGTATCTCACTTATATGTATATATATGAGATACTGGGTTCTGGCAGTCAACCCTCGCGCCTTTGTCACAGCCTTTTGTGCCTCAAGAACAATCCCATAGATTTTTTGTTTAATCTGCAGTGTTTGTTTGCTTGTTGTTGTTCCGGCGACACCGGAACGCCTGGGCTACGAGGTGACCACAGGACTACAATGTTAATGTTGCGGAGGCAGTCCATTTTGTCCACAGACAAGAGGTGGAATGGGATGGCAGGATACAAAATATATCTGGATGATGTCTACAGTGACACAAAAAGTTATTTTGTGGGCGGAGGGGGGGGGGGGGGGGGGGGGGGGGGAGGGGGGGGGGGAGGGGGGGATGAGGGCGTGGTGGGTGGAGGATGCGAACATGATGCGTACATAGTCTACAATATTTACTGATGACGTGTTTTAAGCGTTTTCAGAATTCGACCCCCCCCCCACCACACACACACACACACAACCTCCATCCAGCCCCACCCCCAAACGACCTTCCACTCCTTTTCCTCCTTCCCTGCCCCCCCCCCCCTCCACCTATTGTCTCCCCGTCCACTCCCCCGACACTCCCGTTACCATTCCCGTTAAGGGTGAGATTAACGTCCTATCGGCCTGAGACCCTTAAGGACAAGGTTACTGCAGACATAGGTCTGCATCATTGTGGCAACTGCTGTCGCCGGCAGTAGTGGGTGGGTTTCAGTGGGGGTCGTCGCATTCCTCTCTCTGTGCTCGTGTTCCTCTTGAATGTTGGTGCAATCCAGCTTGCTTTAAAGACAAAGAAAACATTGGTGGTTCCATCTCAACTCCACAGGAGGACGCATCGACCACGGGCACCATGCCTCTGACGCGGCGCGCGCGCTGCACGACGTGGTTGCCTTTGACCAGGCGGTGTCGGGGGCAATGGAGGCCCTGGGGGACGACTTGGAGGACACGCTGATCGTGGTCACCGCCGACCACTCCCACGCCTTCGCCTTCGCTGGCTACCCCCGGCGGGGCAACAACATTCTGGGTACTCTCCTCTCTCTCTGTCTTTCTCTCTCTGTCTCTCTGTCTGTCTGTCTGTCTCTCTTTCTCTCTCTGTCTCTCTCTGTCTCTCAGTCTCTGTCTCTCAGTCTCTGTCTCTGTCTGTCTGTCTGTCTGTCTGTCTGTCTGTCTGTCTGTCTGTCTGTCTCTCTCTCTCTCTCTCTCTCTCTCTCTCTCTCTCTCTGGGTCATTGAGATTTTAAGAACAATGAGAAGACTGAATTCAGCTGATGGAGTTTTTTATTTTGGAAATTATTC
>CM065731.1:59264789-59274654 GCA_033310375.1 Conus canariensis
TGTTAAACTATTGTGGTTTTCCCCCACTATTAGATTTGTCGCCTTTGTATTTGTCTGACTTTATTCCAGTTCAAAAGGCTGTGCCAGTCTTGAATCAAAGTTACTCTGCGTAAGGTTTTCTTATGGGAGCAAGAGTTACCCTGATTGTTTACTGTTCATTGTTCGCTGTTCCCTGCCTCATTTCATTTTCAATTTTGTCTCAACTCGCTTCAATTATAACTAGCTGAGAACATGTAAGCTACTTAAATATTTCTGTTCCATCTTATTTATTTGTGTATCTGTCTATCTACTCACGATATTACTATTTCATCGATTTCTTACAAATGTTCTTTTCATTTATGTTTACTTAGTTATTTTTCAAGGTGGTGATAATTGAGAATGGTGTATCAATATTTTGTTCTATTGATTCATTTGTTTTTATTTTTTATTGACGGATTGATTGATTGATTTGTTTTTTATTCATTTTGGGAAGGAGAGAGAGAAAAATATGAGAAAAAGGATGAGGAAGAAGAAAAGTGAAGGGGGGGGGGGGGGGGGGGGGGGGGGGGAGGAGAAGCCACAAAGTAGAGGGATGCAGATGGAAGGTTGAATGGAAAGAGAAGGAGGATGAGAGAGAGAGAGAGAAGAAGAAGAATGAGAGAGGTGAGAAGAAGAAGAAGAAGAGAGGAGAGAGAGGAGAGAGAGAGAGAGAGAGAGAGAGAGAGAGAGAGAGAGAGAGAGGCGAGGGATTCCACAACAGTAACAAAAATAAGCCTACCACGAACGCGTTGCTCGTTCGCCTATTGGCGCAACACAACATCTTGGATTGGACGGTTTGTGAATAGTTCGCCGCAATCGGGGCTTTGCATTCATCAATCATTCATTTATAAAGCATTAAGATATTGTTCATGACCAGGAGTTCAATGAAACTAAGAACCGGTATGAGTGACAAACAAATAAAATAAAAATAGTAGTTTGAAAGAAAAAAAACAACAAACATAAAACAAAACAACGTATGAGGGGTGGGACGGAAAGGGGAACTATGAAAAAAAAAAAAAAAAAAAAGGAAAAAAGGACATGCGATTTTTCTAGTAATTTTGTTCACTCGTTTATTTAATTTTCTTAACCCGTTATTAGTGTTATCACATTCAAGTTTAATAGGCTAGGGGGCTCGTTCGAGAGAAAGGTAGGGATGAGGGAGAAGTGGGGTGTGAGGGTGGGAGGGAGAGGGGGAAGGGGGGGGGGGGGGGGGGAGCAAGCACGGACTTGCTGGTATGAGCGAAGCGAATCGACCCAAATCGAGTGTCATTTTAAAACTAGGACACGCTTGACTTGACACCGCAACAAACCTACCGCAGCTGCTGCAGCTGCTGCTGCTGCTGTGTTACTACTACAGAACCCATCACTCATTATGCCGTTTCGCTCCGACAGTCGCCTCACTGATAGTAACAAGCATCCTAGTTCTCCCCTCGCAGACTGACTTGAGTGACTGATTGACTGACCGACTGATTTATTGATTCATTCATTTGATTTATTTGTGAGAGGTTTCTCTGCTTGCAAAAGCAGTTGTGACTGCATCGTGATCTCTTCTTTACTGATTTCTTCCCATGTATGAAAGTATGTGTGTGTGTGTGTGTGTGTGTGTGTGTGTGTGTGTGTGTGTGTGTGTGTGTGTGTTGCCTGCCTGCCTGCCTGCCTGTCTGTCTGTATGTATGTATGTGTGTATGTGTGTTTGTGTGTATGCATGTATGATGTATGTATTCAGCCGTTCGTTCGTTAGCTGGTTGGTTCATATTCAATTCATTCGTTCGTTTGTTCGTTCGCTAGTTGGTTGGTTGGTTGGTTGGTTGGTTGGTTGGTTGACATGCCCTAAAGAAAACAGAACACATGAAAACAAACGAACGAAACAAACAAACAAGTAAACACACGACTATTTGCAGAACACATAACACTGACTTTATAGAATGATCAACTTATTTATTAATATTTTGAGGCTGATACAGTTAGGCTATGCACAGAGCACCTGTCATTCCCATTCATGTCTTAAATTGAAATTAAAAAAGAAAGGATAAAAATGCTAATACTGACGCAAAAAGGCCATATGGGCCTTCAGGTTGAAAACAACTTCATCATGATCACCCACCACCCACCACCACCACCAACAGCAACACTAACGACAAACAAAGACAGAGACAAAGAGAGTCACAGAAAAGGGGAAATCACTGGCACAAGTTTCCAGAAATTTGTAACGAAAGAGCCCGGGCGTACCTGAGAAGTGTGGGACAGGTAAGAATCCATAAATGATCCATACGTCACTTCCTGTTTGTACGTTGGCGCATGCGTAAAGGCCTGGTGTAGTGACGTCAGCTGAGGTCGCGGATGCCAGAAGGTATCTGCAGCAACAATAATTTGTGACGGATAAAGTCTGGTTGAGAGAGAGGAGAGAGAGAGAGAGAGAGAGAGAGGAAGAGAGAGAGAGAGAGGAGAGAGAGAGAGAGAGAGAAATCAGAATTTTGTTCAATAAACGCTTAAGCCCTATATGAATGTGTGCGAGTGGAAAAAAAATATTTATTAAAGTAGATGAGGAAACATTGATTAATTAAAATATTCAAAGAGAAACTCTGATTCAAGACACGAATGATTAGCCAGGCACCACTGCTGGTTTAATTCGATGTCTGTCTGTCTGTCTGTCTCTCTAACATACACATACCTGCACCTCTCTCTCTCTCTCTCTCTCTCTCTCTCTCTCTTTGTCTCTGTCTCTGTCTCTCTCTCTGTCTCTGTCTCTCTCTCTGTATGTGTGTGTGTGTGTGTGTGTGTGTGTGTGTGTGTGTATGTGTGTGTGTGTGTGTGCGCGTGCATGCGTGCGCGCGCGCGCGCGAGAGAGAGAGAGAGCTTGCTTTAATGGAGTGTGTGGGTGCTCGCAAGCTTTGTTGCACTCGCATACACGTACGTACACATACCAATCCATCCACTGACATATTCAACCTCGCTAACCTGTGGCAGACGGGAGATGGTAACCAGCGGTTTCCGGAAGCATGTACTGCGCAGGCGCCGGCGGGGAAGTGACGACAGTGTTCTGGGGTACTGGTAAGTAGGTGTTGATGGTGGTCAGCTGATTACTGCCCACCTGCTTCCTCCATCGGGCTCGCCGATTGCTGAACCAGACCTGCACGCGGGCTTCCGTCAGCTTGGTGCGCTGTGCTAGCTCTTCTCGCGTGTAAATGTCCGGGTAATGCGTGCGGTCGAAGGCTCGCTCGAGCTCCTCCAATTGCTCCGCCGTGAAAGTAGTGCGGCTTCGTCGCTGCTTGCGTTTGACCTCTAAGCCGGGTTCCGACTCGCAGTCTGAGAGTTCTGCGGAGAAGCAAAGCATATTGCAAGAAAAGTGCATAAACTATTAGCTGTAATTTTTCGTTTGTTTGTAAAGGAAAAAAAAAATCTCAAATGTCCCATTTAACTGATATTTGGGTATGTTTCAATTAAGGTCAGAGTTCAAACATGCTCGAAACCAGATCCGAGTCAAGTGTTTACTTTGTGTGAAGCATTTGTAACAAAATAAAAGAGATCAACTGTTTGTTCAATGTTGACTGCGGCTAAGCGAATGAAAAGACGTCATGTCTATCTACATCACAATGAAATTGTATCTTAAACAGAAAGAAAGAAAAAAAAAAAAAAAAAAGGAAGGAAGGAAGAAAGAAAGGAAGGAAAAAGCCCAGAAATTCAAAATCAGGAGGACATTTAATGATGATGATGATGATGATGATGATAACGACGACGATAACGACGACGGCGACGATGACGACGACGATGATGATGATAATGATAATGACCATCGTCAGTATCATCGTCATCATCATCACCATCATGATCATCGTCACTATCATTGTCAAGTGTCCAATCCAAAACCCCGAGCGCTGACATTTCACACACACACACACACACACACACACACACACACACACACACACACACACACACACACACACCTCTGGCATCACAGTCACAGAGACTAACAAGTGCGATCGAAGAGTGATTGTCTGTGGGATGGGGGAGTGACTCGGAAGGACAGAGAAGTAAAGTGGTCGGATTTGTGTGTAGAGAAGAAGCTCCAGACGATTTTTTTTTCTTAATAAATCGATACGAGCTGATTCCCTGTAAAACTACAGGGTGTTGTCGAGGTTGCGTGACGAGCAGAGCGAAGGAGCAGAAGTGCGTGTCTTCACTGTCAGAATAGCCAGATGTCTTGCCGCGAGGTTATGACCACCCAACAATTCAAAGAAAGGACAGAGAAATGCCAGGCGAATGCTGAGTTGCTTGGCTTTTTTTCCAACAAACCTGGCTCTGAAGTGTAGATCTAGAGCTGATAAAAATATCAAGACAAGACAAGACAAGACAAATCAAGACAAGACAAGACAAGACAAGGCGAGACGAGACAGGACGAGGCGAGATAAGACAAGACAAGACAAGACAAGACATTAAGATGTAATCGTGATCTACAGATGGATACTAGCACACTGACATTTAATAACTGTTCACAAACGTATCGCTGAAAGTAACCGTGTTTTTGTTTTGTTTTTTTTTAATTTATTTTTTTTAAAAGATAGTTTGCCTTTGAAGTTTTCAGAGAATAATGACTTCAGGCGAAAGTTGAAACATGGAAGCAAATGAAGAACTCAATTATTGGATAAACGAAAGTAACACGAAAGTCACGAGTCTCGACGAGATGGTATTCTGTAGGCAGATCAAGAAAAAAAAACCGAGACAAACAAGCAAGCAAACAACAGAAACAAATTGAAACTGTGAAAACAACAACAACAACAACAACAACAACAACAACAAGTGAGCTGAACAAGTCCTCAGTCACTACGAAAATGACAACTGGGATAAGGTTGGAAAAAAGGAGGATGGGTCCGGGGAGGGGCCGGGGGGGGGGGGGGGGGGGGGGAGAAAGGGGTGGGAGAGATAAGATTAAGAAGACGACATTAAACATTTTAATATTAAACAGGGTTGAGAGTACCACCACAAAGTTATGAATGGTGTTCTGTTTAAGATACCACAGGTGGGCAGACACATATGCAACCGACCATGACTGCTGAAGAGTTCACACCAAGGAGACGAAATTAAAAATGTAAATATTACACAGGGTTGAGAATACCACCACAAAGTTATGAGTAGTGGTCTGTTTCAGATTCCATGGGTGAACAAATACAACCGCATCCACCCGTGACCGCTGAAGAGTTCACACCAAGGTGACGACAGTCGACTCTCGTCACGCGTGAGTATTTCAATGGTTCTGTTCCAAATACTTCAACCAAGACTTCAACCGTTCCCACTGCTCTCAGTGGGGGGTGTAACATTTATACTTGATTAAGCGTCGTCCTTTTCATCCTATCTCTCCTCCTCACCTCCACCCCCACCCACCTCAACCCTACTCCGGTTCCCTCCTCCTCCCGACACCCATCCCCGTTCAGTCGTTTTCACAGTAATGAGAACTTAAATCAACACCCCCCCCCCCCCCCCCCCGCCCCGATGCATTTAATTTCGATGTTTGTTTGTTCTTGTTCTGTCTGAAGAAGACCGAAAGGTCGATGCTTGATTGTTACTGTACTGTTTGTTACGTTCGTTTCAGGGCTCAGTACTTCAGAATTTTTTGTGGTTTTTTATGCTCTTGGGTGATGTGGGTGGGTGGGTGGGGGGGGGGGGGGTTGTCAAAAGTGCTCAACTCATTGAAGCCCCAAACCGCGCTCATTCCCCAGACCCACAAGAAAATCTCGCCTTCTGTGAAAGGCATCAATCATTTCCTGAGGACAACAGCCCATCAAAATGCATCATACAAAAGATGTGAAGGGGAGACAATAAGTGTCTCGCCTCGCTTTCTCATTATTCGTCTTTGTCTGTGTCCTGATGTCTTGTGCAGGTCACAGACCATTCCTGATGACTCCAGGCACTGCACACAATGAGAGAATTGTTCAGCTCATTGGGATGCCCTCTCATGTAACTGCTTATGCCAGCTTGTAGCTCGTTTTCTATTTTACAGGAAGGGCGGTCCACTCTCTGCACATAGCCTCTGGCCACGCGCAAGTCACCATGTATGAGCTTCAAACTTAAAAGGTTGACACTATCAGCGGCAAAGTGTTCTCACTGGTCAACAGACAGCCAATCCGTGAACATGAGACACACTGAGAGCCAGTTTGGTCAACAGGAAATCGTAAATGACTTCAACATGCGCAACAGAACTCAAGTTTTGCGAAGGGCGAAAATCCTTATCTTTCTGCAACGTGCAAGAGTAGTGGACAGGATGAACAAAGTGGTAGTCTAACGTGCGGGTCAACTCAAAACAGTAGTCTGCCCTTGCCCAGAGAGAACTAAATGGTTTGACATACAAGGGAGGTGAGGTGAGGGGGTGGGGGGGTGGGGACGGGGGAGTGTAGGGGGGAAGGTAATGCGAAAGACAAGCAAAAGAAAAATGCCCGTGCGCATGCTCGAACACACACACACACACACACACACACACACACACAGACAGACAGAGAGAGAGAGAGAGAGAGAGAGAGAGAGAGAGAGAGAGAGAGAGAACAGATACAGAAACACAGAGACAGACAATAACAGAGAGAGAGAGAGAGAGAGAGAGAGAGAGAGAGAGAGAGAGAGAGAAACAGATACAGAAACACAGAGACAGACAATAACAGAGAGAGAGAGAGGAGTGGTGCAGAGAAGGGAAAAGGGGCGGGCAGGAAGTGGTTTTTTGGGGGGAGGTATAAGGTGGATGGTGGGAGGGGTGGGGGGGGGGGGGGGCGAAGGAGAAGAGAAGAGGAACAGAAGAAGGGAATACAAATCATTGTACCGGAAAATATGCACGTAAACGGGCACGCTACTCAAAGTCCTTTGGAGAACGATCTTAGGCGCGATACTTCTGGAAGCCTTTGAAGACGGAGCTAATTCATGCCAGCACAGCAAGTCGGCGTGACGAGCCTTTCCCCACTGTATTACTACATGACGCCCCGGCCTCTTGAGCGGCTGCTGCGAACTACTGTTACTGCTTCAGGCTTCTCTTTAATGTCCTCGATCGCCTTCCGTGCTTTTTTTTATGTTAGTTATCTTTATCGTCCCTGTTTTTTTTTCTTTTTTCTTTTTCTCCCCCCCCCCCCCCCCTCTCTCTCTCTCTCATTCTCTCTACGCTGCTGTGTAGAGGGTCGCGTGACTGATAATAAGTCTTCGGAGTAATATCTACTTCTTCCGCTGGTACGGTTCTTCGGTTATGTTTGCGCCCCGTCTTTTCCTCTTTGTCGCTCCCTCCTTTCAACAACTGTCAGCCTCCATCTCTCCCCTCCTCTTTCCAACTTATATCTCCCTCCCCTGCCCCCCCCACCCCCCCTACAACACACACACACACACACACACACACACACACACACACACCATACAAACACACACTTACACACACACACACACATATACACACACAAACACATAAACACCACACACACACACACCACACACACACACACACACACACACACACACACACACACACAGAGTCTAACAACAGCTTCTGCATCGACAAGGAAGAGCCTATTGCTACTGTCACTTTCCGAAACAGTATCTGCTATTGATAACATATTTTCATATTTATTCATTTGATTTATATCTCTATTTATCATTTTTTTCAGTGTTTGTTTTCTAGAATGCAAGGTTGTTTACCTTTTTCATGCGAACAAACAAGAGAGAGAGAGAGAGAGAGGAGAGAGAGAGAGAGAGAGAGAATGGAGGTGGGGTGGGGGTGGAGAACTAGAGGGAAGAAGGGGAGGGGAGTGCGGGGGGGGGGGGGGGGGGGGGGCGGGAGCTTGTATATTGGATTTATTCTTAGAGTTTTTCGCAGAAACCTTTTTCTGTTTCGTTTCTTTTTTTTTTTTTTTTTTTTTGCTGTTGCTGTTGTTTTTAATCATGTTTTCACCAACAACATCAGCTGTGGTCCAAGTCGTAGCCAGCGGCAGAAGTAGTAGGCTCTAATAGCAGTAGCAGACAGTGATTGTATGAGTAGGAGAAGACGACAGCAGGATGAGTATAGCCATCATCTTCATTATCAATTTGTCATTGCTATCAGCCCTACCATACTCGTGATCCTCAACACCAGGCGATGAAGGAGGAAGAGTATCATCATCATACCATCATTTTTGTTCCCATAATAACAGTTGCTTTAATCCATACTATCATTAATAAAAGTAAAATCCCCTTTGCTTATCTTCGTTTAAAGTTGAAGTCTCCATAGCTTATGGCTGTAGGGACAGAGAACTCGTTTGAGGTTCGATGTGTGTAGGAACAGCAGTATGGAAGGTGAGATCCACCCCTCTACTTCTGCCACCGCACGTCCCTGATCTGAATCAGGTACGCATTTACAGATAGTCAGAAACGGTTTTCAGCCGTGAAAATCCCAACCCACGACTGGTTCGACCAGACGACTGTCGGCTCCATAGACGAACGCTCAAGCCATTTGCCCACGGACCCCCTCTTTATCATGATTTCTATAGCTATTATGCCTGGAACCGGTCGATAAGCTATGCAGCACTACTGATGCCAGTTAATATCAGCTTGAACAGTCAGAAGGAAAGAAAGAAAGGAAGAAAGACGGACAGACAGACTGTGCACGGTCGACTGGCTTGACAAAGTCGTTAACCCATTGTTGCCCGCGGACCAAACTGCCAGCAGACACAGGCAGAGACGGGCGGGCGGCCGGGTGGGCGATCCGCCACTGACGACGGGGGGGCCTCAACGTCGCCGCCCGGATTCGCATCAGCGACTTTGGGTCAGAAAACCCCCCCCCGGCCAGACGGAAGTGTTTCCATAGCAACCATTTTCTTTGGCGAGAAATGTGCACGATAAATGGAATGATCGCATGCGAGTGTTTGTCCCGCCTTTAAAAAAAATCGTAATGCTCGAGAGATCACCTCCCAGTTTGGGACACGGCTGTTGTGGGTTAATGACAAGCGGGCAGGAGACTGGGACAGTCCGCGAGACATAGAGTGCCACAAGGGAGGTAACTGCGACGAGGCGCGCCCCCTACAGCATCATTTCCGGCTCAGGGTTCCCACCGTCACCAACCCTTTCGTGAGAGAGCTTAAGTCTGCCAGCAGGGAAGAGGCAAGGCGCCCTGACTGGGTGAGAGAGAGAGAGAGAGAGAGAGAGAGAGAGAGAGAGAGAGAGTCAGGGTCATCTCCATCTCCAGTTTCAAAGAACTGGCTTCACTCTGGGGTCCCCTGGCCGCTGAATGGAACTCCTGTGGAGCGCTAGTCCTGGCTCGAGCGTTCAGCCAGGCGATGGGACTTGAAGGGTGAGATCGGGCTAATTCAGCCATTTGTCCCGGGTAGAGATGGAGGGAATCCTCCGCAACCTATTCAGCTCGCTAGAAAAAATCGCGCGCGGGGGAGAACGCATGGGTAGGCCATGGTGATGGAGATCTTTTTGATATGCCTTCTCATCCCTTCCTTCTCTCACCCGCACAGCATGACAGCGGGTATGAAATGAGAGCCGGGTGGGTTTTTAACGAGTTGCATTTTTACCTCCCTTGAAACCTTTTCCTCTCTTCGTCTTCTCTCTTGCTTTTTTTCTTTTTTTCTTTTTTTTTGTTGTTCCCCCCCCCCCCCCCCCCACTCAAGCTGTGCGGATGTTCTTGCTGTAAGCAACCGTCATTTATCATGCATACGCCGCGGAACATCTTTTTAAGCCAACCCATCGAGCGGAAAATGCGGCGAAGGCCGACACTGCTTACGGGTGAGACCGTTGAAAATACAGGCTTACCAAGATGGTGGGCTGTCCTGCTGGGCGGCAGGCGAAGCGGCACGCATAATCACCTGCACGTGTCAAAACAACCCTGACTTCTCCCCTCCCC
>CM065731.1:59274754-59279754 GCA_033310375.1 Conus canariensis
CCAAAGCAAATCCATGTGAATTCAAGAATTGAAAAAAAAAAATGTTGTCCAAGTTCTCTTATGCTTTTAAAGGCAACCTGTTTTTGTCCATTCGAGTCAAATGCAACCCATATTTTATGCTTTTATCATACTAATTCAGGTGAAGTGGGTGTCTTCCAAACTCACCATACACCAGCTCATTAGGAGTTCGAGTGTCAACATTTAAACACTGTTCCATATCAAATAAGTGCACTCTTTGAAACAAACGAAAAAGCCTTTTTCAAAACTCTAAATTTCAGCACCATATTGTGTTTGTGGCTGAAACTGAGAATCAAATAATTTACCAAGCTGATCAAAAGGGCAGCTATCCAGTCTGTACAATATACGAAGGATAATTATCACTGCTTTCTTTGCTCTACCACCTAAAACTTGACGTTCAGGTTCAAGACTAATAAGTCTTGTTGATGAATAAACTCGGAGACATTCGTATGCGTCGCCAACTTCTAAATTCTCATTACCGTATTGCCATTTCTCATTCTGTGCTAAAAATCCCCCTTTACGAAAAACAATAATACTGGTTTTGGTCATGTTTACGGTCATCTCCAGTCAAGAAGCAGCCGAATATCAGTAATTCAATTTTGTAATCCAACTATGAGAGAGAGAGAGAGAGAGAGAGAGAGAGAGAGAGAGAGAGAGAGACAGACAGACAGACAGACAGACAGAGACAGAGAGAGAGAGAGACAGAGAGAGAGACAGAGAGAGACAGAGAGAGAGAGAGAGACAGAGAGAGACAGAGAGAGAGAGAGAGACAGAGAGAGAGAGAGAGAAGGTGGGAGGTGGGGAGGAGCTGAAGAAGCAGGCGGTGATGGGGTCTAAATTCCTGATAAAGCTAATTAATGCTTGCGCCGTTTGTAAGCGATCACGCTTTAGGTAATCAACTGTCCGATAATGAATGGCAGTATTCACTTTGGTTTCTTTGATATTAATTTAATTGCTTTTTCTTTCGGATGATTCGATTTTTGCTTCCTTTTTCTTTGTCTTTCTTTCTTTCCTCTCCTTTTTGTTTTTTGTTTTGTCTACAGACACTTGGTGTATTGTTTTGTAAATTATTTTCTTCTCGACATAAAAGTTTGATTACTTCAATTAAAGGAAAGTGTAGTAAGTTGGAAGGAAGGCCGCAATCATCTTTATCCTGATCCCTCCCCCCCCCCCCCCCCCCCCATCCCGCGTTCAGAGCCACAGCCCGGCCTGGCCCGTCGCAGCCCCAGCACCGGCATTCCACAAGGAATAGTCAATGCCAAGCCGCAAAGAGGAAACCCACCGGAGGAGACACTGTACTGCTGCTGAGTCACTTCGGTCGTGTTCAATGGTGCCTTTTCTGATCTAACATACGCAGGACACCACCTACTAAGCCTCCTACTGACGACAATAATTGCTTAGTCGCTGAGCCGGCGTGGGTGAGCTCTCTCTCCGGAGGCCGCCATCACGTCCGTCCAACGACAGCACCTATGAATTTGCCAATATCGTTGACCCCAACAGAATCAAACTAAGGCCATAGACATGGAGAAGACATCAAAACTAAGGTCACCATGAGAGCAGGGTATGAAGGGCCACAGAATTTGAGACTTTTCGTTTTTAATGCTGATAAATGATAATGAGGATGGTGAAGATGATGCCACAGATTTCCATTCCGGTCTGAGACTGCCGGGCAGGGTTGTACTCTACGTTTACCTTCGTAATATATCCCGATGTCAACCAGGCCCGAGAGATACAGACATCTGTAGTGTTTGTCAGGAATTTTGAGCATTTATTTAGTGGATGAAACTCGAATGTGTGGTCCCAGTCTTTCCAATTGAGCCCGTAGCAAACTCAACTCTGGGTCGGAGCCGGTCGGGGCAGAAAAATCCCACATGGCTCTGATAGGAATCGAACCTACGACCTCCCAGCCGGGAGTCCGCGACGCTAACCACTTCGCCACGGCGGTGGCTGGTCTAGCAATTACAATTTATCAGCAACAGTATTTTTTATCATCTGTTTTTCCCCCAGTACGCTACAAATAGAAACGTCTTTTCGTTGGTGCAAACTCCCCATGGTTTTGTTACTTTCACGTTCATGCTTGATGCTGGCCCTGTGCATGCAAAACCGTCATGGGAAGTTTTTTGTGCTTCTTCTTGAAGGGATACCTATTCGAATGAAATGGGGAACGTTAAATCGAGTATCCCTCCCTCTCACCCTTCCTCCCCTTCCATTCCACCCCGCCTCCTCTTCCTCTGCCGCCCCCAATTTCCTCCGTCCGAGGTGCTGTATTACGACAAGTGATTTATTACTCTGCGCGCTACCAATCCACCACCTCGACAACAGAACCCTTCCTCAATGATCATTATCCGGCCACCCCTCTCCACGACAGAATGTCCCACCCACAAATCGTCGACCTGGCGACACTTCATACCATTCGCTACACGATCTCGGACAAGCCAAGGTGGACAAAAAAGAATCACCGCTTTCCCCGCGTCCTCCCTGTCTCGGCCCTTCACTGGGGCATTGTCCAGTAGCCAATGAGGCGCGCCCTTTACGTGTTGTACCCTTTCTGCGTCACTGAGTGCCTAACGACCCGTGACTCTCAAGACACGGAGCAAGCCAGAAAGGCGTGACGGACGAGGAGATGAATGGATCCGTCAAAGAGTTCGGCGCCCAGATCGCTGCCGTCGGAGGGACGAAGGGCACAACACGGAGGATGCAGAGAGGGCTTGAAAGAGAGTTCCACACCTGGGAACAACTCCCTCCCCCTCCCCGATCCTCCTGAAGAACAAACAAGGGGTGGTAATTCACCGGGGGCAGTATCGGAGGAGAGAATTACGTTCCGAAACCTGTCCGAAGCCTCACTGAAGATTCACCGATTGCTGATGATACGTAAAGCCACAAGTTCAGAACCAGTTTTACTGGAGCCGACTCCACCACACTGAATCTTTTCCGGGTTGACACCACGTTAAAGAAAATTCTGTTGCGATTGAACAAAAATGACAGCATAAATATGAACAAATATATACGCCAATTTATAACAAAATAGCTAATCTATTGTCACACATAAGAGACGTCCGTGTTGCGGGCATCAGCCATTTCAATTTTATTTTCAAACCTGAGATTCAAGAATATTTGTGATCCAAAACCAGGAGACGATGATAGGCCTATCAACAAATTTGATCAGGATTATCAACGGCTTTCACATAATGAATAAGAATGTCCAGTTGAGACGCTAATACAATCTGATACTAATTCACTACTGCTACTGCTACTACTACTGTTCCGACGTGTACAAACATGATATAGAAATCTACATATAGCAATTAAAATTTCATAAGCAGTTGACGTCTTTGTTATGAATAGATTTTCAACAACCATTGTAGTCTTCTTCAACTATGATTCAGATTTCTGTTTATCTGTTCATCGTCAGTTGATCACCCCCACCCCTACCCCAATCTCTCTCTCTCTCTCTCTCTCTCTCTCTCTCTCTCTCTCTCTCTCTTCGTCTTCGTCTTTTTCTTCTTCTTCTTCTGTTCACATTCCTATCAACCTTTAAAGTAGGACATGAGAAGATACAAAGAGGCATTTTCAGCTCGAATTCTTGTTCCTTGAGAGAGGAGAGAGAGAGAGAGAGAGAGAGGAGAGAGAGAGAGAGAGAGAGAGAGAGAGAGAGAGAGAGCAGCCACCCGACCAGAAAAGACGTGTTCTCAATTGACACAGATACGCCCCCCAACCCCACCCCTACTCCCCACCCACCCTTCCCACCCCTCACTCCAAAGACATCACCACAGTCCCAAGACAGAGGGCCAGAGCAGGCGAAGAAAGTTCAGAAAAAGGACAGACAAGCAGTAGTAGTAGAAAAGAAGAAGACAATCACTCAAGTCCAAACACCCAGAGACAAATGCATTTCCAAACAGTCCCCTCCCCAGTCCCCCCCCCCTCCCCCAACTCTCCTGCATCAAAGACCCACACCCACCTGGACAACAGAACCCCTGCATCTTCTCCTCCAACATAAAACCCACAAGGGACCCGCCCCCTCCCTTCCCGGCCCGCCCCTCGAAACAACGGCGCTCATCAAATTCTCTTTAACCCCTTAGTTACCGCCCTTTCTGTCTTCGCCCACCTTGTCCTGCCGCTAGGGAGAGCGGCGCGTGGTGCTAGGGAAAGGCGTTTGAGGCCAAGATGGAGAGAGTAAGTCTACAGGGAAGAAGTGACTTGATTGATCCGATTTGACGACTCTTCAAAAGTGTGGACAAGGACGGGCACTTGAGCGGAGTTTTTTTTTTAGCGCTCGTCAAGACGGTCTGAGATAGAGGAGGAGTTGGGGGGGGGGGAGGAGGGGGGGGGGAGGGGGGGAGGCGGGGGTAGGTGGAGGAGGGGGAGGGGAGGGGGGTGGGGGGGGGAGGAGAGTGATGAGAAAGAGAGATGAGGAAGCGTCTTCTTAAAAAAAATCTGCCGCTATGTTCAGTCGTGGCGTTGTCGAGAAGAAGACGGAGAGCTAAGGGGAAGGAGAAAGAAAGAGAAAAGGGAGGAGAGGGTGGGGATAGGGGCGAGAGGTGGGGGGGGGGGGGGGGGGGGGGTGTCGGTAGACTTTTCTTTCCTTTTGAGAACCATCAATCACCGTGAGCGCGGGCAGTTGCTGTCCAGCCCAGAAGCATCCTTTGATGGCTTCCATGTCGGGCTTCTTGAGTGGTTGCTAATGATTCGGATCGTCTACCAGTGGGCCAGACAGGCCTCTGTACTGTACTTAATGTCTTTGTTCTCCATGCTAAGAAAGCGCTGCCTGCTCACTTCGAATCGGAGGCTGATTAATTCGTACGCAATAGGTGGCTGTGGAGAGGAGAGAGAGAGAGAGAGAGAGAGAGAGAGAGAGAGAGAGAGAGAGGAGAGAAGAGAGAGAGAGAGAGAGAGAGAGAGAGAGAGAGAGAGAGCACAAACAAAAGACAGAAAACACACACACACACACACACACACACACACACACACACACACACACACAC
>CM065731.1:59282254-59284754 GCA_033310375.1 Conus canariensis
CTGTACTGTATTGTACTGTACTGTTGTATTGTATTGCACTGTATTGTACTGTATTGTATGTACTGTACTGTATTGTGTTGTATTGCGTTACAGTGCTTTGCGTTTCATTGCAACACATCGTATGCACTGCACTGTACTGTTTTGTACTGTGTTGCGTCGTGCTGGGAAGGATGAAAGGTGGTACGCAATGAATTCTGTTACATGGTATAGAGTAGGCAGAAGGGTGGGAGGGCGGCACGAACAGTACTGTGCAATATGGTACAATATTGTATTGTACTGAATCCTACCGGTTTGTACTGCCTTGTGTTGTATTGTAGTGTACAGTACTGTGCAATATGGTACTATATTGTATTGTACTGAATCCTACCGGATTGTACTGCCTTGTGTTGTATTGTAGTGTACAGTACTGTGCAATATGGTACTATATTGTATTGTACTGAATCCTACTGGATTGTACTGCCTTGTGTTGTATTGTAGTGTACAGTACTGTATTATCCTCGTCAGTGCTGTAATTTTTTTTTTTTCAAGGGAAATCAGACATTCTATACGTTCATCAGGGATGAACTGGGCCACAGTTTGTCCAACATGTAATATGTGTTTGTGCTTTTGTGGGCTCTATGGTTGTTGTTGAGTCCTACTCTTCCTGTTTCTGTGCTGTAATGTATTGAGTAATGTAATAAGGGAAGGAAAAGAAAGGCATGACTATTTCATTTTCATGTGCCTAGTGAGGCTATTAAAACAAATGATTGAAGAAATAAACAGACACAAAACAAAGGTAAAAATGCAGACATAGCATCAATACAATTTTTTTTTTTTGGGGGGGGGGGGGGGGGGGTATATTTATCCGAGCTGACAACAGCCTCAGAAAGACCCTGACGGTCGGCCGTGCTATACACAGCGTGACAGCAGGACCCAGTCAGGTCAATTACCCGTGAGAGACTCGGAGCTGACGACTGATGACGCAGGGCCGGACACCCTGGGACGCCATCTCCACGATCTTCAGCCGGATGTGATTGGGGAGTGGTCTCCCATTGATGAACACCCCACCCAGCTGGTTTACTCGCCCTTGGCCTGCAACGAAAAGAAAACGATAAATAAAGAAATAAAATATCTAAATGATAAGAAATAAACACAGGAATAAATATATAAAACAAATTCACAGACATTGAATATGTGAATGTAACTGATAATTCAGAGGAGACTACACACACACACACACACACACACAATATATATATATATATATATATATGTCAACGTTGAGAAAAGCACACAGCTACATGGAATATGTGAATAGAACTGATAATTCAGAGTAGGCTATGTATATATCACATACCAACTTTGAGAAAAGCACACAGTACACACACAAACTCATACAAAATAACAACAGAGTAACACTGACCGGTAATTGTCAATTTAGACAGCATTTACAATGATTTCATAGAAATAGTAAAGTTTTGCTAAGTTAGGTTTGCACTGATGTTAGATAGAGAGTGGAGATTTCACAATTGGGCTGACGTAGTAATATTTTGTCGCCTATTTAATTCTGTGTTGATAAATGAACGGACATATAAATACAATCATGATTAATTCATCACCGATTCTCCTGTGTTGCCCTTCTGACATAATCTGTCATAATACAAGATAATCTACTGTTTAATACGGCCAATCGGTGCTTCGAAGGTCTAAAACGTATAGAAGAGAAAGAAATATTTTCAGGCTGCATTCCAAGGTATTCTTCAAATAATACTTCACTTTGAAACAGTCTACACTTATAAACACATTATCATTAGAATCCAAACATTTAACATAGGAACAAAACAAATTAAAAACAAACAAACAAATAAACGTTTTAAAAAGGGGCAGAATCCTAACATTCAGCCCACACACAAGAATTGCCTCCCATGTTAAACTCTTGTTTTCTGCCTTTTTTTTTTTTTTTTCTTTTTTTTCCTTATTTCAAAAAGAAATTCGACCATGGTCGTTGCCAGTCCAGAGTTAAGGGTGCAAAGGGGCCCTGATGGAAAGATTGGAACCACACTGTCGAGTTTCATCCACTGAACGGATACGTCTTTGAGAGCACTGGTCGAATTTCCTGATCAACACTGCAAGTGTCTGCATCCTTCGAGCCTGGTTGACACAGGAATATGTCTTGAGAGGAAGAGTAGAAATAAATTCCAGAGATCTAGTCTCAGACCAGACTGGAACTCTGTAGCATCATGTGTCATCCTCATCCTCATCATAAAAAGGAAGAAAACATTGTTCTCTGAGGTCGAGGACGTAGACTCGGGTTTCGTCAATCTCCGTTGGAGACAGGCAGGTCAGAGGAGAATTTCCGTTAGACTCAACATTTATATATTACTTCAGTACTCTTCGCTGGTGACTTGAAACGACTCCCGATGCGTAAACGCATGCACTGAAAAGGTCTTTTGCTTTACACCCGCGTTAATATTCTAGCCATTGTAAAACCTCAACAAATAATTTAAAAAAAAAAAAAAAA
>CM065731.1:59289754-59332254 GCA_033310375.1 Conus canariensis
CCGCTCGGGCCTTGGTAGAGATCAACGCTTTATTGTTAGGAGTACATGACGTTAGAGCGACCTGCTGCTCGACGCTGGTACGACTATATGATGGGACCTGCTGGTAGACACAAACACAACGGCATTGGGATCTCTCTCTCTCTCTCTCTCTCTCTCTCTCTCTCTACACACACACACACACACACATATATATATTTTATTATATATATATACACACACACACACACACAAAGCGACTTTTCGTTTACAACAGGCACAACTGATAATAATACTAATAACAATGATACTAGTACCATTACTTACTGGGGGCATTTGGAACTATAGGGGACTACGTCTGGGTGTTCATGTTATTGATGCTAAGAAGGTGACATCCGAATAGATGTCAAAGAAAGGTCCACCCACCCACCCTCCTACCTTCATTAAAAAAAATATACCTTTAGGATAATATTGAACTATCAATCATTGTCACCTTCATCGTCATCATCAATGTTATCCACTATGTCTCATGTTAAAAACCCGTTTTTTTTGTTTTGTTTTTTTAAATTGTGATCGCAGAATAAGACCCATTTTTCACTGAGACGTAGAACTGTACATATAGAAAATTGAAAAGATGAATAAATTTTAAAAGTAACGGAAAAGCAACAAAAGAGAAAGGAAAAAAAAAAAATCAAGGTAGATCGAAAATTCACCACGCCATATGGAAAGTGATCTGACACTGAAAGAGAATTCAAATTCGTCGAAGAGAGTTTCAATGTATGAAAAGAGAGAGTTTCAGTTTCATCGAAGGGACGCCACTGAGTGCATATTAGACCATAAACTCTACTACACCACATTTGCTATGTCTCCAGGCCATATCGAACGGGGTTTTTGAAAATAAATTGATAAATAAATGAATAAATAAACAAACAAATAAATAAGCAATTGCTAAATAAGAAAATCAGATAATGAAATCAACAAGTAAACAGATAAAATAGATAAACAAATGAATATATACTTATACATGTAAATAAACAAAAACAAATGAACAAACAAATAAATAGATGTATACTTAAGTACGTAAATAAATAACTAATTGCAATGCAGAACGGACGAAAATTAAACAAAAGGGTAAGGGGTAGAGTTGGGGGAACAAGTTGGGGATGGAGGTGGGCATATAAAGAAGTGTTGGAGGAAGGGGGGGGGGGGTGGTAAGGGGGGCTCGGCTCATCTACACGAAATGTCAACGTTAATACCACTGGAAAGTTTGCATTTCCCATGTAAATATGTAACTTCGTGGGGAATTTTCACATCGTAAGCGGTAGCTCAGCAGTGTGTTACTTCGTGGGGAATTTTCACTTCGTAAGCGGTAACTCAGCAGTGTATATGTTCAGTGAAAAAGGTAAAATCATCTTGTTGAGCGGATCCTGGATCTGCTGGCTGATCCGGATTCACGCCACGAATCCTCGACCCAAAACTTTTCTCAGTTAAAGTGGATCATCGCATGGGACACACTCCATCTTTCTACCACACGCTTTTTTTCCCATTTTTTTTCTTTCCTTTTTTTTTTAAAAATTTAGTCGGCCCATTTTTTATTTTTTTTGTGTGTGTGTGTGTGTGTGTGTGGATAACACTGCTTACAGTCAAACAACCATGCGGACAAAGAAGACGCGTGTCAAAAAAGTGATTTTATCGGCAGGGCAACAAGCACACGTAACAATGCATACCGAACAAAGAATCAGGCAAACAACAATAAAACACTAATCGTTCTAAAAGAAAAGCGAAAAAAAAAAAAAGAAAGAAAAAAAGTATACAGCAGTACACAACTCAAAATACAGAAGAATGTATGGCCTTTACATCTCGACGTATTTTTCATTGGATGCTACGTTTTTGATGACATGTTTTAGTCGTAATCTCATATGAACACACGCACGTACGCCAACACACACACACACACACAAGCGCGCGCGCGCACCCAAAATACCTAACAGTTTGGACATCAATTATTCTATTGGAAACGATATCAAATGAAAATACCCGTCAACGTTAACAACAAAACGCAAATACAAAACCAAGCTTGAAGAAAAAAAAAAAAAAGGGGGGGGGGGGGGGGGGGGGGGGGGAGGAGAAAAAAAAAAAGAAAAATGGAAAAACTGGAACAAGGAACTAATAATAATCTGACCATTTCATGTCATGATAAATGCCTCAGGAGAGAGGGGTGGGGATGGGGGGGGGGGGGGGTAAGTAGGAGAGGAGTGGTGGGTGGGGGTGGGGGGTTAACGAAATTGACGATTGGATCCCACAGTACCGTTCGACTGGCCATCAACAATCCACATTAACAATCCACATCAATCAATCACACGGCTTGACTGACTGGCCATCAGAGCGAACTGGAGGACTGACAGAAGGAGGAGGAGGAGGAGAGGAGGAAGGGGAGGAAGGGGAACGGGAGGGGGGGGGGGCAGGGAGGAGGGGTGGTGGTGGTGGTTGGGCCTGTGACGTGTTGCTCGTTCCTGAATGAGGAAGAGGGGGAAGGGTGGAGGGTGGAAGACGGGGGAAGGGAGAGGAGGAGGGCATGGAGGTGGGGGGGGGGGGGGGGTGGGGGGTGGGGGGGAAGGAGGGGGTTAGTGGAAGTGGACACAAGAGACCAAGAACCGAACCGTAAACCACGTGGGTTGACGGCTGAAATGACCCCACGAGAGAGAGAGAGAGAGAGAGGAGAGAGAGAGAGAGAGGAGAGAGAGAGAGAGGAGAGAGAGAGAGAGAGAGACAGACAGACACAGACAGACAGACAGACAGAGAGACAGAGAGACAGAGAGAGAAGAGAGGAGAAGAGAAGAGAGAGAGAGAGAGAGGAGAGAGAGAGGGAGAGAGAGAGAAGGGTGGTAGGGAGGGTGATGATGGGGATGGAAGTGAGCGGGGGGGGGGGGGGGGGGGGGATAACAACTCCGTGGTCAGCTGAGAACGTAACTCTTTCTCTGCCCGTCTGTCAGTCTGCGTGTCTGTTTTATTGTCGCTCTTTGTCTGTCTGTCTGTCTGTCTGTCTGTCTGTCTGTCTGTCTTTTCTGTTGGGGATGGTGTCCGTGATGTCTGTCAGTGAGAGTTGAGGGCGTGGGAGAAGGGGGGGAGGGGAGGGGGGAGGGCCGGGGGGGGGGGGAGGGGGCAGGTTCTGCTGCCGATAACCATCAAGAGCGTGTTTAGTGCGTTTTGCTACAGGGGACGTTTAAAGAAAATGTGTTTGTCACACACACACCACACACACACACACACACACACACACACACACACACACACACACACACACACACACACAACAATCACTGGCCATCGTGCTGTCATTACTTTGCATATTGTTTAATGTCTTTATCTGTATTCTTCCTCATGTTGATAATATAGTCTTTAAGTAATAACTTCCAATTCTGGAAGGTGCTTGGAAATATTTCGAAAAGTCCTCTTCCTCAACTCCCACTTAAAGAAAACCTTATTCATAAATTCATTCATTCATTCATTCATTTATTAATTCATTCATTTATTAATTCATTTGTTTATTTATTTATCTATTTATTTATTTATCTATTACCGATATTGGCGCCGGCAGCAGATTTACTTTACCCGGTTAAAGTATTAATACGTAGACTTTGTACCGTATTATGATATCTCTTAAAGTAGAATAAAAAATCGAAAATCATTCAGTCTAGAATCAATTGTGGGAACAAAAACCATGTGAACGAACTAAATTTACGCTCTCGCATAGTATCTCCAGTACCCAAGGTTTCAAAATGAAACGGGAATAACTCTAGACTTATTAACGCCGAACCAGAAAAGTAACATTATAATATTAGATGTAAATCAATCGTCCGTTCTAGAGACCCATAGAGGGCGCTTCACAAAAGCAATACATTACGGCTAACTGGCATTCAGTCGTTCATTCACACATACTTCGAATGAGAAGTGAGTATAGCAATTTACATACAGTCTCAGTGACCCTACTCATTCAACACATAACCGCGCAAGCATGATAATAAACTGTATAGTTTCGAAGAGTTGTGTTTGTAAAGTCTATATACGATAGTGTAGAAGAGATGTGTTTGTAAAGTCTATATACGATAGTGTAGAAGAGATGTGTTTGTAAAGTCTATATACTTAAAGTCTGTTTACTATGGATGTTACTTCACTATATACTAACATCCCGCATCAAGATGGACTGTCTGCTGTGAAACACTTCATGACCCAGAGTTCCTTGATAGTTGACACAACTACTATTTTACGCTTGACAGAGCTTGTCTTGACCCTCAACACTTTTGAGTTCGGTGATGAATTTTATCAACAGACAAAGGGAGTTGCAATGGGGACACGAATGGGTCCATCGTATGCTTGCCTGTTCCTGGGCTACGTTGAATCCCGGATCTTCTCCCAATTTCCTGGACACCTACCAGAAGTCTTTAGAAGATTCATCGATGACTGCTTTGGCATATTCACACTCCCTAAGCAAGAACTTCTTGACTTCATTCAGTTTGCGAACAACTTCCATCCATCCCTCAAGTTTACCTATGAAATTTCTGACTCGTTCTTCTTTTCGTTTTCCCTCGATCCATACTTTGTTCAACATCCAGAAAGACTGACGATCCCTCCATACTACAGTACATTATAAACCAACATGCAGCTAAAGACTATGACCGATCCCTCCATACTACAGTACATTATAAACCAACAGATTCTCATCACGATCCCTCCATACTACAGTACATTATAAACAACAGATTCTCATCACGATCCCTCCATACTACAGTACATTATAAACCAACAGATTCTCATCACGATCCCTCCATACTACAGTACATTATAAACCAACAGATTCTCATTCGTACCTTCTCTTCTCATCCAGCCACCACCTGCATCGAAAGACAGCATCCCTTTTTCCCAGTTCCTGAGGCTGCGCAGACTCTGTAGCTCAGACAGGGCTTTTGTGAAAGAGGCAACAACCATGGCTACTTTTTTCACTGCCAGAGGTTACCCTTTAGCCTTGATACAATCAGCCCTGGAATGAGCCAAGTCAATTCCAAGATGCCAAGTTCTCAAAAGCAAAGAAGTGATGCTGCAGAGACGGACCGATGCATACTGACTTTGACCTATCACCCACACAACATACCTGTGAAAAACATTCTATGTCGCAACTTCTCGATCCTCAGGAACGATCCACACTGAGAGATACATTCAACCAACCTCCACTTGTGGCTTTCAAGAGGGACAAAAGCCTTGGTGACCATCTTGTGCATGCTGCCTTCCATTCTACGCACCCTTCTGCTCAAGCTGGCAATTTCCCTTGCAAGAAACCTAAATGTAAAAACCTGTACTTTTATTAACCCTGCAACAACTATCCAAGGGCCATCAGATCATAAGTTTCAGGTGAAATCCCATTTCACATGTCAAACTCAAAATGTTGTCTATGTCCTGACCTGTACCTTGTGTGCTATGATGTATGTAGGAGAAACATACAGATCACTCAATGATCGCTTCAAAGAACACAGGGACAACATTCTGACAGGAAAAGATACACCAGTGGCAAACCACGTTACTTCTGAACACCATAACCTGTCGCACATCAGAGTGGCAGCGCTTTGGCGCAATGGACAAAAAGAGGGCCAATACCGCAAATTCATGGAAAGCCAGCTAATACAACGCCTTGGCACTTTGAGTCCTTATGGACTCAATGTCAGGGAATAAACTTGTTTCTCTCAAGCTGCAACCCCCCCCCCCACTTTCCCCCCCCCCCTTCCTGCTTCCCCCCCCCCCCCATGTTCTATACCATGTTCTATACCATGTTTTCCTTACCACCACCCCCTCCCCTTTCTCTGAAAACCACCACCCAGATGGTCCTCTCCCTCCCACCTCTCCCCACCCCCTCTTTGCCCTACCCCTTTTGTTGACCATATTAACACAGTTCACCTTTTCCCCACCCCCTCCCCTACCTTTTTGGCTGAACTGTGGTCACAAGAACCTGCCAGCTTCCCCTACAACCTCAACACTTCACTTCGTGACCAAGTGCTTACAGCACGAAACGTTGAAGCGTTCTCTGAAAGGTACCTTTTTTCTTTACCTTTATATTTTCAAACATATACAATAGTGTAGAAGAGATGTGTTTGTAAAGTCTATATACGATAGTGTAGAAGAGATGTGTTTGTAAAGTCTATATACGATAGTGTAGAAGAGATGTGTTTGTATACTCTATATACAATAGTGTAGAAGAGATGTGTTTGTAAAGTCTATATACAATAGTGTAGAATGTTGAAGATGATGTGTATTGTTTAAAGTCTATAACGATAGTGTAGAAGAGATGTGTTTGTAGAGTCTATAACGATAGTGTAGAACAGATGTGTTTGTAAGTCTATTGTGCACATAGTGACCGAATGCGAGTGTCTCGGGGACAGACCTAACTTGGCCCATGTAGCCGGGGTTGTGATAATTAAAGAACGTTTCTGGATCCTCTTCACCACCGTCGGACGGGTCTCCACAATCATTTGGCTGAGTATTTTGAGACCATATTGTCCGCGACACTTCAGAGGGGTCTGCAGCTTAAAACAAACAAACAAACAAACAACACTAATCCTCCCACCGGAGAGGGTGACCAGCAGGAAAGAACATAGATGTCCCGTCCCACCATCACTCGCAGTGTCTCTCCGGAGGGTACCTAGGTCATCTAAGACCTCAGATGAGACAACACCACAGACATCACAAAACAGCTTTCATACCCCCCCCCCTCCAACCCCCTCACATTCACACAACAGTGGGCGACGGGAGATGAGCGAAGCTGAGACACCCTAGACACAAATGTGTCCAGGGTCGCAGCATCGACGGCAGTCTGGGGGAGGGCATTCCAGTCCTTGATTGTTTTGGGGAGGAAAGATTCACCCCAGTAGTTTGTCCTAGGGGACAGGCGCTTGAACTGCTTGTTATTTCCTGTCCGGCGGGATCTTGTGTTTAGGACAAGTTGGGACGTGAGATCTTCGCAACAGATGTTGCTGCTGATCATCTTATAAAAGGCTGCCAACTCTCACCATGTGTCTTTGTATTCACTATGGGCTGTAGCAGGACTGTTAGAACTGCAGGAGAACGAGCAGAGAAGACACAGACTGGCTCTGTTACACGGCACAATGCTTCAATCCAGTACGAAATTGGCGAGCTCTTATTTACGACGAATTTTGGCGATCTGCCTCCTCGATTTTTGTAAATTATTTCCACAGCCGATTAGCTTATCTTCCGACTGCATGCAGCTTCCGTTTGGAGAAGGCCTTTGAATTCATTTGAATTTCTTTCTCTCCTGGAAAGAGAATTTGTGTTTCTTGCTTCTCTTGTGTGTATGTGTGTGTGTGTGTGTGTGTGTGTGTGTGTGTGTGTGTGTGTGTGTGTGTGTGTTGTGAGAGAGAGAGAGAGAGAGAGAGAGAGAGAGAGAGAGAGCGGATAAGTTTATTCCCTGTTGCAATAAAAAAAAAAGAAAAAAGAAATCACCTTAAACGCAGAGCAAAAGTAAAATCAATGAGATATGCGTTCGTGGGTCGACTGAAATTGCTGAACAGAACAGAATTGAAAGGGAAAAGACTGGAGAGGAAGAAAATATTTGTTAAGATTAATGAACGACTGAATGAATAAATAAATAAATAAATGAATTAATTAATCAATTAATAAATAACAATAATGATAATAATAATAATAATAATAATGAGGAGAAGGAGGAGGAGGAGAAGAAGAAAAAAATCAAACGTATCGTGTCCGTTTTCCTACTTGTTTGTTTATTTATTTGACGAATGAGCAATCTTATTTTTTCTTTCTTCTCCAATTACCGCTTGCAGTCAGCCTCAATTGGAACTAGTAATAAACAGGTTTTTGTTTAATCTGCTAGTCTGTGAACCGTCACCATGGTTTATTGTAAACTGCGACGAATCGTTGAGACCAAGCACACGCACTGCATAATAAGCTGTGCGAGAAACGTGGCAAGTCCTACAGAGCATTTCCACGTTTGCGACCAACTGTGGGACTGCGACTTTACGCGTTGTAACAGCCCTCCTTTCACAATTTTCATCCGTGTGATCTGGGACGAAGAGCGGAATTTTATGTCCGTGGGCCGTTTTGATGGAGGGTGGTGCGTGACAAAGGCTAGGCTTTCTTCACTTTGCCTGAGGCAGGGCAACCCCCTACGGGCATGACGATGGCGGTAACTCATTAAAAGGACATCATAGATACTTGACGTAGTTTATGTTGCCGAAACACCGTCGTCCTGCAAGATTACAGCTGATGTCGGAAATTTATTTACAGCTCACTGCAGAGTGAGTAGGTAGAATTCTCAAGCATGTTTTTTTTTTCTTAATTTTTAGATTTCCAAGCAGCTAGGGTGTACAACGAGCCAAACATAGTATATCAGAAGATTGGAAGTATGAAAAGAAAAGCAAAGACGATGTAAAACAACAACCGCGCCAAAAGAAAAGAAGGAAAACAGGATGAAGAAAACGAGAGTTACAATCTCACATACAGCTCACGAAGACCATCTTCTTCTACGACGGTATGCTACCTCGTTAGTCCAGTCTTTGGGTTGTAGTGTGACACACATCAGAACACACACTCTTGCCGACTGCTGTGCCAAATAAATCCAAAGACGGTTATACTATTACCTCCGTCAGTCAAACTTTGGGGTTGCAGTTTAACACACGTCATCAGATACACTCTTGGTGACCACTCTGTCAAAGTTAACTATGATTGCATTTGAAGTATGACAGTCCAGGCTTTGAAGTTGTAGAAAACACATCATGACACCCTGAGTGACTACTGAGCCAGATTAATCTAAATACATTCATACTATTACCTCCCTCAGTCCAAACGTTGTGGTTATAGAATAGCACACATCATGATACACACTCTGTATGACTACTGTCCGAATTCATCTAGATACAACTAATTCATTATTCTATCTAAACTGTCACATCTGTCAGTCCAATCTTTGGGGTTGTAATGTAACACTTATCATGACACGCACTCTGTATGGCTACTAAGCCAGATTAATCTAAACACATTTGAAAATATGACCTCATCCAGTTCAAACTTACCGGTTGTAGAAAACGCACATTATGAGACATACATCTTGATGACTACCTGTCGAATTTATCTAAATACATTTAAAATGTTATTGTATTTGAACTATTACCTCATTCAGTTCAAACTTTACGGTTGTAGAAAACGCACATTATGAGACATACATCTTGATGACTGCATGTCGAATTTATCTCAATACATGTAAAACTATTATTGTATTTAAACTATTTCCTCCGTCACTCCAGACATACATCTTAATGACTACATGTCGAATTTATCTCAATACATGTAAAACTATTATTGTATTTAAACTATTTCCTCCGTCACTCCAGACATACATCTTAATGACTACATGTCGAATTTATCTAAATACATGTAAAACTATTATTGTATTTAAACTATTTCCTCCGTCACTCCAGACATACATCTTGATGACTACCTGTCGAAATTATCTAAATACATTGAAAGCTATTATTGTATTTAACATATTACCTCCGTCATCTCAGGCTTTGAAGCTGCGGAAAGGAAAGATAAAGTAATGTTGTTTATAGCCCAGCCGACCGCAAAGGGCCATATCAGGGCTGTCACCGCGTTCAAGTCAACTCACAAGTCATTACACACACAAAGTTGTAGAAAACAGATTATGACTGTCTGTATGATTATTACTAAGCCAGATTTAATTTGATTATATTTAAAATGTATTACCTGCGTCAGTCCAAACATTGGGATTGTAGAATATCACACATTCTTAATCACGCTCTGGATGAGTATTGTGCCAAATTTATCCGACTACATTTAACCTATCACCTCTGTCCGTCCGAATGGGGCTGTAGAATAACACACATAACATACACTCCTGATAACCACTGTGTCAGAGTCATTCAAGTACATTTGAAATATTTCTCTCCGTAAGACCGAATTTCGGGGCTGTAGAATAACACATATCATGAAACACCCTGGATGATTATTGCGCAAGATTAATCAACAGACATTTTGATTATTACGTCAGTCAGAAAGGTTAAGGGCCTATGTTTCAACCGTGTCCGTAAGACTTGATACTTCCGCCGTAAAGGTTATGCATTCACGCGCGCTAGAGTGTGAGTGTATGTGCGTGCGCGCGCGCGCTAAAAAAAAAAAAAAGTAAAAGAAAACAAAACCTTCTGCACCAGTTTTACGGTAACTGTGAATAGATCATGGACGAAGTCGTTAAACTTTGGTGCGCATGCAAATTGTGGTTCCGGAATCCAGCGATAATACTGCAGAAAATTTCCTCTTACCATGAACATTGAATAAAATCATATGTGTATAATAACTACCTACAAAGTTATTCATTCATCATTTTGTTATGGATATATGATTTCTAGTGATGTATACATGAACATTTTTGTGTTTCCCCATGCCCTTTAATACAAAAAGTACATGTGAAGTAACTCCTCTTTCAGTTCATACCTTCTGTAACTTCCATGGGAAGTAACTCCTCTTTCAGTTCATACCTTCTGTAACTTCCATGGGAAGTACCTCCTCTTTCAGTTCATACCTTCTGTAACTTCCATGGGAAGTAACTCCTCTTTTAGTTCATACCTTCTGTAACTTCCATGGGAAGTAACTCTCCTCTTTCAGTTCATACCTTCTGTAACTTCCATGGGAAGTAACTCCTCTTTCAGTTCATACCTTCTGTAACTTCCATGGGAAGTACCTCCTCTTTCAGTTCATACCTTCTGTAACTTCCGTGGGAAGTACCTCCTCTTTTAGTTCATACCTTCTGTAACTTCCATGGGAAGTACCTCCTCTTTCAGTTCATACCTTCTGTAACTTCCATGGGAAGTAACTCCTCTTTCAGTTCATACCTTCTGTAACTTCCATGGGAAGAAAAATATTTCATTGTTCACTCAGGTACTGATTTGTTCATAAATGTTTTGACGTTGAAATAGACAAGTAAATAGATACATGAAAAAAAAAATGGAATAAATAAGTAAGCAAATAGATAATGGATAAACAAACAAACAAATAAATAAATAGATAAATAAATAAACAAAAAATCAAATACAAAACCCCACATACGTACCCATTTCCCCCTGCCTTGTTGCAGTGAACACAACAATTTTTGGGAAGCCTTACATTGTGGTGCGGTCGATCCAGGATCTGTTTTGCTTTGCGCAGGTCTCTGCTCTCCCGAATGCCTTTCTATTTTGTTGTTTATTTGCTTGTCTGTCTTTCGCAAGATTACACTAAACCTACTCTACCGATTTTAACGAATATTTAGAGGCAAAAGCAAGAAAAGCAAGACAGTGTAATTTTGAGTTCTCCCACACACTTAGGGCACCAAAGTAAAATTTGTGCCTGCCACAAATTTCAGTGATACATCAATAAACAAAACTTCATAAGCCAGAAAGGAAAAGTATATTATGGGCTAAGTATAACATAGGGCGACTCCTGCTTCAAACGAGATTGCCGGGGGGGGGGGGGGGGGGGGTCAGGGGTCAGAAAACGTGAAGAGGACACAGTAGAGTGCAAGTCTGGCATCAAGACAGGTTTGGGAATTTGGATAAATGGAACACCACCATTCGATTATATGGGGAATAAACGACAACTGCACAAAACAACACGAAAGAAAACAAACGAAAACAGCTAAACTCTCACACACACACACACACACACACACACCACACACACACACATACACACACACACACACTGGTGACAGATCCCTGTTATGACAGTAGCCTATTATTGTTGTTATTATTATTACTACTATTATGTTAAAAAAAAGTTGGCAGTAGAAGTCATGACCTGGATGCGGCCCGGCCCCATTAGAGTGTAAGGAGTTCAGGGCCGAAACACTTGTCTGAGGGGGGGTTTTTTCCTCTGAAGACCTTCTGCTGTCAAGCTCTTCATAAAATTTCTTCCTACTTATCATTATTATTATTATTATCATCATCATTATTTTCATTATTGTCATAAGTATTGTTGTTGTTTTATTATTTTATCATTAATATTATTGTTATTATTGTTATCATCATTGTTATTATCATTATCATTATTATCATTTTCATTTTTATTATTATTATTATTGATATTATTATTGTTACTGTTACTATTGCTATTATTGTTTTAAATCATTAATGGTTGTAATATTAAAACTAATAGACTAGTGGCCATACGGGCAGTGATCGGAGTGAAGTTCACCGTGTCTAAGACAAAGCATTATGGAAGGGGGACGGGAGGAAGTCCATCCCTCTCCTCCTATTGCCCTTAACGTCATCAGCTACCATGACTGCTGGGTGGACAGAGGATTTTTTTTTTTTTTTTCAAGCAGTAGGAATCCGACAATAGAGATTCTTCAAACACTCTACCGTCAGGTCTGCTGGGCAAATACTCAAACCATTAGTTAATAGCCTTTTTCTAATCTTAAACATTAGTATTTTTTAGGGGTGGGGGGGGGGGGGGGGTGATAGCCGGGTTGAGGAAAAGAAGGGAGTCGGGGAGGTGCAACCGCTGCGACCCCCTCCCACTCCCCCCACCCCCACCCCCACCCACCCACACGCTACAGGTCACACGTCAAGATTAGGATTTTGCACTAAAACACTACAAAATCCATGCGAGGGTTTTGAGGCCTGCCATAAATTTGAGCCAGCATTTAACGTTAAACTGATAACTGATCAAAAGAACAGCCCCCCCTCCCCCCACCTATTATTTCCATTATTTTGGTGGATTTTCACTGATGAAATCACAATTTCAATTCAATTATGCCCATCGCTCCCGGTGGAGCATAGGCCATCGACGACCCCTTCGCCATCGCACTCTGTTCTGGGCTGTTCTGGCCATTCCAGTCCAGTTGGTCCCTTGTTGCTTCAGCTCCGCCTCAGTGTCTCTGTCAAGTGCGTGAAACCTCTCACAAAAGGCATTAAACGCTTAGAGGCAAAAGGGACGTTGTACGTAGTATACAAATAGGTAATAGAACCATTAACAAGTATGCCTTACCCATCGCACACGGTCGAACCGTGTCAAGGAGGACGAAGCGGTCAGGTGACAGATGGCACCTAAGGTAGTAAGGAGTTCGGACCTGCCCAACAGCGAAAGGGGAGAGGGACGTAACCACTAGGACCTCGGTGCACCAAGTGAGCGCTAAATACTCAGTCAGCTGAGGTTCTTTTGTAAACAGTCAGTGAAGAGCAGGAGTCTTGGACTCGTTCGGATGGTTATTGCCGTGGGTCACTGTGTTGGTTCTATTGTCAGGCTGGTTGAACGCGCGTGGATGTTGTTATCGTAGCCCTCTTTAAGATAATTACTGTGTTAAAGTGGCCTCCGAAGTCGGCGGGAATTTTCGATGTCCATCTGGTGCCAAGTGTTTGTTTGCTAATCAATTAGGTAGGGATGTGTGTAAATGCAGATGTGTGGAGAATGTAGCGAATGGAGAATTCACAGCACTTGTGAACTAGGGGTTTGAGAAGCAGCATGGACAAAGGCATGGCCCGAAGGGGAATCCTTTGTTTCCATTCCTATATAAAGTGAGGGAGAACAACGAGAAAAGAAGAACACCAGGAGAGAGAGAAGGCAGAGGAGAGAGAGAGAGAGAAGAGAGAAGGGTGGGCAGGACAGAGAACGGGTCGAGAGAAACGTGGTCTGGGAGATAGAAGAGACAGCAAAGTCTTAGGGAAAGACAAGCTGGAAGAGAAGAAAACTAAGTTTGAAGCCCAGAGGTGGGTGAAGACAGACAAACTGAAGTTGAACCCAGAGGTGGGTGAAGGAGACGAAGAAGAAGAGTTCTACGTCGAGATCCCAGAGACGACCACGAAGACCCAGTCCTGAAGCCTGGAGCCAGTCAACCAAGGGCATCACCATCAAGCAGTGCTGAAGAAGACGTGAAGAGACTTTTCAAGAACTGTGGTGTGGTGTGAAAGCGTGGTTGTGTGTGTGAAAACCTGGCCAGGTAAGAAGTCATTTTTATTATAACCCGGGATTAGGAAGTATTGATCTTTTATGTGTTGATTTGTTCATTTTGTGTAATTGGATTTTTCATGTTTGATTATAGTAGCATGGAAATTGGATTTCTTGTGCTCAGTCGTGTTAGGAGAGAAACGAATGCGTGACATCCATTCCCAGAGAGAGGTGAATGTTTGGTGGGCGCATGAGTGTGCATATGCGTGTATGAGTGCAAAGATAACCTTGGTGTGTTAAGCCTGACCAATAATACATCAACTTAGTGCACTTAAGCAATACCATCACGATTTCCCCCGTCTTGGACAGTCTCGCCTCCAGCTGTTGCGAGGCCGGCCTCTCTTCCTCTTTCCCTGCGGGTTCCAGGTCAGGGCTTGGGAAATCCCAAACAATCTTTAAATGCATGACTTTACCCTTAGTTGACGGCACATTCCAGGCCATTGCACTCACCCGTGACCCTGTCTTTGCGCCAGCTGGAAGCGCCCAAATATTCCCATTCCTTTAATTTTAATCCGTCTGCTTGGAACTATTTGACTTGTACTTTCATGGCTATATGAAGGAAAATGTGGGGAGTCAACTTTCAGACACAATAAAAAATGATCAAAACAATCTAATTGCGCTAGTGTATAAATACTCGACTCATTAAGCAAGGCCCTGGCGCACTAATTTTTGGTGTGCAGCCACTTCTCTCTTCCTCTCCCCTCCCTAAATGCTGCTGTGAGAGGGGAGAGCTAATGGCACTGGGAGACAGGAGTCAGTCTGCTGATGATAACAACACACACAACACTGCTGTGAGAGGGGAGAGCTAATGGCACTGGGAGACAGGAGTCAGTCTGCCCATGATAACAACACACACAACACTGCTGTGAGAGGGGACAGCTAATGGCACTGGGAGACAGGAGTCAGTCTGCCGATGATAACAACACACACAACACTGCTGTGAGAGGGGAGAGCTAATGGCACTGGGAGACAGGAGTCAGTCTGCTGATGATAACAACACACACAACACTGCTGTGAGAGGGGAGAGCTAATGGCACTGGGAGACAGGAGTCAGTCTGCTGATGATAACAACACACACAACACTGCTGTGAGAGGGGAGAGCTAATGGCACTGGGAGACAGGAGTCAGTCTGCCCATGATGACAACACACACAACACTGCTGTGAGAGGGGAGAGCTAATGGCACTGAGAGAC
This sequence comes from Conus canariensis, assembly GCA_033310375.1. Taxonomy (NCBI): domain Eukaryota; kingdom Metazoa; phylum Mollusca; class Gastropoda; order Neogastropoda; family Conidae; genus Conus; species Conus canariensis. The sequence continues at coordinate 59,304,943 of CM065731.1, forward strand.
AGGAGTCAGTCTGCTGATGATAACAACACACACAACACTGCTGTGAGAGGGGAGAGCTAATGGCACTGGGAGACAGGAGTCAGTCTGCTGATGATAACAACACACACAACACTGCTGTGAGAGGGGACAGCTAATGGCACTGGGAGACAGGAGTCGGTCTGCCCATGATAACAACACACACAACACTGCTGTGAGAGGGGAGAGCTAATGGCACTGGGAGACAGGAGTCAGTCTGCCCATGATAACAACACACACAACACTGCTGTGAGAGGGGACAGCTAATGGCACTGGGAGACAGGAGTCAGTCTGCTGATGATAACAACACACACAACACTGCTGTGAGAGGGGAGAGCTAATGGCACTGGGAGACAGGAGTCAGTCTGCTGATGATGACAACACACACAACACTGCTGTGAGAGGGGAGAGCTAATGGCACTGGGAGACAGGAGTCAGTCTGCCCATGATGACAACACACACAACACTGCTGTGAGAGGGGAGAGCTAATGGCACTGAGAGACAGGAGTCAGTCTGCTGATGATAACAACACACACAACACTGCTGTGAGAGGGGAGAGCTAATGGCACTGGGAGACAGGAGTCAGTCTGCTGATGATAACAACACACACAACACTGCTGTGAGAGGGGAGAGCTAATGGCACTGGGAGACAGGAGTCAGTCTGCCCATGATGACAACACACAGCACTGCTCGTTACTGCTCATTACCAGTCATCAGCCTTGCCTCTCTTGTGCCTTGTTGGAACAGGCCAGAAGAGAGAGAGAGAGAGAGAGAGAGAGAGAGAGAGAGAGAGAGAGAGAGAGGAGAGAGAGGCGTACAAACACACACACGCACACGCACACACACACACACACACACACACTCTCTCTCTCTCTCTCACATACACACAGACACACGACACACACACACACACACACACACACACACACACACACACACACACACACAGCTTATGGAATGGTCACAATGCTCCCCCCCACCGCCACCTCTCCACCCATTTCCTACTATCCCCGTCAACCCCCCTCCCTTGGGGAATTAGATAATTACTACACGTCAACTGATTTGCTTGTGAGCACCGATTGATTGACAACAGTTAGAGAAAGAGAGAGAAGAGAGAGAGAGAGGAGAGAGAGAGGGAGAGAGAGAGAGAGAGAGAGAGAGAGAGAGAGGAGAGGGGAGAGAGAAGAGAGAGAGAGAGAGAGAGAGAGAGAGAGAGAGAGAGAGAGGAAGAGAGAGAAGAAGAGAATTTCCTAAATGCATTCATTTCTACATTACAGGATTCCAGTCAGTAATCACTAGTCAAACAGCACAAGGATGATAACAGTTACCATAATCTAAAAACAACAAAAAAAGATTTCCTGACAATCCAGCCAGTCAGAGTGAAACGTTTTTCAGTGTTCACACACCAGCAAAACGAGGCTGCCAATGACATGGCCGACAGACCTCAGGTCAGGGTCAGAGAGAAACACAGGTTCTGCAGAATGCACATTTCTTGTCCACTTCGGAGAGGGCATTAGATAAATCTTCACCACTTAAGTCGCCAGATTACAACTAAAAGGCTTGCATGCCATAACTGCGACTAGAAAGGCAAAAAAAAAAAAAAAAAAAAAAAATGGTAAAAGAGCTTCGAGAAGCAGGTCAGCAAGATGGTTCAAAAAGGCAGAAAATGAATTTGAGTTTCAGAAAAGAGCAAGTTACTTGCGCAGATTTCAATAAGGCGATGGAAGGGGGGTGGGTGGGTGGGGTGGGGTGGCGCGGGGGGTGGCGTGGGGGTGGGGGGGGGAGCTACTTGTACCGAAAGAATCCCCGATTTCGGCACGGGAAGTCTCTTACGTCAGTTCAAATGAAAAAAAAATATTGCTTTCTCCTCAAACACACACACACACACACACACACACACACACACACACACACACCTTTGACATCAGGTTAGAGAATCCGAGACTAAAAACTTTATTGATTTAGCAAAGTGTGATGCTTCTTCGAAAAGGCCTCTATGATCAGTGTGTACAGTCACGGCAAACTCCAACAACAATATATACCTATTTTAGTTCGGAAGGTTTTAGCCTAAGTACATCGTGAGCGCCAAATGACACCATAATAAGCTTATTCTTCTACGTTACTGACTGAAAAAACGAAGCCACCGATGTTTCTCCTGCATCTGTTGGTTTGTTTGTCTGTCTGTCCGAAAGATTACGCATAGGCTATAGAACTGACTTCAACCAAACCTGGTATGTGTCTACAAAACAAACGCATTATTACTATTTTTTTTTTTTTGTGGTGCGGATCTGTTGTGCATATATCATCATCATCATCATCATCATCATATTGTAATCACCACCACCACAACCACCATCATTATGATTATGATTTTCATTAGGTTATTATTATTATTATTATTATTATTATTGTTATTATTATTATTGTTATTGTCGTTGTTGTTGTTGTTGTTGATGTTGTGTTGTTGTTGTTGTTGCTGTTTCTGGTGCTGCTGTTGCTGTTGCTTTCGTTGCTAGCGATAGGGACTGATGGTAGTGGTAGTAAAAAAACCAACCCTGGTCTGATGCATTTGGGGCCCTGTGCCTGTTTTTTTGTTTGTTTGTTTGATTGTTGAAACATTTTTTTTTGGTATTAAAAATGTATTTCAGTAACAATGAAAATAATGGTAAGTACAAATAGCCGAGACATAGAGCACGTACTCAACTCACTTCGTCATTTACATAGGTTTGAAAGAAGTAAAATAACAAAATCAAGTCACTACGATAAGAATAGAAAGAACATTAGACTAGAATTGTATAATGAAAATACAATATGTAAACACTCAGAAAAAAAAGAAAAATACGAAAAGGGAGGGGGGGGGGGGGGGAAACCACATTGAATATGAAGCGTGACACAGGGCAATTATATGCATCTTAAAAAAAAAAAAAAAGCCATGCCGAGAGAGGGCTTCAGATAAAGCCTGAACCAGGGGGCATCATTGATTATTGTGCAAGCTATGTGAATCATGTCATGATGTTACCGCATACATCTCAGTGTTTATGGGTTCCTGAGGCATGTACGTACGTGTTTGTGGGATGCACGCGCGCACGCGCTTGCTTGCTTGTGCGTATGTGTGGCTCCCAGAATCGATTCAAAAAATAACCCAAGCAAAAAAGTCATACAGAAACGAAACTCTTCATACACAACGAATAAACAGGAGGTATCTAATCATGTAAGCCTTAAGCTAACATAATGAAAAACAACACAAAACAAAAACACAGGAGAAGAAAGGAGAGAAAATTTCAGAAGAAATCGGAGCACGAATATAGAGTACAAAACAATTAAATCAAGTCAATACATATTTTCGTTTGGTGTTTTATATGGTCCCCTTCATATTGTTATTATCATTTACTATTACTATTATTGTTTATCATTATTTTTTTATTATAATAATTATTAATTTTTTTCCGAAGGTGAGGCTAAAGAAGAAGAGCTGCACGGACATATGAAAACAAATACATTACATTTGGTAGATGATTCCAGATTGCAATGCTTTTTTTTTTACATGGGAATATGTACAACGAGTTTGTATTGATGAACTTGCCATAAAATTCTATTCCGGGGAAACTGTGTTTATTCTGTGCTCCACTGATCCACTGATTTTGTACGTAGAATCTTGTTACGCCGTGTTTTTCTTTTATATTTGAGTGGCGCTACTAAACCTCGTGTTTCATGAGCTTTTGGGGAAAAAACAAACACAAACAAACAAACAAGGAAAAACACTAAACACGCTGCAACATCTCTACATTCAGAGGCTTGGATAAAGTTTGTTGAGAGTTTGTCCAGGCTATGTTGTGTATGTCGTGTATGCACATGCCAAAGTCATACCAACTGTCACGAATAAATTCGAATAGAATAGACAATTTATTTGTGGGAGGAATGATTGAGTGTTCGTCTTACCTAATCTTACCTGAACTTGTTATTCTGAATAGTGGAGATAATCATTCGCAAGAGGAATGTTTTGTACGGGACTGATCCTAGTTTTATACCTATCGCAAATAATCTAAATGTAAATAGACAATTGAAATCTACGTACCATAACTGCTCAACCGAATGTAATGTTTTGAAAATCTTTTAAACGTAGGAGACATGATATATTTACGGAAGTATACTTACTATCTGTCTAACCAAATCATGCAAACTACAGATCATTCCGAATGTAAAAGAAATGACATGAAAAGATAGTATCTACAATACAAAGAGATATTCAAATACCATTTTTGCATTTACAATACGAAAATGACATTTAATTACGCTATTTGCCCTAAGTATTCAACAACAGAGAACGTCCACAGGCAGTTGTGCATAATCTCAATCTCAATCCATTTCATAGATTTGTTTCGTTCTATCTATCTATTTATCTGTCTCTCTATCTATCTTTCAATAAGTCAATAAATCAGTCTATCTACCTGTCTGTCTGTCTATCTCTCTATCTATCTCTATTGATCGATCGATCGGTCTGTCTGTCTGTCTATCTATCAATCGATCGATCGATCTGTCTAAATTAAAAAAAGCTACAAGGCCTGACAATATTTCACCAGGTCAGGAGATTTTACAGACATCTTTAACACGTCCCTTCAAGCATGCACAGTCCCACACTGCTTCAAAACACCAACCATCACGCTTGTACCACAGAAAATGCAATACGTTTATTTGAATGACTATCCCGCTGTAGCTGTAATATCAGTCGTTATGGAAACACTTGAACGCCTAATTTTGTGGCTCCCCAAAACTTGTAGACACCCATCTTTCAATGCTTTTCCATTTCCTTGTCGAGCCTACAGATCTGTCGACGATGCAATCAGCATGGTTTTCATCATGTATTAAACTCCTCTGAGAATCCTAATACCTACGTTAGAATCCTGTTCATCGACTTCAGTTCAGCTTTTACTACGATTGTCCCCATCATAATAGTACTTTAATCAATTAGAAAAAAACTGTCGATTCCTGAATCAGTTTTCGCAGGGATCCTTGACTTTAATGACGTGTAGATCACAGATCGAAAGTTGATGAAAATTGATAATCTGGTGTAACGCAAGGATATGTTATGTCCCAAGTGATGTATTCCTTGTTCACCCACAGTTGTGGAATTCATCATGAATCTTATGCTGTGGTCATTTTTGCCGATGATGGCACTCTAAAAGGACTGATCACGAATGATGGCGAGTCTTAATACAAATCGCAGCTTGTCAGTTGGTGTGACAAAACAAATAGGAATTCAATGTATCAAAAAACAAAAGAAATGATTCCAGCTTTCTGAACTACTTAGACTGCTTAATCATCCTTAGCGATCCCAGACAAACAAATGGATGCCATATTGGTTGATTCAAAGTTCTTATACTGGTTATTCTTAAGTGCTCTGAAATGGAGAAAAATACCAGAAAAGTTGTCAAGATAGCACAACAACGCTTGTACTTTTTTTCGGTGCTTGAAAAAAAATCTGCTTCCAACAAAGACATTCTAGTCCAGTTCTGCAGGGCTATCTCTGAAAGGGTATAGACATTTGCCATCGTGTTCTAGTTTGGGGATATTTCAAACGCAGAAACCATAGCTCTGAATAGGATCGTAAACACTGCCATCAAGGCCATTGGGTGCAACTTAGTCTCCTTCTGACGAAATCTATGGAAAGCATTTGCACAACAAGATAAAGTCAATAAGACAGGATATGGTGTGCACCCATCTCTCGGACTTTTCGAGAAGCTTCCGTCAAGTCGAGTTACAAAAGATGAAAATAAAAACCAAAAGATTTGCGAGTAGCTTCTTTCCGAAAGCAGTCAATACTTGTCTTCCGATACAAATGGAATACAAATAAAATGGAAAAAAAAATTCGCCCCCCCTCCCCCCCACCAAATGAAATAAAATGAAAACGAACAAAAACCAAACAAAAACGTTGGTCTATTTGACAGACTCGCCAGTACCTCCACACGTCCTGTATGTTTGGATAGAAGCATTTACATTTACTTGAGCCGTGCAGGTGTATATCCGCATGCACGCTTATGAAATAAAAACAATCTGTTATCACCTTGCTCTTGTTTTTATGGTTCTTACGTCTATTAGCAATTATTTCGCTGTATTAAAAATGTTGACAGCTAGCGTCTGTGGAAATGAAAAAGCTTGTTCCTATAACCATATTTGACTATTAACCCCCCCCCCCTCCTCCTCTCTCTCTTCATCTTTCTCTGTCAGAAATAAAACAAACGAAAACAGATATAAAAGTTAAAAGAAAAAGAAAAAAGAAAGGTAGAGCAGAATTGAAAAAAAAAATTCAAAGAAAAAAGAAACAGAATATAAGTGTTAAAATAACAATGACGATAAAAAAAGAAATAAACAACTTTCGTCAGGCATGACGCAGTTCTTTTTGAAATAATGTCATTGCTGCAATGTATTTGACACTCAGACAAAGAATTTCATATCTCAAGAAAATCCCGTCTAACAAATAAAAAGAAGGAAACAAGAACTCATCTATATATGCTCATTTCTAAAAATAAGACAAACATCGAAACCAAAGCATTCATACACGAAGCCCCACATCAACAAAACCGTGGGTCTTTGAACTGACCTTTCAGTAATGCTTCTTGCTCCATTCTGGAATAGTCCACCCCATTTTGAGGCGGCTCAACGGGCACAGCATTGGGCTGAGTATACATAGTTGACAAACCATTCATCATCATCGTTCTACCGGGTAATCGCAGGAACGACCCACGACCGTGACAGCCAGGATCGATCAAATGCTTCTTTAAGGTCAATGTCTCAGCGCGGAAAAGTCGTGACAGCCTGGAACCAATGGCAGTGTGACCGGACAGGAAGGGGAATGGTGCGCGGCGCCTGGTCCCTACCTGTCAGGGGATGGACCGTACTATGACTGTGAAAAAGCGTTGGTCCTGCCTTGTTAATAGCCTAATCCTGGCCTCTTGTTTCAAACTAACCACCACCACCCCCATCCACCTACCGCCATCATTACACCTCTCTTCACCCCACCTCCCTCTTTCCCTCGACGCCCTATCGTCTGGTTCAACCCCCCCCCCCCCGCCTCCCCTACACCTTCCTTCCCCCCTCCCCGCCGTCATCTCCGTGCCTTTGACTCTCCGCCCCCTTCTGTTCTCTTGCTCTCTAGCCTTCATCTCCGTCTGTGTCTCCCCTGTGTCTTAATTGAAACACTCCCAAAGTGCTAGTTGGGGGCCCAGCAGTATCACCGCCCTATCCCCTTATCATCAATAAACCTCCTGCCCCCTCTCTCAACCCGTCGCCCCCCTCCCCTCCCCATCTTTAACACCTCCTTCCTTCCCTCGCATCCGTCTCTTGGTGTACCAGCTTTGTTTCTTTTTAAGTGGAACCTCTACCTGCAGCTCGGCTTGTCAATCTCCGATGAAGAAGTCCCTTGCCGGACCAGTTCTTCAAAGCCTCTTCTCGTTTGTCGCTACAACCACCGCGCCCCCAAATCCCCACCCCCTACCTACTCTCCCCATCATCCCTCCTCCTCCACGTAGTTTTCCAGCTAACTTCCCCCAATGACCTCCATATCCCCCCCCTCCCCCCCCCCCCCCACACACAACCTCCCACCCCCTTTCCTTCCTTCAAGCCTTCTCAGCGGCGTTCAGCTCCACGCAGGGTCTTCAGCACGTTTGGTGTCAGTGAAACCACCTGTTCTTTCTTTAAGGGGGCTACCTATCGGCTTACACCCCCACGGGGTTCAGATGAGCGGACCTGCATTCAGGGCGGCACTCCATAATTAGGGCCATCCGCACTGAGCAGTACGTCAGGTCTATGCTCCCCCCCCACTCCCCTCCATTCCCTCCCCCCTCCCCCCAACCCCCCTTCCCTCTCAGTCCACTCATTCTTTCCGCCACGTGACTCCAGGCTTGTCATGTCTACGTTAGTCTGTTGTCTATGATCTCATAATAGAATGTGACAGCTGTCAGGCTTTGTTTGTTCGTTTTTCTTTTTCCCCATCTCCCGTCTCATTTCCCGTAGCCACACCATGACATTACTCCCATACCACTCATTCCAGCTCCTCCCGCCATGCGCAGCTACACCCAGGTCTACGTAACATCGAGTCGTCGCACGGCAACCCGTGAGAGGAGACACTGTACAATCTGATGGTAATGTCTTTAAATGAAAAAAAAAATCGTACGAGAGTTCTTGACATGACGAATTAGTATTACTCATGCATTTGCTCTTCCTTGTATTGGAGTGTGTGACAGAGAGTTAAGGTAAGGTAAGGTAATGTTGCTTATTGCCCAGCCGACCGCAAAGGGCCATATCAAGGCTGTCACCACGTTAAAATCAACTCACAAATCATTCGTTCATACAACTCTTTAAAATACATCTTCTAGAAACCCATCCGAAATTTTGTTAAAAATCTTTTCACTGTGAAATCTCAGATCCGATGAAAAATGTTAATCTCTTTCAAAAATTCAAAGATCGCATCAGGCGGAACATCTCTGAACAAGATTTTCATGGAATCTGCTGTAAAATGTTTGTGTCTCACATCATGCAAGTCCCAACACTCTAAAAGAATAAGTTAAAACAAATACAGAGGCAGGAGGGGTTCAATTTTTTGGGTGTGTGTGATGAAGAGGGGGTTATTAGGTCGAACCCCATCCATATAACTTATGAACATCCCGGATATCTTAATACATGCGATAGAAAACAAAATAATGACATACAGACAGAAATAACTGGATGGGGAATACAGTCTTGGTTGAATCAAATGTCATAATAATGAGTGGCCCGCAGTCCAAATGGTCAGAACGTTGGGCCGCGGAATTAGCGGTCTGACCCCCAACTACTCGCTGGATCAGAGCGGCGAAAGGAGAAAGATGGGCTCCGCCTTTCATCATGCCGTGCCCTGGGCACTGTGAACCTCTGATAGTTCACTACCCCTACAGCCATTTAGCTACGGGACGTTTGCCGATTTTGTCTTTTAACTGGGATTAATCCATGCCTTTCTATACAGGGGGTGTCCGCAGGAGTATCAGCCTGCGTATGCAGAAGCAGAAGAAGTCTTTTAACTAATGATACTAGAAATGTCTTGTTTTATGAAATGGGATGTGGAAAAGATTAACGAATACACAAAGGAATGGAATTTTACCGCGGAAATATTACTGATCATTTCTCCAAGGGGAAAAAAAGGTTGTGTGCTTACAACTGCTTTTAAATGTGTATAAACAATCTAGAGTTTTCACATTAGTCAAAGCAAGGAAGAAACAAGTCACCTTTGAAAATATTAAACTGCATGTCCAGGACAGTGTTTGACATGGACCTTCATAATGGACTTGGGAATGGAGAGGTATTTGGATGGGATCAATTCACGTTTGATTTTGTGCAAACTGTTTAAAACAAAAAGGGTACTCGGAGCTGATGCATTTCAAGCACGCCTGTGAAGAGATAACATTAAACTAAAATCAGCTTTCAAAGCAAATCTTGATTTAATGTGAACTTTGGCTCAACTAGTCAATTAATTAGTTAATTGATTAAGGTATTTGTATTTTTATTTATACATTTAATTTACTTACTTATTCATTTTATTCACCTAATTACCAGTTTACTTTGAGAGGGAGTTAGGGAAAGTATATCTGACAAGAAATTTTCGCTGGTTTCAGTCAGCCTTAAACCATTAATCAAAAATATTCGCCATCCCGGAGATTCATTAATTCCCGTACACGCACAGCGCGCCCAAGCAAGCGCGCGCGCGCACGCGCACGTGCACACACACACACACACACACACACACACACACACACACACACACACACACACACACACACACATCATTTTACATACACCCCTCTTTTGTCCTTTTTTTTCTTTCCTTTCGTTTTTCTCCTTTATCTATTTATTTTTTTTGTGTGGTTATTTTTCTCTCCACTGGTAGGTAAGTAAAGCGAGATCACTCTCCCATCACCTGCATGTACTGACCTCCTCGAGGAAAGTTGAACCCTGTCATCTGATCTCCCCTCGGAAGGGAGCAGTATGCAAATGAGTGCATAGCTAATGAGGGGCTTCGTTAAAACAATGCGGGGGTTGGAGCTCAACAAAACGTGATGGAATCTTTTTTCTGTTTTTTTTTCTGTTTTTTTTTTTTCTTTTCTTTTTTTTTTTTTTTGATAAGAGAGTAGGACGGGGAGAGAGAAAGACGAGTGGGAGGGCTGGGTGGTTGGGAGATTAGAGAGAGAGAGGGAGAGAGAGAGAGGGAGAGAGAGAGACAGATAGAGAGAGAGCAAGACAGGGAGAGAGAGAGAGAGAGAGAGAGAGAGAGAGAGAGCGAGAGAGAGAGAGAGACCTTCACAGATAGATAGATCGATTGAGAGATACTCATATGAGAGAGAGAGAGAGAGAGAGAGAGAGAGAGAGAGAGAGAGAGAGAGAAAGAGAGAGAGAGAGAGACAGACAGACAGACAGACAGACAGACAGACTGACTGACAGACCGACCGACAGTCAGACAAAGACAGAGAGGGAAAGAGAGAGAGAGAGAGACAGACAGACAGATTGAGACAGACACAGACAGACAGGCAGATCGACTGCCTGACAGACCGAATAATAGACATTATAGTAAGAAGGAGAGAGAGAGAGAGAGAGAGAGAGAGAGAGAGAGAGAGAGGAGGAGAGAGAGAGAGAATAATTAAACCTGGTCTGAAGCTTTTCGATTAAAAAAAAAACCACACCTGAAATACAACAGAAATGAATTCCCTGTGACAAAGAAGAAATAGAAATGACGAAGACCTTATAAATTCTGAAAGTGTAGCTGATTCATAAAGACGTTTGTGAATTTTTATTATATAAGGATGGGCACCAGCAAATGTCATTGGCTTCGCTCTCTGCAGCGCCCTTCAATCTTTCTGCTATAGTTCCATATTACACCATTATCAGGGATCCTATGTACAGAGTTAGCTATTATTACCGTGTTTGCCCGATTCAGCGGCATTGGCGCGTTTCCCTGACTTGCGAATTAGTGTCTGATCACCAGTATCGAAGTAAAATAACTGGAATTTACACGAAGATTAAATACTGTTTATTGGCAAGAACAATAGGTATATTTGATACAAAGTTGAGGATGTTTTTTCCCCTTACACGCGATAAAGTATATTAATGATGCGAACAGCTTTTCTCCCTTCTACTCTCTCTCTCTCTCTCTCTCTCTCTCCTCTTCTCTCTCTCTCTCTCTCTCTCTCTCCTCTCTCACACACACACACACCTCTCTCTGTGTGGACAGAATGTCTCGAATACATCTCTCTCCCCTTCCCCTCTCTCTTTCTCTCCTTTCTCTCTCTTTCTCTTCCTCTGTCTGTCTGTCTGTCTGTTTGTCTCTGGACAGAATGGCTGGAGGACATCTTTACCCCCCCTCCTCCCTCTCTCCCTCCCTCTCTCTCTCTGTGGACAAAATGGCTCGAGGCCAGTTCTCTCTCTCTCTCTCTCTCTCTCTCTCTCCTCTCTCTCTCTCTCTCCCCTTGTCTGTCTGTCTCTGTCTCTGTCTCGTCTGTCTGTCTGTCTGTCTGTCTGTCTTCTCTCTTCTCTCTCTCTCTCTCTCTCTCTCTCTCTCTCTTTTGTGGATAAAATTGCACGGGGTCAGTAATCAGATGTGACTCGTGGCCATCGCGTGCCCAATCTCCCCTACCCCCCTCCCCCTTCCTCTTCCCCTCCCTTCCCCCTCCCCACCTCTCTCTCTCTCCCACTTCTGCACTCCAATCCCTCCGCCTCTTTGAGATCTCAGTTTCCTTCCCTCCCTCCCTCCCTCCCTCCGTCCCTCCCGACCTCCCTCCGTCCCTCCCTCCCTCCCGTCCTATCGGCTGTCCGTTCCGCCAATTAACGCAGGAGACACCACTCACGTGAGGTCAACACACACAAGAGTGTGCAGAAACGAGAGAAGAAAGAAAAGAGACTGACCATCGTTTCCTTGACATAAGCCCTGTCCCACGCCCTTTGAGAACACAAGAGAACAGCATGGAACGCTCTGGAATGCAGTGGGGGTATAGGGCAATGTACGAGAATCTACCACAGTATGTCCGAGAATGAACTGGCATACAGGATGACATAGGTGTGTTCCATGCATGAGAGAATTCAATGGTGTCTTTTAGAATACGATGGGTCAAAGGTCCACATAGTAGTGTAGAATGCAATGCAATACGGTGAATTTGACCACAGAATTACACAATGAAAAAATAAAATGTGAAAAATGAAAACATAAAAAATGAAAAATGATGAATTTAAAAATGAAAAGTGTAAAAAAAAAAAAAAAAAACGAAAAATGAAAAATGAATAAAAATGAATGAAAAATGAAAAACGAAAAAAAAAAAAACCAGGGTGGAAAAGGTAAGATTTTCTACCCTGTTTTTTTCATTTTTTATTTTTTCGCAATGCAATACGTGAACACCTTTGTACACCCTAGAATACGTTAGAATACAGAATAACATGGTATTGTGCAATTTAACACGAGATAATGCATGGTATGATATAGAAACCTTGCGATAGATAACAGCAGTGTACGATGTAATACGAAACGAACCGATGACTCCCCGCTGAACGCATTGGAATATAAGACTGTGACAATATAATAGTGTACCAAACAACACAATATAACCCTGTGGTTGACGAAAAAAGACGAAAGAATGTACAGCATTACAGCATTACACAAAATCCGTTTTTTTTTCTTCCAGTGAATTTTATATGTATTTTTTTCTTAGATCCGTGTTGAGAGTTGACTTCAAAGGGGTGACGTCCTAATATGGCCCTTTGCAGTCGGCTGGGCTAAAAGCAACATCATATCTCAATCTACAGCACATGAGAAAATACCACGATGCCATAGAGTTCTATGCTTTTTTGGTTGTCAGTTGGCCAGTGCTGCTTGAAAAAGGTTGTAAGAAACCGAAACATTGCAGTAAATTCATCAGTGTTGTGTGGCTTCAACTCTTTATCTTCCCAAAATACCATGATATGTCATATAATACCACTGAATATATAGAATGAAATAGGATTTCAATCTCTCTCTCTCTCTCTCTCTCTCTCTCTCCTCTCTCTCTCTCTGTATATATATATATATATATATATATATATATATATATATATATACAATAAACTAATAAATTCCAAGGATAAATACCGAGCACCATTCCAGCAACTTACAGAGCAGCTTGGTGTTGCAGTGACTGCAAGAAATATTCATATAATTATAATATATATATAATATATATATTAGAGAAATGCCATAAGCTGAAGATATTGGATTATAGGACAATAGAATACAAGAGGAATGTCATGGTGTATCATTAACTATAATGAAATATAGTATACTGAAATATTGCACAAGACAACGAAAAAAACATCAAAGTATTCATGGAATACGGAAATATAGGACAATCTGGTATTGCATAATACAACACAGTGTCTCAGGAAAACCATAGTATACTGGAAAATGCAATGGTAAATAGGATAATACAGTATTGAACAATACAATACGATACAATGCGAGAAGAATACCATGGTATACTATAAAATAACAAAAAGACATGATGACAATTTTGTACTGCACACTGCAATACAGTACAAAACAAGAACATCATGCTGTGGGCCTACTACAGAAAACACTGGGACGCGTGAAGATACGGTATTGTTCAGTAATAATACAAAACAATATCATACAAGTTAAATTCTAAAGTATGTACGGGGTGCGTCCGAAAAGTGCGAACATTCGTGAGTTTCCACCGCGAAATGAATGACTCACTGATCACAAGTGGCTGAAATTCAGAGTCTACCCATGACTAAAGTGATTGTTCATACTAATTTTAGAAGTGAACGCTGTCTTAAAATCAGCGAATAAATTTGTAGGCTATTTTCTTCACACAACAGCCACACACTGTGACACGCATTTTGTGTGAATATAGACAAAGACTGAATCACAAATGATAATTCAACATTGAAATTTTCTCCTACTCAGTACCCAGTTTTTTAAAATTAAATCATACCTACACATATTATGATAAGTGTCATTTGATAAAAATTGATGTCTGTACAAGAAATCCTTTAAGAAGTTTGACATTTTAATAAAGAATTAATTTGTGAACACTTTAGTAAATTTCAAATAACATTTTCAGGATGCATACTACTTGCTGCCAAGAGCAGACCAAGTGACATATATACACATAGATAGAAAGGTAGACAGACAGCACAGACAGACAGACAGATAGATAATTCGAGAGAGAGAGAGAGAGAGAGAGAGAGAGAGAGAGGGGAGAGATAGGTAGATGGATAGATAGGTAGATACGTAGATGGATAGATGGACTGAGAGATAGACAAATAGGTAGACAGACAGATATATAATTAGATAGCTAGATAGTAGATAGACAGACACATGAGAGAGAGAGAGAGAGAGAGAGAGAGAGAGAGAGGAGAGAGAGAGAGAGAGAGAGAAGTGACTTGGGGGGGGGGGGGGGTGAAGGAGGGAAGAGGTCTGGAATCGAATAAGTATTCAGAACATATTGATAGAGTTCATTACTTTTAGTCAAAACGTCAAGACATCAGACGCAATGTGTTTATCTAGATGTTTGTTGAAACAATTGAGCAAATTTTGTATTTTTATAGTCTAGACCTAGTTGGAGGTAAGTTCCAGAAATTATGGTCCAGAGTAAGCTAGGCTTGTTTTGTACAGATTAAAGCATGGGTAAGATAGGAGGGATTTGTACAATCCAGAACGGCTGTTCGGTCTTCTATCAAGAGCGTTGGTGTAACATTGTATATATTTATCGAACATTTAAGCACAGAGAGGGGAGAGAGAGAGAGAGAGAGAGAGAGAGAGAGAGAGAGAGAGACGTTCTCAGCTAACACTATCTTACCCCCTTCCCCACCGCAAGTCCCTCTCCCCTCCTGCTCTCTCTCTTTACACCCTCTCCTCTTCCTTCTCTCTCTGCTCTCTCTGACCAAAGACATAACGGAATCTATCTCGTCACACCTCATCGCCTTCCACTCTGGCCGCGGCGCGCGCGCCGAATTAAAACAGTGGAACGGCGTACATCAAATAACCCCACACCTCGCAGACCACCTTGGAGCACGCCCGGTAATCTTTGCAGCCCACAAATTAACACGGACATTAGTCTGAGACCCGCCAAGCCGCCTTCAACGGGTCCTTGTCAAGAACCCCTCTGCCTTCGTCCTTTCGGGGGTGAGGGGGGTGGGGGTGGTGGAGGGATGGAAAGCGAGGAAGGGACAGGGATGAGGATGGGGGGGGGGTGAGGGGCGTATTTGGACACTGCAACTCCTGTGTTTGAAAGATGTTGGGGGAACATACCGGAACCCTAAATCAAAGACTTGAGTTCCAGCAGCTGGTTCTTCTGCTTCTTCTTCTTCTTCACTGTCTCCCCTCCCACCTCTTCTTCATTTCCCTCCGTCGCATCCAGTGTATCACAGAGCAGGAGAGGGTGAGAGGTAGGTGAGGGGTTTGGGGTGGGTGTAGGAAAGATGTTCCAGACCAGACCAGGTCGGAATAATCTTTCATTTCGCGGTAGCCTGTCAGCTTTTGAAGACCGTACCAGAGCGGGAGGGAGCGCGTGGAGGTGGGGAGGGCGGGGGGGGGGGGGGGGGGGGGGGGGGTGGTGGTGGGGGGGGAGGAGGGTGAGGGTAGAGGGCATAGTCTGGAATGAAAGAAGTCAGGGACAGGAGGAAGTTGTACGTACGGACTGAGAGTTCTATATGTGTATCTGTGGGGGAAGTTAAGGGTTTCAGACTGATGCGGGATAAGAAAGGCGCTATTCAAGGCATCATGTCTATAGTCCAGAGTGCGCCGTTGATGTCGTGTGACGGTGTGTTCAATGTGTGTGCGTGATGGCTCATTGATCGACCACACTGGGTTCTTTCACGGCTTACATCATACAGCGAACAGTAGTTTAGTGCTGATGGAAAAAAGCACGATAGAAGAATCTGTAAAACAGGAAAAAAATATTTAGTCCTGATGGGAAAAAAAAGCACGATAGAAGAATCTGTAACATAGGAAAAAATATTTAGTCTGATGGAAAAAGCATGATATAAGAATCTGTAAAATAGGGAAAAAAAATATTTAGTCCTGATGGAAAAAAAGCACGATAGAAGAATCTGTAAAGTAGGAAAAAATGTTTGATCCTGATGGAAGAAAGCACGATAGAAGAATCTGTAAAATAGGGGAAAAAAAAATGTTTAGTCCTGATGGAAAAAAAGCACGATAGAAGAATCTGTAAAATAGGAAAAAATATTCAGTCCTGATGGAAAAAGCACGATAGAAGAATCTGTAAAAGGGGTTTAGAAAAAAAGGTGGTCGAAAAAGAAAAAATATTCAGTCCTGATGGAAAAAAGCACGATAGAAGAATCTGTAAAATAGGAAAAAATATTCAGTCCTGATGGAAAAAAAGCACGATAGAAGAATCTGTAAATAATATACAACCAGTTTATAACATAGCCATTCAGTGGACATTCTCACTGCAGATGATATGAAGACTGGTCCGTGCTGAGGCGTGCGTCAGTCATTCCCTTGGATTGTTCATCTCCATATCAAAGTAAAAGGGGCGGGGAACCCTGGAAACATTTGGATGCACCCTCCTCCCAAGAAAAAAAAAAACAAAAAAAAAAAAACAAAAAACAAACAAAAAACAAACAAAAAACAACCGAAACCTAATCCAGACATTTACTTTAAGGACGTGTTATTAATAATTTTGACGTTAAATGAATTGCTATGTATGACATTGTTATTGTTACTGACATAAGCATTGCTGATATTCTCAGTTCTCTTCTTAATTGCACGATTTGATTTTTTTCTTTTTAACGACACTACTTTCATGATATTTTCTCGTTCCAGATATGATATTTTATTTTGGGTACGCTCTCTCTTTCTCTGTCTGTCTGTCTGTCTGTCTGTCTGTCTGTTTGTGTCAATCTCTCTCTCTCTCTCTCTCTCTCTCTCTCTCTCCTCCCTCTCTCCCTCCCTCCCCCTCCCTTCCTCTCTCTCTCTCCTCTCCTCTCTCCTCTCTTCTTGCTTCTTGTCAGTGCCTTTCCGTCCCCTACCTTTCTTTCTCTTAAGTTTCTTCTGACATCTTTCCTTTGCGCTTTCTTCTCTTGCCCTCTCCTTCTCTTATATTCCTACAACAGCTTGTAAAATTGCACGGATTTTGCCGTCTTTCGCATTTGCTTGTGTTTATTGCGTTTTGACGTCCTTGGGTTTCAATGCACAAAGATTGCTTCATTTGTTACGGATCTCGTGCACACTGTTGTGTGACTAATGTTCTTTACATTTTTTTTTTTTTGCAAAGAAGGCCAGATATATGGCAAAATACGTGCTTTCTCTTTTTGGTTGAAGGGCTGCGTTTGCTCTCTCTCTCTCTCTCTCTCTCTCTCTCTCTCTCTCTCTCTCTCTCTCTCTCTCTTTGTTTCTTTTTTTTTTTTTTTTTTTTAACTCTGTCCCTACTTCATTCTCTGTCCCTGTCAGAGACTATCTCTCTATGTCTTTCTGTCTGTCTGTCTGTCTTCTTATTGAGTCCCTACTCCTCTCTCTCTCTCTCTGTCTTTGTCTGTCTGTCTGCGCGCGCACACGTGTGTGTGGTGTGTGTGTGTGTGTGTGTGTGTGTGTGTGTGTGTGTGTGTGTGTGTGGTGTGTGTGTGTGTGAGTGAGTGAGTGAGTGAGTGAGTGTGTGTGTGTGTGTGTGTGTGTGGTGTGTGTGTGTGTGTGTGTGTGTGTGTGTGTGAGGGAGTGTGTGTGTGTGTGTGTGTGTGTGTGTGTGTGTGTGTGTGTGTGTGGTGTGTGGTCGCACGCGCACGCGCGCGCCGCGGGCTTGGCATCTACTGGTATTACAAGGCAGGTCGCACTGCTGTATCAACTAAATGGCTTAAACCACATTCCTCTGAAGGTATGTTGTGTTATTTCTTGGGAATTGTATTGTTGAATATCTTTTGATATGCAGATTTTTTTGGCCATGTTTTCTTTTCATACCACCTTGCAGATATTTTCTCTTTGTTTGAGGTTTGGATGAAAGAGAAGTCACTGACTTTGTGCCTAGTTCTTTCCCTCAATAAATAACATGTCCCTCCCTCCCCCCTCTGTCTCCTTCCCTCCCTCCCTCTCTCTCTCTCTCTCTCTCTCCTCTCTCTCTCTCTCTCTCTTTCTGTCCCGCCGCCCTCCCCTCTCTTCTTGTGTGATCCATACAAACCAGTGTGTGCGCAAAAAAAAAAAAAAAAGGTTTTAAATTCAACACATTTAATCACTTATTTCTACACAATATAACATATAAAACCTGAATTAAATCTCACCTTGTTGTTATTGTTGTGGTTGTTGTCGTTGCTGCTGCTGCTGCGTGCAGCTGCATTGGGATTCCTGGATAATATTCGGCTCCAATCAGCCGACGAGAATGAACCAATAAACTGAGTAAATTGTCCCCTCCTTCGCCTCCCTCTTCAGGTATCCAACCTCCCCCCCCCTCCCGCCTCCCCCCCTCCCCCCCCCCCCCCCCCCCCCCCATGCTCTTAAAAATCAATTCTGAAACAACAGAAGAAGAAGAAGAAGAAGAAGAAGAAGAAGAAGAAGAAAGAAAAAGGTGAAGAAGAAGAAGAAGAAGAAGAAGAAGAAGAAGAAGAAGAAGAAGAAGAAGAAGAAGAAAATGATGAGAGAAGAAGAAGAAGAAGAAGAAGAAGAAGAAGAAGAAGAAGAAAGACGATAATGAGAAAGAAGAAGAAGAAGAAGAAGAAGAAGAAGAAGAAGAAGAAGAAGAAGAAGAAGAAGAAGGGAACACGTAAGAGCGTTGATTCTTGTCATAGTCAATCGGATCTCCGATCTACTTTTTCATCCGAATCAACACCAAAATGTTTGCCGTAACATAGAAGGGAAAAGAAAAACTGTTGGCCGATACGCTTCCAGTTTTATTTTGTTCTCTTTCTTAAATTTCCATGGTGGAGTCAGTTCATACGTACCTCACCCCAAATGTTTCCCAGCTAGGGGAATTCATAGTGCATACGGACTGTTAGAATTACTCCCCATTTAAAAAAACAACATGAATACAAAATGTACGAAGCTTCCAACGTTTATGTCACTTGAAAGGTTTAACGTTCCATGAAAATATTTCACATTCAACGACAGTGATCACTTCCTTAATAGTGATTTCATAATGTTCATGTACCATGAACATTTGGTTGTAATCTGAATTCGCTTTTGGATCCGGATCTGCACGGTGGATCCGCACCAAAATCCATTGACTTGGTCCTCGGGCCCCATGTCATGTGTCCACCAAGTTTGATTGATATAGGTTTGGTAGCTTTCACGTTATCTTGTGCGAGACAAACCAACCTAGAAAGACACTGAAGGGACAGTAGATTTAAAACTACTTTATTGAAGGAGGGAGTTAAGTATATATGGCCAGGTAGGTACCTAGGTTAGCCGGGAGCAAGCAGGTGTACACACACACACACACACACACACACACACACACACACACACACACACACACACACACACACCAGACACACACACACACACACACACGAGCACACACACACACAGACACACACACACACACACACACACACACACACACACAACACATAAACAGTAACCTCACACACGTGCACACACACGCACACACACACACTCTCTCTCTCTCTCACACACAAACACTCACTCTCTCTCTCTCTCTCTCTCACCCCCCCCTCCCCACACACACATGCATACACACTAAGTAAGCTTACACACATGCACACACACAGACTGTCTCTCGCTCTCTTTTTCACACACACGCGCGCGCGCGCGCGCGCGCGCACACACCACACACACACACACACACACACACACACACCACGCACGCGCGCGCGCACACACACACACACCACACACACACACACACACACACACACACACACACACACACACACACACGGAGTCATCCCCGAGACACTCTTTCGCTCGTTCCCAGCTCTGCAGACTTCTTCTCAGTAAGTGCTTTCTGATTCACCTCATTTCTTCAGCTGAACGTCAAAGCGCTTGCGCGGACAAACGGAGCGCGCTCTGAGTCTTTTGTCCGGTCGGCAATGGGTTAAAACCATTTCTATCAACTCAGGCATAAAGCACGGCTTGATGGCTTGGAGAAGGGGGTGATGGGGGTGGGGGGTGGTATTCATACACCGAGGTTATGCTTTTTTTGTGGGGGAGGGGGAGGGGTGCGTATGTGGGTGAAGGAGATTAGGGGTAAAAGGGAGGGAGATGGTACTTCGCTATCACTGTCTTGTCAAACTGGTGGGGAGATTAGATAGGATTCTCTCTCTCTCTCTCTCTCTCTCTCTCTCTCTCTCTCTCTCTCTCTCTCTCTTCTCCAGTGGTAGAGCGCCGGACTCGTAATCTTGGGGTTGCGGGTTCGAATCTCTGCCGGGGCGTTTCGGTACAGGGGGATTTTTCCCTGGGAGTTAACATTGGTTCTGACTCCATTCCCATACTGTCCTTCGAATGAGACTATAAACCGAGGTTCCGTGTGTGAACGCACGCATAACTTGCACTCTCTCTCTCTCTCTCTCTCCCTCTCTCTCTCTCTCTCAATCTCTCTCTCTCTCTCTCTCTCTTCTGTATCTCTCTCTCCTCTCTCTCTTGTGCCCCCCCCCTCTCTCTCTCTCTCTCTCTCTCTCTTCTTCTTCTTCTCGTTCCAGTCCCTCCTCCTCACCTGCTTCTTCTTCTTTTTCACTTTTTTTTGTCTTTAGTTTTTTTTTTTAATCGGTTGTATCTTCAGCTCTTAAGAAGAGACCTTTTTCTTAATTGACTATGAAGTCTGTTTACAAGGCTGAACATTAAAAAAAAAAAAATGATAGAAAAAAAATAGTTCAAGGAAACCCACATTAAGGTTGAGAAACGTAACCAGTAAATTAAAACAGACAAGCAAACAAAATAGAATAGGGGTAAGCTATTTTTCGTACCCATAATAGAACATTCACTTGCTTACAACTCTGTCAAGTGCGTGAAACCTCTCACAAAAGGGCATCAAACGCTTAGAGGCAAAAGGGACGTTGTAGGTAGTATACAAATGGGTAATAGACCCATTAATCAGGGTGCCGTACCCACCGCACCCGGTCGAACTGTGTCAAGGAGGACGAAGTGGTCAGGTGACAGATGGCACCTAAGGTAGTAAGTACTCTTCCAAGTTCGGACCTGCCCGATAGCGAAAGGGGGGAGGGACGTAACCACTAGGACCTCGGTGCACCAAGTGAGCGCTAAATACTCAGTCAGCTGAGGTTCTTTTGTAAACAGTCAGTGAAGAGCAGGAGTCTTGGACTCGTTCGGATGGTATTGCCGTGGGTCACTGGGTTGGTTCTATTGTCAGGCTGGTTGAACGCGCGTGGATGTTGTTATCGTAGCCCTCTTTAAGATAATTACTGTGTTAAAGTGGCCTCCGAAGTCGGCGGGAATTTTCGATGTCCATCTGGTGCCAAGTGTTTGTTTGCTAATCAATTAGGTAGGGATGTGTGTAAATGCAGATGTGTGGAGAATGTAGCGAATGGAGAATTCACAGCACTTGTGAACTAGGGGTTTGAGAAGCAGCATGGACAAAGGCATGGCCCGAAGGGGAATCCTTTGTTTCCATTCCTATATAAAGTGAGGGAGAACAACGAGGAGAAGAAGAACACCAGGAGAGAGAGAGAGAAGGCAGAGGAGAGAGAGAGAGAGAGGAGAGAAGGTGGGCAGGACAGAGAACGGGTCGAGAGAAACGTGGTCTGGGAGATAGAAAAGACAGCAAAGTCTTAGGGAAAAGACAAGCTGGAAGAGAAGAAAACTAAGTTTGAAGCCCAGAGGTGGGTGAAGACAGACAAACTGAAATTGAACCCAGAGGTGGGTGAAAGAGACGAAGAAGAAGAGTTCTACGTCGAGATCCCAGAGACGACCACGAAGACCCAGTCCTGAAACCTGGAGCCAGTCAACCAAGGGCCTCACCATCAAGCAGTGCTGAAGAAGACGTGAAGAGACTTTTCAAGAACTGTGGTGTGGTGTGAAAGCGTGGTTGTGTGTGTGAAAACCTGGCCAGGTAAGAAGTCATTTTTATTATAACCCGGGATTAGGTAGTATTGATCTTTTATGTGTTGATTTGTTCATTTTGTGTAATTGGATTTTTTCATGTTTGATTATAGTAGCATAGAAATTGGATTTCTTGTGCTCGGTCGTGTTAGAAGAGAAACGAATGCGTGACATCCCATTCCCAGAGAGAGGTGAATGTTTGGTGGGCGCATGAGTGTGCATATGCATGTATGAGTGCAAAGATAACCTTGGTGTGTTAAGCCTGACCAATAATACATCAACTTAGTGCACTTAAGCAATACCATCATGATTTCCCCCGTCTTGGACAAAGTGGCGAGCCTGCCAGGATTGCATGGCCCAAATTAGTCTCAGGCGGGAAACAAAGTGAGTGCTAGAGTAGTACTGGGGCGAAGCGTCCACTAAAGGCAATTTTAATTAGCTCTTCTAATTATTTCCTTTAGTTCTTTGAGTGTTGAGTATTGACTTGTGTGTAGGGTGGTTGTATTAATCAAAGGTCGTTCAGAGAAACGAAGAACGAGGTTCTAGTCTTAACTCTCACAGAAGCTGTGGTTTAAGATTAAGGCTCCTTTTTGTTAGGAACACTACCACTGGTTGGTGTACTCGTACCGTTTAGTAGATAAACTGTGTACCAACTTTTTCCGGGTTTATAAGCGTAACCGTTTTAGTGGTGCTAAAACATACTGAAAAAGAAATGGCTGACGAAAGTTTTACCCCCATAGAAAAACTAGTAAGTTTGGGAAAGAAATGGGATATACAGGAGATGAACTGCGTAAATTCATTGAAACTCAGCAGAAGACTGAGAGAGATGAAAGGGCTGAAAGAAGGAAGTTTGAAAAGGAACAGCTCGACGCTGTCAAAAGAAACTCAGATGCTGAGGCCGAGAGACTTAGACTTGAAACTGCTGCGTCGAAGGCTAAAGCAGATGCTGAGGCCGAGAGACTTAGACTTGAAACTGCTGCGTCGAAGGCTAGAGCGGATGCAGAGTGTTTAGCTGCTAAAGCGAGAGCAGATGCAGAGAGTGCAGCTGCCAGAGCGAGAGCAGAAGCGGAATCAGAGATTTTAGCCAAACAAATTGAGTTGGAAAGAATAAAATCTGAAAATCGTAGTGAAATAGACACCAGTTCTGAGTCAGTAGGCCGCAGACTAAGTTGCGCACCTAGACTTAAACTCCCACTGTTCAGAGAAGAAACTGATTCGATCGATGCCTATATCAGTCGGTTTGAATCGGTTGCCGAGCACGAGGGCTGGCCCGAAGATGACTGGGCAATAAACCTGTCTGCCTTGTTGACAGGTCGTGCGTTACACACTGTTTCCACCTTACCCAAAGGTGATCAGAGGGATTTTGACAAGGTGAAACAAGCAGTACTAAAGGCATATGATTTGACTGAAGAAGGTTTTAGGCGTAAGTTTCGCGAGGCGAGAATCGAACAGGTGAGACATACACACAGTTCGGAGTTAGACTAGATCACTATTTCAACAAGTGGGTAGAACTTAGTGGATTAGACAGTGATTTTGAAGGCCTCAAGACACTGGTGATGAAGGAACAGATACTTGATGGTTGTGGGACGGGCCTCACAATCCACATTAAGGAAAAAGGTGCAACCACAATAGCTGAGGTACTTGAGACAGCAGAGACTTACCGGGAAGCGAGGCGTGATTTGCCTGAACAAGAGGAAAGCCCGGAAGCATATTCAGAGGATAGCAGCCCAGCACATATCTCACGCAACGGGCCCGTATTGCACGCCCGTAGGCCCACGGCATCACGTGAGCAAACAAGGGTGAAGGCCCACGTGGATAAGGCCGTAGATAGACGTACCTGCTTCTTGTGTGATAAGACAGGACACTTGGCTAGGGACTGCATATTCAAGTCACAGAAAGCAGCAGCAGTGAGGGTCAGGCCAAGTGAGAGGCAGGCAGAAAGAGATGGAAAAGATGACAGTGTTATTTTGTCTGGGTTATGCTGTGTGTTCACAGATTCAGGCGATAACATGGATGTGCACAAAGGCAGAGTGGGGACAATGTGGTTAATGTCATTAGAGACTCTGGGTGCACAGGTATAATGGTGAAGGAATCCCTGGTTAAGGAGGGACAATTCACAGGTAAAACACAGAGGTGTAGACAAATAGATGGAACAGTAGCAGAATTCAAAACGGCCCAGGTATTTATTGATACACCATTTTATAGTGGGACTGTACAGGCTTTGGCTGTCCCGAAGCCGCCGTATGATCTGGTAATTGGAAACATTCCAGGAGCACGTGGGTACGGAGACCCAGACCGTGATTTCTGTGTTGAATCAGCGAAAAGAAATGACGGTAGAGAAAGGCCCCAGGCGGTCATACACTTCAGAAAGCATTGGAGCGTGTCCGGTGAGACGAACCCCACTCACTTACGGACAGAACAAAAGGGCGATTACTCGCTCAGAAAACTGGTGGGTTTTGCTCACAGAGGGCAGAAGAAAAATGTTAAAGAGGGTACAATCGGGTTCGAGTTAGAGAACGGCATATTGTACCGAACTTTTACTCATTCGCGTTCGGGAAAAACGAAGAAGCAGGTTGTCGTTCCCAGGCAGCGCAGAAAGGCGGTGATGTCCGAAAATCATGTGACGTCAGCCTCGGGCCATCTCGGTAGGAAGGCCACACAAAAGGTTGTGACGCGAGAGTACTACTGGCCCGGTATCCTAGGCGATATCAGGCGTTTCTGTGCACAATGCAGCACATGCCGAGGGCACGGCAAGGTGTGTGTACAGGAAGGGGGATCGGACGGGTCTCACAAAAAGGGGACGATAGCCCAAATTAAAATGGTCGGGTGAAAAGTCGAGTAGTGTGTGCGTGTGTCTCTTTGCCGTGTCGTGTATTCATGGTGGCAAACATAGCACGTGGCTGGTTGCGGGCCACGTGTATGAAGAGAAAGGGAGAGAATTTCCGCAGAAACATAATGTTGATCTATATATGGCCACACTACTTAGAGCTGGTGGAAGTTTCAGACTGTGTTGATATTTGCTTGGTTAGTGCGTATGGTATTGATTTTTCTCTAATTTTGTTGCAAGGTAAATCTTGCGTGCGTTCTCTGGTGTAAGTAGGCTTATTAGAGGCCTAGATCAGAGTTGGTTTAAATGAGAGAATTGTGAGAGTTTCAGCTCCTTGAATGTGTTTTAGCCAATGCAGGGCATTGTCTTGAAGTGGGGGGAATTTGTCAAGTGCGTGAAACCTCTCACAAAAGGGCATCAAACGCTTAGAGGCAAAAGGGACGTTGTAGGTAGTATACAAATGGGTAATAGACCCATTAATCAGGGTGCCGTACCCACCGCACCCGGTCGAACTGTGTCAAGGAGGACGAAGTGGTCAGGTGACAGATGGCACCTAAGGTAGTAAGTACTCTTCCAAGTTCGGACCTGCCCGATAGCGAAAGGGGGGAGGGACGTAACCACTAGGACCTCGGTGCACCAAGTGAGCGCTAAATACTCAGTCAGCTGAGGTTCTTTTGTAAACAGTCAGTGAAGAGCAGGAGTCTTGGACTCGTTCGGATGGTATTGCCGTGGGTCACTGGGTTGGTTCTATTGTCAGGCTGGTTGAACGCGCGTGGATGTTGTTATCGTAGCCCTCTTTAAGATAATTACTGTGTTTAAAGTGGCCTCCGAAGTCGGCGGGAATTTTCGATGTCCATCTGGTGCCAAGTGTTTGTTTGCTAATCAATTAGGTAGGGATGTGTGTAAATGCAGATGTGTGGAGAATGTAGCGAATGGAGAATTCACAGCACTTGTGAACTAGGGGTTTGAGAAGCAGCATGGACAAAGGCATGGCCCGAAGGGGGAATCCTTTGTTTCCATTCCTATATAAAGTGAGGGAGAACAACGAGGAGAAGAAGAACACCAGGAGAGAGAGAGAGAAGGCAGAGGAGAGAGAGAGAGAGAGGAGAGAAGGTGGGCAGGACAGAGAACGGGTCGAGAGAAACGTGGTCTGGGAGATAGAAAAGACAGCAAAGTCTTAGGGAAAAGACAAGCTGGAAGAGAAGAAAACTAAGTTTGAAGCCCAGAGGTGGGTGAAGACAGACAAACTGAAATTGAACCCAGAGGTGGGTGAAAGAGACGAAGAAGAAGAGTTCTACGTCGAGATCCCAGAGACGACCACGAAGACCCAGTCCTGAAACCTGGAGCCAGTCAACCAAGGGCCTCACCATCAAGCAGTGCTGAAGAAGACGTGAAGAGACTTTTCAAGAACTGTGGTGTGGTGTGAAAGCGTGGTTGTGTGTGTGAAAACCTGGCCAGGTAAGAAGTCATTTTTTATTATAACCCGGGATTAGGTAGTATTGATCTTTTATGTGTTGATTTGTTCATTTTGTGTAATTGGATTTTTTCATGTTTGATTATAGTAGCATAGAAATTGGATTTCTTGTGCTCGGTCGTGTTAGAAGAGAAACGAATGCGTGACATCCCATTCCCAGAGAGAGGTGAATGTTTGGTGGGCGCATGAGTGTGCATATGCGTGTATGAGTGCAAAGATAACCTTGGTGTGTTAAGCCTGACCAATAATACATCAACTTAGTGCACTTAAGCAATACCATCATGATTTCCCCCGTCTTGGACAAACTCCAAGACGTGTTCGACATGTTCTAACTAAACTGATACTACCACGCGCAGCGTTGGTTTTGAGTTGTATTAATGTGACCATTAGCTGAACGGGAGCAGAAAGTATATTATTTTCTCGTTGATTATTTCAAACCAGGAAGTCTGATATGATTTTTGTTTCAAACCATACTGTTACAGACAAGACGATGCAAGGTGTCACATCAAGGCTGTTATATCGTCAAAATCAGTTCCATGCATACATGATTATGTTAAAAATTCAAGAAACTAGAGTTTTTCAAACGTACTCAAAACGCTTTAAAATTAGATTTATTTCCGACAAAAATCACAGATTATATAAAAACTCAAAAACTAAAAAATCACATCTGATGGAAAATCCCTGAAAAACGCCTTCACGGAATTTGCGATAAGCTACTCATGTCGAGTGTCATGCAAATCCCTACAGTGTAATGTGAAAGTAAGCAGTCAATTTCAAACAAACAAAAACAAACAAACAACAACAAAAAACAACAATAACATATAGACAAACACCACAACAGTTCCTGGTCCCCAAAAAACCCAAATGCTTTCACCGCAAAGCCAATGCCGTTTATGATCATCTTTATCATCGGAGCGACGATCATCTCTCATGCTGACCACGTCTATGAATCAGGATTCCAGAAAT
>CM065731.1:59339754-59352254 GCA_033310375.1 Conus canariensis
TTATTTGTTTATTTGTCTTTATTTACTTTATTTATTTATTTATTTATCTACCTACCTATTTAACCCTCTGTTTTTTTTCTCTTTCATTTATTTATTTTATTTACTTTATTTATTTATTTATTTTATCTACCTACTTAACCCT
Source organism: Conus canariensis (assembly GCA_033310375.1). Lineage (NCBI taxonomy): Eukaryota > Metazoa > Mollusca > Gastropoda > Neogastropoda > Conidae > Conus > Conus canariensis. Next base: position 59,339,897 of record CM065731.1, read on the forward strand.
CTGTTTTTTTTCTCTTCTTTATTTATTTTATTTATTTATTTATTTATTTTCTTTATTTATTTATTTATTTCTACCTATCTAACCCTCTGTTTTTTTTTTCTCTTTCATTTATTTATTTATTTATTTTATACTGTGACGGAAGCAGAAAGTTTTAAGATGTCGACCTTGTCGAAGATGGGGATATACAATCAAAGAACAAGCTGAACACCGAGCCATTTATAAACAATGAAATAATAACAATAATAATAATAATAAAAGAAATAGCCCAGTAGTTGGAAACTGATCTTTAACTTCTTTCAACATTTTCAACACACACACACACACACAACACACCACAACACACACACACACACACACACACACACAGGCACGCAGGCACGCACGCATGCAAGCATGCACGCACGCACTCACATACGCGCACCTCCCCTCCCCCTGCCCCTTCCCATCACACACTCACAAGTAAAGTGTCGGGCTACATAGGTACGCGAGTACGGATTTTCAAGGACATGATGAATATAAGAATGAAACAAGGTGTTAGTGAAATTATTCGGAGAACTTCTTTTAAAACCGAACCCGAGTTTTTGTTTTCTTTCCCGAGGGGGAAAAAAAAAAAAAAGCTGTATTGTGCGAGGATCACGTTGTGTTTGATATATCTCTCTCTCTCTTCTCTCTCTCTCTCTCTCTCTCTCTCTCTCTCTCCTCTCTCTCTCTCTCTTTTGTTGTTGTTGTCCAGTTTTATTGCTACGCATGCCTTTCTTTATTGACCGAAAGAGAAAATTCATATACCACCATTTTTTTTTTTTTTTTTTTCTTCTTTTTTTTTTTTTTACTTTTTTTTTTTTAATAAATACTTTTCTTTCTTCTTTTTACTGTTTTGTTTTCTTTGTCGTTCTTTCCTCTCTCCACTTCCACCCCATCCCGCCAATACATATGAAACACAGCAATATCACAGTACGTCAAGAGTAATATTATATGGCTGAACTAATGAGGCAAAGTACGGGTATACGTTGGTATGTCTTTGTCGGCTTGTTTGTTTCTTTGCGCGAATGTCTCTTTGTTACTCGCCAATGTCTTTGTTACTCGCCAATGTTTATCGGCATTTGTTGTTTGGGTTTGTTTGTTTTGCTCCGTTACATGCAGATTCTTACATGTCTTTTTAGCTGTTTTTTTTTTTTTGGCTGATTTTCTGGTATCTGTGGGTTTGTTGATAGAACGGCTTAGTGGGTACAGTGCCGGATTCGTGATTCTTGGGTGTCGGGTTTGAATCTCTCAGCAGGGCCGTTTCTATGCAAGGGGATTTTTTTTTTCTTAGGGAGTAAATATTAATTCTGGCTCCGTTTCCCGAAAAGTCCTTCAAACGAAACTATATAAACCAAGATTTTGTGTGTCAACACATGTATAATACATTAGACACAAGTAAAATCCAATCATCAACTTTCGGAAGAGAAGGCGAGTTTAGCTGATGGTGCGGATGACACGTACACACATGATTTGTATGGTCAGCAAACAAAACAAACAAACAAAACAACAGGAACCGACAAGAGGGAGAGGAGAGGAGAGAGAGAGAGAGAGAGAGAGAGAGAGAGAGAGGAGAGAGAGGAGAGGAGAGAGAGAGAGAGAGGAGAAGAGAGAGAGAGAGAGAGAGAGAGAAGGAGAGAGAGGAGGAGAGATGAAAAGAAGAAAAAATGAAGGAAGGATTAAAAACAGAGTGACCTGACATTTGACGGAGTGACAGGGGAAATGACTGTTTATTAACGCCAGCTGGCAGTCCTTCATTTGGTTCTGCCCAGGTGGCCAGCCCGTTGTGTAAACAACAGCTTGATTTCTTACGGAGGATAGGAAATTCTCTCAACAAAACAAAACAAAAAAAGAAAAAAAGAAAAAAAAAGCAGCTGCAGCAGCAGCTGAAACAACAACAGTAACAACAACAACAACAAAATCAAATCAACAACAACAACAGCAATAATAATAATAATAATAAGGATGATGATAATAATGATGACGATAATAATGATGATGATAATAATAATAATAATAATAATAGCAAACAACAACTATTATTATTATTATTACTATTATTATTATTATCAACAATAGCAACAACAACAATCATCATCATCATCATTATTATTATTATTTCGAATACTTACAGATGAATGATTCTTGTCGTTGCTGGAGGGTGTATGGGTCAATTTCAAGTCTTACACGCGTCTTTTTGTGCCTTATATTTCAAGCTGGTTGTATTTGTTTGTTTGTTTGTTTTCCCTCTTTGTCGGTTGTCCATTTTGTTACTTAAACATACACGGAACACTATTGTGAAGCTGTCTGCTTAGTTGGGCTGCAATTGTTCCATTTCCGAGCCTTTAAGTTAATTAGTGGACGATAAAACCACGTGCTCAAGCCCTACACATGTCAAGTTTCAATGACAAAATCCGTCACTTCTTTACTCAAGTCTATTATTAATTCATTCACCCCCCTCCCCATCCGACAAAATGTTTTGCAGTGTCCCTATGATAATGTTTAAGAAACCCTCTTTTCATGTCGAATCTTTTAATCAATGACTATTTGTGATCCTTCATTAATAACAATTTTTGTTCGTAGATTTACTCGGGGAGAGAGAGAGAGAGAGAGGGAGAGAGAGAGGGGGGGGGAGGGAGGAGAGAGGAGGAGAGGAGAGAGAGAAGAGGGACGGAGTGGAAGGAAAGGGGAAAAGAGGGAAGGGGGAGGGGGCGGGATATCGCGAATAAACTTTAAATACAATTAAATCACACATGTATCTATCTATCTATCTGCCCGAAACTGACAGAAGACTCTTGCGCGGTTTTGTGCTTAGACACTTAGGTGAAGTTCTAAGTGAAATTTCATAGTTGTCATTGGCGTGAAATGTTATTCATTTATGATGGTTACGGGGAGAAATGCACATTTTCACTTAAAGAGTTTATTCTTTACACGCGAGCTTCGCAGAGAGCAAAAAAAAAAAACAAACTTGCTGCTGAAGCATAGTCACTCAGAGAAGTGGGTTTTCGTTCTGGATTTCGTTCTTTTTCTTTCTTTGTTTTCCTTTAAAGTAGCCATCTAGATAAACACGCACCGGGATCAGAATTACTGGACAACGTTTCATTTATTTATTAATCTATTTATTCATTTAATAATTAAATAATGTATTCATTTATTTACTTGTTCATTTACTTCTACGAAAATATTCATGCCAAATTTGGCTTTATTCAAACGGTTCGATTATGGAGATCTGAACAATTATCTGTTAAAAAAGAGATAAAATGTAGGAAGAGGAGAGAGAAAACGTTTTTTTTTTTCTCTCTCTCTCTTTCTGTCCATTACTATAGAACGATGGAAGGTGCCTCACAGTTTTTTTTTTATTTTATCAAACTAATTTTCTGTCAAAATTTTCTTCAGGCGTTTAAAAAAGTTTACACAGACACAGACACAGACACACACACACACACACACACACACACACATATATGGTTAGCCCCCCCCCCCCCCCCCCCCCCCCCCCCCCACTCCCTTCCTCTATTCCGTCCTCCTTTCCACCCTGATGCCTCCCATCCCCACCCGCAAACTCCCCCCCCCCCCTCCCCTGCATTATACTTCAATCCTACTAAACTTGTTTCGTTTGATATACTTTAATTCCCCCGATCAACATACACTAAAGGCTAGATAAAGAACCAGGATAAGTAAATATCTACCTATCTCACCACCCATCCCAGCCTTCCCGTCTTATTCCTAACACAGTCCTCTCTCTCTCTCTTGCACACACACACACACACACACACACACACACGCACGCACGCACTCACACGCACACACACGCACACACGCACACGCATGCACACACACAAACACACACGCACGACCACGCGCACACACACACACGTACACGCACAATCATACGTTTTTTGTTTTTTTTTCGTTTTTGTTTTTTTTATTTTCGTCTGAAAACACTTATAGTGAATAGACGTTAAACCAAAGAACTAACACACACACACACACACACACACATATGAACTTTCAAAGAAAATAAAAAAAGTGACACAATTGTATTAAGGTCTACTGAAAAGTTGAACAGTAAACAAGTTGGGTATTTTTTGCTCCCATAAGAAAACCTAACACAGAGTAACTTTTATTTAAGACTGGCACAGCCTTTTAAACTTGAATAAAGTCAGACAAATACATAGACGAACAATCTAATAGTAGGGGAAAAAAACAAGAGCAGGCCAACAACTGAACGATCTTCATAGTAATGACTTGACAAAGATTTGGATTAAGGGGGAGGGGGGGGGGTGGGGGGGGGGGGGATTTGAAGATGGAGAAACTGGGAACATGAAATTAAGGAAATATGTTACAGATATGAAAACTCTTCACTAGCTGTATAAGGGAACCATCGCAATCCCTTTTGAAGGCAGATATATTTGTATTGCCTGCTCCGAGGCCTTTCGTCCGCTGGGTCGGACTCATCAGGGAGACACGGCTGGTTGTGTCTGCGCTCCTGGCGTCAAATAGAGACACACCACAGTCCATAATACTGTGGTGTTCTCACCACCAAGGGTGCAAAAAAGAATCTAATAGCACCCCCAAAGCAGCCAGCGAAGAGTAGTAAATGAAACCAAACGAAAGTGTGGGGAGGAAAAAAGTTGCTGAAAAACTAAAGACATTATGCAAATAGTATAAAAATGTAGGGGACAATCTTTAAGCCTACGCTTGAGGATCCACCCAAAGATACAAGGGAGATCAAAAGACAAACACACAGACGGACAGAAGCAAAAACAAATAACCTCAATTTAATCAAAACAAAATCGGAAATGAAATGAGGCAGGGAACAGTAAACGATAAACAGTAAACATTTTATACTATTTGCATAATGTCTTTAGTTTTTCAGCAACTTTTTTCCTCCCCACACTTTCGTTTGGTTTCATTTACTACTCTTCGCTGGCTGCTTTGGGGGTGCTATTAGATTCTTTTTTGCACCCTTGGTGGTGAGAACACCACAGTATTATGGACTGTGGTGTGTCTCTATTTGACGCCAGGAGGGCAGACACAACCAGCCGTGTCTCCCTGATGAGTCCGACCCAGCGGACGAAAGGCCTCGGAGCAGGCAATACAAATATATCTGCCTTCAAAAGGGATTGCGATGGTTCCCTTATACAGCTAGTGAAGAGTTTTCATATCTGTAACATATTTCCTTAATTTCATGTTCCCAGTTTCTCCATCTTCAAATCCCCCCCCCCCCCCCTCCCTCCTTAAGTCCAAATCTTTGTCAAGTCATTACTATGAAGATAGTTCAGTTGTTGGCCTGCTCTTGTTTTTTCCCCTACTATTAGATTGTTCGTCTATGTATTTGTCTGACTTTATTCAAGTTTAAAAGGCTGTGCCAGTCTTAAATAAAAGTTACTCTGTGTTAGGTTTTCTTATGGGAGCAAAAAAATACCCAACTTGTTTACTGTTTATCGTTTACTGTTCCCTGCCTCATTTCATTTCGATTTTGTTTTGATTAAATTGAGGTTATTTGTTTTTGCTTCTGTCCGTCTGTGTGTTTGTCTTTTGATCTCCCTTGTATCTTTGGGTGGATCCTCAAGCGTAGGCTTAAAGATTGTCCCCTACATTTTATACTATTTGCATAATGTCTTTAGTTTTTCAGCAACTTTTTTCCTCCCCACACTTTCGTTTGGTTTCATTTACTACTCTTCGCTGGCTGCTTTGGGGGTGCTATTAGATTCTTTTTTGCACCCTTGGTGGTGAGAACACCACAGTATTATGGACTGTGGTGTGTCTCTATTTGACGCCAGGAGCGCAGACACAACCAGCCGTGTCTCCCTGATGAGTCCGACCCAGCGGACGAAAGGCCTCGGAGCAGGCAATACAAATATATCTGCCTTCAAAAGGGATTGCGATGGTTCCCTTATACAGCTAGTGAAGAGTTTTCATATCTGTAACATATTTCCTTAATTTCATGTTCCCAGTTTCTCCATCTTCAAATCCCCCCCCCCCCTCCCTCCTTAAGTCCAAATCTTTGTCAAGTCATTACTATGAAGATTAGTTCAGTTGTTGGCCTGCTCTTGTTTTTTCCCCTACTATTAGATTGTTCGTCTATGTATTTGTCTGACTTTATTCAAGTTTAAAGGCTGTGCCAGTCTTAAATAAAAGTTACTCTGTGTTAGGTTTTCTTATGGGAGCAAAAAATACCCAATTGTTTACTGTTTATCGTTTACTGTTCCCTGCCTCATTTCATTCCGATTTTGAAAGTTGAAGACAACATCCATGTTCAACCAGCAAGATAGTAAGTCTATCACTGACAAATAGGGCTGATCTAAATACCTTGCTTAATGCTGTGCACTCAATGAATTCAGCTGACGTCCACTTGATGATTATTCAACAAGTTTCAAAGATTAAGTAAAGAAAGCACTTTCGGAGACACACCTGAAAATGCTGGTTGGTCAACAACATTCACTCGCATTTTTTGTACTCCCAGTTCTTATAGAACAGGGAGTACTTTACAATGGGCACGAAGAAATGCTGTCTGTCAGTCTGTCTGTCTGTCCGTGGTCAAAATGGTTCCACTCGCTCCAGACAAATCTTCTGGGCCGATCTTTCTGAAAATTTGTAGGTATGTTCATTATGGGTCACGGATGATGCCCGATGTTTTATTTTACCAGAATAGCCGTTACTAACGACTATAACGGTCCAAAACGGTTTTTCTTCTTCATGGAATATCTCAGAAAGTACTTCGCCGATTTCTTATCTCAGTGACGAAGTACATTATGACGCACGTTTGATTGTGACGTATTTTATTATGACGCAAGTTTGAGTGTCTTTTTTTTTTTTTTTTTTTTTTTTTACACGCATATTCAAGATAGATCTTGACTGGGAGTACGTTTATATACTTTGCATCTTGTTTTTGTCTCGTTTGTTCTTTGAAGTTCGTAACATTTACTCAATTATACACAATTTTTGTGATGCCATCATTACTCAGGACAGATCAGAATTTAAAATCACGACAAGAACTGCACAAAATAGAAACACCGGCACTGAACTCCTGTCTCAGATCGCCGTTGAAGCTTTGGCATGCAAAGACCTGTTCAATAAAAAAAAAAAAAAAAAAAGGGACGATGACTCTGTCTTACCATCGCAAGCAGGGTTCCCTTCTCTCAGTTTATAAGTCAATATCATTACGCATTTGTGTATGCGTCGTTTGGTAAACAAGCGTAACATCATACCCAAGGCATCTTAATCTGAATCGATCGATTGATGATGATAATGTAAAGTGTGACGTACAACTGTTTATAGCACAGTGTCTACATGGCAGAAGCGCCGATTTACAACCATGTTCTGGCATCTTTAACTCTGTGATTGAACTGTTAAGTTGCTGGGGCGAAATAGACCTGTTTTAGGGGGGGGGGGGGGGGGGGGGGGGGGGGGGGGGGGGGGGGGCGGGGGGGGGGGGGAAGCATGGTACCAGCGATTAAAGAGAAGGTATTGATCTATTTAAAACAAAATCAACATCCAGCTATAGCAGTTCCAGTTATCCATTAACAGGTTGACAGTAATCGCTTGCAGCTAACAGAACAGGAAAAAAACAACAGCAACAACAAACTAGCAACAAGAACAACAAAAATAACGCAACAACAAAATCAACACCGGCAAACACACGAAACTAATTTACCGCCAGACAATGAAGCACTGGAGGGAAAAAGACAGTCTGGGGTGGTTATCGATTACAAGGTATGAAATTGAATCCCCTGCTCCACTCCCTCCCTCCCCCCCTCACCCTTCCCCCACATCCACTCTGCCACCCCCTTCCCCCTCTTCTTTCCCACCTCATGAACTTCCCTGCCAATGAAAGGGGCAGGGAGGGGGGAGGGGGAGGGGAGGTAAGGGAAGAGTAAAAAAAAAAGCATGTGATGCACCCGTGACAAAATGATCCCCCACACAGAAAGAGATAAACACACACATACCCCCCCCCCCTCTCTCTCTCTCTCTGTCACTGTCTGTCTGTCTGTCTGTCTGTCTCTCTCCCCCCCGCCCCCCCAACATCCCTTCCCACATGTACCCTCTCCACTACCCTATGAAATTTACTCACATCTGCTATTAAGAGATTTCGAGTCATCTGTACTATACTCAGAGAGAAGAGAGAGAGAGAGAGAGAGAGAGAGAGAGAGAGAGAGAGAGAGGAGAGAGAGAGAGCATCCGTAGTGACGCTAATACCCGCTAACACCGGTTATAAAACTGACGATTACAAAATGGGAGCTAGCTACACTCATGAAGTCCATGAGACCTTCAGGTTTCACAGCGTTAGCCCTGGCTTAGTGAGTAGGATTGGTTTCAGTCTTTCTCTTCTCTCTGTTGTTCCCCCTGCGTTCCGTTTTTTTTTTTTTCTCCCCCCACCCCCCCCCCCCCCCCCCCCCCACACCTTTACCCTCTTTCATTTGAAAAAAAAATCGTTGCTTTTTTTCGCCCTCACTTTCCCCTTTAACTTTTTTTTTTTTTGTCGCGTTTCTTTTCTTTTCTTTTCTTTTCTTTCTTTCTTTCTTTCTTTCTTTCTTTCTGTTCTCCCCACCCCTTTTTTTGTCCTCTCTTCCTTTCCGTTAAGTGTTTCTTTCTTTCTTTCATCTTTCCTTCTTTTTCATCTTAAATTTCTTTGTATTTTCTGCCTGTATTCCATTCTTTCCTTCTAACCCCCTCTCTTCTTCTGCGATTTCTTCGTTACTTTGTTTCTTTCTCTGCTCTCCACCCCCCCCCCCCCCCCCCCCCGCCCCCCGCATCAATTTTCTTTTCTGCCTTATGTCTAACTTTCTCTTCAGTTCCTTTATTCCTTCCTTTATGCCATTTTTTCCTTCCTTTCCGTGTTTTTTTTTCCCCTTTTTTCTTCTTTCTTGATTTTTTTTTTCTTTCTTTCCTTTCTTACTGTCGTTTCTTTCTTTCTTTCTTTTTTTTTCCCTTCATTTCTTTCCGATCTTCGTTCGTCTCTGTTTTTTTTTTTTTCCCCCAAGTTTACTTCCTTTTTACCTCCCTTTATCTTTCAGTATTTGTTTCTTTTTTCTTCTTTTTCTTGTTTTTTTTTTTTTTCTCACCTCCTCTTTTCCTTTTTTCTTTCCATTTTTTTTTCTTCTCAGTTTGTTTCCTTCTTGCTTTCCTTTTTGGTTTCCTCTCTTTCACGTTTTCCCCCTTTTGTTTTTTTCTTTCCCTCCTTTTCAATGCCCCCCCCCCCCCCCTCCCCCCCCTCCCCTCATTATCTTTCCTCTTTCCTTCCTTCGTTCCGTTTTTTTCCCCTTCCCGTTTTTCCGTTCCCATTCTTGGGCCGGCTTCCGTTTCAGGGGTCCATTAGCCTTGCACAAATCCTGTAATGACCTAATGCGTGCTGGAAGGAGGAAAGGGAGTTAAACATGACTTGTTGGTACCAATTTCCTCCCTTTCAATTCTGGGGCTGAAGGGTGGTGTGGTCCAAATCCTAGTAAAAACATGGGGACTGGGATGGAGATTTCTTTCTTCATAAACCCTGATCAAGAAAAATTGTCAAAAAAAAGTTTTAAGTTGAAGTTTTCATGGACATATTTAAATCTTATCGCTTTTATTTATTTATTTATTTATTTATTTATTCATCTATCTATTAATTAATTAATTAATTAATTAATTATTTATTTATTTATTCTATGTCTATTTGCATTGTCTTTTGCTTTTTCTTAATGAGACAAAAATCAGTTATCTGACTTATCGCGTGCATGCTAATGTGCCGGCGTGCACGTGCGCAAATGTACAAAATGCGTGCTCATGCAAACTCATACAGCACGCAGGCACACATGCGCGCGCGCGCGCCCACACACACACACACACACACACACACACACACACACACACACCACACAACAACACACACTGCAAATCATTATAGGGTTATGAAAGATCATACATCTTCTTGGCTGGGTTATCAAATTTGACCATACATTTTTAAGAAGGATCTATTTCATGGAAAAAGTGCAGTTTTTATATGTGCCATTTCGATGCTACATCCCTATGATTCTAAAGGACATTAGAATGTTCACGCTGAGTTTTGAGACGCTTTCAAAACTGGAAAGTAGTTTATGAAAAGGTGCTTGTGAAATGTAGATTTTGTTTTTATTTTCTGAATCAATTACTCAGAAGCTTAGATTGTTTAGAACAATTCCAACAATAGAAAATAGACCTGGATAAAACACAGTGGTGGCATGAATAAAAAGAAACCATTGTCCAAGTTTCTGACCCGCTGTTACACCTACTTTAGATTTATGAAATGCAGTACAGTATACTACACAAAACGCGCGCGCACACACACACGCACACACACACACACACTCACACACACACACCACACACACTCACACACACACACGCACACACACTCACACACACACACACACACACACACACACACACACACACACACACACGCAAGTACAGCAGCGGCACTGACCATGTTAGCTACACACACACACACACACACACACACACACACACACACACACACACACACACACACACACACAAGTACAGCAGTGGCACTGACTATGTTAGTTAGGTGTCTAACGCTTGACCAACATGTTGGATAAATGCGTAAGGCAGAATATTTATCTACCAAGCCTTGTCCATGCAACGTTCTTCCTAACAGTTTCCTAACTCATTCATTCATTGAGCTATAACCCTGCACAGATGCGAACCCTGGCCTAGCAGGTATGATCTGGCGTGGGTGGACGTGCACGTGATGACGCCTCCTTGACAAACTGAAACTTTCAGGGCCCCTAATCCCCAAGGGGGGAGGGAGGGGGAGGAGGAGGAGAGGCGGAATGGAGAAGACGACGTTAAAGTGTAAGCATTCAATACTTCACTGATGATATGTGGAACCGTAGAGTCCCCGCACTGCGTACAAAACCAGTTTTGTTCATGCTGATCTAGAGTCGACTTTCGCCCACTGGATGAAACCGTTCAGTAGACATTGATGATTGTAGCTGTGACAGTCCACTCGTGGGTATCTCTTAACACGGAGCACCGCCTATATCATTCTGTGGCATTCTCATCAACACCATGGGGAGAACATCGCAGTCCTAAACTGTAGTTTTGTTGTCTTGACTATGACGCTTTGTTTCTCGATCAACTATGTACTGTATTGATGCTCAGAGCATCAGGTAAACAACTTTCAGCTGATGGATCGATCGTGATCATAATTGTTTCTTTATTTCTTTCAATTATTGGTATGTACGTAAGTCATGTGCAGCGTGTCTGTGGGCAAGCTTGAAACGTCTTTTCTGAGGATGCGTTTGTTCAGTGTGTGCCTGATACCTGCATTAGCGTCCTGCAAATTGTTACCGTGAGCAGCAATCGTTTAAAGTTATGGGCATTTTAATTATCTGATTGTGAGAGCAGAGTTGTCTTTCTTGTTAGTCATTTACTATTTGCGTTCCTGTATCTTAGTAAAAATTTCCGTTCATAGTGATCGTTTATGTTTTCGCTTGTTTGTTTGTTTGTTTTATCCCTCCTACCCTCCCCCCTCCCAATGTATTTGATTGTCCATTGATCTTGTGATGCGTATGCCTGTCTTCTTCTTCCTTATTTTCTTTTTTTTTAATTTTCTTCATCATCTTTTTCCCTCGGCTTTCATTGCGAGACTCACGACCAAGGGAAAGTTTTTTTTGTTTTTTTTTAATGTTCTTTCCTTTCTTTCTTTCCTTATTTTTTTTCTTCTTTCTTTTCTTTTGTCTGTTTTTTTATTTTGTAATCCTTTTTTGGGGGTGGGGTGGGCGTTGTGTGTGTGTGTGTGTGTGTGTGTGTGTGTGTGTGTGTGTGTGTGTGTGTGTGTGTGTGTGTGTGTGTGAGAGAGAGAGAGAGAGAGAGAGAGAGAGAGAGAGAGAGAGAGAGAGAGAGAGGTGAAGGGAGGGAGAGACAGAGAGAGAGAGATTCATTCCACCGACAAACAGTGCGCTATTCTTCTGCCAAACATAGATCGGAACTCAACCTGAATGGAAGGCGAGTTTTTCTCTTTTTTTTTCTTTTTTTTTTTAATTCATGCGTTCAAATTCACATTTCCTCAGTTCAAAATTTTAACAACAGGAGTTAGAAAAGGTTGGAATCTGCGCGGATGCTGTAGAAATAAAAGTCTGCTCCATCCAATCTGGCTGTCTCCAAAAAGGAATTAAACCCAGGACCTCTTAGGTGCCGTGAAAAATGCCTATGTATTAGTTCCGTGGCAGCCCAACAGACCCCCTCTCTGTATCTATGTCATATTTACAGCGTGCTCATGTGGGTCGCCCGTATGGATTTCCAGTTATTTCTTCGGATTTGAAAGTTCTTTGCGTAAGAGGCGTATTGGAATCTT
>CM065731.1:59357254-59359754 GCA_033310375.1 Conus canariensis
AGAGAGAGAGAGAGAGAGTTGTTGTTGTTGTTGTTTTCTAATAATTGTATAAAGCACCTTGGTTCAAATAAAACTTTGTGTTGCAAATGTCGGATCAGATCATTATAGAAAACAACAATATTTAAGCGACAACAACAGCAACAACAGCACTAACAATACATTAAAGCTTACAATGTTTTGAATTCAACATTACTTATATATAACAAAGGTCATGACAGGTGACTGGCTTTTATTTGCTTATATGTGTGTATGTGTGAGTGCATGCGTGCGTGCGTGCATGAGTGCGTGCGTGCGTGCGTGCGAGTGTGTGTGGTGTGGTGTGGTGTGGTGTGGTGGTGGTGTGTGTGTGTGTGTGTGTGTGTGTGTGTGTGTGTGTGTTTGTGTGAGTGGTGTGTGTGTGTGTGTGTGTGTGTGTGTGTGTGGTGTGTGTGTGTGTGTGTGTGTGTGTGTGTGTGTGGTGTGTGTGTGTGTGTGGTGTGCGTGTGTGTTTACGAGACAAAAACTGTAATTTATGTTTGTGGATATTGCAGATGAAACAGATCTGTACATGGTGTTCAAGTAGAAACTTAATGACCAATTTCATAATGTTGTAAAGAAATGTAGCATTCTGGATTGTACTTCGTTCTGAGTGGGAAACGTTCAGTTTGGTTTCAATCATGTAATTTGGACTGCTTTTGTCTACCTTTTTCTGTAAATGTTATCATCAAAGACTAGCAATTTTCGTGAATATTCAAAAATACGGGAGAAATTATCCTGCCAGATCACACACACACACACACACACACACACACAACACACACACACACACACACACACACACACACAGAGTTTAACGTTACACTCTCCGTTATTTTACTTACGAACGGAATCTGGTGCTAACATATACTATTTTTATGGCATTTTTATTAATTCAATACTGCCAATGATGTTCTTATTGCTAACATTATCATCATTATTATTATTATCAATATTGTTATTATTATAATAGTAATGATAATAATAATTACTATTATTATCATTATTGTTATTATTATTATCATCATCATCATTACAATTGTCACCGTCATCATCATCATCATCTTCATCATCATCACCATCATCATCATCATCATCATCATCATCATTATCATCACCATCACATCATCATCACCATCATCATCACATCATCACCATCACTATCACTATCACATCACCATCATCATCTTCACATCATCACATCATCACCATCACCATCATCACCATCATCAAGGTTATCTGAAAACATTATCATTGCCATGATCATTACTGTTCTCGCTGCTTCTGTCACCACTATCGCTATTACCACGGCTGCTGCTGCAGCTGTAACAACTACAATCACCATCATGCCCACAACTATGGACACACTATGGACACAGCTATGGACACAGCTATGGACACAGCCCCTCACCATATCCAAACAAGTCTAGCCCCTGAGTTCAAAAGGGCACAAGATGGGCTATAGAACCAGCGTTAAAAGCGGTAAGGAAATCACTCGGATCATGATCGAACACAACAACAATGGCACTTCTGGAAGAAAATCAATCCGCAACTTTCATTACGAACGAGAACAAGGCAAAGAAATACAGCAGAAAAGTCCTTCAAAGAGAAAGGACCAGCTATGCTGGTTATAGTCCAGCTGACCAAAGAGAGAGAGAGAGAGAGAGAGAGAGAGAGAGAGAGAGAGAGAGAGAGAGAGAGAGAGAGAGAGAGAGAGGAGAGAGAGAGAGACAGAGAGAGAGACAGAGAGAGAGACAGAGAGAGAGAGAGAGAGAGAGAGGAGACAGAGACAGAGAGACAGAGAGAGAGAGAGAGAGAGATGAAATGAAGATGAAATTCTTTATTTACGAGGATAATAGATAAGCACTGATGCGCTTTTTTTTACATCCAGTCCTCGCCCTGAGTAGGGACTACAACATGCAGTGAAATGAAAGAGAGAGAGAGAGAGAGAGAGAGAGAGAGAGAGGGTCGGGGGGATGTATCTGGATCATCATCACGTTATGAAAATAAACCCCATATATGTTATATCAAGTAAACAAACAGACAAATAATCAAGCAAAGCTTTACAAGTAGAAAGCAGTTTCTTTCGACTTTAACATCTTAAGACTGGATTTCTTTTCACAAAACCTTGGATCACATGAAAAATATCTATCTCTTTTAGAATCTAAAACAAAAGAAGAAGAAGAAGAAGAAGAAGAAGAAGAAGAAGAAGAAGAAAAAGAAAATCACACCTGGTGGAGCTTTTCTAAACAAAGTCTTCATAGACATTGCTGTCAAATACGTACGTCGCATGTCATGTAAAAAAAAAACCCCGAAACCTATACACAATGTGGACATCGTGTTTAGAGTGAGCCACAGGCACCAAACCAGTGCTCTATGCAAGCTGAACTCTCAGAAGTGTGCACACATTTTAAGATGCCAAGACTCGAAAAACGTAAAAACCAAATCATGTCTTGAAACGGAAAGATTGGTCAGAACTGAAATT
>CM065731.1:59362254-59369754 GCA_033310375.1 Conus canariensis
CACCTCCGTCACGGGTGACTGAAACTGCGGACACTGGGCACAGCAGGTCCGAGATCCAGTTAGTCCTGATGAAGAACCTTGGAATGAGTTCTGCTGCGGACGAAAGTCACCTCCTCTTTGGGATCAATGGATGTTTTCTTTATTGTGATGGGTTCAGCTTGGAGGACGATTCATCTGAACGTGTCTAGATTGCGAGTCTGTGAAGAGGAATTTCGCTTTTTTATGTACACACTGAGGCGGGTGACATTTCCGTGCAGTGTTTGTGTATGCATATAATGATGTGAACAGACTTTGTGAGCCAGTTTCACGTTGCGACAGATGGGGACGATCTCTGTGCACTGCGGCTACATCTCTTTCATATGTTGACGAATGTTATGGGGCTATTTTCACATCTTTATGAATGTTTATGAAACCATGGACATGGTTCAGGTCTTAATGGATGTTAATGAACCTCGAAGGGAGTTTTTAACGTCTTGGCAGAAGTTAATGAGTTTCATGTGCTACGTTCATGTCTTTACACATGTTGATGAACTCTGATACTGATAAACTGTGTGGTCTGAACGTCTTCATCATGCTTATGCACTTAGTGAGAGTATTTTCACGTCTTTAGGGATGGTGATGAACTGTATGAGTTAGCTTCAAACCTTTACAGATGTTGATGAGCTACGTGAGCTACGTTCTCCTCTTCACGTATGTTGATAAAGTTTGTGGGGGTACTTTCACGTCTTCATCACGTTATTGCCTTTAATGGGTGTATTTTCACGTCTTCCAACATCTGAAGCTGAGAATGGCCCTTATGACGTGATTACGGCACTTCTGTCTGGAGGTGAACCCCTAGTTGTGCTGATGGCACCTCTCCAGGAAGGGAACGACGTCTGTGTGGAAGGGACAAGCACGATCAACTTCACAGTGAAATGTTACTGGGTGGGAAGGTTAGCACTCGGATTCTTTTCACTGTCTGTGGTGGAGCACCCTACAGTATGGCACATTCAATGAAAAATGCGTTAGTGAGCGAGAACGTCTGAAGGTTATACTGATGATAATGATGGCGCCGCACTCGTATCCTTTGATATCGGTTCCAGCCACAAAACACAAGTCAAGTCTTTACACAGGGATGGTCACTTTCCGTGCGTCTCGTTATTTGTTGGACATTTTTCAAACAGTATTTTTCAAAACTGTGTCCCTTTCGTTCATAGAAGGGGGTGCTTGACATGTGTAGAAACTACCCAAAAAGTTTGTGTTCTACACATGCGTCTTCAGATGAAGGCGAAGTCTTGGGTAGGGTGCGCTACTCTGAAGTACGCAGACACGACGTCAGGATGTCGACTACAGTTGTTTCCCTGTGGTTTGTAGATGTGGGTAGAGGACTGTCCAGACGGGGCATCTAAGTGAGCGGACTGTCGCTGCTGACGGGGTGGCCTCAGGCTCTGCAAAACACAGGCATTCATGTCCATCATCATCATCATCATCATCATCATCATCATCATCACCATCACCATTATCATCATCATCACCATTTTTTATTATCATCATCAACTCGGCAGCGATTCGGGATCAGCGATCATCATCATCATCATCATCATCATCATCATCACCATCATTATCATCATCATCACCATTTTTATTATCACCATCAACTCGGCAGCGATTCGGGATCAGCGAGTCAGTTCCAGTGCCACATTCTCATCATTCGATCCCCGAATTAGAAAAATTGTGGCACCAGTTTGTTTGTTTTGGTTATATCATTCACGCCGGGAAGAGAGAGAGAGAGAGAGAGAGAGAGAGAGAGAGAGAGAGAGAGAGAGAGAGAGAGAGAGAGAGAGAGAAAGAACAAACGAACGAACAAACGAAAGTATGGACGAATACTTTTTTGAAGGGGGAAAACAAATAAGCACCATTGGCTTTTTTTGTATCCGGCTGTTATAGATGGAGAACGTTAATGAAGAACAAAACAAACAAACAAAAAAAAGAAGAATGACAATTGGTACATGGATACAAAACACATGTTTGAAATACTGCGATACAAAGAAATGACTCAACAAAGCAAGCTTTAGACACAAAATAAAAGCTTGATGGTGATAATTATTCGATAAATACGTGAGAGAGAGAGAGAGAGAGAGAGAGGAGAGAGAAGAGAGAGAGAGAGAGAGAGAGAGAGAGAGAGAGAGAGTAACGAAAAAATAAAGAGAGATGAAAAGATAAATAGACAAAAAGACGAAACTTATGAAAAATCACATTTAAAATGTAATGAACACACATGAATAAATAACATGTTGGAATACGACACATCCCCGTCTATACAAACACAGTCTCCACAAGTTTAAGCAATGCTTCATAATAACAGAGAGAGAGAGAGAGAGAGAGAGAGATAGATAGATAGATAGGAGAGAGAGAGAGAGAGAGAGAGAGAGAGAGAGAGAGAGAGAGAGAGAGAGTTGCCAAGATTTTATGTAATGTAATCTTATTATGATTGATCAATTGTAGATAATCTATTGTTCTATTTTACTAACAGCGACATGACCATTAAGAGAGATATGAATTTGATTCCATTAAAAACCAAAGGAGTATTGAAGACTTGATTTAAAAAAGATCTATTCTGGGAAGCGTATCATACTCTTGTGAGCATTGCGCTTCTCGTTAAGCTATACAATTTTCTATGATCGATGGAAGAGCCTACCCTGATATAACATTGAACATAAAGACTGCTTAATTAAATTTCAGTTTTAGTCTTAATGAAAAAAGGCCTGAAGATGTGTAGCCAGAATAAAATAATGGTGGCGAATTTAACAGAATCAGTTTCAGAGCTCACCTGTGAACATTAAGTGGTGGTTTCAGGACATGCTGATTTGCTGAGTTCCACATTGCAGAAGCGTAAATTATATGAGACTCAATATAAGAATGGAAAAATCTTTTGCGAGAACGGGTAGTAAGGATGATGAAAATGATGCCACGGATTTCCAGTCTACTCAGGGACTGAATGAGGGCTGCACTATATGCTTACTTTTATGATATATCCTGGCGTCAACCAGGCCCGAGAGATAAGATGTCTGCAGTGTTGGTCAGGAGATTTTAGAACCGCTCTAAGAGACGCATCAATACAGAGGATGAAATAATTCAACTGTGTGGTCCCAGTCTTCCCAGCTGAGCCCGTAGCAAACTCAACTCTAGGTAGGAGCCGGACGAGGCAGACAAATCTCACAGATGAAGGCTCTCATGGGAATAGAACTCACGACTTCCAAGCCAGGAGTGTGTGACGGTAACCACTTTGCAACAGCGGCTGGCATATGGTAGCTTTTCCTTTGTAATCCTACAGCTAGGAAGTAAGGTCATAAAGTTTATTCAGAGCTGAAACTAAGAGTCTATTCATACAGCTAAAATGTTATAAATTGCTGTAGATGATCATGCATAGAAAAGTGTGTGTGTGTGTGTGTGTTGTGTGTGTGTGTGTGTGTGTGTGTGTGCGCGCGCGCGCGCGCGCGCGTGTGTGTGTACGTGTGTGTGTGTGTGTGTGTGTGTGTGTGTGTGTGTGCGCGCGCGAGTAAGTGCGCGTGCGCGCGTGCGTGCGTGCATGCATATGTGTGTGCGCGTGCGTGTGTGCGTGCGTGCGTGCGTGCGCGCGTGTGTGTGTGTGTGTGTGTGTGAATGAGTGCATGTTGCTAAGTGCTGATAGCTCTGAACAGTCCCTGTGATATCGGCTAGGCTAACCCCCAACAATAGTACACTTCAAGTGAAAAAAAAAATTAAATATACAATAAATGCAACAAATCAACAAACTGAAACAGAGTGCAGCATTACCGAGAACAGGCCAAAACGCAAACAAACCCACCAAGCAGAGAGCAAAAGACAGCTAATTTCATTCACAATACAAAAGAGATGAGCGGATTTTCAACAACTACAGTTCTTCTTCAGACATAACAATGAACATCTTTCTGGGGAAGTGTGTTTGAATACATTGTCTTTAGCGCCCTTTGACTGGACTGTAACATCCGAAGTAGATGTATTTATGGAAAATTCACTTGCCCATTTATATCGTATATTCAATGAGCGTCGCGACTTTGAGTCCTGTTTTGTGTGTAACTTTGTATTTTGGTCTGTACAGATCATGTGGGTCAGATACAGACAGGAGGAGAGGGCAAAGAAATTGAGAGAAAAGAAAAAGGAAAAAAAAAAGGTTGCATGACCAGCATAGTCATTTGATGATCTTTGTTTGGCAAGAACAGTAAAGAGCAATTATCATGTGTTCTTTAATGAAGTCAAGTCATTTCATTTTCCAAGAGCATAATTACAAGACAAACTATTCGTCACAGGGTGTATACAGACTATCTCTATTCGTCACAGGGTGTATACAGACTATCTCTATTCGTCACAGGGTGTATACAGACTATCTCTATTCGTCACAGGGTGTATACAGACTATCTCTATTCGTCACAGGGTGTATACAGACTATCTCTATTCGTCACAGGGTGTATACAGACTATCTCAAGTATTTATTGTTGTCGACAAATGATACCAAAATTAATTTGAACTTCCATTTTAATCATGAAAAATTAAGATAAAAAAAAAATCACCAACTATTTGCCCAAAGTATATGTACAATTACGATTCCTTGTCTAGTTACTTGTATTGAGTATACAATAACAACAACAGCAAGAAAAAGAACAATAACACCAGTAGCAGCAGCAGCAGCAGCAACAACAAAACGACAACAACAACAATAACAACAACAGTAACAACACCAGCAACAACAAAACCACCACCGGTGACAACAGTTTATGTTGAAAGTATTTCGGTTCAAAGATAAGAAAAGCAACTGTTACGGTTCCCCCACATATACGGAAATTGCGTTCCTTCGTTGTTGTCTGCGCTTCTCCGCTTAATTCAAAACTCTTCTTCATCATTGGGTGGAGTGCACGATGCAATTGAAGTCCTCAGTCAGATAGCCAGTGTGATGGGGATAGCAGCTATTACTGTGTGATCGCTGTGGCAATTGTTGCCGATGTTGCCATTGATCTTTTGTTGGCAATGGTGTTTTCATGATAATTGTGTTCTCAGTTCTGCACTTGATCTTGTTGTTATCTTGATGTTGTCTCACCACTTCTGTATTAGTTGCTTTATAACAGATGTTAAGTAACCGGTATCCTCGCCCCGCCCTCCTTTTTCTCTCCCCCCCCCCCACCGTCCTTCCCCCCGCCCGCCCACCCCCCCACACGCGCATTACTCTGTTTCACTGCCTGAACCGTCTCTCTCTCTCTCTCTCTCTCTCTCTCTCTCTCTCTCTCTCTCTCTCTCTCAAGTCTTAATTTTTACGCACTAGTGCATCATTTTCATCTGACTATGTAAACGTTATGTGGGTATGATGTATGATTTTTCATACAGTTCGACTTTTTTTTCGTTCTTTCTTTCTTTTTTTTTTCTTTCTTCTTCTTCTTTTTTTTTTTTTTTTTTTTGCTGATCCACCTTAAATAGTTATCAGTGTTGAGTTGTGGGTTTTTTTTTCAGACTTAAGTGAGCACGTGTATGTTGCGTGTAGAATGGACACTTGATATCTCGTTGATTCTGTTTCAACTATTACATCTTTATTGTACAGCTTGGTGAGCCTGCTCTTAGAATGGGGAACCATATTATGATGATGATGATGATGATAATGTTGTTATTATTATCATCATTATTATTGTTATTGTAATAATAATGATAATGATAATAATTATTATAATTAGTAGTAGTAGTAGTGTTAGTACTATTGATATTGTTATTGTTAGTGTTGTTGTGGTTGTTTCAGTTGTTCTCATCATCATCATCATTATTATTGTTGTTATTGTTATTGTTATAGTGATCATCATCACAATCATCATCATCATCAATATTATTTTTGTAACTATTATTATTATTGTGTTGTTATAATAATAATGATAATGATAATAATAACAATCGTAACAATAACAATGATAATAATAATAATAATAGTAATATAATAATTATGAATAATAATAATAATTAATGATAATAATAATAATAATAATTATTGTTGTTGTTGTTATTATTGCTGTTGTTGTTGGTTTGGTCATCATCATCATCATCATCATCATCATCATCAGGGAGATCCACGTAACACCACACAGACACAAGAAACGACAGCGACCTCCACTGTAGGGCTCACATCACCAGTGTGACGATCAGGACACTGCATAAGGAAGAAAATCATTTAGTTTTTTTATTTCTTCGCTTTTGAATTACAATGATTTAAAAAAAAAATCAACGCGAAGACACTCGGAAGAAGTGGACCTCTGTCAGGTTCCAACAGGTCGTGCAGCTGTAGATTTTAACTCAGTTTAGGAGGGAAAGTAAAAAAAAAAATGGTTTGTCTGTCACGGGAAGTCATAGCGGGTTCAGACTGAAAGAGTTACTTCCCACGTATAATTATTAAGAATAAAATGAAAGACCCCCCCCCCTCCCCCCACACACATGAACAAGAAATAAGAAATACAAAATGATCACGTTTGTACGGCTAGAATGATTTAAGTATTCTTTTTAAATGGATAGAGCCATTTCATAACTAGTTATCAGTTCTTTAGGAGTGATTCCATGGTGGTCATGTTCATGGAGGAAATAGGGAATAACCCCATTATGCAAATCTCAGAACAACACACTGGATTATTCATCTCCTTTTTCTTTCTTTCATTATGTTCCTTTCAAAGTTTACTTTGTTTATTTATTCAATTATATATAAATTTATTTATTTAAGCGCTATGACTGGTTCAGGTCAACAACAGTCCAGTCCTGTGGAGCTTGTTACATGCGTCCCTTTTTTGGCCATCGTGGTCAGCAGAGCCACACAGATCCACGGATCCGTTCAAAATGGATCACATTCCATACATTTCCACCACTTTGGGCAAAATCCACCACAAAATGGGCCATTTTTCCATAATTGTATTTTCACAGGGTTGGGTTAGATCCGCACAAAATGGATCACATTCCATACATTTCCACCACTTTGGGCAAGATCCGCACAAAATGGGTCATTTTCCATATCTTTAAACAGGGTTGGGTTAGATCCATACAGAATGAGTCACATTCCATACATTTCCACCGCTTTGGGCAAGATCCTCACAAAATGGGCCATTTTTCCATACATTTCCACAGGGTTGGGTTAGATCCGCACAAAAGTAATAGTTTAAATTCCAGGAATTTCTGCCGAGCTGGGTCAGAATCAGTTCAGGGATTTGGGCTTCAACCTGATGACCGACTTTTAAACAGACAGACAACGCAACTGAGGCAGGTGAATAGATACCTCCGCATTGGCCAAAGTCATAAAAAATTCGTTTAACGTGCGGATCGCACGTGACACTGTCACCATTGGATTGAATCACCACTACCTTCAAACAGAGTCCAGTCTTGCACTTTAGTAGAATGTTTGCTTAGTTTTATCTGCATACATGTAATAAGACTGAATAAGGTGTGCTCGATGTGTCAGGATTTCAGTGTCAGCGGAGAAACAAATTT
>CM065731.1:59374754-59379754 GCA_033310375.1 Conus canariensis
CGGATCGATCAGCTGTCTCCCACCCAGGTGAAGTCCTTCAAAGCAGCCGGGGGTAGGGCGGAGCAGAAGGGAGAGGAAGGGAAGAGAAGATCAGATCAGGTTAGCTGGAGCGGGGTGATGACAATGATGAGGGGTGAGAAGCGAGGGTGGTGGTGGTGGTGGTGGTGGTGGTGAAGGGAGGGGGATGGGTGGGGGTGGGGGGTGGTCACAGCAGAACGGAAGTCACCACCAGCACTTGCACAAACATCTCGTTGCTCACTGTTCTCCTCGTCACCGTCTAAGGCTTTAGGACGCTTGGCACTGCTCGTTCATTCCTTTCGTTCAGCCACGGGTACAGGGCACGAGCTTCAAAGCCCATCTACTACCCGTTTCTCAGGGCTGCGCTTGTCTCCAACGTCCTCCCTCCAACTGGTCCCACCCTCCGGGCTCCCACCCCCTACCCCCCTACCCTCTCCTCCTCCCCCTCCTTCCCTCCACTCCCCATTTCCCCCCACCTAGCTCCCCCTATCCCTCGGTGCTTTTCATGTACGTCAGTGTCCCGTGTCGAGGCTTCTGTCGCCGTGTCCTATTGGTCCGCCGGGTGGTGGTGGTGGGTTTGGTGGTGGTGGAGGTGGTGGTCGGCTACGGTCACGTGACGAATGTCGTCACCCATCGGTCCTGCTTGAGTGACTTTTGACAGTCGGCTTGCGCTGTCGACGCCGCTGCCGCGCTTGAGGAGAGAGAGAGAGAGAGAGAGAGAGAGAGAGAGAGAGAGAGAGAGAGAGAGAGTGGAGTGGGGGGGGGGAGAAAAGAAAAGAAAAAGAAAATGGTGGACGAATGAATTATTATCGAACGCCGATTGTAATAGGAGTTATTTTCTTCTTGTTATTTTTTCTTCTTTTTTCTCTTCTTCATGATATGCAATATTAGCAGCCATGTTGTAGGATGTATAATCTTCATGATATGCAACATTAGCAGTCATGTTGTAGGATGTATAATCTTCATGATATGCAACATTTTGCAGTCATGTTGTAGGATGTATAATCTTCTGATATGAACTTTAGCAGCCTGTGTAGGATGTATAATCTTCATGTATGCACTAGCACATGTTGTAGGATGTATAATCTTCATGATATGCAACTTTAGCAGCCATGTTGTAGGATGTATAATCTAACTCCTTCCCCGCTCCCCATTAACCGACCCACTTCCCCTTCCTCATCCTCTTGTAATAAGTAAACTAATCCTTGCAAATTGATACGGTTGTTATTCATTCACATGGCCCTTCCGCTACAGATTTTGCATTGTTTGTATGTTATCACAGTCTTCTTCTTTCTTCTTCTTCTTTCTTCTTCTTCTTTGTTGTTGTTGTTCTTCTTCTTCTTTCCTTCCCCTACAGATTTTGTGTTGTTTGTATGTTATTACAATCTTCTTCTTCTTCTTTCTTCTTCTTCTTCTTTTTCCTCTTTTTCTTCTTCTTCTTCTTTCCTTCCCCTACAGATTTTGCATTGTTTGTATATTATCATAATCTTCTTCTTCTTTCTTCTTCTTTGTTGTTGTTGTTGTTCTTCTTCTTCTTTCCTTCCCCTGCAGATTGTGTATTGTTTGTATATTATCAACATCTTCTTCTTCTTCTTGGAAATAAGTCTTTAATCAGACATCAACACTCAATGAAAAATATGACCGATGAGAAAGAGCAGCAACAAGCTTAAAGCTTATCTTGAGCACATACTTCGTACTTCGATCTATGCGTGACGTGGCAGCTGGTGAAACATAAATTACCCGTACACAAACACTGATCGATAACGAGAACAGAGTATTTATGGCTATGGTTTTCAACCAAACTTAGTTTCTATACAGCATGTGATGACTTGGCGACCAAAGCTAAAAGAGCATTAGTAGCGATTCTGAGAACATTGTTTAAACTGAAGAATAATTCACCTGAATTGTTTTTTTTTTAAGCTGTTCGATGCCCAAGTGCAAGCTATAGTACAGAACGGTTCTGAATTACGGGCGTTGGATATGGCAGCTTCAGAAATAGAAAAGGTACACACATTTTATTATGGTCTTAAGAAGTTTTTGGTTGTAGAAATAGAACACCGAATATTTTCTTGTATGGCGATCTGGGTAGATATCCTATATAATTAAACTCTTATGTACGTTGCATTCAATTTTTTGTTAAAATTGACTCGTATAGGGGAACACAGCTTACCGTTTAAGGCACACAGAACAGTATGTTCTCTCGACAAAAAGGGAAAGCAAACGTGGATTACAAATGTTCGTACAACTTTAGACAAATATGGGTTTTCTTATGTTTGGGATAATCAGGGTGTAGAATGGGTTTCGACATTTATCAAAGAATTTCGACAGAGAAAAATTGATTGCAGGTGGCAGAAATAGGACAATTACACGCAAACAAGAGAGAGAGAGAGAGAGAGAGAGAGAGAGAGAGAGAGGAGAGAGAGAGAGAGAGAAGAGAGAGAGAGAGAGATTTCATAGAACATTTAAAACAGTTAAGAGAGTTTTATGTGTCTATGGATATAAATAAATTTGTAAAGAATGCCCTAACTAGATTTAGTTTTGGGGTTTCATCTATATTCATAAATTATTTAAGGTATACAAGAACAACAGAGTCACAGCTGTTAATATCCACTATGGTCATCTGCTGAGGAAGACGAAGTCCATTTAGTCTTTTTGTGTCCAGCTTATAGTGATTTAAGAAAATAACTAATCCTACGAAAATAGACTACTACATGAATCCATGCAAGTTCAGGTTTTATATTGTACTTTCATCAACTAACGTTGTAACAATGCAAGACTTGCCATTATATTTGAATGAAGCTTTGCAAGACCATCCGTCGTCATTAGCTAGATGTTCAATTTGTCATTTTGCATCGTATCTGTATATCTCTGCTTACACTGTACACAATTACCGTTTGTAACCGTTTTGTGATTGAGACCCCATTAGAATGGGCCAATGGACTTCTGATTAAAATAATTCATTCATAGATTCCTTCTTTCTTCGTTTTCTCTTCTCTCTCTCTCTCTCTCTCTCTTCTCTCTCTCTCTCTCTCTCTTCTGTCCTCTCTCTTCTCTCTCTCTCTTCTCTCTCTCTCTTCTCTCCTGTTCAGTTTTCATTAATATGTTAATCTTTTTTTATTTGTTGAATTTTTTTTCAACGTACTCGTTCATTGCTGGAAATACAATGAAATACTATTGAAGGATATAATATATCAATAACACATAATAACATCAGCAGATCTGTTTCAGATTGATTTTCTTTCAAAACTTGAAATACAATATCAATAACAAGGATATACAATATCAATAACACATAATAACATCAACAGATCTGTTTCAGATTGATTTCCCTACAAAACTTGAAATACAATATCAATAACAAGGATACACAATATCAATAACACATAACAACATCAACAAATCTCTTTCAGATTGTTTTCCCTTCAAAACTTGATCAAAGTGACATTACACAACATAGCGTGTTGCTCTGATACTTGCAATGGCGAATCACAGATCGGCCATTGCAAAGATCTAGCGGCACCACGAACCAGTCATTGAATATAGGTAGCTCTGAATATCGGTAGCTCTGAATATCGGTAGCTCTGAATATAGGTAGCTCTGAATATAGTAGCTCTGAATATCGGTAGCTCTGAATATAGGTAGCTCTGAATATCGGTAGCTCTGAATATAGGTAGCTCTGAATATAGTAGCTCTGAATATAGGTAGCTCTGAATATAGGTAGCTCTGAATATCGGTAGCTCTGAATATAGGTAGCTCTGAATATAGGTAGCTCTGAATATAGTAGCTCTGAATATGTAGCTCTGAATATCGGTAGCTCTGAATATCGGTAGCTCTGAATATAGGTAGCTCTGAATATAGGTAGCTCTGAATATCGGTAGCTCTGAATATAGGTAGCTCTGAAAACAGGTATGGCGTCTGCAGTGAAAAGGGTAAATACCAGGGAAGGGAATAGTCCCAAGGGGAGAAATCGGTCAACCGCCTATAGCACCCAACCAAAGTCTGACCCCAGTATGGTCAGCCGCCTATAGCACCCAACCAAAGTCTGACCCCAGTATGGTCAACGCTAGCCCACGTCTGACCCTATAGGCACGCCCTAGCCCAACCAAAGTCTGACCCCAGATGGTAGGTTAGCACCACAATCTCCCATGTTACCACTGGCACCAAGGGATGAGATGGAAAACGGGAGAACCCCGAGAAAAAAACCATCTCGTCAGACACAGCTGGCCTTTTGAATACAGCTGCAATCCTCCCCTAAGGAAACAAAATCCTCATGAGGGCAGGGGGAAGGCAAGGGAGCGGAAAGGCAAGGGCTCATGGAGAGGTTGGAACAGATGCAGAAAAAAGGGGGGAGGTGGGGGTAGGACGGAAAAGTAGATAAGGAAAGAAATGGTCATGTCAGTAAACCCACTGTCATTGAAAACCAACATAGTGTTCCATATCATCAGTGGGAGCTAATCACTGTGCTGACGGGTGCTCGCACAGAAACACACATATGTACTTGCAAAGGTAGACAAATGGAACACAAGCTAATTTTCAAGGTGCCATCTGCGTAAGTTTCTATACTGTAAAATTTGCAATGATGTATCTGAAATATATCGTTGCAAATATTTCACAGTGAAGCAATTCATTCGTTTGCATACTGAGTGAAACAGTACTTGACATTAACAATAAAAAAAAAGGAAATACAATATCAACAACACATAACAACATCAACAGATCTCTTTCAGATTGTTTTCCTTCAAAACTTGATCAAGCTAACATGACACAACATGACGTGTTGCTCTGATGATCAAGCTAACATGACACAACATGGCGTGTTGCTCTGATGATCAAGCTAACATGACACAACATGGCGTGTTGCTCTGATGATCAAGCTAACATGACACAACATGGCGTGTTGCTCTGATGATCAAGCTAACATGACACAACATGGCGTGTTGCTCTGATGATCAAGCTAACATGACACAACATGACGTGTTGCT
>CM065731.1:59389754-59392254 GCA_033310375.1 Conus canariensis
GAGAGGAGAGAGAGAGAGAGAGGGAGAGAGAGAGTCTCGGTAGAGAAGTTACGGTGAATATTGATCGTTGAGATGCATGCAGGCACTTACTCACGCACGTGCACTCATCCATCCACTCACACACACACACACACACACACACACACACACACACACACACACACACACGCACGCACGCACACATACACACACACACACACACACACACACACACACACACACACACACACACACACACACACGTACGCACCCATCCACGCACTCACGCACACACATACACACATTTTACAAACATCTCTATCTCTCTTCTGCCAAAAGAACACGCATGCACACGCGCACGCACGCACGCACGCACGCACACACACACACACTTACATACTAGCACACTAACACACACGAACTCACGCATGCACGCGTGCGCACGCACGCACGCACGCACGCAAACACACACACACACACACACACACACGCGCGCGCGCGCGCGCGCGCGCGCACAGACCCACACACCCACACACACACACACGATTTCTACAAAAAACGCCATCTCCCTCTGGCTAATAAGAACACACACACACACACACACACACACACACACACACCGTGAAGGAAAAACTCCGCGCGCATTAACGCAAACCAGCCAACCAAACAACACTCCACAACTTGACGCGACAACCGGGCGATCCACAGACACGGGTCTGCGCCGTCTACCCCGCCCACCCGACAATGGCCCGCTACCCACACCCCACCCTGCTGGCAATCCTGGTGGATGGAAAGGAAGGGGGGGGGGGGGGGAGGGGGGGCAGGCTAAGGGGGAAGGACTGAGATTGAAGTTCGAGGTGCGGGGGGGGGGGGGGGGGGGGGGGGGAGGAAGAGGAAAGAAAGCAGTAAAGCCTACATCAGACGGAAATCGCGGAACAAACCGTATGGTGTTGAAATAAGCGTGCAGTGCGGCGTTTTTTTGCCTAACTTGTCCGACTTCTTTTTGTCAAATACAGGTTTCCGAGGTATTAGAACCTGCTGCCGTCATCTTAACTCTAGTTTGGAGAAGTACGTTTCTTACAGTGATCATCATGACCCAATGAACAGTCACGATTTGAGGGCTACGTCATGCGGGGGAGTCGCAAAACAATCTTCCGTGCTGCATTAATTAAGCGTGCCGCTCGTTGTTACCTGTGTTTCCTGTTTGACATGCCGTTTTTTTTTTCTCTTCTCTTTTTGTGTGTAAAAAACTTTGATCCAGAAACCGTTTTTGCCGCATACACTCATCATTAATAAAGACGTACTCTTGTGTGGCGAATTATATTTCGTGCATATGCGCATCAGGAGTCACTGAACAGCGCTTCTGTTAGATGACATGACTATGCCTCACTCGACAGTAAAAAAAAATCGACGAGAATGGATAGGTCTGCTTCAAATGTTTAGTACGATGAAAACTTTGTTTCAATTCGATTTCTTCCATTGCCATCTAATAACTAGAATGGATAGGTCTGCTTCAAATATTAAGTATGATGAAAACTTTGTTTCAAATCGATTTCTTCCATTGTCATTTAATAACTAGAATGGATAGGTCTTCTTCAAATGTTTTGTATGATGAAAACTTTGCTTCAAATCGATTTCTTCCATTGCCATTTAATAACCTGTGGGGTGCAGTATTCAAGATTGAAAGAAAAGAGCCCCCGAACTAAGACCAGGCCGATCTCACTGGTGTACCAGGTTGACACACCAGTGGATCAGTTGTGGCACAGTGCAACGACTTGAAATAAGGTGCTTCGCCGGCCGTGGGTGTTTTATCGTATGACATGCCTTAAAAGTAACAGCTTCGAATAAATTCATTACTCTAATTTGTGTCGTCGTTTTTTTGGAATCAGTTATTCAACCCTGGACAAAACAAAACAATACAAAAAAAAAAAAAAAAAAAAAAAGCAAGCTCGTGTGATATGTGCTTTAGGTACTTGACTATCATATCTGGCTTCTCAAATGGCGGATCGGAACTGGACGGGTCTGTTTCACAATTTTAACGTCGTAAACGTTTCGTTTCCAGTTGATTTCTTCGAGCTCCACTTGACTTGGTTGAAGGAGCGCCAGACAGACGGGCGAAGACAGAGGCAGTAGAAGGCCCGGTAAGTGACTCCACTGACGGTGAATTCGCTGAAGAGTCAGGCGGTAGGCAGTGCACAGCGACTTGTTCCAACCTGTGGTTTGTTGCCGTGGACGTTTTACCGTGTGACACGCCCTGAAAAAGAAACAGCTTCGATATACTGACAGTTTTAATTGTCTGCATTTTTTTCTTTTTCTTTTTTCTTTCTTTCTTTTTTCTTTGAAGGGGAAGGGTCTAAGTTACACCTGGCTGTTTTCAGGCACAACGATCATGCTAAACAAATGAAAAAAAAAAAAAAAAAAGGTATGACTGTTTCGAAGCTGTTCTGTTCATTCTGTTGAGAGCGACTATGGTAAGATGAGAGCGTCTAAAGAGGGTAATAGCTGTTATAGGGAAACAGAC
>CM065731.1:59404613-59409613 GCA_033310375.1 Conus canariensis
TCATCCCCGTTTTTAGTAATAACAATAACAAGCCTAAGAGGCCCATCCAAGTTTTCAGACTTTATTTGTACACCTCTAATTAACGTATGCTCTGGCAAACTAGGATCAGACTCCCTTGGAGTAATAAATAAGCGAAAAAGCATCGTCATTTTTCTAGGCAGTGATTCTAGTTTTGGGTTAAACTCTAAGCCGACGGTGTCGCCCCCCACTTCAGCTAAGGACTTCTTTCTCCGCAGCATATATTCAGAGCCCTGCTTAGTTATTTCAATCTGCTTTTTCTGCTGTGTTCCTGGGACTAGGCTAGCAAGAAGGCGTCCTTCATTCAAAGCTTTTCTAAAATTGTATTTCTTATCAAAGTATACATAGGGGCTTCGTAGTTCAAACTTTAAATTCCAGTTAATGTCAGGAAGCAACGCCCAGGCATTCTCTCGTTTATGAAGTTTGTATTCGTGTTTGCCAAAATCGTTTGCCCTTAGATTTCTTATCTCTTCCAGGGTAGGATATTGCTGTCGTTTTTTATCTTCAATTTCTATTCGTTTGTAAACACCATCGTCGGTGTACTCAAATCCATAAACATTTCCTGCCACTCCTATTAGATCAAAGTCAGTTGTATCTGCTAGATCTTTTAGCTCTACTGCAACGCATTTAGGAGCTAACTCCGCTTTTGATTCTGGCCCTCGAGACATTTTTTAATATAAACAATTTATTATAAATAATCTGTAATAAATAATCTATAATAAGCAAACGTATTGAACTGGCGGGTCAGTCCGTAAGCATAGTTTAGCGTGCTTAGATTTTTCTAGCTGCTCTTTTATTTTTTTTAGTTCATCCTTGTCCCTGATTATATAGTTTTCACTTAAACATTCTTCAAAACTATCCCTGTCCTTAGTATAGAATAAGATGACTGATTTTAACTGCAATCTAAAGTCTTTTAAGACAGCATTGTATTTTTGAGTTAAGAGCCAAACAGAAACTAATGCGTGTCTTCCGCTAAAGGCTAGCTTAGACAGAGTCTTTCTTTTTTTAACAATGTCTTGTTCAGCTGAACAGTCATCAATAATAAACAGCGTTTCGGTTCCCTCAAATAGCCTATAGTAGTGTTCTAAACAGTCGTTTAGCTTGTCAGTAGGATCAACTAAAAATATATTCTCGTCTGTCCAAACAAACTGCCTTTCTTTGTAAGACTTGTTGTGCTTAATGGTTGTGCAGAATATAACAATGTACTCGTAATGAAACCTGTAGACTGTTTGTAACAAATCAAGCACGAAGACAGTTTTCCCACATCCAGTAATCCCACAAATAAGCGAACAGTGCGGGTCTTTAGGTAAAAAGTTCAAACTATCCATCTGTTTTAATAGGCTATTTCTTTCAGTCTATTTTCTTCAATGTTCAGCTGGGCGTCATAAACCACAAAAACGTGCATTTGTATCTGGCCATTCTCCTCCTCTTCCTTATTAATCTGTATGAGTATGCCATCTGACCCTACCCTTCTTCCACTCCCGTGCAGTCTGTTGTCATACGTGGATCTAAAATCCAGCCATAGTCCATATTTGTCTGTTAGATAATCTTCGAGTCTTACATCGTGAAGGTGAAGTTTTTTACACACATGATCGGCTGTGGGGCTTGTCTGTCTGCCTCCAGCAAACAACTTTCTTATCTCATCAAAGTGTTGGTCGGGTAAAAGTCCAGCCGAATACAGCTGAAAAGGCTTTCCATCTACTGTGCAAGACAGTTGCTCAATTTTTGGGTTGTAAAACACCTCAGATTTTCTCTGAAAAGGAGCTGAGGGCTTAGTAAATAGCAAGAGAACCCCCTTTAGGGACCTTAAAGAATTGCTTATAGCTATTTCCCAGACGGTGTCTTGCTTGTTTTTAATCGCTAGACTGTGGTGTAAAACTCTTTCAAAGTAAACAACCGTCCTACTTTTATACTGATTTAAGATTGTTCTGGCCAGTTCAGGGTTAGTAACAACGTCAAAATTAAGAGAGATGTTACTAACAGTGTATTTGGCTGTTGGGTCATCTGATAAAATAACAGACCCGCTGTCATTGAATGTCAGTTCGTAAGTAAGTTTGTCTCTTAGTGCGCCTTGGTAATATGGCTGATGGGTTTTTAACAGTTCAAAATCTAGAGGGATGCAAAATCTGTTTTTAAATGCTCGCGCTATTGCCTGGTCTCCCTCGTCTTCCTTTGCATCTGCAGCATTAAGCCTGTGCTTAAGACCGTTTGGACTCTGGATCCCCTGAAAGATTTTGTCTTTTCTTTCTGTTCTAGGCAGCCATAGATCAGAATAGAGATTAAAAATGTCTGCGCTACTCAGTGAGAAGACTTCTCTACCTTCCAGTTTAATTACCATAT
Organism: Conus canariensis; assembly: GCA_033310375.1. Classification (NCBI taxonomy): domain Eukaryota; kingdom Metazoa; phylum Mollusca; class Gastropoda; order Neogastropoda; family Conidae; genus Conus; species Conus canariensis. The sequence goes on from CM065731.1 coordinate 59,406,972, forward strand.
TTTTAATGATGGCCCTGCCCAGGTTAGCAACGACAGTAGCATTAGGATCCGCCGACTCAATGTCTATTTTGAATGACAGCCTGGCAGTGCCTGGCATTATAACATCGTCAGGCCCAAGGTCACTAAATCTTACTGTTAACATTTCATTGGGCTCAATTGTTGATGGATTATTTACAACGCGCACAGTCTGTCTTATGCCTTTTATGCCGTGGGGCTCCTTCGCTTTTCTGAATGGATCGAGGTCGCAGCCGTATGGATTCATTTTTTATAAAACAAAAAATAATAAATATATAAATATGGCTGATGAAGATATTGACGCGATTGATCCTATTGAAGAAGAAGATGAAGATTTTGGCGCGATTGATTCTATTGAAAAACCGGGTCCTTCATTGCAAGAAGAACTTGAAGAAGCGAGTTCTTTACTCCCTAGACAGCCTCAAGATGTAGGAGCGGGCTCTGTACTCCTTAGAGCTCGTCAAGAACTTTTAGGAGTAGGCTCTTCACTCCCTAAAGCCCGTCAAGAACTATTGCGACAACGAATTGAATCATTCTATAAAAGTATAGAGCGGGAGCTGCCAGCCGCGATCGGTCCTGACGATTTTGAGATAGGAAAAGGGGGCCATTTGTATGTAAGAACTAGTAAAGGAAACCTTGTACGGCTTACTACAAAACCAGACCCAACCCAGTTTTTAAGCAGGAGCACAATTCTTAGAGAGCTCCCTGTTGCTGACCAAAGGCAGTTAAACTTTATTGGCGATCTAAGGTCTGAGGCTGTTAGTCTTTTACAAAGCATAGTGCAAGAGTTGCCAGCGCAATCTGAAATGCAAAACATCTCTCTTCACGAATTAAGTCAAAGAGCAGATGAACTAATAGCAGAACTTGAGACGAGTCTTAATGAGGAGACCCAGTTAAAAACAATTGTCGGTTCTCAAGTGCCTAGTCAAAGAGAACGTGAGCTGAGTCCTGAAGAAGAAACGGCTTTAAAAACAATTAATGATCGCCCATTGCCTGAGCGCGAACACGAGGTTCTTAAAGCTAGAATCAAGGATCTTAAAGCTGAACTGCGTGACCTCAGGTCTACTAAGTCCGCTTTAACAACTATAAACGAAGAACTAAAAAACAATTTGGCAAAATTTAATATACTAGAGAGAGAGATAGACGAAGAAAAAAATAAACTGGCTGATGCAGATGATAACAATTTAGAGCCGGAAGAAAAGGCTAAAATACAGGCGAAAATACAGGATTTAATGGAAGATAAAAAAAACAGGTTAGCAGCGTTGTATATTAACAGAGAAAAAATAGATACCCAAATAAGCAGAATCAGAGAAACTATAAACAAAATGATTTATGAAAATACTACGCTAGCAGAAAGAATAAGGACTCTGTTCAGAGAGCAGGGGATTACAATAGTTAGTATATTAACAGCCGTTGGGTTTGCTATCTCTACACTGGTTTATGCATTAACTGGCAGTGTGCCAACAGGGCCAGTAGCGCCTCCAACGCCTCAGCCCGGTAAAAGTTGGATTAGAAAACAACTGCACCATCTAGCAAACCTATTAAAGAAGTTAGCTGTCAAAGCGCTTGATGCTCTGCCTGGCATAATAGGCAGTGTTGTTAGTTGGGTTTTGTCTACCATAGGCAAAGTGGCTGGTTATATGGCCGACCATCTGTGGACGTTAGGGGTGCTGGCTGCTGGTTTAATTTTTAGTGAAATAAAGTATGGCTAATCCAGTAAAAGTTAAAAACACAACAAGGGCCGTCTTTTCGCTAGTGTGTCTGTCGGGGTGAGGTACATCAACGGGCGGGGGGTCGCTTTCTGGGCTGCTTATAACTGGCGGGGGTCGCTTTCTGCAGGTTCTGGGCTAGATACTTTTTTTAAAATGGCTGGTGCGGGCCTTGTGTTTAAACCTTGATTGTGTCCTAAGTTTTGGTCGTCTCCAGCTATGAGAATTTCATTATTATAATTCTGTATCATGCCAATCTGCAGTCTAAGGTCAGAAGGCAGCATGTATAATCCATGACCTACAACAAAGTCAACCTTTGACCTAGCATGTAAGAGGACGTTTTGGTACCTTTGTATGCTGGAAGGCAAATCAACAGCAGAGTTAATAGCATCTTCTAAATTGGCTAGAAATTGTTTTCTGGCGTCAAAGCCTGTAGATTGATCCACTATGCTAGACTTGGTCTGTGCTTGCGCTCCTAATAGACACCAAACGTACGTGCGTATGGAGTCATTGAGTCTTTGCACTCCTGGCATTGTTAGGCCTTTACTTTCATCTAAGATAAATGTTGCCCAAGCATTGGGGTATTTTTGTTCTATGGCCCCCAATCTAACTTGGGAGTTTGGCTTAAAAGAGGTGTGACCGGGCCAGTAGTCAAAATTATACTCTCTACGCTGACCCCACAAATACAATGTGCCTAACCCGTGATTGCGGTCTAACTTTTGTCTAAAGTTATTTGAAGGGTTAATGTTAAATTCGTTGCAGATTCTTTCATATGCATTATTGTCCATTGGGCTGAGAAATGGATTAAACGCGTTGTCGTTGGGGAGGCGTACTTGTAGTTCAGTTAGTATGCATCTATACTGATAATAAACATGAAAGTTATATACTGACCTTACTAAGAGATTGGGGTGGTTTAAA
>CM065731.1:59419613-59452113 GCA_033310375.1 Conus canariensis
CATTAATAGGTGATAAGAATTACCTGAGACGGTGTGAAAACAAAAATGAATAACAGACATCTGTATGATATCTTATGGCATATTGTCAATACTTTATCCTGTTTAAACTTGAAAACAGAATTAAAAAGTACGAGCTATTAGAAAATAAAAGAGATTTAATGCAAGTATTTATACAACACAGCCACATGAGCACAAAAGGTCACACTCATGTACACACATATCGCTTCCAGTATTTAAACACTCTCTGGTTTTATCTGCACATGCAGGCATACGAACAAGCACTGGCCTATATGCGCACACAGATACAGACCTCAATAGACAATAATGATTGTGATACTAACAATTAAGTTGTACTATAAACAGAACACACACACACACACACACACACACACACACACACACACACACACACACACACACACACACGGTTGTAGAACAAAGAACTGATTCTCAATTGAAGTTTAAACGATCTGTTGTAAAGGGAGAGAACAGTCTGCTCGTTGGTCCTCGTCTGAAGTACATTATTGGGTCCGCTGAACTTGGACAAGTTTTGAATTGGCTGTGACGTCAATTTTAGCAATCGCTACGTCCCAAATTTAATTGGTTTAAATTTAATTCTAAACATTGTAAACTAGAATATTTCAGCTGTGCCCAATGAAAATGATTATTTACGAAACAAGAAGGGTAATGCGAGTCAACCAACCACAAACTGATTTCAGTCACTGAAGAGCGGGCACAAATTGATAATCATTGTAGGGGAGCTTTCATGTGGTTCTTTCCCTTTGCGTGAAGCCAAACAGTTCGCAGAAATTATGAACGATCTTTTTTTTTCTCCAATTTTTCAATCTGACATATTTTGGATCGCGAACCAAAAGATCAGGAACTTAAGAACAAAGACAAGATCACCAAGATGGCGAACTGGACGAACTAAGTTCGCGATCTAAAGATTCGTTCGATTCGAACAGCCTTTAAGATTTTTATTTTATCCCTGAATCAAGTGTCGTGAAAATGAATGACCACATCTCATGCTGTGCATGCTCTGTCTTCCCCAAGTGGCTGCTCGATGGATGAGTACTGCATGCATTTACTTTGTCAAGTGATGTTTGTGTACTGCATGGATGAACGGATTTTTTTTCTTTTCAAAACGGTCCTTGTTTCAGTCAGTTGTATGCTGACCTGGGAGCTATGATAATGGAGAGAGACGATTATGAAATATTTACTGTATTTCAAAATTGACAAAAATTTGTACTCGCATTGAGAGAGGGGTGGTGGTGGAATTAAGAGAGAGAGAGAGAGAGGAGAGAGAGAGAAGAAAGAGAGAGAGAGATAGAGGTGTGTGTGTGTGTGTGTGTGTGTGTGTGTGTGTGTGTGTGTGTGTGTGTGTGTGTGTGTGTGTGTTTGGCTGTCTTTATCTATGTCCATGTATCTGTGTGTCTCTGTAGAAATAACATCTGATCAGACGTATCTGTGTGTCTCTGTAGAAATAACATGTGATCAGATGTAGCTGTAGAAATAACATGTGATCAGATGTAGGTGTAGAAATAACATCTGATCAGATGTATCTGTGTGTCTCTGCAGAAATAATATCTGATCAGATGTGGCCGCAGTCCCACCAAAAGCACTGTCCTAAAATGTGGTATGGTTCAGCCTCTCTCACCTTACCCTCCTCCCCCTCCCCTTCCCCACCCGTTGCGCAATCCTTCCTATCATCGCTTCTCCCCACACTCTCTGCCTGTCTGTCCCCCCCCCCTCTCTCTCTCTCCCTCGCTCCTCCCTCCCTCTCTCTCCCTACCCCCCCCCTCTCTCTCTCTGTCTCTCTCTCTCCCTTCTCTCTCTCTGCCACTCGGTTTGCACTCAGATACTGCCTAATTGTTTTGCGGTTGATCATTGTCAATCGTCAGTGTCTTTGTCGTTCATGTGTGAAATAAACCCCGTGTCATCTGTCAGGCGTTAAATGAGATAGCTGGCCGGAAAATGTGCCGGCTACCCTCCGATTATCGCAATTGGGAGGAGTAAGCTTAACGTCATTTGTCATCCAGTCTATCAATGTTTCCACCCCGCTCGTCGTTTGGTATTTGGTACTGTCATCTCGATTAAGTGCGTGCGTCTTTGTTTCAGACACGATTGATTTTGATCGACCGTATGTGATTTGTGTGTGTGTGTGTGTGTGTGTGTGTGTGTGTGTGTGTGTGTGTGTGTGTGTGTGTGTGTGTGTGTGTGTGTGTTACTCACCCACCCACATCGTCCCACACCCACTCCCGGCCACCAGCCCCCCCCTCCAACCCCCCCCCCCCCACACACACACACACACTCGCACGCACGCACACACACACACACACACACACACACACACACACACACACACACACACACACACACACACACACACACACACACACACACACACAAACGAAAATAATGACATTTTACATTGGCAGTTAGCAAATCAATCATTACCTGATTTTTGTTTATCCTGACGCATAACAAGAAATTAGGTCCCCATTGTCACCTCCGCCTCATTATCTGCTTCTGTTCTTTGTCTGTTTGCCGCATCAGGCAGAAAGCAGCTGATCCGATTTTAGCAGACAAATGGTGGGAAAAAAAACAACAAAAACAGATGTGGCGCGAGGATTAATCCATTAAATGTCGGTGTGGATCACGATGTGAACCAGGATCAAAGTGGATTAAGGGTCCACTCTGCAAAACACACAAAAACTTTAGAATCCATTCAAAGGAACCTTTAATCAAAATGTTGAATGTGTCCCTGTAGCTGGCCGTTTTGTCCGACCTGGCCGTTTTGTCCAACCTCGGACAAAACGGCTAAAACCCGTCTGTTTTGTCCGACTTTCAATCTTTTGTCGGACAAAACGGCCTGGTTGGACAAAACGGCCGGCTCTAAATAAGCGGCCGTTTTGTCCGATATATTTTAAAATTGTTCTTTGCCCAGTTTCACTGGCAAAGAAGTATAAATTCGCCGCGTTCTGTTTTTTTTTTTTTTCTTTTTATTGTTTGTTTTTTATTCTATTTTTTTCCCTTCTGTCTGTCCCAAGGATATCTTCCGAACGGAAAGTCGGAGTCGCGTCAACTTTGTGTAGTGGTGTGGCACAAGAATGGCAAGAGATCCGAATAAGAAGGTCATGATCTTGGCGTACGACCTTTGTAGGCAAATCAGGGTCAAGGTCAAGGTCAAGGAGATAGCTGGACCATAACAATTTGAGGGTGGGGAAATTTTCTGTTGCAATCATATATTCTGAGCGGGTAGACAGAAGCAATTCAGATTTTATGTGATGTTGTGCCACCTTAGTCGGAAGATATTAAAAAAAAAAATTCAAGGTCAAGGTCATGACCTTGGCGTATGACTTTGAAAACTGAAAACCTATTTTTAGCCATATCTCGAGCACTGGAAAACATAGGATGTTGAAACTTAGCATGGAGGTGATTTGGCTTATGGTGCATCCGAATATTGTAAACCGATCAAGGTCGTAGTCTCTTCAAATTTTGTGTGGTGGTGTGCCACATGAATGGCAAGAGATCCGAACAACAATATTCAAGGTTGAGGTCATAACCTTTTTTCATACTTCTTTGCCTGTGAAATATCGGACAAAACGGCCGCTTATTTAGAGCCAGCCGTTTTGTCCAACCAGGCCGTTTTGTCCGACAAAAGACTGAAAGTCGGACAAAACAGCCGGGTTTTAGCCGTTTGTCCGAGGCAAAACATGAACATTTGGTGCGGATTTGTCTTGAATATGTCCCAGGGAAAAATCATGAACATTCAGTGCGAATTTGTCTTGAATATATCCCAGGCAATATCATGAACATTTAGTGCAAATTTGTCTTGAATATGTCCCAGAACGAAATCATGAAAATAAAAGCGTGAACATTTGGTGCAGATTTGTCTTGAATATATTCCAGGGCAAAAGCATGAACATTTGGTGTGGATTTGTCTTACGGATCCGGATCAAGGTCCAGGATCAGTGAGTACGGCTTTGGTGGAGATCTGTTCTTTCCCATGTACATTTCTAGTTTTAAAGTCAATTGTGTTGTGTTGTGTCGTGTCGTGTCGTGTCGTGTCGTGTCGTGTCGTGTCGTGTCGTGTCGTGGTGTGTCGTGTCGTGTCGTGTCGTGTCGTGTCGTGTCGTGTCGTGGTGTGGTGTGGTGTGGTGTGGTGTGGTGTGGTGTGGTGTGGTGTGGTGTGGTGAATTGTGTTGTGGTATGGAGTGGTATGGTATGGTGTGTTGTGTTGTGTTGTGGTGTGGTGTGGTGTGGTGTGGTGTGGTATGGTGTGGTATGGTGTGGTGTGGTATGGTGTGTTGTTTCGTGTTGTGTTGTGTTGTGGTGTGGTGTGGTGTGGTGTGGTGTGGGTGTGGTGAATTGTGTTGTGGTATGGAGCGGTATGGTGTGTTGTGTTGTGTTGTGTTGTGTTGTGTTGTGGTGTGGTGTGGTGTGGTGTGGTGTGGTGTGGTGTGGTGTGTTGTGTTGTGTTGTGTTGTGTTGTGTTGTGTTGTGTTGTGTTGTGTTGTGAATGTTATGGTGTGGTGTCGTATGATGTGTTGTGCCGTGTTGTGCTGTGCTGTGCTGTGCTGTGCTGTGTTATAATGTGTTGTGTCGTACCGTGTTGTGTTGGGTTGTATTGTATAGTATACTATTACATAGTGTCGCATTGCATTGTATTGTATAGTGTTATTTTGTGTTGTATTGCATCGTGTTGTGCCAAATTGTAAATACCATATTCGGTTGCATTGTATTGCACTATATTGCATTGCATATAGTAATGTAAGGCAGTGAAGTGTAGTGTAGAACAGGGCAGTGTAGTGTAGTGTAGTAGATTACATTCCATTGCATTGTATTGAGTTGTTGCATGGTGTAGCGTAGTGTAATGTGGAGTAGTGTATTACATTACATCACAGTGTAGAGTACTGTAGTGTAGTTCAGTGTAGTGTAGTGCAATGTACTGATGTGCATTGCATTGCGTAGTACTGCATTGTGGTGTGGTGTAGTGCAGTATAGTGTAGTATAATGTAACATAATGCAGTGTAGTGTAGTGTTAGTGTAGTGTAGTGTAGTGTAGTGTAGTGTAGTGTGGTATAATGTAGCTAGTGTAGTGTAGTGTAGTGTAGTGTAGTGTAGTGTAGTGTAGTGTAGTGTAGTGTAGTGTAGTGTAGTGTAGTGTAGTGTCGTGTGGTGTAGTGTCGTGTAGTGTAGTGTAGTATAATGTAGTGTAATGTTGTGTAGTATAGTATAATTGTAGTGTAGTGTAGTGTAGTGTAGTGTAGTGTAGTGTATGTAGTAGTACAGTTCCTTGCACTGTGTTGAATGTTGATGTAATATAGTGCATCACAGTTCACGGTAGTGTATTACAATGGAAGGTCTAACCTAATAGTCACAGTTCATTTTTTTCTATGGAAAATTCGTTTTTTTTTACCCAGTAAGAACGCGTGGCCATAGCATGGTCCTTCCTGTCGCATCTTTAAGGAGAGAGGAGAGGAGAGAGAGAGAGAGGAGAGAGAGAGAGAGAGAGAGAGAGAGAGAGAGAGACAGAACAGAGACAGACAGACAGACAGACAGACAGAGAGAGAGAGAGAGAGAGAGAGAGAGAGAGAAGAAGAGAGAAGACGAGACGCAGAGAAGACATCTACAGACGGACAGACAGACCGTCACAGAGACAGAGGAGAAGAAAAGAGGGAGATAGAGGGGGAGAGTGGGCGTGTGTAGGCGTGTATATGTGTTGGTAGATTGTCAGTAGTGACTGAACAAAGATGTCCGAGTATGCGTCGATTAGTAAAGCGATATCACGATGTACGTAGTTGCGTCTCGTGTTCGTACTATCTGTGTCTGTATCGTCATTTTCTGTCTTCGTCTGTCTGTCTGTCATCTGTCTTCTGTCTCGTCTGTCTGTCTCTTCTCGTCCTGTCTCTCCTCCTTCTCCCTCCCCTCTCTCTCTCCTCCACGTCCCCTTGGGCATCCTCTCTCTTCTCCTCCCCCCCTCTCTCTCCCCACGTCCCCTTGCGCATCCTCTCTCTTCTCCCTCCCCCCTCTCTTTCCCCACGTCCCCTTGGCGCATCCTCTCTCCCTCCCCCCTCTCCTCCACGTCCTGGCTCCTCTCTCTTCTCCCTCCCCCTCTCTCCCCACGTCCCCTTGCGCATCCTCTCTCTTCTCCCTCCCCCCTCTCTCACTGCCCCTACGTCCCCTTGGCATCCTCTCTCTTCTCCCTCCCCCCCCTCCTCTCTCCCTACGTCCCCTTGAGCATCCTCTCTCTTCTCCCTCCCCCCCTCTCTCTCCCTACGCCCTTGCGCATCCTCTCTCTTCTCCTCCCCCTCTCTTTCCCCACGTCCCCTTGCGCATCCTCCCTCTTCTCCCTCCCTCCCCCCTCTCACTGCCCACGTCCCCTGGGGCATCCTCTCTCTTCTCCCTCCCCCCTCTCTCTCTCCCTACGTCCCTTGAGCATCCTCTCTCTTCTCCCTCCCCCCCTCTCTCTCCCACGTCCCCTTGAGCATCCTCTCTTTTCTCCCTCCCTCACTCCCCCCCCCCCATTCTCTCTCTCTGTCTCTCTGCCCCTCGATGAGCACTCGGATACAGCTCGTTATGTGATTGATCATTATGAATCGTCAGTGTCTTTGTCGCTCATGTATGAAACCAACCCCGTGTCATCTGTCAAGCATTAGATGAGATAGCTGGCCGGAAAATGTGCCCGTTACCTCCGATTATGGCAATTGTAAGGAGTAATGTAATTAGCCATTTAGTCTATCAATGTGTTTGCACCGTTTGTGAATCAATATTTGGCATTGTCATCTCGACAGGCTCCATGCGTCCCTCTTTTCAGGCGCGATTGATTTTGACCAGCCGTATGTATCAGCCATATGTGAACTGTGTATCTGACACCCATCACCACCCACGCACGCACAGCGCACACATGCATGTACATACACACACATACACGCACGCACGCACGCATGCACAACACGCACGAGCATCACACAAATACACACACGCGCGCTCGTAAACACACACACACACACAAGCGCGCGCGCGCGCGCCGCACACACACACACACACACACCACACACCTCACACACACACACACACACACACACACACACACACACACACACACGCACGCACGCACGCACGCACGCACGCACACACACACACACACACACACACACACACACACACACACACGAGAGAGAGAGAGAGAGAGAGAGAGAGAGAGAGAGAGAGAGAGAGAGAGAGAGAGAGAGAGAATGTGGACACGAAAAGATGATCGTACATCAGCAGTTTATTCATGAATCATTGCCTGATTTTTAGTTCCTCTTTTATTTGTGTTTTTCTAATTCTGTCTGGAAATGTTTCTCCTTTTCACCCGCTTTCACCTTATCACCCGCTTTTGTTTTGTTTGTTAATATGTCAGCTATAATGCGCAAAAAAAAAAAAAAAATACTGGACCGATTTCAACGAAAGTTTTTTTTTTTCCTTTTGCTGTCTCAACTTCTGTGTCAGCTCAGTGGTAGTGCACCCACGCCGCTCATTCCGACACCCCGTCCACAGCCACATCCAGGCCCCGGCCCGTTGCAGCTCCCGCACCAGCAATCCACAGGGAGCAATCAATGTCAAGTCGTCAAGAGGCAACCCAGCGGAGAAGACACTGCACTGCTGCCGAGCCACTTCAGTGGTGTTCAGTGGCATCTGTTCCGATCAGGCATCCACAGGACACCACCTACTAAGCCCCCTACTGACAAACTGTGAGTAACCAAGGTATGCATTCGATGAATTTGATCCCAGTTGCACCCGGATTAGATAACGGATCCGGGATCTGTTTATGCCATTGACAAAACTATCATAATACTTTCACTAAACATAAACACTGTGCAGTTACCGTGAAGAACTGAGAACTGCTTGTGAAGTCATATATTTCCATGGCGTCGTAAAACTTTTTTTTGGTAATGAAACAAATGTTAAAGCTTTGTTAATTGCATGCTCAATTTTAAAAAGAAAAAGTTTGTGGGAAAGGAGCTTCCTCAGTCCGTGGCAACTTACACTTCCCTTTGTTTCCACTGATAATCTAGCTCACAGAGCGGAGCCAGGATTGGACAGACCTTGGTGGAAATCTGGACCTCCCCAACACCCTTCTGCTTCATTATGTAGGGGCTGTGTGGTGTGTGTGTGTGTGTGTGTGTGTGTGTGTGTGTGTGTGTGTGTGTGTGTGTGTGTGTTTCTTAGGTGTAAGTTGAATGGACTCACCCTTGGAGAACATTCCATCTGTTGCCGAAGTAAATCCATGAGGTTCGTCTTTATATCACAGTCTATTTTTTTTTTTGCCGAAGAAACATTTTAGAGGTTCATCCTTCGACAATATTCTTTGTTTTGTTGAATGAAAATTCAAAAGGTTCGTCCTTGGATGACATTCCATCTTTTGCAGAAATGAAATTGAGAGACTCGGCCTTTGCTAACATTCCATTTTTTTGCCGAATAAGAATTTGAGAGGTTCATCTTGACACAACATTCTACCTTTTCATAGACAAAAAAAGTTACGTCGTTGGACTACATTCAATCATTTGGCGAAGTAAATTTTAGGGGCTCGTCCTCGACCACATGTCATCTTTTGCCAAAGGAAAATTCTAGGGGTTCGTCCTTGACAAGATTTGTTCTTTTGCCGCTATAAAATTTAATGGAGTCGTCTTTGGACTGCATTGCATCTTTTGCCGAAGTAAAATTCAATTGTCTCGTACGAAGACCACATTTCACCTTCGGCTAATTTAGAAAATGAGAGACTGGTCCATGGACAATATTCAAACTTTTGCCAAAATATTATTTGAGAGAGGTTCGTCTTTGGAGCGCATTCAACCTGTGACACTTCTTCCTATCTTTAATACAAGCTGGAGGTGATGAGGCACGACCGAGTGCTTAAAGAGGTTGCTCATGCGATCAGAATAACCCGAAGGAACACCATGCCACCTGGAACTGCAGCAACAATATTGTACACGGCAGGAGGCAGGCAGCAGATCATTGCCTGCGACAGCTGCGATATTGGGGCCAGGGAACGGGGGTTTACTGAACGAAGTGAATGATTAAGAGTGAAACAGCAAACCTTCCTGAATGGGTCAGCCATTAGCCATCATCAGACAGAGCGGTCTAAGACCTGATTTAGTACTCCACTCAGGTTCATCAAAGCAAATGATTCTGACTGAGCCTACTGTGCACCATGAGAGCAGAACGGAGGAAGCTCACATCTGACAAGACTGAGGAGTATGTCAGTCTGCCAGCAGCTTAAGGGAGTCTGGCTTCAAGGCGAAATCCTCCCCAGACAGGTGATAGCAGGGGTGTTTGTGGGCTCGTTTGCCTATGATCTCATGAAACAGTTCTTAATTTCCGATAAGAAGAGGTCAAAAACTCTAAAGAAAGTGACAGAGAGAAAGGAAAGGAGTTCCAGCTGGATTGTGTTGAGGAGGATAAAATGTTAACGTTATAGGGCTTAAAATTCAACAGTTTACAACTGGTGCCCCTAACACAATGAGCCTGTAGCAATTCTCTGCCCCTTCGTCCATTACGTTAAGGAAATTTATCATTGGATAAAAATCAAAGCAGGTATCAGATAGTTATGGAGATAAGAGGTCCGTCTGAAGGCGACATGGACTTTACACGCCCGACCATCCAGAGGTCGTAGGTTTGAATCACAGCAGCGCCAACGAAGAACACGACGATAGAACAGCATCAAGGACTCAAGGCCTGAATGTGGCCTGGTTTCCTTAGAGTGTAAGGAGTTCAGGGACAAAATACTTTCCTGAGATGAGCGTTCTCTTCTGAGAACTTTCTGCTGTCCAGATCTGCATGGAGTTTCTGCTGACATTTTCCACCTCGAAGATCACCAAGTCTTATTTTGGTTAAAATTCCAGCCCACTGGTCAGCCACAAGGTTTTACTTCCAATGGCAAGTTTCTGATCAATGGAGCTTGAAGCACTAAACAGGATCACGGACATCCTGAAGTGGCATTTTTTTGTTAATGACAAGACATCTTTAACATCGCATTACACGCACGTTATGAAGCCCACAAATTCCAAAATCAAAAACTAGTCTAAACGATTATTCGACAAATCCAAAATTTCTCAGGGAATTGCAAAGTGTTCAAAGGCTTCGACTTTTTATTATAAAAAAAGAAATTTCCAGTTTTAAAAGAATGTTTTGACCATTAATAGACATGTACACCCATATATTTCTTTGTTGCAATCCAACTATGACCATATCTTAAAAGTAAAATGGTAAACCTACGAATCACTGCAATTAATCAGTTACCATGTCAGAAAAGGCATCATTAAAAAATCAAAACCGCCCGACACTATACAATAACCAGTTTTAAGTCCACCCCATCCCCAACACACACACACACACACACACACACACACACACACACACACACACACACACACACACACACACACAGAGGAATAGCTCAAGAACTACACATCTCATCGTCCTTGACAAAGTAAAATTAGATGCTGTCTCATGAATTTATGAATGATAAAATACTGAGTTTTAGGATCACACACACACATACACACACACACACGCGCGCGCGCGCGCACGCACGCACGCACGTACGCAAGCGTGTACGCAAGCACGTATGCACACACACACACACACACACACACACACACACACACACACACACACACACACACACACACACACAGCGCGCGCGCGCATGTACGAGTCCATGAAAAAGGCCATTAGAAATTGTAATGTTTGCACATACAGTAACATGGATTTGGGGAGCGTACAGACAACCGATCTTGTGGATTGGATAGTGGATCCGGACTTTGATCCGTATCTCCAGCAGGGATCTCCTCCAACGTTCAACATTTCAAACCTTGGACCACACACACACACACACACACACACACACACACACACACACACACACACACACAACAACATATATATATATTATATAAATCTTTCCTCAAGGTTTTCTTACAGCCACCAACCGCCGTGGATAAGTGATTAGCGTCGAGGATTCCTGGTTGGAAGGTCGTGGGTTCGATTCTCATAAAAGCCGTTTATTTATGGGAGTTTTTTTTTTTTTTTTTTTTTTTTTTTTTGCTTGACCGGCTCCTACCCAGATTTGAGTTTGTTATGGACTCAGTTGGGAAGACTGGGACCACACAGTCGAATTTCATCCACTTAATGAATACGTTTCTGAGAGTGTTGCTAAAATTTCCCGACCAACACTGTGGGTGTCTGTATCTCTCGGGCCTGGTGGACGTCGGGATACATTACGAAAATAAGCGTAGAGTACAGCCCTGTCATGTAATGTCAGACCTGAATGGAAATCCATAGCATCATCTTCATCATCCTGGTCCTTACCGATCAGCATGAAAATGACCCAAATTCTGTGGCCCTTAATTCCTTGCTTTCAGGGCCACCTCAGTGTTGACTATCTCTCCACATTTACGCCATCAGTTTGGTTCTGAAGGTGTTACCGGCAATGGCGAGTTCAACAGGATTGCCATTTGGACGCACGTGATGATCCTCTTCGGAGGGACAGCTCACTCCATGACAAAGCAATTATTGCCGTCAGAAGAGGACCTGGTTGGTGAGTGTCCTGTATCTGTTGGATCAGGATAGGCACCACTGAACACCACCGAAGTGACTCGTCAGCAGTGCGGTGTCTCCTGTATCTATTGGATCAGGACAGGCACCACTGAACACCACCGAAGTGACTCGTCAGCAGTGCGGTGTCTCCTGTATCTGTTGGATCAGGATAGGCACCACTGAACACCACCGAAGTGACTCTTCAGCAGTGCGGTGTCTCCTGTATCTATTGGATCAGGACAGGCACCACTGAACACCACCGAAGTGACTCGTCAGCAGTGCGGTGTCTCCTGTATCTACTGGATCAGGACAGGCACCACTGAACACCACCGAAGTGACTCGTCAGCAGTGCGGTGTCTCCTGTATCTACTGGATCAGGACAGGCACCACTGAACACCACCGAAGTGACTCGTCAGCAGTGCGGTGTCTCCTGTATATGTTGGATCAGGATAGGCACCACTGAACACCACCGAAGTGACTCGTCAGCAGTGCGGTGTCTCCTGTGTATGTTGGATCAGGACAGGCACCACTGAATGCCACCGAAGTGACTCGTCAGCAGTGCGGTGTCTCCTCTGGTGGGTTGCCTCATGACGGCTCGACACTGACTGTAGACTGCCGGTGTCAGGGCTGTGGCGGGACGTTTCAGGCTGTGGTTGTGGTCAGGGGACCGGAATGAGCGGCATGGATGCCATACCACTTAAGTGACGCGGAAGATGAGATAAAAAACGAACAAACGTGCAAACAAAGAAATAAAAACCCTTGGGACCGATTCAGTTAGTTTGCTTCCCCATAAACTTAATCACAAACCAACCGGCAAAGCAACAGACACAAGTGGAAATATAATTTCATCGATGATGACTGCAAGCAAATCGGTTTTAAATGTTTGTCCTCAGCGTGATTTGCATGTAAACAAACAAACTAAACAAATAAACCAACAAACAAACACCAACCCCCAGCCTTACTCCACCCTCCTTTTCACTCATATTACTAGCAAAGTCAACACAAACAAGGCTGATGAGAAATTATCAAAATAATATATTTGTTTGAAAGAAGGCCTGTTCGTGTCGTTCAAGAAATCATATAAAAAATGTTTGCCATTCGCAAGCATGCCCTACACTCAGACTCCCGAAGTCCACTGGCAAGGCTAAAGAAAAGCTAGAACTAGTTTACCATCTCTCTTCCTCTGCAAGGCCAGTTGGAGATTACAAGATCAAACAGTTAATCGCGCCATAAGTCGGAAACAACTTGAGGATTAGGCGATCAAAACCCGTTTATTATACCCGTCATTGCAAGCTTGGTCACACACTCAATTTCCAGTACAAAGGGGACAGAAACGGCCTAACCACTGGGAGCAAGCACAGAGCTTCCACTGTCAGGCAAACCATATAACCAGACCTAATATTGACTGGTCAGGGACGCGGAATCTCAGTTTGATGCGTGCTTTATGTCCGAGAGAAGGTGAGAGTCGTAGAACTTTGTGTTTGATGTGTGGAGTTGTCTCCCGCCGGTGTCTGGGGAATGATCACGGCCCTCTTCTGGTTTTGACTCCCTGGGCGGATTTTTTTTTCTCTCATAAAGATATAATTGACATATGCACAACAAATGTCACAGAATGTACTGGCTTTTGTTTTTGTTTTGTTTTTTCTTTTTTTAGTAGTAATACATTTATGCCGTTCCCTGCGAGGTGGCCAAAGGAGAAGTGGCAGATCTCTTTAGAGGGACACTGATGTGAGAGGTCAGTGTCACACGGCTCAGCGAACCTTCCAGCCGCAGGGGTGACGACGGGTCTTGTCTGTATCGCCGGGGGGCGGCTCCTACTGGAGATGTGGGGCTATCGGCGATGGAACACTGCCTGTTTACGACTACCATGGTCTGGTATACCATGCTTTTGAGGGTCGGGCTCGGTGGTCACCCCTCTCGGGATTGGGCTGAAAAAATTGCCCTCTCGGCCGTAGTCTGCACCGTGACTCGTGCAGCGCTCGAGCGACTTTCGCTCTGCTCCGTTTTTCAGGCAGCCTAACGCGGCACAGGACCATCGCCATCTGAGCGTGAAGTAGACCTTCTGGTGGCCCTGAAGACAGGGGAGGGGGGGGGGGGAGAAGCAAAGAAAACCGACGCCCATCGTCGGCCGACCAACAGCGGAAAGAGAACCGGGGTTCACACGGAACTAGAGCTGAGAGAGCGGTAGACAAAAGTCTCTATACAGAACCAGACATACTACTGCCAACGACCAACTGCCACGTAATATGCAGATTTCGGCCTGCAAGTATAACCTGTCCTTAAGGGCCTCCGGCCAATAGAACGTAAATCTCACCTATGACTGGTTGACATTACTGTCAATGATTAATTGACGAGTCTGTATTTATCATTTATCTGTCGCTCTTGTATAATGACGATGTCAGAGCCCCGGGCCCTTGCGGTCGGCCGGGCTATGAACAACATGAGTAAAACTGAAACTGAATTGATAGTATACAGACCATTTTGTTTTATGACTTTGCAATTATACATAAGTTTGATTTATTGGTCAATGCATTGTTCATAGTTTCTGCTATTGATTTGGTTTGCTCATATGTTCATTTTCCTTGCTTTGCTTAGTGTTTGTTTGTTATGATAGGAGGAGAGCAGACACAGTGAAAGTGGAGATCTCACAGCTATTTTCTCAACGGAAGGAATGAAAAGCAAGACAACGTTAGTGGCATTACTAAACTGCTAAACCATTGGGACGGGCAAACGACAATATTAAAGCAGCGCGTTTCAATCCTGGGGTCTTCTGCAGCTAAGCGGATAAACTTTAGTGGCATTACCAAACCGCTAAACCATTGGGACGGGCAAACGACAATATCAAAGCAGTGCGTTTCAGTCCTGGAGTCTTCTGCAGTTCAGCGGGTGAATTGCACGTTGGACTGCTCGAAACTCTCTTCATCTGAACTTGTCTGTTGCTTTGCTGATAGTGTCCATGTACGTTTATTTTCTTCTTAATACAGAGTGACGTGCACAGTCATTTTCTCTATTGGGTTATTCAGATTCATTTCTATCTACCCAAGATAATCTTTGTTGGCCCTTGAAGAATAAGCTCCACAGCTTTTTTTAAAATTTGAAATCCTGGTTTTACAAAAAGTAATCTGAAAAAAGCGAAGAGAAAAAAGGTGGTGGTGGTGGTGGTGGTGGGAAACAGCGAAGAACAATCCAAGAAGTGCAAGCCAACTAAACATTTTAGTTACCCACATTCTGACCAACATTCATTGTACATAACCCAATTGTAAAATTTGAATGCAAACATTTTATGAAACATCAGTCAGAAATATGTTATCAAAAACTCCAGGAGAGAGAGAGAGAGAGAGAGAGAGAGAGAGAGAGAGAGAGGAGGGAGGGAGGGAGGGAGGGAGGGAGGGAGAGAGGGACAGAGAGAGAGAGAGAGAGAGAGGGAACTGCGTTGGAAGGAATGTGGGTACAACATAAGTAAATAAGGAAAAAAAAAAAAAAGAAATCCCAGAACCTCTTCAGTATCCTTTTAAATTCACACTAGTTAACAACAACACTAAAAACAAAAAGAAAAAAAAAAAAGGAAAGAAAAAGGTTATTTTTCAACAGTGTAATGAAAACAACGAAAATAGAAGCGAAGTCAGTCTTACAATAAAAATATTTGTCAGTGTTTGAAGTAACCGTGTATTGCTTCAGAGGAGAAAGGGGGGGGGGGGGGGGGGGGGGGGGTAAGGAGGGGCGGAGACTGGAACATGACGCGCATTGCGAACACCTCTGTTCCTATGGATACCGGACATTTTCACTGTGGCACTGAGTTTAATTTTCTGAATAATATATAGTTCCTTATGAGACATTGTTAGCAGTTGAACGGGTTCAAACCATCAGTTATCAATTTTCACGAGTTTCTCCGTATATGTAGAGTACAGAGACTTCCTGAGAGAGGCGTATACATTTTGTATTTTACAGCCAAGAAAATCTTCAGCTTGGCACAGCTAGTAATAACCCTTACAGTTTTTGTTCACTTTCGACCATTTGCACACGTGCGCGCGGGCGTGTGTGTGTTGCCCGTGTTTGTGTGAAGGCCTGCCCACACGTGTAAGTGCGTGTTGTACACAATCACCACAAAATATATACTACTAAAAACAATTGAAGTACCACCCCTAATTTTTGTATGCAATTTTTAAAAAGCTCTGATAAACCAATTAATATTGATAATTGAATAAACTCTGCTGGATAAGCTTACCCGGTTCTCAAATACTACTCCTCGTGCATTTTTGTTATGTTAAAGTCGGTCAGCAGTTATCTACAGCGTCGCATCTGAGGCAAAAAAATCCCGAGAAATTATCGAACTTGTGTCGCTCCCAGATTTTGACACAGACACAGCAAGAAAAAAAATGTGATGCACGTGAAAGCAAGGTCTTTTCTGAGCAGAACTGCAATCAGTTAGCACATTTGACGGGTATAAAAAGTCGCGAAATTTAGGAAGATTTAACCATGCCTGCGAGACAACGACTAAGCAACACCGACAGAGGAAGAGCGATAGCATGGTACCAAGAAGGTATTGGCTTGAGGGAGATTGGTCGACGGCTTGGAGTGAGTCACCCAGTCATTCTGAGGCTCAGAGACCGTTGGCTTAACACTGGAAGTGTTGAAGAACAGCAGGGACGTGGACGGACGAGAAGCACCTCCAGACAGCAGGATCGGTTCATTGTTATCGCTTGTCTGAGAGACCGTTCAGCCAGTGCCACAGTACTCCGAGACCAGCTACGACAAGCCAGCAACGTCAACGTCAGTACCCAGACAGTTCGGAACCGGCTCCACGACGCCAACGTGAGGTCAAGGTCCCCAGCAGTGAGATCAATACTGACCCCAGCGCATCGAGCTCATCGTCGGGCCTGGGCAGCATGTCATAGAAGGTGGACAAGAGCTGAATGGGCAACAGTACTCTTCACAGACGAGTCAAGGTTCACCCTCAGGTTCAACGACGGGCGGGTTCGCGTCTGGCGACGTCCTGGAGAACGCTACGTTGACGCTGCCGTCAGGGAGCATGACCGCTATGGAGGTGGGTCCGTGATGGTGTGGGGTGGGTTCAGCCTACGTCACAGGACCCCCCTACACCGTGTTGAAGGCCGCCTGACCGGTACCACCTACCGCGACACCATCATCCGCCCCCTTGTGATGCCCGCCCTGAGGGCAGTTGGCCAGGGCGCCCAGTTCCAGGACGACAACGCGCCGTGCCACCGCGCCGCCATCGTGAATCAGCAGGGCAGCAGGGCAGCAGGTGACAAGAATGGACTGGCCTGCCAGGTCACCAGATTTGAACCCCATAGAGCATCTGTGGGACGTGCTGGGGAGGCGAGTGCGGGCCCACAACCCTCCAGCAGACACCGTGGACCAGCTGTTTCAGTTGCTGGAGCAGGAGTGGCAGGCGATCCCCCAGGACACTCTCCGCCGCCTGGTGCACTCCATGAGACGTCGATGTGATGCTTGTTTGAACGCGAACGGTGGTCATACCCGTTATTAACATCATGACATCTACCATAGACTCTTGTTACTTTTCATTTTGGGGGTATGCCTCTTTAATCAAGTGTAAAACAAAGATAATTTTTTGTCACGGTGTTTGAATAAATTTGAATGGATTGAGGAATAATAAAAATAAAATATTCAATCATTAAATTATGTTCAGCTTTGTTTTCTTTCGAATGACAGCAGTTTTACTAAGTGGTACTTCAATTGTTTTGAGTAGTGTATGTGCAGTCGCTCGGGTAGAAAGGTGTGTGTGCGTGCGTTCGAGCGTCCTGGTATGTGTACGTCTGCATCCGTGACAGCATTTGTTTGAAATGCCTCTCTCGTATGGTTTCAACATTTATGAAACAGAGTGACCGACTTTGTGCTCAATCCTCCTTTCCACACATGCTCTCCTACTGAATCATCTTTCTTTTGTTATACTTGTTCTGTAAAAGTACACCTGCCAGTTTCACCTTTCTGACCTTTTTTTGTCCCGGGGCTGAGATTTCACAGGGGAGGCGGAGGAGGCCCCCGACTTCCCGCCAGCACGGCTGCTTCGCCCTTCATATTTGATAGGTTACTTTACGAGCGTTTTACTCGCTTTCTTTCTTCCCCTTTTCCTATGGAGTAATCCGACTTTCTGCTTTGTGTTTGGACCGACCAGATGTTCAGGGCAGCTTTCTCTTTGGTGTGTGTGTGAGTGTGAAGGAGGCTTAGGTGCCCGCAAGCCCTCATGATGGAAACGCTCCTGAGTTTGAATTTAAACAGCTGCGTCACTGGCTTTCCTTTGTCGCAAATCGGTTGTCGCAAATGTCGTCTGCGACATCTGACGAGGCTCTCCACTTCATTATTGTTTGCTGGTGTGAGTTGTTTTAAGTGTCCATATCCAATTTTCATGAGGCTATTTTTGCCGTTCGGAGTGTGTGCAGTTTTGTTCCTATGTGTATGCTGGCGCACGTTTCGCGGTTGTAAGCTGTTTGTGTGGTCTAAGACCAGGAGGGCAGGAGAAGAGTTCCAATGTGGTTTTCACACCACGCACGCTCGCACGCTCGCACACACACATACACACACGCTCTCTCTCTCTCTCTCTCTCTCTCTCTCTCTCTCTCTACCACACACATATCTATCTATCTATCTATCTATCTATCTATCTATCTATCTATCTATCTATCTATCTATCTCCCATATACATACACTCCCCCATACATATACATACACCCACACCCCACACACACACACATATACATATATATATATGCACAACACACACACACACACACACACACACTAACACACACACACACACACACACATACAATATATATAATATATATATACAGAGAGAGAGAGAGAGAGAGAGGGAGAGAGAGATCTGTGTGTACATAGCACAGGGAGTAAACATTGCATCCTGATCAGGTCAGATTAAATAAAAACATGAGAGTTAAATCTGTTCAAATTCTTACATCAGATCTATCTCAGCTCTGGTCAGAGCGCTGGGCGTTCCCCTTGTTTTTTTTCCCCCATTCCATTCCCTGTTGCAAAAATTCTAAAAAAAATAATGAAAAATATTTAAAGGCTAAAGAAATGCACTAAAATGACCACATGGCAGATAGACAATACCACATGGATAGCCAGTGTCCGCTCTGGAGGCGGACTGCAATTTTTCAATCCCAAGTCATCTGATTACAGAAGAACCCCCCCCCCCCCCACCTCCCCCGGCATGTTATGAATTATGGAGAGAAAGAAGTGCACGATTCCAGACCAAAAACAGGGGAATGGTCCTCAAAGACGGAACCCCTGTAGATGACAGTAAAGAAAGAAACAAAATGCACAGCCAAAGAGAGTGACAGAAAGCATGAAGTAGCTAGCATGCATCTTCCAGAAGGCGGGGAAACTATTTGTGTAGAAAGTATCCCAGGCATCCCCACGGGGAACTTTAACCATGGGCAGATAAATCTGTCGATAACATTTTTTTTTCCAGAAGCAGATACATCTGTCTGCAATTTTAGCCACAGGCAGATACATCTGTCGATAACTTTATCCAGAGGCAGATATGTCTGCGACTTTATCCAAAAGCAGATACATCTGTCCGCAACTCTAACCAAAGGCAAATACATCTGTCTGCAACTCTAACCACAGGCAAATACATCTGTCTGCAACTCTAACCAAAGGCAAATACATCTGTCTGCAACTTCATCTAGAGGCAGATACATCTGTCTGCAATTCTAACCACAGGCAAATACATCTGTCTGCAACTCTAACCAGAAGCAAATACATCTGTCTGCAACACTAACCACAGGCAAATACATCTGTCTGCAACTCTAACCAGAGGCAAATACATCTGTCTGCAACTCTAACCACAGGCAAATACATCTGTCTGCAACTCTATCCAGAAGCAGATACATCTGTCTGCAATTTAATCACAAGCAGATATATCTGTCGGTAACTTTAACCAGAGAGAGATACATTTGTCTGCAACTTAAATTAGAGGCAGACATATCTGCTTGTTGTTTCAACCTGAAGCGAATGCATCTGTCTGGTCTGCAATTTAACTACAGGTAGATGCATTTGTGTGCAATTTTAACCACAGGCAGATACGTCTGTCGGCAACTTTATCCAGATGCAGAGACAGATACGTCTGTCTGCAATATTAATCCGATGCAGATTCATCTGTTGGTAACTTTAACCAGAGACAGTTACATCTGTCTGCGATCTTAACCAGAGGCACATACATTTATCATCAATTTTAACAACAGGGAGATACGTCTGTCTGCAACTTCATCCAGAGGCAGATGCATCTGTCTGCAACTTCAACCAGAGGCAGATGCATCTGTGTGCTACTTTAACCACAGGCAGATACAACTGTCTACAACTTTATCCAGAGGCAGATAATCTGTCTGCAATTTTAACCAGAGGCAGATACAGCTATATCCAAGATTTATATAGGTGGAGCATTGACTAGGTTTTCTTTATACCAAAGCACAGTGCATTCTAACGTCTCCTCTCATTTTTTTCCCCGCACAGATAAATGAACTGCCCCACGTATTGCACAAGCATTCCTTCGTTTCTTCTTCTTCTTCTTTTTTTTTTTTTCAATTTACGGTTACCTGTATTGTTCTACTTTTTTTTTCAGTGGCATTACCCCCATACTACCCATCGCGCTTCCTCTGTACAAAACGTAGGCCCAATTCAAGGGAACGCTGGCATCCACAGCAGAAACTGAAGTCGGCTTGCAGTCACTCGTCAGTGGAGACACTGCACTGCTTTCTAGGCTTTTTTTTTTTTTTTTTTTTTTTTTTTTTTGCTGTCCCAACCCCTGCGCCACCTCAGAGGCACTGCACCCACGCCGCTCATTCCGACACCCCGTCCACAGCCACAGCCCGGTCGGCCTCGCCGCAGCCCCAGGCACCGGCAATCCACAGGGAGCAGTCCGTGTCAAGTCGTCAAGAGGCAACCCACCGGAGGAGACACTGCACTGCTGCCGAGTCACTTCGGTGGTGTTCAGTGGCGCCTGTTCTGATCTAACATACGCAGGACATCCACCTACTAAGCCCCCTACTGACGACAATAATTGCTTAGTCGCGGAGCCGGCGTGAGTGAGCTCTACCCCCGAGGCGCCACCACGTCCGCTCAACGACAGCCCCTATGGACTCGCCGATACCGGTGACCCCGACGGAACCAACCCAAGACCACAGACGTGGAGAGGACATCGAAATGAGTCACCATGAGAGCAGGCATGAAGGGCCACAGAATTTGAGACCTTTTTTTAATGCTGATCAATGAGAATGAGGATGATTAAGATGATGCTACGGATTTCCATTTCGGTCTGAGACTACATGACAGGCTGTACATCTACGCTTCTTTTCATAATATACCTCTGGCGTCAGCCAGGCCCGAGAGATACAGGCACCTGCAGTGTTGGTCAGGAAATTTGAGCAACACTCTCAGAAACGCATCCATTAAGTGGATGAAGCTCGACTGTGTGTCCAGTCTTCCCAACTGAGTCCACAGCAAACTCAAACTCTGTGTAGGAGCCTGTCGGGGCAGAAAAAACCCACATGATTCTGATGGATTCGAACGTACAACCTCCCAGCCGGGAGTCCGCGACGCTAACCACTTCGCCACGGCGGCTGGTCTTTCTAGCATTTCACTTGTGTCCATTGGCGCGTGCTCTGATCAAACACATGCAAGGCACCACCTACTAAGTGCCTCCTACTGGTGACGATGATGGCGTAGTCTCACAGCCATCGTGAGTCAGCGTCTCCCCCCACAGGGTGCCACCACGTCTATCCAACGTCAGCCCCCTGGATACATCCGATATTCATTATGACTGGCCATTTGGAATGATAAAGGTTATATGTGTGTGTGCGCCGCGCGTGCGCGCGCGCGCGCGCGCGCGCGTGTGTGTGTGTGTGTGTGTTACTGCTAGGCGCAGTTCCATCATTAATGTCCCCTGAGAAAGACCAAAGAGGTGGAAATATTGGGAAATCATCGACGTGGCTATTACTTGTACACACACACACACACCACACACCACACACAACACACCAACATTACACACACGCACACACACGCACGCACACACACACACACACGCACGCACGCACACACGCACGCACAGACACACACGCACGCAACACACACATCACACGCACACACACACACAACACACTGACCACAACACACATCACACACACACACACATGTCTATGAAGGGAATCGAACTCACGACCTCTGAGACCGCAAGTCCACGCGGCGAGTCTTAAACAGTCTTTTCATCTAAACCTTACAATGCTGAATCATACTGAGCACGAAGCCGTTCCCCAGCCGAAAGCGCGTGCACGCGCGCGCGCGCGCGCGCGCGCACACACAACACAACACACCACACACACACACACACACACACAACACACACACCACAACACACAATACACACACACACACACACACACACTTCTGAGAGATTATTGTTTAAAAACGCTAGCTCTGCTAGAAAAGGTACGTACATGCAGCAACAGAACCATCGCCGACAGACAAGAACATCTAACGGCCATCTTTTCCCAGCTGCATGATGTAACCCCCCCCCACCCCCCCCCCCTCCGCTCCTCCTACGCACCATGAATTACATAAATCATTTGACTTAAAAAAATTAAACTTATCTTTGAATATGCTAACGACGCGGGCGCATTGTGCTTTTAATTCCATGATTTTTTTAATATTGTGATCTATGTATGCAGTATATATGATGTATGTAGTATGTATGTATGTATGTATGTAATGTATGCATGTATGTATGTATTATATATATATATATATATATATGTATATATAATATATCTCTCTCTCTCACTCTCTCTCTCTCTATGTATATATATATATATATATATATATAGAGAGAGAGAGAGAGAGAGAGAGATCAGTGTGGTTAAAAAGCTAGAGTATATATATTAAAATATATATATATATATGTATGTATATAGATATGGCGTCAAATAGAGACACACCACAGCTATAATACTGTGGTGTTCTTTAATTTTTCAGCAACTTTTTTCCTCCCCACACTTTCGTTTGGTTTCATTTACTACTCTTCGCTGGCTGCTTTGGGGGTGCTATTGGATTCTCTTTTGCACCCTTGGTGGTGAGAACACCACAGTATTATGGACTGTGGTGTGTCTCTATTTGACGCCAGGAACGCAGACACAACCAGCCGTGTCTCACTGATGAGTTCCGACCCAGCGGACGAAAGGCCTCGGAGCAGGCAATACAAATATATCTGCCTTCAGAAGGGATTGCGATGGTTCCCTTATGCAGCTAGTGAAGAGTTTTCATATCTGTAACATATTTTCTTAATTTCATGTTCCCAGTTTCTCCATCTTCAAACTCCCCCCCCCCTTCTTAAGTCTAAATGTTTGCCAAGTCATT
This sequence comes from Conus canariensis, assembly GCA_033310375.1. Classification (NCBI taxonomy): domain Eukaryota; kingdom Metazoa; phylum Mollusca; class Gastropoda; order Neogastropoda; family Conidae; genus Conus; species Conus canariensis. The sequence continues at coordinate 59,442,612 of CM065731.1, forward strand.
ACTACGAAGACAGTTCAGTTGTTGGCCTGCGCTTGTTTTTTTCCCCCCACTATTAGATTGTTCGTCTATGTATTTGTCTGACTTTATTCAAGTTTAAAAGGCTGTGCCAGTCTTGAATAAAAGTTACTTTGTGTTAGGTTTTCTTATGGGAGCAAAAAATACCCCACTTGTTTACTGTTTATCGTTTACTGTTCCCTGCCTCATTTCAGTTCCGATTATATATATATATATATATATATATATTATATATATATATAGATCATTTTAATAAAATTATATAGTAATGAGGAGATGAGAGAGAAACACTTGTTTGAGGTGAGGCATCGTCAGATGATATGAGAAGTAAGTTGAAAAATGTAGAGTAAACTATATAAAAAAAAAAAAGAAAAAAAAGAGAGAGAGAGAGAGAGAGAGAGAGAGAGATCACTGACTCACTGATATCTTAATGTCAATAGCAGTACAGCCATCATGACATGGGGGCATATTCACTCATGAAAAAGATCTAAGACATGTATAGCGACTAACTTTAACACAACTATAAACATTGTACATATGTAGGTACACTTTCACGTCAATTCCAAACCTGCCCATCTTGACAAATACAAAGAATAACTATACGTACACATACACACACACACACACACACACACACACACACACACACACACACACACACACACACAGAGAGAGAGAGAGAGAGAGAGAGAGAGAGAGAGAGAGAGAGAGAGAGAGAGAGAGAGAGAGAGAGAGTGTATCATTCAAGGGTCGAAAGCAAAAGCGCCCAGACCTTAATCAGGTTTAAAGGTTGATTTTAGTAAAAAAAAAAAAAAAAAGTAAAATTTTTTTCTCATTCGAAGAGATTGGGAGTATCTATTCATAATCAATTAGTTAATTAATGCTTACAGACGCTTCTTATTAGACACGAAAAATCATATTAAACAGAGCCTTATACCTGGTCCTAATGGCTTCAGTCTTTTTAGAAAGGGTTAAAGAAATGTCAAATGCCATCCAAAATAATGATAATACATCAATTTACCACAGCGTAGTACAACTCGATGTCTGAGAAGACCATCAAACAAAAGGGAGACAATCCGTGTCGGGTCATGAGCAGTACGTTATCCGTGCTACCCCTATGTTGGGGAACATTCTGCTAACAGGTTCTCTGTCCACCTGTCAACCCCCTCATTTGCAGTTCGCCTAGCTGCCGCTATTCAGGGACCCGGATCTGTCCAGTACCACTCACTTCTCTCTCTCTCTCTCTCTCTCTCTCTCTCTCTCTCTCTCTTTCTCTCTCTCTCTCTCTCTCTCTCTCTCTCTCTCTCTCTCTCTCTCTCTCTCTCTCTCTCTCTCTCCCCGTTCTTTATCTCACTTCTCGTTTCCACTCCCCTTCTCTCCCTTTCTCACTCTCCCTGTGTCTCTGTCACCGTCTTTGTGTCTCTCTGTCTGCCTGTCTGTCCGTTCATCTCTCTCTCTCTCCCTGCCCCCCCTCTCCCCTCCCCCTCTTCTTGTTGCGTCCCTCATCTCCGCCTGCAACAACAAACAAATTAACTCGGGGAGGCCTGTGAATTAAATCCTTGACGCCACATTTGTCCCCCCCACCCCACCCCACTCCACTCCACCGCTCCACCTCCCCCCACCCCTTCCCCCCTTCAGTTGACTTGTTTGCCAATGGGGAGGAAACCGATGACTTGCTCCGCATCACTAGACCAGACGGGACAGAGTGGGAACAACTGGCTTCTTCAGGCCCGGGCAAGACACGATCGCTGGGCCCATCCGGGGCCTTGAATGGGCCGCCATGTTGTCCTTTCATTGCCGGCCCGCTGGCGAATAGTCTCCCCTGACAGGGCTTCTCAGCCAATCAAAATGCCCCCATTGATCGTGCACAGTTTAACAGGTTTTGAAAATCATGGCAGTAATTGCCTTGTCGAGAGACGTTTGTCCCAGCACCTTCTTGTTCCGCAACCCCCCCCCCCCCTTTTTTTTTCTCTCCCACCCCTTAATCTCTCTCTCTCTCTCTCTCTCTCTCTCTCCTCTCTCTCTCTCCCCTCCCCCCCCCCCCCCCCCCGTTCTCACTATACCTCCCGAACTTGTTGGATTCAATTCGTTGTGAGCACTTCTGTTTGACAAACACTGGCATGCAACACGCATGCAAACGTATCCAAAGTCTTGAAACAGCAATTTTTTCTTTCTTTCTTTCTTTTCTTTCTTTCTTTCTTTGTTTTCCTAGTTGTGCAATGCCAGTATGGACTCGTGCATGCATGCGGCCAGTATCTTGTAAACGTTGTTTGTGTTTTCGATCATTTTAAATTAAACCAATTCTAAAATAAACCACCATTTTCTCCGATGATCATTCAACCATGGAGTGTCAGCCTCGGAGATTCATTAACACGGGGTAAGAGACCTAACCGAAACTCTTTCCATGGGTTTTGCACCCTCGTACCTCCCCGATGATAACTAATTATGTGACGGTAGAGTAAGAGAAATTGCAACCAGACATCTGTAATCTCACCCCACCCCCCACACCCCTCCCTTACCCTTGATCAACTTCATTTTCTTTCCCATAATTTTATAATTCAGGACGTCTGGAGGTTTTTCAGTCATGGAGACAATCCCCAGCGTAGGGTGGGGGCCCACGTCCTGGAAGGTCAATAGTGGTACATGAAATGGCCATGGAAGTGAAGAAAACGGACGTACTAAGTGACATTTTCAATGCCCACAGGGTACTTCTTTAACTGTCACATTAACACTTAGGTCCAACTCAAAGACGACCCCCATCACCCCTTCCCACTCATGCCCCCCCCCCCCCACTTACCTGTGCACACGTTTAATCTCCCCCCCCCCGTCTCTCTCGCAGTGCTGGCCCACATATTAAGGTATTGCCCCCCCTCTCTCTCTCTCTCTCTCTCTCTCTCTCTCCGGCTGCTGGAATAGGCATCAAAGTTTCGTTCATGTCATCTGTCTTTCTCTCTCTCTCTTGTTCATTAGCTCACTCGTTTGCTCGCTTGGTCACTTACTCGCTCACATCAAAGTTCCGTTTATGTCTCTCTCTCTCTCTCTCTCTCTCTCTCTCTCTCTCTCTCTCTCTCTCTCTCTCTCTCTCTCTCACTTGCTCACACTGTTTTTCCCAACTTTAAGAGAGCATCTCTTGTGAACTCCCTTGCTGTTTGTGTTGGCGCTGTTCGCACTATTAGACAAACTAGCAACCAGACATGAATGGCGCTCTTTGCACTATGAGATAAATGACCACCAGACATGAATGGCGCTCTTTGCACTATGAGATAAACTAGCACCAGACATGAATGGCGCTCTTTGCACTATGAGATAAACTAGCATCAGACATGAATGGCGCTCTTTGCACTATGAGATAAATGACCACCAGACATGAATGGCGCTCTTTGCACTATGAGGTAAATGACCACCAGAATTTTCAGTCCTGCAGACAATTCCCAGTGGAGAGGGAGGGCCACACGTCCACGAAGGTCAATAGTGGTCAAAGAAATGGTCAAATGGGCATTTTTAAACTGTCACATTAACGCTTACGTCCAACTCAAAGACTACGCCCTTCAGCCTCCCCTCCCGTTCTCTCCCCATTACCCCTGCACACATTCTCTCTCTCTCTCTCTCTCTCTCTCTCTCTCTCTCTCTCTCTCTCTCTCTCTCTCTCCTCCTCCTCCTCCTCCTCCTCCTCTCTCCCCATGCCTTGCATGAAAACGCTCTATTTGCGCTGAAACAAAATCTTATGGAAAGAATGACAATAAACACAGGCTTGGAACTCCTGACACTCTTTAAGGGCCCCGCTGCATTCAGATCATTATTCCAAGATCGGTCCTGCTACTGTCAGATTTGTATCCCATGATGCTGCAGGAATTCAGAGTTGCCCCTTTTGGGCGGTTCAGCGTCTTAAGGTATTCGCTTTTTAGACGGATGTCTCGCCCACATCGTTATTGGATACCTGTTCTCACCGGGGAATTAAAACCGATGAAATTCATTGTGTTCCTTCTTGCCAAGGTCCAGCTGGAACTCTTTGCAGGTGCCCCTATCATTTCCTTTCGGTTTCTGGTCCTTTCTTATCAGAAATCGAGATCTGTTTCGTGAGATCAAAGGCTGATGAGTCTACGACCCCCCACACCCCTCCCCTTTCAAGCACTATGGCCAGGATGTTGGCTCGTAAGTCAGATTCTCTCAAGCTGCTGGTCGCCAGACCTGCATACCTTTTAATCTTGTAGATGAGAGCTTGCTTTATTCCACGTTCATAAGGCATAGTCAGTTTAATCAGAATCTTTGGTTTTTAACTGACCTGAGTGGAGTACGATGTCCGGCATCATGCTCTTCTTTCTGACGATTTCTGGATGGGTTTCCCGTTCTGGAAGGACTGCTTCGCACCCAAGTCATAGACTCCATCCAGTGAACCCCACTTCCATGCTGGTGATGTCACAGCTGTTGCAGACCATGATCGAGGCGTCCTGCCGTTGCTGCAGCTTCTGGTGGCAAAGTCTTTCCCTGTCAGTGCCAGCTCCATGGGCGTTCTCCTGAAGGACTTGCTTGTGTTTCCATGTGTACCCTTCCTTGGTTACCACTGCTTTACATGATCTCGGGACGTTATCCACTACTTGTTTGCTCCACAGAGCGGACACGTAGGTCATCGGATTTTCCCCATTTCTTAGCTTTGAATTCGAGGGCAGGAGATCATATCTTGGGACATTATCCACTCTTTGTTTGCTCCACAGAGCGGACACGTAGGTCATCGGATTTTCCCCATTTCGTTAGCTTTGAATTCAAGGGCAGGGGATCATATATAGGTCTGAGGCTGAAGCTGATTCTAAGAAGTGAGGTACCAAGAACCAAATATTATCCAGCTGATGTTTCTTTGGAGTACGATTTCTCACGTAGTCAAACTTCCCCCGACAACCTTGCTGGACTGTCTTCTGGATTCTCTCGGCATCCTTTCCTTTCATCATGCCTCTCTTTGCTTTGTCTTTCGCCTTTGACCACCTCTTCATTGTGATGTTAGATAAGAAGGCTACAGTTACCATTTGGGGGAGAACGTTTTCGTGGTTTGCTGTTCTTCTGTGTTTTGGATCCTGTGTGCTGCTCAGACCAGCTGCCCTGTGTAGCAGTGGTTCTATCAGTGACGGTTTGTGTTTCAGCTCGTTGTTGAAGGCGAAGTTCAGGTACTGGTCAGAATGAGTTGGTTTTCCATAAACAGTGGTTTCCACTCCATCAGACATATGGGAGATCCCAGTAACGGTGAAGCAATTTTTGCATCTTTCTTTGTTTCCGAGGAGAATTCGATGCATGGGTCACCTGAGTTTAAATGACTTGAAAAGTTTCGAACCTCGGTATCTTGAATGTGGGGTCATGGTGCTGTCCACATACCTGTACCATGCACTGGAAAAGTTCAAGGAATGTTGCATTGCCTTCCCTTCCAAGTGTTCAATGTCTGCATTGTTTGTTATGTGCGCTCTCTCTTGTCATTTCTGCTGGGATATTGGGTGTCGTAAGCAGCATTCGTTTGGAGTTATGGGTGTCTATTTATTTCATCATGGGAGCAAGACTTACCCAGTTTGTTCTTTAAGTACTGTTTACTGTTCGCTGTCTCATTTACGATTTCCTTTCATACCAATTCAACCGAGGTTACCTTTATTTGTTACTGTTCGTCCCTGTCTTTGTTCGACTCTATGCAAGATTGAAAAGGCTGTGCCAGTCTTGAGTGAATGCTAATTTGTGTTTGTTCATTTCTCCGGTTGTTGTTGTTGCTGTGTAGATGTGTCAGGTACGGGGTATATGGGCAAGCTTGGAGCGTCCTGTTTGGGGGATGTCTCCTTGTTTGTTCTGTGCGCTCTCTCTCGTCATTTCTGCTAGGAGATTGGCTGTCGTAAGCAGCAATCGTTTGGAGTTATGGGCGTCTATTTTATTTCATGAAGGGAACAAGAGTTACCCAACTTGTTCTGTAATTACTGTTTACTGTTCCCAGCCTCATTTACGATTTCATTTCGGTAACTGAAGGCACGCTGTAGCCACGGTGAACGATCATTGACTATTCTGTGCTGAAACATGCCTCTTTACTGTCACTTGTTTTAATTTGCTTGTTTTATTTTGTTTATTTGTCATCCACTATTTTTCTGCTAATGTGACCAATTCTTAGATGGAGATTCTGTGACATAAGTGGTTTAAATCGTCACCATGATAGTTTACATTAGTTTTCGTACTCATTCTTTACGTAAACTGAGGATGGAAAATCACAGGGAATGGCTAAAGCCGTCAACACGTCCTTTCTTCTTCTTCTGTTTTAACTTTATTACGGATATCAATTTCTGTCGCCATTTTGGAGTGAATTTGTGGATGTCTTTTCTTTTTTAACTGGACATTGTTTCCTCTATGTGGTGACCATTTTCAGAGGGTCCCTTGTGGTTGTCTCAGCTACGGTAAAGCTAGAACGGAAAATTGCATCGGAAGAAGTCCACCGATTCAGATTCAAAGGCAAGAAACCATCCAGGGAACTGTTGAAAGAGAGAGAGAGAGAGAGAGAGAGAGAGAGAGAGAGAGAGAGAGAGAGAGAGAGAGAGAGAGAGAGAGAGAGAGAGACGAAGAGGGGAAGGCAGACCAGCAAACAAACAAACAAACAAAAACCGAAAATAAATATGAAATGAGGCAGGGAACAGTAAATAATAAACAACAAACAAGTAGGGTAACTCTTGCTCCCACAAGAAAACATAACTCCAAAGGAATGCTGCTTACGACACCGAATCGCCTAGCAGACATGACAGCACAGAGCACAGATGCTATGGGGTATATGGGCAAAGCTTGGAGCATCCTTTCTGGGGGATGTTTCCTTGTTTGTTCTGTATGCTCTGTGCTGTCATGTCTGCTAGGCGATTCGGTGTCGTAAGCAGCATTCCTTTGGAGTTATGTTTTCTTGTGGAAGCAAACAAAACCGACTGAGTGGCAGCATTGCAGAAAGGACAGGGAACTCACTGACAGAGATCCAGGCCCTGGCCCACATCCAACAGAACTGGAGAAACCTGCTGAGGAGTTCTTCACTGCGGAGGCCCATTGACCCATCATGGAGTTGAAGCATGAAGAATGCCACCGGGAGGAACATAACGACTATCGTTTGTTTGGTGCAATATCTCACGTTGTATTCCCATTCTGCAGTGTCTTAGTTGTATTCTCATTGCGGAGGACCTAGCATGAGTCAAACCCTTTGCGCTTGTTTTCATTTGTGTTGCGTCGTTTTCTGTATATTTGTATGGTATGCATTTTCAGTGGGGGAGAAACTCTAAGAAGACCTGGACAATAGATCTTCAGAGAAGAAGGATGAAATCTTATCATGTCCACGATATCAACTTCATTGTATAGAGAATCGAACGTGGATGTGACTATACATGATTCTGTCAAGACAATAACCCACAAACCAGAAATTGTGCCAATAGCAAAAGTGCTTCCAGGCATCAAATTGATAGATTTTTGTAAACGTTCCCTTTTCCCCTTGCTCCTTTTCATAGTCTAATATCACCAAGTGTGAACAGACTCTAAATTAAAGAACTCACTCACTCACTCTTCAGAGAAGATCCCACCCCCACCCCTCCTCGCCTTCAGACACGTGATTCGGTCCTGACCTCCCACACTGTGAAGGGGCGGGCCGCACCCAGGTCATGATCCCTAAATGCTCTCCTGCTTTCAGCTGCCGGGATTCAAAACTGCATCTCTTGGGTCGGTTGAGCACCTCAAGGCCAAGTCGCTTTGTGACGCATGTCCTACCCACCCAACTATCGAGCACCCTATTCCAATTTGGGGAAATTTCAGCCTCACGAAGTTCACTCTGCTCCATGCCGACAGGATCGAACTTGAACTCTCTTCAACTGCCTATGCCATCCCTTTATGCCTATGCCACCCCTTTATGCCTATGCCACCCCTTTATGCCTATGCCACCCCTTTGTGCCTATGCCACCCCTTTATGCCTATGCCACCCCTTTATGCCTATGCCACCCTTTATGCCTATGCCACCCCTTTATGCCTATGCCACCCCTTTATACCTATGCCATCCCTTTATGCCTATGCCACCCCTTTATGCCTATACCACCCCTTTATGCCTATGCCATCCCTTTATGCCTATACCATCCCTTTATGCCTATGCCATCCCTTTATGCCTATACCACCCCTTTATGCCTATGCCATCCCTTTATGCCTAGGGTATAGGCCATCCCTTTATGCCTATACCATCCCTTTATACCTATGCCATCCCTTTATACCTATGCCATCCCTTTATGCCTATGCCATCCCTTTATGCCTATACCATCCCTTTATACCTATGCCATCCCTTTATGCCTATACCATCCCTTTATGCCTATGCCACCCCTTTATACCTATGCCATCCCTTTATGCCTATGCCATCCCTTTATACCTATGCCACCCCTTTATGCCTATGCCATCCCTTTATGCCTATGCCATCCCTTTATGCCTAGGGTATAGGCCATCCCTTTATGCCTATACCATCCCTTTATACCTATGCCATCCCTTTATGCCTATACCATCCCTTTATGCCTATGCCATCCCTTTATGCCTAGGGTATAGGCCATCCCTTTATGCCTATACCATCCCTTTATACCTATGCCATCCCTTTATGCCTATACCATCCCTTTATGCCTATGCCATCCCTTTATGCCTATACCACCCCTTTATACCTATGCCATCCCTTTATGCCTATGCCATCCCTTTATGCCTATACCATCCCTTTATACCTATGCCATCCCTTTATGCCTATACCATCCCTTTATGCTTATACCATCCCTTTATGCCTATGCCATCCTTTATGCCTATACCATCCCTTTATGCCTATGCCACCCTTTATGCCTATGCCATCCCTTTATGCCTATGCCATCCCTTTATACCTATGCCATCCCTTTATACCTATGCCATCCCTTTATACCTATACCATCCCTTTATGCCTTGCCATCCCTTTATGCCTATGCCATCCCTTTATACCTAGGCCATCCCTTTATACCTAGGCCATCCCTTTATGCCTAGGCCACCCCTTTATACCTATGCCATCCCTTTATACCTATGCCACCCCTTTTACCTATGCCATCCCTTTATACCTATGCCATCCCTTTATACCTATGCCATCCTTTATACCTATGCCAACCCTTTATACCTATGCCATCCCTTTATACCTATGCCATCCCTTATACCTATGCCATCCCTTTATGCCTTGCCATCCCTTTATGCCTATGCCACCCCTTTATACCTATGCCAACCCTTTATACCTAGGCCATCCCTTTATACCTATGCCATCCCTTTATACCTATGCCAACCCTTTATACCTAGGCCATCCCTTTAAGGGATCTTGTTCTATCTGGAAATCGTGAGCTGTTTTTAGGAGATCATAAATAGGTGAAAGTACGGCCCCCTTCTCCAACTTCTATGGCGAGGCTGTAGCTTAAAAAGACAGATTCTGACAAAGCTACTGGTTAGAGTTGTAGAAAAGATATTCAATTTGAAG
>CM065731.1:59457113-59459613 GCA_033310375.1 Conus canariensis
CGTAATTATTATCTCTGTCAAATGGGTCATGTTGTTACCAGGTCCGTTTGTTTGCCTGCTTGTTCGTTTGCAATCGGATTACCCAAAAACTACACGGCCAGTTTCAACCCAATTTGGTGAACTAAAATATGACATACTGCCAAAGAACAAATCCTTGAAGTTTTGTTGTGGGTCAGTGTCGCAGTTCGAATCAAAATCATTTTGAAATATGTACACTAAAAATCAACAGTGGAAAGTTACTGTCAATCAGCTATATATGACATTGTGTATATTTATGAACTTTCAAAACTTTCTCATAAAACAATCATTGGATTTCTCTTTCAGAAAAATACACGGGGAGTAACTCTTTTAGTCCGTATGACCTATTACTTCCCCTGGTGGAAAAATGATTTTCTGTTTCTTCACGAGCTGACTCAGTGGGTGGATCTTCACTGAAGTCTTCGCCATGCCGAGTGCCTTTCTAGTCATAGTTTGTCACGATGTACTGTAATGACTGGTACGTCGAGTCTGAATTTCATTATAGAACATTTGCTATTATCTATCAATGTTAATTAGAAGATACGTTTCACAACTTTATCTTGAATGAATATTCTATCCAAACAGACTTAACTGATCACCGCCCTGGGCATGTTTATTCTGGATGTGCCATCAGCAATCTTTACTGTTGAAAATGAAAAAGAAACGCATGTTTTGTTTCCGTTTGAATATATTTCACATCTGAAAAGAATAGAAAATGAGGTGCCATACAAAAAAAATTGTAACCTTTGGATTGGTTCAAAGGTATGAAGACTATCTGCGCGTAATTGTTTTGAAAAGTTCACCATCTCGCCACGGGGCATAAGCAGAGGTCAGTGAGTTAGTATTATTAGCTCAGTGAAATTGTTATGCTTACCTTTCTTTCTTTCTTTCTTTCTTTGTTTTTAACAGAGTATATTTGATTCTCAAAGATGCTGGAAGAAAACGCACAAACAACATCATCACCTCCTTGGTTGACCCATACCATCCCAAGTTCATTTTGAGAGAGAGAGAGAGAGAGAGAGAGAGAGAGAGAGAGAGAGAGAGAGAGAGAGAGAGAGAGAGAGAGATCCACCGAGTTTGTACACCGTAAAGAAATTTACCGCCTCACTTTCTTTATATCAGCAACACACAAAAAAGACGAACAGCACATCTGCCATATCATGGCCAACAGCCATCCCACCCCCACCCCCTTCCCTCCCACTCTTCACGCCCAACCCCTCTCTCTCTCTCTCTCTCTCTCTCTCTCTCTCTCTCTCTCTCTCACAGGAAAATCGTTTCCGTAAGGATGACTTCCCAAAGGGCGAGCAATCCAATAGTCCCGCCCCCTCCCCTTCTCATTCTATACACACAACATCACCATTATCCGTCAAATCATGTCCCTGACCACAGCTTCTTTTGAACAGGGGCGACGCCAAACGACAAATCACCCCAACGGTCAGCCCCCTCCCCTTCCCCCCATGGACATTAAAAAAAAATTACCATCAAACCGCAGCAGGAAGGATGACCTCTGAACCCAGAGGTCAGTGAGGTGCAGAAATAATGGACCGGACCGTGGACTGGACTCGGAACTTGTAGACAGTGCCTGAGCAGTTCAATGCAGGTCAACGATCATGAGGACCGGGGGGGGGGGGGGGGGGGGGGGGGGGGGGGTTAGCATGAAAGCGTTCCCTCATCCAGAAGAAGAGGATTGTACACTGACCAGGTCCACCTGCCGTCCACTACAAATGAAAACTGACCATTAGTCATTCTGCTGGCTTCTTTGAATGAAGGACCATCGTAGGGGACAGTGAACATTTATACGCTGCCATCATTCGTTATTTACAGCCATAACTGTCATGGGTATTTTCAAACCGTTTGCTGTGGTGCTCGACTGCTCTGCTTTTCTGAGTTGAAGAACAGCCTCTTCTGATGGTCTGTGAGACGATTTGTTTTCTGTCAAATGCAGGTCGTTTTTTTCCTCGTAAAAATGCCCTTAACTCGGTTCCAATGGACATGCCTCGTTCCGATTCAGCAGTTTAGCCAGCTGGTTCCATGTCACTCTGCTAAACCTCAAGATATATGTGCTAGATTTGCTGCCGTCCCAGAAGCTCCTGATAGCTCCAGAAATGGTTATTTATGGCTTATTATTCGTAACTCAGGCAACATGCCTTGCATTCAGCCTGGTTATGCTAAATTACTGTTCTCAAACAGTCGACTGAAAAAAATAACGCTGGTAAACTATACTGTTAAAGAAACGCAGCAATTGTTAGCATGTTCATTAGACCACGTCTGTGCGCCAGAGATATTGTTACATACATTATAAAGTAGAACAACATATCACAAACGCACACATCTTAGACCGAAGACATCATCTCAGAAGACTCTCAGCCAATGCTCACGACCAACAAACAAAGAGGGGTAAATAGCTTGTAATGTTGTCGAAGATGCAACTCATGTGTGCACAGTGGGTTCAGAAACAAGATGTTAAGACTGGAATGAAAAA
>CM065731.1:59462113-59467113 GCA_033310375.1 Conus canariensis
GACTTGCTGACTTTTAAAAAATATCCGTTTTTACAAAATGTGCGCGTAAATGTTGCTTTTTATTTTTTAAAATCAGTGATTTAGAAAGTCTACATTTTCAGACAGTTTAGAAAAAAAATAAAGAAAAAATAAATGCCGGAATTCTCTCTCTCTCTCTCTCTCTCTCTCTCTCTCTCTCTCTCTCTCTCTCTCTCTCCTCTCTCTCTCTCTCTACGATAGGAAGGGAGCAAAAACAGGGTTGGGAGTTAAGCTTTTATTCCCCGCGTCTAGGAAGGTCTGCCTTTAGACATGTCGGCTTGCTTCTTATTGTTCATTTGTTTGTTGGCAAGACAACGCAAAAATCGTTACACCGATTTATGCAAACTTAATTAAAGTAGAGGTGAAAGAAGGCTCGAGCACGAAATCCATGACGTTTTGGTGCGGACACTTTGGTGCCGATCCGTATTAATGCCAGATCCAGGATTCATTCTACATAAGTATTGCAAACTGTAATTATATTTATCACATATGTTGCATTGATCATAAACTGTATTACGCTTTTATTCACGGATTCATTTATGTATCTGCAAATACATATTTTCACAGAATATGAACGCTTTCTATTCTTCTTCTTATTATTATAAATACTTGTATGCGCCTATCATCAGCTAGAGACCAACCTTAAGCGCTTTACAATCCACACTCGTTTAAACAACGGGCTGCCTACCTGTGTAGTACCGACTGAAGAGCTGCCAGCTGGCGCTTCATTCAGTCATTTCCCGTGTCATCCAGTCCATATCATTCAATATCGTTCACTCAATTTCCTCACTTCCTTCATTCTTTCCATTTCTCACGCGGGGTGCATGCTATGTGTAATGTGTCATCCATACCAACGGTCAAACTGGCCTTCTCTGTTGGTGATGGAATTTTACGTGTGTGCAAGATGTTGTACGTGCGTTCACACACGGAACCTCGGTTTATAGTCTCATTCGAAGGACTGTATGGAAAAATGGAGTCAGAACCAATGTTAACTCCGAGGGAAAAATCCCCCTGTACTGAAACGGCCCGGCGGAGATTCGAACCCGCAACCCCAGGATCACCAAGATTACGAGTCCGGCGCTCTACCAGTGAGCTAGTGATGCAGACGTTGGCATTTTGTGTTTTCCATGTCCAGTTGAAAGAGGAAAGCATTGAAAAGTAACATTTTATGTTTTCCATGTCCATTGAAAGAGTAAAACAACATTGAAAAAGTAACTTTTTCAGTCCGTGTCAAAGAGTTTATTCCGCTGGCGGAAAGAGAATTGTATTTTCTTATGAATTGAATTGCTCAAAAAAGTTTGAAAAAAAAGAAAAGAAAACTGAAAATAAAAGCAAAATCCATATTGCTACGCTATTGTTTTCCTGTTGTTCTTTTCTTTCCCCCGAATTTAAGAAAATAGATTTTTTTTGTTCTTCTTTTTAGTGCGGGTCCGAATCCAAGGGCAGATCCAGGATTGGTTCGACGGCGGTGGGAGTCTGCGATCTCTCTTTTTCCCTTCCAATTATCATTAAAAAAAAAAAAGCACTGAACTCTTTTATAAAACGATTTCCCATTTTTGCTATTTCCCCCACACATGAATAATAACAAAGAAATAGCGAGGGGAAGCGCGTGTAGGGTGACAATTCCTCCGTCCTTACAATGTCTTGGAAAAAATATTCTGAAAGAAAGGGGGAGGGGTGGAGGTGGGGGAATACACATACACACACACGCGTGCGCGCGCGCGCGCGCGCAATCACGCACGCAGACGCAGACACACGCATGTACACACACATACACACACAAACAACGCGCGCGCGCACACACACACACACACACACACACACACACACCACCACCGCCACACACCACACACACACACACACTAACACACACACATACACAAACCGGATCACGCACGCACGCGAAACACGTGCATGACAAACAATGCACACACAAGGCCCGCGTACGCACGCGCGCAACACACACACACAGAACACACACAAGCATACACAAACACAACTCGACACACACACACACACACACACACGTACGCACGCACGCGCGCGCGCGCACGCACACACAGACACACACATATACACACACACAAACAAAGACGCGCGCGCGCACTGTCAAATGTTAGAATAATGCAAACTACTTCATTACAGTATTTACTGTTGTAGTTTTATATGACTTATTCCACACGGGCTCCCTAAGCATGCACAGTTTCATACAGACATGCACATCGGTAGGAGTACTGAGCAAAAGGATACCATAAATCAGCGAACTGTGCTTTGGTTCTAATGATTTTTTTCATGAATCTACGAGTTAAATAAACTTTCATTATAACTTTCATTGTGGTATAAGCTTGCGATTTGTTGTTGGGAATGTCTGTATTTCAAGAGCAATGACAGGGGACAAGGATCCATCTTAGCTTTTTGCGTCTATATTTATAGCACTTTGCCAGTAAGATGATTGAGTCCAAAACATCATCTGTGAGTATGTTTTTATTTATTACAGAGTTGATTAGAATGGCACTGAATGACAAATTAGAACCGTGTGCATGTGTACTTTTCAATGATCCTTAACTAGTCCAAAACGCTGAAGTCAGAAAAATGGATGTGTGGATCTGTACAGAGCATAATTTGTGATGTGGTATACATGGTAACAAGACTCCTACCTGAAAACTCTGGATCCCATCCGCGCACCATCAAGGGCTTCGACTCTGGGTGCAATTGGCACCATTCCCTGTATACAGTCTGTAGGCTGAGGCAGGAAAACCATCTCTCTCTATCCGTCGGCTGAATCTTCTTTCAGCAACTGTTTGAATCTCGTCTTTGAATCCCCAAACCAAGGTACTGTAGTTTTGACCCGAGGTTCCTGAAGAACGTGGAAGACCTCTCCAGTTCCATTCCACTCCTGGGAATTCCTTTTCTTCCCGATTTGAGCAGTGCAGACATGGACCTTCGAGTCGTGTGTGACTCATCCAAATTTCGTGACGACCCACCATGGACTTTCCTCACCCTGAGCTCCGCTTTGATCTGACCTCGTATTGCACAGACTCCGTCAGCACTTTGGCATGCAATGCATATATTGCTGAACTTGTAAATTTCTGTTCTTTCAAACAATATTTACTGACGTGGCTCCAAATCTGAAGAGGAGGTTGCTTCTGCGCAGCAGCTCCTTCCCTGAGTTGTTCTAAACACATTCACTATGATAGCTCTGTCTACGTTGCTGAGCTGACAGCGTATGTCTTGGCTCTTGAAATGGTTCCTTAATCAAATCATACATACTTCATCATTCTCTTGGAATCCCTTTGTGTTTTGAAGGCCATTGCTGGCCGTAATCTAGGACCTTGAACTGCTAAAATTGTCTGAACTGTACATCTCTCTTAAATATGATGCATACAGCATAATTTTTGCTGGAGTCCCCGCGGTCATGCTGGTGTTCGAGGCAAAGAGGAGGTAGATCAACTTGCCTAGAATGCCACAAATAAAGAGTTGAGCAGACTTTCTATTCTTCATACTGATCTGAAACCTAAAGCCCAGGCTTATGTCAAAAACCTATGGCAAGAAGAAATGGAATTCGCAGACGGATAACAAACCCTTCCAAATCCATTCAGACCTGAAAAGAGTTTTCATGAGCGCCACTGGCGGCTCAAAAGAAGAGACAGCCTTGAGCTGTTTGCACCCAGACCACTCCGTCCACACCCGGCCACCCGTATCTTTTAGAAGATGGAGGAAGCTCCATGGTGCATTCCATGTGATGTGCCACTCACTACATAACTTATTCTTCTGGAGACGTGGGACTTACATTATGTCAGACATACACCCTTCACAACTGACTCCATGAAATTTTTACCCAAAGACATCAGATGTAAGTTTTTAAGGAAGAAAGATTCTAGCCAATTTCCGGCGTGTTTTCAGAAAATCTGTTTTAATGAGTTGCATGTGTATGGCTTTTCTTTCTTTCTTTCTTTCTTTTCTTCCTTTTTTTGGAGTCTGTTTTGAAGCTTGATTTCAACGAGGTGACAGCTGTGATGTAACACATTGTCGTCGGCTGGGCTATAATCTTCACACACACACACACACACACACACACACACACACACACACACACACACACACACACACACTCCCCCCCCCCTCTCTCTCTCTCTCTCTCGCTGGCCCCAGAAACCATGTCTTTGCGAAGCAGACCAAAGAACAAATGTTATTACAGAGAGAGAGAGAGAGAGAGAGAGAGAGAGAGAGAGAGAGAGAGAGAGAGAGAGAGAGAGAGAGAGTTGGCTTCTGTCACGCCTGGTTGGATTTCCAATAAGCTCCAACCCCTCTCCTTTTCACCCCCTCCCACCCCCTTTCTTCTCCACCCTCCCTCCTCCATCATCTCCCCACCCCCAACCAATCTCATCCTCTTAACCCATCCCCCACCCCCACCCGCACCCAACCAACCTCCCCCCCAACCATCCCACTTACAATCCTATTCTCCATTGCTGACAGGTCTCCCCCCGCCGCGTGCGGAATGAGCGGGAGCAGCCGTGAGGTGCCCGAGTCAGCCTCTCATCATTTCCAATCAGACCGAAGACTAACCACTTCTTTTCTCCCCATCCCTCGGCTATAGCGTCAGCGACCCGTCGCCCCCCGACCACGGGGGCTATTTATGAACATTATGGCGACCCACTGCGCTCGAAAGAACAGACGCAGCCGTTTCTTCCTTTTTTTTTTCTTTTGCTTTTGACAGGATTAAACCTGGAGACAGAAGATTCTTCTGCCAGGGACTTGTGAATTCTTCAGCGGATTGAGAGGATGAAGTCCTGTACAGATCAGAGTTAGTACAAAGCGTAGTATCAGAGGGGTTTTGCCATCCAGGGTGCGTGGGAGGAAAGAGAGGTGACGGCGCATATTTAAGATATATTTTACTTTCTTCAGCCAAACTTCAAAGAAATGTTACTGGTCCGCCGAACGAACGAGACTAACAAACTGCAAGACAAAACACGACGCGTTTC
>CM065731.1:59472113-59479613 GCA_033310375.1 Conus canariensis
AATTTACGGACAACTGTCGCTGAGTTTAATACCTTCATCGATGTCCTAGCATGTACGGGCATTCTCCTTGCACGAAACTTTTAGTTTAGGAAGAGACCAGTTTCATAAAACAGGGATTTTTTTTTTTCTGGGGATGGGGATTGGAGAATGGGGGTTATCTTGTATAATCATTGTATTTTCATGTATATATTCACGTATATAAGTAATACATATAGTATGACGTTAATGCCTTTTTTCATAAGAGGCCAAAGCCAGTAAATCAATAGAATATCCGAGTCCAATCCTGTCCTCTTTCAACATTTTCTGTCTTCTCTTCTCTCCTTCTTTGAAAAGAATCTGATTGTCTTTTTAAGATTGTCTTTTTAAGATTGTCTTTTTAAATTGTCTTTTTAAGATTGTCTTTTTAAGATCCCAACTGTTTCTCACTCTTTGTTCCCTGTTCTTTCTTTCCAGAATTTTAACACGCTTTACTTTCCCTTCTCCCCACTACCATTAAAAAATTCCAATCTTTTCTTGCTGTCAGTTCTCCTCTTCATTTTTGTTTTACTTCTTTTTCCGTTTACTTATTATTTATAAATATTTGAAAATGTTTAGCGTATTGGACCTTGCCGAAGTCAACATTATGATGAATGGATTCTGCTTTTAGCGAGCAAAGTGAACATCCTTACCCCAAAATATTGAAGGGAAGTGACACGTTCTAGAGTCACTTGAAACAACTATTTGATATTTGTAATTGAGTCTTTACATTTATTCAGATGGTTCTTGAAAAATTATGAAATGCTTCTAAACGTCATGCCTTTCTTTTAAAGTACGAGCACTGCTTATGTTTCTTTTCATTTCTGTTCGTTTTCAGCTCCGACAACGGAAGTTGGCAGGGTCTACTCCAAGACGTGTGCTGACATCCAGGGGGTCTGTTTGTCTAAGATGTCTTTCATCCACTGCCGTAGCGGGGCCGACGACAATGCTTCCTGTCCCTATGGCGACATGCAGTACTGCTGCACCGGACTGTGATCTCTTTCCGGTGCGGTCGTACCCTAACCGGGCGCTACGGGGCGTAATCTTTCTGCGTTTTCTTCCGTGGTGGAATGATCGATCTTTTTTCACAAAATGGGTAGAACCAGCAATGCTGTTTGTTTGTTTTGCTGTCGATCGACTCCATGTCTCTCTTCTGGTTCCCTAACCAGGCAATGAAACAAGAACATAAAAACGTTGCAGTCAATTTTGCGCGAGCGCGAGCGCGCGTGCGCTTGTGTGTGTGTGTGTGTGTATGTGTGTGTGTGTGTGTGTGTGTGTGTGTGTGTGTGTGTGTGTGTGTGTGTGTGTGTGTGTGTGTGTGCGCGCGCGTGTGTGTGTGTGTGTGTGTGTGTGTGTGTGTGCGCGCGCGCGCGCGCGTGTGTGTGTGTGTGTGTGTGTGTGTGTGTTGTGTGTGTGGACAGATTGAAATTCTGACAGCTATTCTACCAATCAGAAGACCTCACTATTTTTCGTGCATGGAGAATCCAGTTAACATCTAACATAAGTTAGAAGAATTTCCTTGCTGCCTTCTAGTTCTTAAAGAACGTTCATCTTCTTTGCATGGACTTTTGACATACATTTTGAACGGGAAGACACTGAACTGGAAATTAGATTGTTTAAACTTTTCCTTGGTTTTCCCACCTTCTCTCTCTGATAAATCTTGATATAGGCATAGGCTATATGTCGGATGAGGGAATTCGAAGAATTTGACGATCTTCTTTGTCACTGGCAGGAAAAGCCGGTGGTATTCAAAAGTGAGCTCTCTCTCTCTCTCTCTCTCTCTCTCTCTCTCTCTCTCTCTCTCTCGATAGATAGATAGATAGATAGATAGATAGATAGATAGATAGATAGATCAATAGATAGATGCATGGTTAGATAAATGAAGACGGTGAGGAAAGACCCACTGACCGCAGGAAAGTCCTGTTGACAGCGGGAAAGACTATTACCTGAGATTCTCTTCAAAAGGCACGTAAGACCTCATGGCAAAAGCTTGGCCATGTCTGGAGTTGTACTATCTTCATCTGCCAGCGGAACAGCAACGCGTGAGGCTGCGGGATGCACACGGCTGTTGCTTGACGGAGGCGTTTTTCGTCGGTGGGCTCAGCAATTATAAAATATGGGTTGGTACATTCATGGGAACGTTCCCCTGGAGATTCTGTCGTGTCACATCCAGTGGCCATTACACAACGGCATCTGCCAGGGAGTTATTATGTCCCTTGATGTCTTAATGGAATGCTCTCTGCGTGCCTGCACCCTATATGAACACAGCGCAGGCTTCCAAGGTTTGAGTAGGATTGCTCCCAGCTGGTTTGTTCGGCAGTTGAGGACTGTATTTCTCTGTGTCCTACCAGTACCTTCGGATGTCTGATTTTATTTTCTTTCTAGATAGACAGGGATATAGATATAGATTTACAGACAGGTAGATAGGTAAATAGATAGTTAGATAAGATAAATACATAGCTAGATAGCTAGATAGACAGATGAATTTCTATCTCTATCAATCAATTTATCTTATATCGATCCATCTATCAATCTATCTATCTATCTTGCAGGTATGCATTCGTCCCTTGTCCTTTATGCCTCAGTCATGATTGCAACAGGTAGGAGACTAAGGCCATGTTCCAAAACAGAAGTGCCCGGCTATGTTACAAGGGCAGCATCCCCGTGCAACTGCTTATACCTTGAAGTGCAGCAGTCCTTTCCTAACGCGCCCCTGACAGACACGATCAGCACGTACACACTTTCTCTCTACAACACCCATATGAAGATCGCAGAATTTTAACAAATTTGAGTTCCTAGGATTTGAAATTATGAAAGCCAGGGCAATGATTATATTGACCATTGTGTCCTGTTCCAATAATGCCCATCTCTCCGACCACCACCACCCAACTTCCCCCCTCCCCCCCCAAACACACACTTTCTTCTCATGTCTCAGCCTCCTGCAAGTCTACGCCTGCCATGAGTTTGATTCAGACTACATTGTGGTCAAGTGTATGGACAATTCCCTTCTCTTTGTCCTGTAAAATCTCATAGATTTTTTTTCTGTGATGGCAGTCTATGACATGCCTGAATTTGTTGTTGTTGCTATCTGGCAAATAGGTATTGAAAATTGTACACGCTGTCCAATGTCTATTTTGCCCATACGGCTTTTCAGTGGCATTGTAATTTTTTGTCTTTTATTTATTTTTTGTTACTTTATTTTTAAACGTTGGAATGTAAAAGTAAATGGATTGCCTAGCACTCTCCAGCCTGGCCTGATGTAAGTCTTAACATGTCAATAGTCCACTACCACGTCATAGCTGCATTTTCTTTTTTTTTTTTTTTTTCTTTTCTCGTATATAGTATTTTTGATGGTCTGACTTCTTTTGTGAGGTAGTGGTTTTTCCTGTACGAGCTTTACAGCCCTGAAAAGGCTCTGTGTCTTGTCACAGACTCCCGACTGAGATGTCGTGGGTTCGATTCCCATCAGTGTGATTTTTCTGTCCCGACCGGCTCCAACCCAGAGTTGAGTTTGCTGCGGGCTCAGTTGCGAAAGACTGGCGCAACACAGTGAGTTTCATCCACTTAATGAACGCGTCTCTGAAATTGTTTCTCAAATTTTCTGACCAACATTGCAGGTGTCTTTATCTCTCAGGCCTGGTTGACGCCGGCATGTGTTATGAAAGTAAGCGTAGAGATCAGCCCTGTCATGCAGTCTCAGACAGAATGGAAATCCGTAGCATCATATTCTTTGACCTCATCCTCATCGATCAGCATAAAAAAAGGTCTCAAATTATGTGGCCCTTCATATCCTGCTCACGTGGGTACCTCAGTTTTGATGTCCTCTCTACGTGTGTGACCTTGGTTTGGTTTCTGTTGGGGTCATCGGTATCGGCGAGTCCATGGGGGCTGTCGTTGGACAGACGTGGTGGCGCCTTCCGAAGGGAGAGCTCACTCTCGCCGGCTTTGCAACTAAGCGGCTATTGTCGTCAGTAGGGGGCTTAGTAGGTGGTGTCCTGCACATATTAGATCAGAACAGGCGCCACTGAACACCACCGAAGTGGCTCGGCAGCAGTGCAATGTCTCCTCTGGTGGGTTGCCTCTTAACGACTTGACATTGACAGCTCCCTGTGGATTGCTGGAGCCGAAGTTGCGACGGGTAGGGCCAAGCTGCAGCTGTGGACGGGGGCTCGGGATGAGCGGCGTGGGTGCAATGCCACTGATGTGGCACAGAAGATGGGACAGAAAAAAAGGTTCTGTGTAGTTGGTTGGCATTTTATGATAAGAACACAAACTTCAGTTCATGGAGATGGTCGTTGGAAAGACGTAGTGATGATTTTCAGAAGGGGACGTTATGTTCCTACTGGCTCCGTGACTACACATGATATTGTCAGTAGGCACAGGCTGGAACAGAAATGAAAGTTTTGTCAGTAAAATGTATGGCTCGTTCTGAGGAAGATAAATGCACTGACAAATCAAACTGAAAATGAAAGCTATTGAAATGAACAAAAAGCACTACTTCAATCTTGGACGAAATAAAAAACAAAAAACAAAAACAAAACAAAAAACAAACAAACAAACAAACTTTACGTTTTCAACACCTTAATGTATGCTCACAAATCAAAACCATTTTGGAAAACAAAAGCATATTCTTTGCTCTGATCAGTTGCCAAAGATGGACATTACGTAGTTGTATTTTTTTTTCTCTTGAAAAAGGCCAAGTGGCCGAAAATTTGAAGAGTGGAATTGTGATCTTGTGCATTTTGGAAAAGAATCTGCAATACCTGACCCTCAAGACCTCATTGTGTCAACCCCAGTATTTTTTTTTTCATTTTACATGGCAGTCTGTCCAAAGTGATATTCTAAATTTGAACCAGCATGTAAAACATCGCACATGTAAATGTTCATAGACATGGCCGCGATCTGTATAATCAGTATGATCGTTTGATACTGCCACTCCCAGGTAATGCTTTAGAGCAACATTTTTTTCCTGTGTGCACAGCAATGACAGAGAAAGCACAGAAGATGAGGCAGGGACGGGGATGTGGGCAAATATCATCGTGTACTGATTCTGCCCTATTCTTTCGGCTAAAGAAGCCACCCCCGTTCCCCCCACCCCACTCGACACACACACACCACACACACACACACACACACACACACACACACACACACACACACACACACACACAACACACACACACTCACACACATACATACATACAAGACGTCAATTTTCCCACTTTTAAAACCCCATACCACTTTAAAGCATTTGCGCTTGTATGTTCAGAATAATAACATAAAAGGAAATAAAATGAATAGCTTAAGATCTTGAAAAAAAACCCGTAAAAGACTGAAGTCAACGGCACTATGTGGTCATACAGCCATACATACATTACGTGCGTGAGGACATCAGCACTCCGTCGCCAGATTGGCTACAAACAACATGATCTTAAAGTTAATGTGTGTGTGTGTGTGTGTGTGTGTGTGTGCGTGCGTGGTGCGTGCGTGGTTGCGTGCGTGCGTGCGTGCGTGCGTGCGTGCGTGCGTGCGTGTGTGTGTGTGTGTGTGTGTGTGTGTGTGTGTGCGTGCCAGCGTGCGTGCGTGCGTGCGTGTGCGTGTGTGTGTGTGTGTGTGTGTGTGTGTGTGTGTGTGTGTTATGTGTGTGTGCGTGTCGTGTGTGTGTGTGTGTGTGTGTGTGTGTGTGTGTGTGTGTGTGTGTGTGTGTGTGTGTGTTTGTGCCGCGCGCGCGCGCGCGTGTGTGTGTGTGTGTGTGCTCAAGCGCGCGCGTGGGCATGTGGGATATTAATTTTTGTCTAATATTATACATGTGCCTCTAATATGGGTCAAGCCTGGAATTCATCATTGTGCAAATGAGCCTTAATCAGAAAGACAGTCTTTGAAATACGCATTGATTTCATCTGGATCGAACACAAACATCCACACGTTGCCATACACGTGCAAAAATTTGAGAAGGATGTTGAAAGCAGGTACATGAGTGGTGTGGGTGTACTGATCAGTTTGGGCATTACGTAGTGGCTTCATTTTCAAACATCAGACGTAGTTGAAGGGAAATGGGGGAATAAGCCAACAGTGGGTCAGTTTCTCTTGACCAGGGGTCCCTAACGTCACTTCGTCCTGACGTGGCTGTCTACGTTTCCTCAGTAAATATCACCCCTCCACTGTAATCTACGTTAGATTCTGGCCAGCTTTTGAGGACAGAGTTTATGCCAATAACACACCGTCGTCAGCTGTTGAAGACAGATAATATGTTACTACCGAATCGTGATCAGCTTTGGAGAACAGAAGTTGCGCCAGTGATAAGTCGTGAATATTTTTTTGAGGACAAAAGGGACGCACCAGTCAATCGTGGTCAGTTTGTGAGGAAAAAACAAATATATGCAACTATCAGTTGTGGACAGCTTTGTACAAAAACAAATATATGCAACAATCAGTCGTGGACAGCTTTGTAAAAAAATATATATGCAACAATCAGTTGTGGACAGCTTTGTAGAAACAGAAGTCATGTCTATAATAGGTTGCGGCCAGCCTTTGAGGACTAGAGAAACAGCAGTAACACCGTTGACCAAATACTGTGCTACTGACGTCTTATCTCCCTATGTATGCTCTAAGACCACGCTAAAGCGGTAGCCATGAGCCATGCGGCTTCAATACTGGCGCAGCTAACCCTCTCAGCACAGGCAGAAACACAGTACAGACCAATGGACATATCTAAATTCAGAGACGAAGAGAGTGAGGACAAGTATGTTCGTCTTTCGCTAGAGATCCACGGCCAATATTGAAGGCACGCACCACTTCCTGTTGATCTGATTGGCTTTCTGACTGCCACTTGCCCATCGTTGCTTGTCTTTTCGCCACACTTTGCAGCTGTGGTGTGTCACGTTTTGAGTTTGATGCACACACGGTGGATCGCGCGCAGGTTAGGACCTAGGTGCAGGAAATGGACAGATGTCACTGAACAGCACCTAACATCTTGTTTTGGTTAGAGCTGGTGGACAGGGGGAAAACATGGTCCGTGCGGTACTCGATCTGCAGACCCGGAATTGTCTCGCCCCTAGACATGTGGGTTATCGGCTGAGCCACCTTTCAACCCCACTGTCCGCAATACCTGTGACCCAATATTGTACGACTGACCGTCCACCTAATGAAATCGGTCTTCTTGTAAACAATTTTTGGGTGTGTGTGTGTGTGTGTGTGTGTGTGGTGTGTGTGAGGAGAGGGATGGGAGAGAGAGAGAGGAGAGAGAGAGAGAGACCTAGACGAGAGAGAGGAGAGAGAGAGAGAGAGAGAGAGAGAGAGAGACAGACAGACAGAGAGAGAGACAGATGGAGACAGACAGAGCGAATGTGTGTGTGTGTGTGTGTGTGTGTGTGTGTGTGTGTGTGTGTGTGTGTGTGTGTGTGTGTGTGTGTGTGATATGTAGTATTACATCAAAACATCTTGAAACTGAACGATTTTTCGGATTAGCATCTCAAAGTTCTTTTC
>CM065731.1:59484613-59499613 GCA_033310375.1 Conus canariensis
GTTGTAGCACATTTTTACGTTTCTATGCTCACCAAGATTTCTTGTATTTCTTTATTTCCATGTTTTTTTTTTTATCTGTTATTTTATTTATTATTATTCATCTATTTTCATTTACTATATTTCATTTTTTTGTGGTTGTTTTGAGTCGTGGGTGATTTTGTTGGAACAGGTCATATGGGCGAATTTCCCATTCACTGCATTTCTTTATCTTTGTCATCCGGGTTATCGGGGTGATGAAGACATACCCACTATTCTCGTTACATGACGAGCATATCGTCAGGCTACGTGATAACCGACAAACTGACTGCACTGTTAACCAGCGGTGGATGGTGTGTGTGTGTGTGTGTGTGTGTGCGCGCGCGCGCGCGCGCGTGCGTGCGTGCGTTCGTGTGAGTGAGTGTGTGTGTGTGTGTGTGTGTGTGTGTGTGTGTGTGTGTGTGTGTGTGTGTTTCATTAAAAAAAGGAAACTTAGAAATAAACTCGGAGAGTACGAAAACTTGAAAATCGGACAGCCACCAAGCTGTAGTTGTTAGCCACATACACACACAGCTAAAAAAAAAGAAGATAATTATCTCCTAAGGGCAAATTTGCCATGACATTCAATCCCGTGACACTTTTTTTTTTTTTTTCCCTCCACCACCCCCGCCTTTACTATTTTTTGTTCTTTTATTTTTTCATTCTTTGTTTCTTTTTTGTTTGATTTTTTTTCCTTTTTCTTTTTCACTTTTCTTCCTTTATTTTTGGCTTTTTTTTTTGTAAAGGCGGTCCTTTTTTTTTTTTTTTTTTCTTCTTCCCTTCAACTCACACACCATGCGGGTCTGTATGATGTATTGCTATGAATGGACATTAATTTGCTGGTTTTAATGTTTTGGCGTTTGTTACAGCGCGTCAGGGTTTATTTTTGTACTAGTGTTTGGTGCAGTGACACTCTCACACTGTGTTTCACAAAAAGATACAAGGGTTATATATATATATATAAATTTAAAAAAAAAAAAAAAAAAAAAAAAGAGGCCCGGACATCTTCCGGGAACCATCCTTAAAACGAAAGACGAAAATAAGTATGCAAGGATGATACCAGAAGTGCGCGAAGGAGAGAAGGGAGGAACAAAAAATAAAGAGAGAGAGAGAGAGAGAGAGAGAGAGAGAGAGAGAGAGAGAGAGAGAGAGAGAGAGAGAGAGAGAGAGGAGAGCACAGCTCGTCTCGCAAACCGGCCTATTCTCCCCGAAGGCTATCCTTATAGTGAAAAAGAGAGACCACAAGGGAGACACGAGGACATCCTTGCAGCGAGAGAATCAGTATCCATGAGAGAGAGAGAGAGAGAGAGAGAGAGAGAGAGAGAGAGAGAGAGGAGAGAGAGAGAGAGAGAGACAGACAGACAGACAGACAGACAGACAGACAGACTGACAGAGAGAGAGAGAGAGAGAGAGAGAGAGAGAGAGAGAGAGAGAGAGAGAGAGAGAGAGAGAGAATTTCTATCCTCCTATTTTTTCCTGCTGTCATTCATTTTCTTTTCCCCCTCTGATATATTGACTCATACTCACCATGCATCGTGTGTGTGTGTGTGTGTGTGTGTGTGTGTGTGTGTGTGTGTGTGTGTGTGTGTGTGTGTGTGTGTGCATTGCGGATCTTAATGTTTTGGCGTTTGATACAAAGCGTCTGGGTTTATTCATGTACTGATGTGTGGTGCATTGACACTTTCATTCTGCTATGTTTGCTGCATAGTATACTTTTAATTGAATTAAACACACACTTGCCCTCCCCTCCCTCCCTTCCCTCATATCCCACATCCACTGTTTGTGTGTGCGTGTGCGTGCGTGCGTGCGTGTATGATAACACTATTTGTAAAAGATAAAGTTCACATTTTCTACAAAGCCGTTAGAAACATTACAAAGCGCTCATGAACATGAATTATTCGTTAACTAAAAAGATAGAACATGCACAATTGCGACTGAGCACAAAATAGTGTGTGGGTGCCTGCTTTTTACAGTGTCTGCTATTGTTTGTGTGAAAAGGAGAGCTGGAGCGGCACAATATTTATGCTCTTGTGTGTGTGTGGTGTGTGTGTGTGTGTGTGTGTGTGTGTGTGTGTGTGAGTGCGCGCGTGTGTGTGCGCGTGCGTGTGTGCGTGCGCGCGAGCGTGCATGCGTGCGTGCCTGCGTGCATGTTATATTAACTTCCTTAACTGTGCCTCCTGCTCAAAAACCACTTCATATGGTATCGATGACTTTGTCTTTTTAATCTTGCTTATGCACATTTTACCCACTAGCAAAATGTTATTGATGCACATATAATTATGTGAAGATTTCTTTTCATATATCCCGAACAGCACGTCTGTTACAGACAAATGCAATTTCATGCCTACCTTTGAGAAAATAATATTTTCAATTTCTAACCAAAATTGTCTCACTGATGGACATTCAAAAAAAAAAGTGCTCAATGGTATCCACAGTGTCCGGACAATAATCACATGAAATAGATTGGCACACGCCCATTTTTTGTAGCATAATATTTGTGGGATAAATATTATGTAACAATTTCCATTGCAGCTCACGTAAGCGTACTTCTTTTGTTGCCAATCTTGGCGTAAGCCACATCTTTTCACTCAATTCAATGTTCAGTTTTCTGCTCCAAAAATCTACGGCATGTGGAGTTAACGGTTTGTTGTTACTCTTTTTCAACAGATATACTTTAATTTGTTTTGTTTTAGCATAGAAATGATTTGCATCAGAGGTACCATGATTCTCCATTTCAAATCGTCTATTCCTATCTTTTATCAAGTCGATCCAAGTTTGTGGTATGGCATTTAATAGAGCATTGTATTGAAACATGGTTATTGCCCTGTTTTGGTTAAGTAGGTCTTGTACTTCCACTAAAGTTAAAAAACGCCTTTCCTGCGTTTTAATAATATCGTTTATTGTAATGAGGCCTTTCTCTCGCCATTTCTCAAAATTGAGGACCTTACTTTTATATTTGATTAACTTATTATAAAAGAGACATTGTGTACCAATATCTTTTCCAAGCACACTACCGCTTTCTACTTTAGTTTTGTTATCTAGGTAAGTTAATAGAACTTCTTTCCAAAAATTATTTTCGATTGTAGAGATCCCTGGTATATCTTTAGCAGAACAGTTTATTTCAAATATTTTCTCAGCTGAGGCTATTCTTTTCAAGTGCCAAAAAGGAATGAGGCACCATGTCTCAGTTCTTTTGTTGTATAATCGTCCAATCCACTGCAGGTTGAAGGTATTTTGCAATTCAATCATGTCAACCATTCTTAACCCTCCTTCTTTATAATCTGCTTTCATGACCTTTCTTTTAATCTTTTCAAAGGCTTTTCTGTTACTGTGTGTCCTTTGCCAAAGGAATTTATATAAAATTGTATTAACTTTAATCAGTATTTCCCTTGGCAGTCCAACCGACTGCATAACATAAATAAACTGGCTGGTCAAAAATGTCTTTATGATCACTATTTTGCCATGTATGCTAAGGTCTCTCTTACTCCATTCTTTTATCATAGCTGTTAGAGTTTTCAGCCTACTTTTCCAGTTGTCTTCTATTTCTTTGGCCATTTTGTCTTTTGCAAAGGATATTCCTAAGATTTTTATTTTGTTCACTATTTCAAAGGGTATGTTAAGAACTCTTTCATCAGCATCACCTATTGCGTATGTTTAGTTTCAAGCCTGAGAAACATGCAAATTGTCTGAGAATATTTGTTGCCGTTGTTATATCATTCTGGTGTTTTAAAAAAAGGGTTGTGTCATCAGCCATCTGTTGAATTTTGATACATGCGTTTGTTTCATTTCGTATCTGTATTCCTTCAATGCCACTATTTCTAATCTTAATAGCTAGCAGTTCTACAGCTAAAACGAAGGCTAAAGGGGAAAACGGACATCCTTGTCTAATACCACAGTTAACATCAAAACTCTCCGAAATCCAGTCCCCATGATTTATGTAATTCACAGCCTTTTTTAACATAATTCGAATCCATTTCTTAAAATCGGGACCAAATCCAAGAACATCGAATGCTTTCAATAAGTACGTTTTTGTTATGGAATCAAATGCTTTTGAATAATCAAGTGCTAATATAAAACCTGATTTACCTGTTTTGTTTACGTAATTGATTGCATCGTCAATTGTACGAATGACTGTAGATATATTTCGACCTTTAATGTAACCAACCTGGTCTTCGCTGACCAGATGTTGTATAACACCACTTAGTCTCTGTGCCATAACTTTAGCTAGAATTTTATAGTCAGTGTTTGTTAAGGTAATATGTCTCCAGTTTGTTAGATGTTCTTTATCCAGTTCTTTGCCTTTATGAATTAGTGTTATCACACCTTGGTATTGAGTATAAGACAGCTCATCTTTCTGAAAGGATTCATTGAAAGAGGCGGTTACAATATCTTTTAATTTAGGCCAGAAAAATTTCATGAATTCAACAGTAATTCCGTCCATACCTGGCGCTGATCCATTTTTCATGCTTTGTAAAGCGCACGATGTTTCATTGACAGTGACAAGACCTTCACATGAGTTGGAGTCAGTGTCACTAAGGCGAGGAATATCTTCTCCAGCAATAAAGTTGTGCGTAGCTTCAGTCACATTTGCAACGTCAGTCTTTTGATTGTAAAGATTTCTATAGAAGGTAACCTCTTCTTTCATTATTTTGGTCTGGTCAGTGGTAGTAAACCCAGAATCTGATACAAGACGAGTAATCACATTTTTTCTTTTCCTTACTTTTTCAAGGTTACAAAAATATTTGGTGTTTTTTTCTCCTTCTTCAATCCATTTCACTCTTGATCTAATTTGGGCTCCTCTCGTTTTTTGCATGTCTAGTAGTTCTAGTTTATGTTTAGTACTTAATAGATCATTCTGTAAGCGTGCATTTCCAGGGTCTTTTGTTATGCGAAATTCGATGTCATGAAGTTGTTTTCGCAGGTCTAACTGTTCGTTTCTTCGACAACAAGCTAATCGTTTGCCAAAATCAACACAATAATTACGTATTTCGGATTTCGTAAGTTCCCATTTATCAACAGAATTTATAAGTTCCTTATTATTTACACAATCATCTATTAATGCATTCACATTATTTACAAAACTTTCATGTCTGAGGTAGCTATTATGAAATCTCCAATACCCTGGACCTCTTATGAACTTGCTGTTTTCTAATTCTGTGACTACAGCTTTATGATCCGAATTAGAGACTGTATAATGTTCACATGACGCAATAAAGGAAATAATATCTTCTGAAGCAAAGCAATAATCTAAACGACGAGCGATAAAAGGATGAAAGCGGTTCCAGGTATATTCTTTATCATTCTTATGGAAGACCCTCCATACATCTGTCAAAGAGAGCTCACGTACACAGGTCTTGAAAGCTTCAACTTCTACCTCATTGAAAGGATTTCCGGATATAACATCATGCTTGTTGTTTAAGACACAGTTGCAATCACCACATAAAATGATATTTTCAGCTTCCAAATCTTGCAGCTTCACATACAGGTTGTGGAAGAAACGCCTTTTGTCCATAGAATCGTTAGGCGCATACACATTTACAATGGTGATCAGGATTTGCTCAAATTTAATATTAATTGCAACAGTGCGATCCTCTGTTAAAACAAGTTCAATGTCATCATTAACCTACTTGGAGACCAATATAACTTCGCCCTTTCTTCGGGACGTACCCTCTTTTGCAAAAATCCTTCCACCCCATTCTTTTTCCCATTGCGATTTTTCCTTTTCCACAAAATGAGTTTCTTGCAAACATATAACATCAAACTTTTGATTTTTAAAGTATTTGAACAAACTATTACGCTTCATTTTATTTTTTAGTCCCCGGCAGTTCAAAGAACAAATTCTAAACTTTTCCATTATCTACCAAGAAAGATAAATGAATGACTAAAACGAAGCACTGAGCTCCCACAAAAGTCAACAAAGCATTTCTGTCTGAGAAAAAAAAAAAAAAAAAAAAAAGGGGGGGGGGTTGGATGGAGGATTGTTGGGGCGTGGGAGGGGTGGGGGGGGGGGGTTGACAGACAGGCAGCAAACAGGCAGGCAGACAAATGGACATACAAAAGACCAAAATACACAGTAAGCCTAAACGCCGACACGTCATCAAAAATGACACTGACATTCAAGCAGGTTATTTTTCGAAATCGGAAACATCTGATCTTTCCTCTTCAGTGTCTGCATCACATTTAGCCTGTTTTTCTCCTTGGTGCTGAAGGGCTGTCCTGCTCACGACATCGCTGGCGCTTTGGAGTTTCTGAGCGGTTCCTATTGTCTGAGTGGGGGCCCATACTAGAATGCAGGGTTGTTTGGCGTTTGGAAACCGCCCGCCCTCGATCAGACTTTTCTCTTTGACTTTTTTGTCACTGGCAACGAGCTTACCTTTCCCACCGCGTGTGTCTCCCTTACCAATTGATTTGGAGGCAGGAGAGGTGGAGGATGGGTCAGAAATCTTGCTTCCGGAGTGGCCTGGTTGAGAAGTCTGAGGAGAACCAGTAGGAGGTAAACTCTCCTTGTCTCTGACCTGACTGTCTGGCCGGCCTTTACAGCGGACATCTCCTCTCTTATGCCCTGGTTCCTTGCACTCACGACACACAACCTCATTCACACACACAGACACATGGTGGTTAGGCTGTAGACAGTTTGAGCAAACAACGGACTTCATAACATTTTTCTGTTCTTTGTGGAAAATTTTGGCAGTAAATGGACCTACTTTTAATGCTTTTTCGAGAGGGTTAGCGGGGAGGGTTATGAAGACGAATCTTCTCCCCGTTTCGAATCGAGTAAGTTTATTGTCTGCATCCCTGTATCGTTCCATTTTTATATCAGATCGGAGTTCACATCCAATTTTAGTTAAGGAGTGTTCTATTTCACTGTTGGCTACCGACATAGGGATGTCCGCAGCCCACACCTTCGTAGCAGGTTTTTCTTCCCCGGAATCCTCTCTCAGAATAAACGGATTGGTGTTGGCTAATTGGATCAGAGTATTCCGGACAGTCATACCTTTGACCAGAAGATCGTTCCTTGCCTGTCTGGTCGCTGGGTAGATCCTCCAAAGGCCTCTGATGTCCTGGGCACCAACGATGCTGCCACTGCCTGCCGTACGCTCCGCAGCCAGACACAGCTCCAGTCCTGTTACGCGGTTTTCCGCCGAGTCCGGAATGTCCCGATTTTTGAGAAAAACGGGCTGGACGGAAGACATTTTGCTCTTATCCGCGTTAAACGGTCACGAAGAGAGAGAGAGAGAGAGAGAGAGAGAGAAAGAAGGAAAAACACTGAGACTGAAAAGCGAACAAGAAAAGCACTAAGTTGAAAACTCGCGTAGGCTTAGCTCGAATCGGCACGGCGAAGAGCGAACAAATCCGTGACCGCACGCCACGAGTGTTACTCACCGACTCCCCCGTGACACTTTTAAACAGAATGACAATATACTGTTTGTTCTAATCCGCACATACAATAATCGACAAAACTGTGTATTTTTAATAAATAAACATGAAATTCTCATATAGAGAATCGAAAGCATATATTCAGAATTGTACAGCCTGCACCATTAACAAACGCACAATGTGTATATGTATATGTACACACACACACACACACACACACACACACACACACACACACACACACACACACACACATATATATATATATATATATATATATGTGTGTGTGTGTGTGTGTGTGTGCGTGCGTGTGCGTGTGTTTCATTAAAAAAAGGAAACTTAGAAATAAACTCTAAGAGTACGAAAACTTGAAAATCGGACAGCCACCAAGAAATAGTTGTTAGCGTGTCTGCGCTGCGGGCTGGGAATTACAGGATCGGGTTCTATCACATGCAACTGTTTGTCCCTGCTGGATCCTACAGAGATTTGAGCATTCTACGGACTCTAATGGGATGGTTGGAACTGGACTATCCAGTTTCATCCCTTCACTGATGCATCACCGTAAATGTTGTGCATATTTATTGACCAACACTGCACAGGCAGGCAACGGCGAGAAGAAACCGGTTAACCCCAGGGAGAGTTTAACAGAATAGCTCAGTTGGTAGAGCGCCGGACTTGTGATCCTGGGGTCGCGGGTCCGAATCTCCGCCGGGTCGTTTCGATAGAGGGGGATTTTTCCCTCGGAGTTAACATTGGTTCTGACTCCATTTCCCATACAGTCCTTCGAATGAAACTATAAACCGAGGTTCCGTGTGTGAACGCACGTATAACATCTTGCACACACGTAAAATCCCATTACCAACTTTCCGAAGAGGCCAGTTTGACCGTTGGTATGGATGACACGTTACACATAGCATGCACCCTGCGTGAGAAATGGAAAGATTGAAGGAAGTAAGGATACTGAGTGAACGATATTGGACAATATTGACTGGATGACACGGGAAATGACTGAATAAAGCGCCAGCTGGCAGCTCTTCAGTCGGCACTACGCAGGTAGGCAGCCCGTTGTGTAAACGAGTGTGGATTGTAAAGCGCTTAGAGCTTGGTCTCTAGCCGAGAATAGGCGCTGTATAAGTATTCATTATGATTATTATTAAGTCTTTAGAGAAGAACCCCACTCAGACAAGTGCTTGGACCTGAACTCATACTCCGAGGGGGCCGGACCGCATCCGGGTCATGACTCGTAGATACCAGGTGGAAGTAAGGGGATATATTCTGACGGGAACCTTACACAACGACCCTGTCGTATAATTATACCCTCTGATCTCAGTGGAAATGTATCACGTCAGCTACTTCGTGCACGTTCTCATTGATCCTGAAGAGCTTCAGATTCTGCGGGTCCTCACGGCCCACTCTCGTGAGGATCTCAGTGTCCGTTGGCTCTCTTCGTCCCTGCCTCTGATGAGCTCCTGTCAAGTTCATCGGATTGGGTAAGTTCATGGGCACTGTCGGTGGTCGTGTTGGTGTGCGCTCCGGATGGAGACACTCACCCAGGCCGGCTCCGTCACTGAGACAGAAAGAAGTTCTGGTTAAAGACACGTGGGAAAAGAAACTAGAGTTGGCTGACATGCTCCAAACAATTTCATGTTAATATATGTGTTTATTCATTTATTTATTTACTTATTAAGAAACGTGGCTAAAAGTTAGAGTTGCTTGGCATTCTCATACATTTTGACATGTTTATTTACTTATTCATTTATTCATTTATTTATTGATTAATTTCATTCATTTATTTGTGCATCTATTTCTTTCTTTCTTTCTTTTGCTTACTTAACCTTTCGATGACCCACACTCGTGATAGTTGACATTTTATCATGCACAGTGTTCATTTTTAAGTCTGGATCTGTACCCATAATCAAACACATCCAGTTTGTATTCCCTCACTCACTATGTAGGCAGCAGTGTAGTCTTAATTTCAGACGCCATTTTCGGCGGTTGAACGAAGGACGTCGCACACTGGAGATCAGTTGAAAATGATCTCCTCTCTCAGAAGTCATGGGAAGTTAGGATCGCATGCAATTTGTTTTACTCTTTTAAAACCTTGTGTCTTTTTTCCCATTAAAAGAAAAGTTTAGAGTCCCCCCCCCCCCCCGCACCCCTCTACCCCCCCCCCCCCCCCCCCCCCCCCCCCCCCCCCGGCGACGTGTTACGTTCGTTGGATAAGATTTAGCACATCGGCACACCGCCAAATGGAGCAGCAGCCGTGCAGTGTCACCTCTGGTGGGTTGCTTTAAAACGACCTGATAGACATTGGGATTAGGATAGGTGTGGCTGTTTAAGAGACTGAGAACAATATGCGGCGTGGCAATAGAGGCACTAAGAGATCACTGTACAATATGCGGCGTGGCAATAGAGGCACTAAGAGATCACTGTACAATATGCGGCGTGGCAATAGAGGCACTAAGAGATCACTGTACAATATGCGGCGTGGCAATAGAGGTACTAAGAGATCACTGTACAATATGCGGCGTGGCAATAGAGGCACTAAGAGATCACTGATGACAAAACAGCCCCCTCCGTACACTCATCTCACTTCATCCCTCCCGACTCCACCTCACACCCCCTTCACCCACAAAAGAGGAAACAAAAAGAAAAAGAGAAACTTTAGACATTTATCCAAAATAGCTTCTCACCAAAAAACACACTTTAGAAATGTATCCAAAACAGCATTTCGCAAAAAAAAGGCACTTTAGAAATTTATCCAGAACAACATTTCGCAAAAAAAAATTAAAAAAGCACTAGAAATTCATCCAAAACAGCATGTCGCAAAAAAAAGAAGATAATTTAGAAATTTATCCAAAACATCATCTCGCCATTGGGAACAAGAAGCGATGAACGAAGATGCGAACAGAATGATATGGACGTGTCTACCCACAGCAGTGATGGGTCAGTGAATGGAGATGATAAATCAACCCTTTACATCACATGTGATAACCGTCTTCTCAAGTCCCCTGTCCCACACCCCCCTCCCCCCTATCACCTATCGCTCTACCCTACTTGGCTCACAGGTGATCCATCAGAATCGCACCAGTTCACTTATGGGCGGGCATCGTTAATCCACGCAGAAAACAGCCTTGCTAGTGCCAAAGCCGTCCCTGATTGGACCAGGCAGTAAAGAACATCAACCCAAATTCTATGCATACTGCTTACTACGTGCCACCACCACCACTCAGTCCTGATGTCCCTACCCTCTTACAAAACTCTCCTGCAATGAAGGAGAGAGAGAGAGAGAGAGAGAGAGAGAGAGAGAGAGAGAGAGAGGAGAGAGAGAGAGAGGGTGGCAGGAGGTAGAAGAGTGACGAAGGAGACAGACGTATGCTTCTCTCTCTCTCTCTCTCTCTCTCTCTCTCTCTCTGCACTCAAGTCAAAATTGGTTTTTGATATGTCGCATTGAGTAAACAGTAATTGCTTTTTTTGCCATACCAAACTAGCTGCAAAAGCAAAACCGAGATAAAAAGTCATGAAATGTATAAAGATAAAAAGGAAAATGTAAACACAACAGAAATAAAGAATGGTACAATGTATACAGTATACATAATGAAACAGAATCTGTAGATATTACCTTCTCTCAGTATAGTCACTCATGCTTACACATGAAGCAGCACATAGCTCACCACATACACGATAAGTATCAATGAAAAATATCTGCACAACATTGTTGAAATAAACAAACAGGAAACTGAAGAGAAGAGGCAACTTATATCAAACTTGAAAAGCAAATAGATAAATACATGCATAGATACACAGTAAAATAACAAACGATGTTTAAAGGAATAAATAAATTTAAAAAAAAATAGGAAAAGATAAACAAAAGCATCGGTGACGTATGATTTATATTCCGCATATGCTGTTTTATTTTCCAGATGATCTTCATATTTTTTTCTTAAACTGGTGATTGCGATTTATCTTTTTCAGCGTTGTAGATGAGCTATTCCATAGGCTGCCTCCAGAGTTGAAAGGAAATAAGCAGCTGGATTTGTATGGACTGTTTCATGTTTAGGAGCAGTATTATGTGATTATGTGACGGCTGTTTTGAATGTGTTATTCAGCTTTTTTTTTTTTTAAAGGAGCATTTCCATTAATAACACAATACATGCATACTGACTTACTGAAGATGAGTCTACTGTGTACTGTTGAAATATTGAGTTGCTTTTAGTTTCAGTGGCGAGGAAGCTTGATTTCAGCAACACTAATCTTATTACCTTTTTATACATTCGGTGGATCAGTTTTAAGTTGGTGTCAGAACAGCTGAGGTTGAAGTATAATCAATTATAAATATAGAACATGAGCACTAAAGAAACGTTGGCGGTGATGTATATGAAGAAAGCCTTTGATCTCACATTTTAACTGTAATTAATAGCGCACCCCCCCCCCCCCCCCCGCCAAAAAAAAAAAAAAAAAAAAACCGAAAAAAAAAAAAAAAAAAAAAGCAGACAAACGAATAACAAGACAAGTTCAGATAAGTGAAATGTTTTGCTCCAGTCAATAAGGACACCATTGATATATGTGTGTGTGTGTGTGTGTGTGTGTGTGTGTGTGTGTGTGTGTGTGTGTGTGTGTGTGTGTGTGTGAGAGAGAGAGAGAGAGAGAGAGAGAGAGAGAGAGAGAGAGTAATCATGGAATGAAAGTTTTGCAAGGACGAAAAATGAATACATTTAACTTTGTACCAGTCCAGGTCTTTCGTTCTTCTGCTCTCACTCCCTACCCCATTCCCTGTCTGACCCAGCTCACGCTCTTCCAACCACCGCCCACACCCCTGACTGTTTCCATCACAAACTGTTCCAACCACCACCCACACCCCTGACTGTTTCCATCACAAACTGTTCCAACCACCACCCACACCCCTGACTGTTTCCATCACAAACTGTTCCAACCACCACCCACACCCCTGACTGTTTCCATCACAAACTGTTCCAGCCACCACCCACACCCCTGACTGTTTCCATCACAAACTGTTCCAACCACCACCCACACCCCTGACTGTTTCCATCACAAACTGTTCCAACCACCACCCACACCCCTGACTGTTTCCATCACTAACTGTTCCACCCACCACCCACACCCCTGACTGTTTCCATCACAAACTGTTCCAACCACCACCCACACCCCTGACTGTTTCCATCACAAACTGTTCCAACCACCACCCACACCCCTGACTGTTTCCATCACAAACTGTTCCAACCACCACCCACACCCCTGACTGTTTCCATCACTAACTGTTCCACCACCACCCACACCCCTGACTGTTTCCATCACAAACTGTTCCAACCACCACCCACACCCCTGACTGTTTCCATCACAAACTGTTCCAACCACCACCCACACCCCTGACTGTTTCCATCACTAACTGTTCCACCCACCACCCACACCCCTGACTGTTTCCATCACTAACTGTTCCACCACCACCCGCACCCCTGACTGTTTCCATCACTAACTGTTCCAACCACCACCCACACCCCTGACTGTTTCCATCACGAACTGTTCCAACCACCACCCACACCCCTGACTGTTTCCATCACTAAACTGTTCCAACCACCACCCATATCCCTGACTGTTTCCATCACAACTCATTGTAACCATAAGAACTTTCTTTGAGATTGTTCTCTGACTGTTTCCATCACAGAACTCATTGTAACCAATAAGAACTTTCTTTGAGATTGTTCTCTGACTGTTTCCATCACAGACTCATTGTAACCAATAAGAACTTTCTTTGAGATTGTTCTCTGACTGTTTCCATCACAGACTCATTGTAACCAATAAGAACTTTCTTTGAGATTGTTCTCTGACTGTTTCCATCACAGACTCATTGTAACCAATAAGAACTTTCTTTGAGATTGTTCTCTGACTGTTTCCATCACAAACTCATTGTAACCAATGAGAACTTTCTTTGAGATTGTTCTGAAAAATTTCCAGAGAAACAAAAGGAGAAGAAAAGTCGACATTTCGGTCGTCGACCGTCTTCGGGTCATCAGTCCCGTCAACAATTTCTGGTTGTTGTTGTTGGTGTTGTTGTTGTTGTTGTTGTTGTCGCCGTAGTTGTTGTTGTTGCTGTTTTTTCTTTTGGTTTTATGGAAAATCTTCAGAACTCCCTCAAAGAAAGTTCTTGTTTGTGAAAAAAGATGATTAGCAGTGAAGAATCATTTTCATTTTAACCCAATCTGACGTTTCAAGAGCCAACGACTGATCATGATTCATCGCATTCGCAATCTTTTCTAGCTTAACAGTGTCACCGTATCTCCTTTGCAGCCAATCCAACAACACTTTGAGTTTATCACAGCGGATGCTGCGTGTATCCTTTCACGTTTATGATATGCTGTACTAAACGACCAACACTACTGAATTATCGCCGTCGTGGTACACGTATGTTGATAATCATATCAGTAAAGCTATAAACTATCGTTTATAGTTCTAGCCCTCGCTCAGTATGTTACGAATATTTTGTGAAGGGAGAGAAGGGAGAGAGGCTATTGAAGTTCTCGCGCAGTGTCCACGTTTAAGGCGGACTGATACAGGATACCCTGGGCAGATGTGGGATAGCGAGGTGAAAAGAGTGGTTCATCAGTGAATTGAAGTGAGGCAGTGGAGCCGATACGCTGCTGCCTTTTCTGTCGTTTCCTTGAGCATGGCGACATAATCAGACCGGAGTCAACGCAGAATGAAACCCCATGTCTGCTAATGCTTTGGAAAAGTCACTGTCGTCTTGATTCTTGTACGAAACACTTTTGCGCATACTGAAAAAGTCACACGGAATCTCAGAATATAGTACGACTCGACTTTGAAATAATGATGAAAAAAAGCTGTTTGTATCATCATGTATTTTTTCTTGTGTGTGTGTGAGGATAAAGACGTGAAATGCAAACTAGACACGGGCTTGCCGTTGTCAGTTTGAGTTTATAGCCGCAAGGATCAAAAGCAGAGAAAACATAATAGAAACCACACGGACACGACGTTCTCACTTCTTCGCCGTCAACTTCGTAGACCTGTCAGAAATATAAACTTGGCTACTCTGGAACTCACCTGGGTATTCTGGAACTCACCTGGGTATTCTGGAACTCACCTGGCTACTCTGGAACTCACCTGGCTACTCTGGAACTCACCTGGGTATTCCCACAAGCTTCCGGCTCATCATGGTTCCATTTGGCCAGGTTGTGTCCCTTTGATCGGGTGTCTTAGTCCTGATTCCTCTGCTTCTGTGTGGGTGCTTTGGGCATCAAACAACTATCCACCAGGTGTTTTGACTGAAAGGAAATCTTTGTGTTTGTTTACCCTTGATCACCGGTGAAGCTCAACTCAACACGAAACCAAAAAAACAGATCTAACGAAGGTGACGGCTTCAGACAATATGGCGGGAGCTCACTCGAGGATAACTCTTTTAAGACCGACAGTCTGGTGTCTTCTCTTCGTTCTTGTGACCGTGGTATCATCAGGTAAGAAACAGTCAGCTGTACATATACGTAGTACGCAACTATCTAAAGCTATGAGCTACACTTAATAATGATGCGCGCACGCACACGCGCGCGCGCGCGAGTGTATATATATATATATATA
>CM065731.1:59502113-59507113 GCA_033310375.1 Conus canariensis
CTCAACAGTGGAGCTGGCTACTTTGACTGTTGACACATTGTAACCTCCCTTGTTTCCTTAAATGGATCCTCAGACACAGGCTCAAAGATTTCCCCTAATATGTATTACTCTTTATACAACAATTTGAGTTTTTTTTTTAGCAATTTATTTCCTTACAATTCTTTCTTATCATTTTCACTTGTCTACCGTCCATTGGCTGCCATGGGGTGACATTTGGGATATGTGTTTGAATTTTGGTGGTAAGAATATAACAAAATTATAGACTGTAGGGTATCTCCATTTGATGCAAAAGGGAGGAGTGACAACATCAGTCGTGGCCCACTGATGAGTTTGAATCAGAGGACGAAAGGCCTTCAGGCAGGCACTATGCATGGTTCTACAATCAAGACGGACTATGATGATCACCTATTCTAGTGAAGGATTTTATAGATATAATCCAACATCGTCTTTTAAATTATGTTTTCTTTCTCTTACAACCTACTTCTATTTGTGTGTGTGTTTCTTTGCCAGATCATTGTCCTATTGACAGAGGAATTATTAGCCTGAACTTGTTTTTCTCCACGAATTATTTGTTTCCCACTACTTATTTTTTTCTTGGTGATGGAGGAAATCTGAAAGAATAAATCACAATGCTTTTTTTTTTCCATGAATATATCATTACTTTCTCCCGCTCTAGTAAATGCTCTCTCTCTCTCTCTCTCTCTCTCTCTCTCTCTCTCTCTCTCTCTCTCTCTCTCTCTCTCTCTCTCCAAATAAATAAATAAATAAATTCATGTCAGTCTATCTGTCTGTCTATTTCTCGATCTATCTATCTGTCTGTCTTTCTCTATCTGTGTACGTGTATTGGAGACACACACAACTTAGGTTATTTATTACAACTATATGTGCATTTGAAAGGAGTTGATCACCGACCAAGAGTTCACAGTAATAATTCATTCATTTGCGCCATGTTGATTTACACGGGGCCAGAGACAGCAAGACTTTTATGTAATAAAACTGGTGACAGATCTGTGTCTGCTGTATGCTTATAAGATTATGTGGGTTGAAACAAGCAGCCAAACAAGGATTTTATTTTTCTTCTGCGTACGCAGGCTGATACTCCTGCGGATACGCCCTGCATAGGCAGGCAAGGATTAATCCCATCTACCCAACAAAAGGAGTGGAGTTTTGTGTGTATGGCCGTTTTTTTTAATCCCGCCATTAAGGCAGCCATATTCCAACTTCGGGGAAGAAACAAGGATTTTAAAGCGTTTACTGTCAATGCAAAACTAGAATTCTTGTGATATTACTTGGCTGATCGTTCTGGAATTGTTTTGTACAGAGATGGTTTTGTTCTTATATGAGAAGCACAGAGCGTGAGGAATGTATGTCTGCTTCTCCAAACATAGGCTTATGTACATTCTTTCAGACAAGGATTGTTGCGTTTCAGTTGACATTCTCGTTTTCTTTCAAATTCATTCCATTTTTCAGGGGATGCTTTTAAAGAACTTTTTTTTTGCTATCGCATCTTCTGCGACAACCCCCTGCCTGTCCCTCACCCTCCTCCCCATTTCCTCCATCACAATATTCCTTCCCAGTGGCTCGTTTCAGTCGTCCCCCCCCCCCCCTTAAGCCACATCATCTTAACCAACACAAGCATCGCTTTCACCCTTAAAATCATGATATTCATCGCGATCATCATTCCAACTACTGTCTCTGTCATCACCATCATAATGCTATCATCATCATCATCATCATTGCCATCACAATCATCGCCAACATCATGGCTGACATCGTTGAAGGTTTGCTAATCAAGCAGATCAAAGTGTAAGAGGTACAGCGTGGTATGATTGCAGGCCCAGTCAAGAACAAAATCATCACCTGTTCCAGACATTGCAGAGGTGATTGACTCTCTCTCTCTCTCTCTCTCTCTCTGTGTTGCACTCTCTGGATCTTGTGTGTGTGTGTGTGTGTGTGTGTGTGTGTGTGTGTGTGTGTGTGTGTGTGTGTGTGTGTGTGGTGGTGTGTGTGTGTGTGTGTGTGTGTGTGTGTGTGTGTGAGTGTGTGTGTGTGTGTGTGAGTGTGTGTGTGCGCGCGCGCGCGCGCGTGTCTATGTGTGCACGCGCGCGCGAATGCGCATGTGTATGCATGTGTGTGTGTACATGTGCGTGCTTGCGTGCATATATGTGGCCTACATGCGTACATGTATGAGTGTGTGCATGGTAGCGTGTCTGGTTGCATGGTTACGACCATTTTGCTGTGTGGATTTTCACCGTGGATTGTGGAATGAGTATCTTCAAGAGAGGAAACGCCACACGAAGAGCCGTTGTATAAAAGTGAAAAGGAAAGAAACAAAGAAAAAAGAAAGAAAAAGTACCTGGGAAGGAGAGGATGCCGTTATGTGTGCATTTGCTGGTGTAAGGCCGAGCAGGGT
Source organism: Conus canariensis (assembly GCA_033310375.1). Lineage (NCBI taxonomy): Eukaryota > Metazoa > Mollusca > Gastropoda > Neogastropoda > Conidae > Conus > Conus canariensis. The sequence continues at coordinate 59,504,527 of CM065731.1, forward strand.
GTGCATCCTTTACTAAAACACTGATATTGTTGTTGTTGTTGGTGGTGGTGTTGTTGTTGTCGTTGCTGTTGGCGTTGTTATTGTTGTTATTCTTATTATGGTTGTTGTTATCGTCATCATCATCATCATCGTCGTCGTCGTCGTCGTCATTACCACCCCCACCACCACCACTCACCACCACCACCACCCCACCACCATCATCACCACCACCACCACCACCACCATCATCATTGTTACCATCACTATCATCATCGTCATCGTCCTTCTCACAACGACAGTGCCCAAGCAGAGCAAGTTCAGGTACGAGACGGACCAGGTGTATGACTACAGCTACAAAGTGGAGATGTCCACCTACATGTCCAGCGCCCCTCACCGCTCGGTCAAACTGCTGCTGGAGGCCCTGGCCAGTGTGCACGTGCTAGGCACGTGCGACATGCTACTGAAGGTAAGAGAAGCTGGCGAGCTGTGGCTGTGCCTAGAAGGTTGGGGTGTTCACAGGTGAACTGCGCTCTTCTCGGGCACCAATGAAATGGAGGTTTTATCGAATTTAGCCAAGCACGTATCCCGACACGAATGTCCGTCAGTAACTTCATCTGTGGGAGAACGCTAGCTTAATAGGGCGATAACAGTCCCCCTTTCCCCTAGGAAAACGGCTAATATTCTGAAAAAGAAAAACGAAACGGGGTTAAGCTGTCATCCCTGGGGACCACAAATGTTTTCCTTAGAATGATAACTTGTTTTTTTTTCCTGTTTTCCCTGAGGATTACAAATGTTTTCCCGATTTTGCTAAGGAAAACACTTATTGGTGGGCTTATCCCCAAGATTCACAACTGTTTCTCCTGTTTTCGCGGGAAGAACGGTTATGATCTTTGAGAAAAAAACAACAGAAATAGGAAAACACTTACGACCCCAACTATGTTTCCCCTGATAATGATGTTTTACTCGCGATAATGTACATTTTTTCTTCGGATAGCAAAAATAACATATGTTAAGCCAAGTGTGTGTGTATGTGTGGGGTGTGTGTGTGTGTGTGTGTGTGTGTGTGTGTGTGTGTGTGTGTGTGTGCGTGTGTGCGTGTGCGTGCGTGCGTGCGAGTGTGTGTGTGAAGGAGTGTGAAATCTGGGCAGAGGGCTGCGCTCTCCCGCGTACCCGCCAAAGTCGTTCTTCATTCATCCCTGCTTCTTCCCTCCTTTCTTTTTTTCCTTCCCTTCTTTCTTTCTCTCTTTCTTTCGTTCTTTCTTTCTTTCTTCTTTCTTTTCTTTCTTTCTTTCTTTCCTTTCTTTCTTTCTTTCTTTCTTCCTTCCTTCCTTCTCTCCTTCCTTTCTTTCTTTCTTTCTCACTTTCTTCCTGTCTTCCTTTCTTCTTTCTTTTCTTTCTTACCTTCTTTTCACTTCTTTTCATTTTCTTTTTCTTCTTCTGTTTTTTCTTTCTTTTTCCTCCGTCATTTTTTTCTTTCTTTCCATCGATTCATTCTCTTGTTCATTTTCAGCTACGAGAAGTACGCCTCATGGAGTCCGACTTGGACGGGAACTTGCGAAAGGTCGACAACTCCAAGGACTTCCGACAGGAAGCGGAAAAGGAGGCGCTGCGCTTCGCCTTCCTGGACGGCCGTGTCAGTGACGTATGTCCGTCTGAGGAGGAGAGCACGTGGGCACTGAACGTGAAGAGGGGGTTCCTGTCCGCCTTCCAGACCAACATGGAGAATTTCAACAAGGATCAAACAGTGGACGAGGTGGGACATTGGAACTGTTTTTATGTGTGTGCGTGTGTGGGGAGAGAGAGAGAGAGAGAGAGAGAGAGAGAGAGAGAGAGAGAGAGAGAGAGAGAGAGAGAGAGAGAGAGAGAGAGAGAGATTGTGTGTGTGTGTGTGGGGGGGGGGATAGAGTGGGAACTGTATGTGTATGTAGCGGTAGATACTAAAAGGAGGGCAGGAGGACAAGGGGAATTTGAAGAGATAAGGTTCAGAAAGTAAGGAGGAGTGGGGAGGGGGGAGAGGGGGGGGGGGGGGGAGGCGTGCACACGTTTGCGTGTACATTTCTGTGTGTGTCTTGGAACATGCATGCTCACGTGCGTTCATGGATTAGAGGAGTACCCTCCATGCGCGCGGGTACTTGCGAGCGTGCATTTCCGCCTGCTTGCCAGACTGTATGTGTGTACGAGTGTGTTGTTGGTGTTGTTGTTGTTGTTATCATTTTCATCTCTTGGTTCCTAGACTGACGTGCTGGGAACCTGTCGTACCGTCTACCATACTTCTGGCACCACTTGGTTCAGCAACACTATCAAGAAGTCACGTGACCTCTCCAACTGCAGCAACCTACACCCACCATCCTCCTTTCCTCATCTTCCACGCGGGGAGTCTGTGAGTAGTAGTGGCTTGCTGTGTGCATGTTTCATGTTTGTCATTGGAATGCCAAACTTCGTGTGGAGAGATGCACGTGCGCGTGCGCGACTCATCCCTCATACAAATGCATGATTATGATTATAGGTGTTTTATTTTGTGTTCGGGACACACACATTTGTTCTCTCTCTGTATCTCTCTGTCTCTGTCTCTGCCTCTGTCTCTGTCTCTCTCTCTGTCTTTCTCATA
>CM065731.1:59512113-59527113 GCA_033310375.1 Conus canariensis
ATACATGACCACCCTCCACGGTATTGTAGGGTGACGTGGACAAGGAATCATGGCAAGGTACAAGCCCATACCAGGGCGAGGAAAATTGCCGCGTCTGTCAGGAAAGTGTTCAATTGCTGCCTGACGGAGTCGTCTGTCTGTCAGGAAAGTGTTCAATTGCTGCCTGACGGAGTCGTCTGTCTGTCAGGAAAGTGTTCCATTGCTGCCTGACGGAGTCGTCTGTCTGTCAGGAAAGTGTTCCATTGCTGCTGACAGCCTGTCAGGATGTCGTCTGTCTCGTGGTTTCTTCAGGGATGCAGACAACCTGTCAGAAACACGTCCTCTGAGGCGTCTCAGTTGTACTCTTTCGTCCAGCACTCGCCTTGTAAAGAGACAGAGACTTGTGAGCTTTGTCTTCACGTCTCGGCGGATTGACCTGGTTTATGAGAGGAAAATGAAATCTGGTCCTGGGCAGAAATAGCTAGGGATGAGTTTCATCTCAGCTTCCTTTCGACTTGCCTTCTTACTCATTATGGACCCGGAGCTACAATCCGTAATTACTCTACCCCCGAAATCACTCCCCGGGTGGATAAGAAAGGGCACATACCAATACTTCCCCCTCCTCCTCCCCCCCCCCCCCTGGCGGATGGGGGTGGGGAGTACATCCAGATCGACCTCTGTTCCTAAATCATCCCCCTTCAAAAATTTAAAAAATTCTCAAAGGAAAACGAAACTTTTCAATTAAATTTCTCTAAAATTTGAAAGGGGGGGGGGGGGGGGGGTTGATTTTGGACTTGAGGCGGTACTGCCCATCCATCCCGTTCCAAAATGATCTCCCTCCAATCTCCAGCGGTGAGTGATTTGGACCTGGTCCAGAAAAGCTCTAGTGAGTGATAAGTGAGTGCTCATTTCCACCTCCCTGTCGCATAGGGCAGGTAAGTCTGGGCACGTGCCTAAATTCAGTCTTTTGGGTGTTTCAGGGGGTAGGTCTGGCTCAGGACCAGAATTTCCTATCCCCCACGTATCTTGTCAAATTCAGGTACAGATGGCTTTCATCGTATATTTTTCATACATGTTCTCAAATTCAGGTGCAGTTTGCCTTGACTGATACATTCTATCATTGGTGACACTGTCAATATCTTGCTGTTGTTGTTGTCGTGGTACCCTGGCTAAAAGACTCCAGGGATCATCCAAACAGCCGAAGTACTTGAACACTACGGTACAAATGCATCAATTGGGGATGAGAACATGACGTGTGTGACCGTTCTTGATTACCCCGCCACATGGGCAGCCACACTCCGACTTCGGGGGAACTGTCAATATCAAAATAGGGGAGCTATTTTGGATCAGAGGGAAAGGTCGGACTGACTGCACTCCCACGGGGTGAGTTTCTACACTTGCCCTTTCTCATCCGGCAGGGAGTGGTTTTTGGTGAGGAGTAAGAACAGAACGTTACACCGGTTTACCTAACGTGGTCCATTTCTGACAGACTGTCCACGTTCGACCTGTTGTCGCTCTGGAGTCTGTCTGAGTTTGTCTCTTTGTGGGTCACAGAAGGTGTAAGGAAGGGAAAGTTTTTTTTTTTTTCTTTTATATCATTGTCATGTGTTGTGTATTATGTGTAGTGTTAATTATGTGTGTGTGTGTGTGTGTGTGTGTGTGTGTGCGTGTGTGTGTGTGAGTAATGTGTGTGTTGTGTGTTGTGTGTGTGTGTGTGTGTGTGTGTGTGTGTGTGTGTGTGTGTGTGTGTGTGTGTGTGTGTTTAGTACCACTTTTGTTTCTCTGGTTTCACATCTGTCATGCATTGCAGATCATGCTCGTTTGTCAACTTTCCTTTATTCTGTCTGCACCTTTTTCTGTTTCTTTCTCTGCTGTCTGCCTGTCTGTCTGCCTGCCTGTCTGTCTGCCTGCCTATCTGTCTGTCTGTCTGTCTGTCTCTCCATCATTTATTCCACCACACTATGATACACACACCCTAGTCCTGTTATTTTACATCTTCCACTAGTGTGTCTGGAACAGAGATGAGAATCTGAAGTAAACATCATCATCGTCATCATCGCCATCAGCAGCAGCAACAGCAGCAATAGCAACAGCAAGCATCTTTTATTTTTTTTTAATATAATTCAGGCTGCGTTTCAGTATTCATGCTCATTAAGCAAAATCTAAAATGATTTCGAAGTGCATAACACGCGACAACTTCATGAAACAAGCACGTGAAAACAAACAAATATTGGACTTTCAGGACTCCATTGTTGTATTAGAGTGACTATGACACAGCAGCAGCAGCAGCAGCCTACAACCCATATCACTATCCACGTGGCAGCGTATTAGACGATTCCTCTCTCTTCTCTCTCTCTCTCATTGTTATTTTCTCTTTTTTTTTTTTTATTTTTTTTTGTTTGTTTATTATATATTATTTTTTTTTTCATTTCTCTTCTATTTTCATTTGATGTTCCATTATGATTGCATGACCGCTTTGTTTGCTTGTTTGCTTTCTTACATTATTTCATTTCACTGCATATTGCAGTCCCACTCAGGGCGAGGACTGGATGTAAAAAAGCATGTCAGTGCTTACTATTATCCTCGTAAATAAAGAATTTTGTCTTGTCTTGTCTTGTCTCTGTTATCCAGGTTTTGCTCGGTCTACGGGCAATAGGCAATGCCGGACAGGCAAAACGAATGACGGAAGTCTTGGACGCTTGCCTTAAGAGGAAGAATAACCCCTTGGACGTCCGTGTGACGGCAGCACAAGCGTTTCGACGTATGCCCTGTGACGTATCTGTAGGTTACTCCCTCTCTCTCTCCTCTCTCTGTATGTATGTATGTATGTATGTAGTTGTATGTATGTATGTATGTATGTAGTATGTGTATGTATGTATGTATGTATGTATGTATGTTGTGTTGCGTGCATGCGTACCTAGTGCGCGCGCGTGTGTGTTTGTGTGTGTATATCTGTGTGCGTGTTTGCATGTAAGTGTGTGTGTGTGTGTGCGTGCAGCGCGCGCGCGCGCGTGTGTGTGTATGTCTATGTGTAACAGAGAGAGAGAGAAGAGAGAGAGAGAGAGAGAGAGAGAGAGAGAGAGAGAAGAGAGAGAGAGAGATGTATTCACTTCATCAAGTGGAAAGTGAACAATATGCTTATACCTAAAACCGTATTCACCTTGAAGAAGAAAAAGGTGCAAACTGCAGCTTGCAGATGGTGGAGAAACCCACCTTGCAAATAGAGGAGACAGCACGTGAAACCCCTACGACTCTTTCTACCAATTACAAAGAAGCTTACAAAGTTTGGCGAATCACACAGTCCAACATATTTGTCAATATTTGTTTAACAGAGGATACAGAATGAAAAAAAAAGAAAAGAAAAGAAAAGGAAAAAGAAAAAAGAGACGAAAGTTAAAACTGTCTCGTTTCTAGTCCAACTTATTCTGTTAAAAATTCACATCTTCTTCGAAAGAAACCAGATCAATGTTGTCTTTTAAGACCTCAACCGTAGAGGGGACATCTTTCCTAATTGCGTTCAGTCATGATGTTTTCTCTAGGCACCAATGATAAGCTTCATAGAATGGTAGGAAGCACTTCGTAGTTTTCATTCCCGTAGGACTAAGGATCGGTGTCAGGAGAGAGGACAGGAGAAGACGTGAAGGTGGGGAAAAATGAGGAAACGTAGGGGAGGGGGTGGGGGAGGAGGTTGGAGCGTATTGGGCTGTATTTCAGAAAATTTGCCTTTTCTTGCGATATGAAGAGAGAAGAAAAAGGTTATCTTTTAAGTACAGTTGTCAGTTGTCTCCCTTGATTCATCTTCTTCTTCTTCTTCTTCTTCTTCTTTTCTTCTTCTTCTCTCCTCCTCCTCCTCCTCCTCCTCCTCTTCTTCCTCTTCTTCTTCTTCTTCTTCTTCTTCTTCTTCTTCTTCTTCTTCTTCTTCTTCTTCTTCTTCTCCAACAGAGAGACAGAGTACAAGGTCTCTTCGAAGACGTCTCGGAGCACACGGAGCTAAGAATAGCGTCGTATCTGACCGTCATGCAATGTGCCCGAGGGTCCCACTTCCTGAGACTTCAGCGCTACCCTGGCGGCGGAAGCCAACACGCAAGTGGTCTCCTTTGTGGTCTCGCACTTGCGGACCTTGAAAGAGAGCGGTGAAGAGTTCCAGGAGGAGGCGGAACGGGTTCTGGAACAGGTGGACTGGACGTCAGAACAGCTGGGTAGACTGCAGCTTTCAAGACATCTGGCAGGTATGACGTAATGCATTACAGTACAATGCGATACAACAAAATACAATAAATGCAAGATCATACAGAACAGTTTAGTTTAGTGTAAACAATACGATACAGTACTGTACAGTATACTACAAGAAGACTATAACAAACAATACACTACAATACAGCACAGTGAAAAACAATGCAACACAGTACAATACAATAGAAAACAATACAATACACTACAGTACAATAAAAAATACAATGCAATGCAATGCAGTGCAATGCAATGCAAAGCAATGCAATACAAGAGAATGCAATGCAAAGCAAAGTAATGCAAGACAATGGAATGCAAAGCAATGCAATGCAAGATAACGCAATACAAGACAATGTAACGCAAGATAATGCAATGCAAAGCAAAGTAACGCAAGACAATGCAATGCAAAGCAAAGTAATGCAAGACAATGCAATGCAATTCAAATCAATGCAATGCAAGACAATGCAATGCGAAGCAATGCAATGTAAGACAATGCAATGCAAGGCAAGGAAATGCAATGCAAAGCAATGCAACACAATACAACACAGTGTAGTGCAATACGATGTAATAATCATTATATCATACCGTGGCATACGACAAATACAATTTAATGCAGCACAATATGAAAGTAGAACACAGTCTAATTCATTACACTATGACAGAGTAAAACAGCATGCAATGCAACGCTACGCGATGTAGTGTCGTGCAGTACAATATGACACAATGAAATGCAACACAACGGTATGTAATGCCGAACGCGACAGAATGCAATGCAATTCATTGCAGAACACTACAGTACACTACACTACAGTACACTACGCTACACTACGTTGCATTGCACAATACTACACGACACTGCACCGCACTGCACTGCACAACGCTACACTGCACTACACTACACTACACTACACTACACTACACTACACTACACTACACTACACTACACTACACTACACTACACTGCACCGCACTACACTACACTACACTGCACCGCACTACACTACACTACATTGCATTGCACAATACTACACACTACACTACACTACACTACATATACACTACACTATCACTACACTACACTACACTAAAAAATAATTCTTTGATAGTTTTAGCGGCGAGAGGTGAATGGTATTATCAATAGATACACAGATACGGAATCGAACGCATATTGATACGGTACACTAACACAGTTTGTCGCAGCTCAATATACCAAACTTGCTGAACAATACTTTGCTGTTGGTCAGTTACATTTTTCGTTCAGTAGTAAGTGCAATATGAACGGATACATTTTAGGCCTGAATTTAATTTTTCTTTCTTTTCTCGGGGAGATCCTCTTGCCAAATCATACATAAACAGATTGTATTAATTCTTAACTAAACTTTATTGTTTGTTCAGCGTATACTGTGACCTTATCTTGTAGAGAGAGAGAGAGAGAGAGAGAGAGAGAGAGAGAGAGAGAGAGAGATTATATAACATGTCACACGTATTCATTTCAGGGCATTGTGTTCTGTACACTTAAAACTCTTGAACTTCATTTCTATTATTTATTTATCCATTCATTCATTCCTTCCTTACTTCATTTATATATTTACTTATTTGTTTATTTATTTATTCATCCAGTTACTTATTTATTCTCTATGTCACTTGGTAGGTGTTCTTGTGATCATGTATTCGCTTTCGCTCATCATTAAGTAAAAATATTTGCAGCTGCCGATATATCGTTAAAGAAAAAAAACCATAGGGCCAAAATGTAGCAGTAATATTAGTACGTTTTTTTTTGGTGTTGTTTTTGTTTTTGTTTGTTTTTGTTGTTTGTTTTTTTTTTGTCGGTACACAGCGCAAGGTACAGCGAGTAATGGCGATCCAAGGTCAAAGGGAAATAAATCACTACCAGTGCGCGATTGTAAACTCGTTTGTTTCCCTTATACCGTCAGTCCATAGGTCCAGGATGTGTCGCAGACGCTCGAGCCATTCAAACCTGTATGGTAACCAATCTGATAACGTTGGATGTTTGTCGGGCTTCCCAAATGTTATTATTATTATATTGGGTATTTATATAGCGCCTATCCTCGGTCACAGACCAAGCTCTAAGCGCTTTACAATAAACACACTACCTCACTCACTCAGCGGGCTGCCTACCCAGGTAGCCTACTGGTGCTCATTCGGTCGTTTCCCGTACCATTCAAATATCAGTCACTCATTTTCATTTATCTCATTTATTCCTCCAGTTTCTCACATAGGATGCATGCGATGTTTATACGTGTCCTCCATTTCCACCGGTACACGATGGCACACGATAACAGTATGTGACAATTTTTGTGGCTTGGTAAGAAATACCAGGCGGCTATCTTCAATCTACATCAAGTTTGCCAGGGCAGCGGGGAACCCCCCTGTTCTTTTCGATTTTCAACTGCCGTGGGTTCTTTAACGTGTGCAGGGGGCCAGGAAGGCACACGGGTCCGACTCGCTTATGGTCCCCATCCGATGGACTTGACCTTCAGTTCGATTTGTCATTCAAACTGGGAAAGAAAGGGCGAGAAAGGCAGGGCTCGAACCCACGCACTTCTCACACGTTGGATTGGCAGGCGAACGTCTTAACCACTCTGCCACCTTTCTTTTCGGCCCAGTCGCGCTGTTGGTCATTTCAACTTGCCGGATGCTTGCACTCTCTGGGACTTTTATTACCATTAAGTTCATGCAAGAGTCTACCACTAAGAGAAACTAAGTTTAAGAAACATCATAGCAGCTTCGCACACACACACACACACACACACACACACACACACACACACACACACACACACACACACACACACACACATCCATTTTAACCACTCGCTGTATAATGTATATTTGATTATTGTAGGTTTTTTCTTAACCACTAAAAGCACACACACACGCGCGCACACACACCACACACACACACACACACACACACACACACACACACACAACACACACGCGCGCGCGCGCGCGCACACACACACACACACACACACACACACACACACACACACACACACACACACACACACACATGCTGGAAAGGCCCAACGGAATTTGGAACAACGCAGCCCGTCCTATCTTCAGCTCTTTCAAGTTCACACACGTAGATTGACTTTTCCCATTCTCTTCATTGGCCACCGATTTCAAAGAGAATCGATAACAAATTTTCAACTTTGACAATTGTCGTTATTTCGGTGACTGCTCCTTCCTACTTAGCCGAGTACCTTCAAGTGTACGCCCCTGTGCATCGGCTGTACTGGGTATCGGGAGGCCGAAAGTTACCCAGCGCTAAAGTCAACAAGATGCAAAGCATAAAAACGTACTCCCAGTTTATCTGGAATACGCGTGAGATATTCCATAAAGAGGAAAAACGTTATGGGCCGTTATAGCCGTTAGTAACGGATATAACGGTAAAACAAAACATCGGGCATCATCCGTGACCCATAATGAACATACGTACAAATTTTCAGAAAGAAGGGCCAAATACTTTCTGAGATATTCCATAAAGAAGAAAAACCGTTATGGGCCGTTATAGCTGTTAGTAACGGATATAACGGTAAAATAACACATCGGGCATCATCTGTGACCCATAATGAACATACGTACAAATTTTTAGAAGGATGGGCCAAGTACTTTCTGAGATATTCCATTAAGAAGAAAAACCGTTATGGGCCGTTATAGCCGTTAGTAATGGCTTTAACTTTAAAATAAAACATCGTGCATCATCTGTGACCCATAATAAACATACCTACAGATTTTCAGAAAGATTGGCCCAGTAGTTTTGTCTGGAGCGAGTGGAACACATTTTGACCACGGACGGACACACACACACACACACACACACACACACACACACACACACACACACACACACACACACACACACACACACACACACAGCATTTCTTCGTTCCCATTGTAAAGTACTCCCTGTTCTATAAGAACTGGGAGTACAAAAACACGCAGCATAGATCATTTCTTATCAAATTCCCTCTGAATGGAACAAAGTGCTTGTATCACTATGGCATTCAGATTCAGCGCCTTTGGCCTTAAAATAAGTACCGTTCCAAGACGTTTTGAGTTCCCAAGTACAATCATGACGACAGAATAAGGGAGAAGTCAGTTTATTTAAACGAAACCGCTGAAATCAGGCAGAGCTTACGAATGGCGCGAAGTTGTCTTCCCAAACGTGCGGGATTTATTTTTCTTGACCGGTGCGAGACGAGGAGTACGTCTGGCAGTGTGATGCTTTGAGCTAACGGTTAGCTGTTGTGAACTTACACTGTGCAACAGGTAACTCGGAAAATGTGTAGACGTTCGGTTCATCTCCCCAAAGGGCTAATTCTCTTCTCGCTCCTTTTTTCTTTTTTCCTGTGGCAAGCGTGGCTAAACTTCCATCGGTGTCCTGTTTATGCACTCCCACACATAAGAGTTCTCACAGCGGCAGCAGCTATCATCTCCCAGTTCCATGTTATCAGCTTGTTTAGTGGGTATATTATGTGTATGTGTTTGGGTGCGTGCGCACGTGCATGTTTTCTTGCGTATGTGGGTGTGTGCATGCGCGTGTGTGTGCACATAATGTAGGAGGGAAGGGATGAAAGTGGTGGGGGTGTGGGGGGAGAGGAGTGTGGGCGTAGGACGGAATCTGGTGCAGAGTTTGTGGAGATGTTTTGTGTTTTATTTTGTTGAGCGATTTGAGCAGATTAACTGAATGATTTACTGTATCAATGCTCATCATGATCATGACCGTCGTTGTCGTCGTCGTCGTCGTCATCATCATCATCATCATCATCATCATCATCATCATCGTCATCATCATCGTGAGTGATAGTAGCAGCAGCAGTATTAGTAGTAAGAAGAGGAGGAGAAGCAGCAGCAGCAGCAGCAGTAGTAGTAGTAGTAGTAGTAGTGGTGTGGTGGTGGTGGTGATGTGGTGGTGGTGGTGGTGATGGTGGTGGTGGTGGTGATGGTAGTGGTAGTCATGGTGATGGTGGTGGTAGCAGCAGCAGCAGCAGCGGTAGTAGTAGTAGCAGTAGTAGTTGTAGTAGTAGTAATGGTGGAAATGGTGGTAGTAGTAGTAGTAGCAGTAGTAGTAGTAGCAGTTGTTGTTGTTGTTGTCGTGGTGGTGGTGGTGGTGCAGTAGTAGTAGTAGTAGTAGTTGTTGTTGTTGTTGTATTAATCGTGAAACCTATTTCTACAGGTTCCTTATGGTCAGACCATGCTAAGGTGGTATCCAACCTTATATGGCCCTCGAAAGACCCACCCTCCTCCTCCACCTCCTCCTCCACCTCCTCCTCCACCTTCTCCTGGCTTCCACGGTCGCTCAGCGCCAATCTGACCTTGAACCTCTGGGGGCGAGCCTTTGACCTGGCGGAGGTCGGAGTCAGGGGTGAAGGTCTAGAGGTCATGATGAGGGAGGTGCTGATGCCCATGACTGGACTGAAGAAACATTTTGTGGGTCCCAAAAAGGTCAGTGCTTTCTGTAGTAGTAGCAGCAGCAGCAGCAGCAGCAGTAGTAGTAGTAGTAGTAGTAGTAGTAGCAGCAGCAGCAGCAGTAGTAGGCGTAGTAATATTAGTTGTTGTTGTTGTAGTTGTCGTTGTTGTTGCTGATGTTGCTGTTGCTGTTATTATTGTTATTATTTCGTTTTATTTTACTGTCTATGCGTTTGCCAGTTGCGAAATGTCAATCTTACCTGGTTTTTTATGTAAGATATGTAGCTTGTTTATCTTGTTGTTTTTTTTCTATAGTGTCTGTGCTTATGTTCATTGTGAGAGCTTATTTGTGCCTTTGTCGTGACTTTAGTGTCAATGACTTTGTTCAATGTTAGATGTTATTTGCGCCTTTTTCTGACCTTATTGTCTGCGTGTGCGTTCATGGCGAGAGCTTATTTGTGCTTTTTTGTTGTTGTTAGTGTCCATGACTTCTTAAATTGTACGAGTTTTTTTCTTTCGAGGCTTTTTTGTTACTCTTGATTCTTCGAGTTTGTTCGCTGGGGTGCAATAATTTCTCTGATTCTGTTGTTGTTGCTGACAATGGAGTATGGATTATCTTACTTGCCACTATTTGCATACCGGCAGCTTTAATATAGCTCAACTGTCTTTATCTCCCTGAATGAGATTTTTATATGCGTCTCTTTTTTTTTTTTCGTCTTTATGTTGGCAAACCTGACTGTTCAAAGACTACAACGCCATTCCTAACGAAACTAGTTGGAAAGCTGGAACATGGCAGATGACGAATCCATTACAATTTAGCACGGATCCATGATCAGATTTGTATCGAGAGTCGGGACTAGGTTCCGTCAGTATACTTACGCAAAAAAACCAAAAAAACCAACCAACCAAACAAACAAAAAAACAAACAAACAAAAAATCCGATTTTGAAGGAATCTTAGTGAAAAGATAGAATAAGGTCTAAGAGTAAAATCATCAAATGGTTCGACGTTAGAAAGGAGTGTGCCGTACAAACTGCTTTTTCAGTTTGCTTTCAAGGTTGTTTAGTTGCATTCTTTGCGTTTCTCTGTTCTCAGCGCCAAGAACAGCTGAACAAGGTCAAGGCCTCTGTGTATGCCCGCCTTCTGGGACACGACCTGGCTTTCTACCACTTCACCGGAACCGGAAACGCCATGCAGCAGCTGACTTCCGGGAAGTTCTTCAATCTGGAGGCGCTCGTGTCCAAAATAGTTGCAGAAGGCAAAGCCCAATATTCTCAGAGTCTGGTGAGTTAGACCGTGTTTAACTTGTTTGTTTGTTTGTTTTGTGGTCAGATCTGAAGTTTAATGGTCTCTTGCCGCTTCTTTTTTTTTTTTTTTTTTTTTTAAAATTAAAGACGTTTATTTTTATATCAAATCTGTAGTTTAACGGTTCGTCGCCGCTGTCTGTCTCTTTGTTTGTCTTGTTGTCAGATCTGTTGTTTTATTGTCCCTCGCCGCTCTTCTTTTTTTTTTCACCCATCAGGTTTGCATATTAGCTGCCCCACGCCACCTCTTTGTATACTTACTTGGCCCGTGGTCAGATCTGTAAACTAACAGTCGCACGCCACTCTGTTTCATTGTTTTGCTTTCAGATGTGGATTTTTGCAGTCCCACGCCGTTCTTGGTTTTGTTGTTGAATCATTAGTTCTATAGTCCCATGCCCTCTTATGACACTATCTTTTTTCTGCAAAGGCTTTTTTTTTTTTTTTTTTTACCTGCGTCTGTAGTTTTGTCTGTTTATCAGCAAGATGATACAAAAACTACTGAACCGATTTAAAAGAAGATTGGTGAAAAAAAAGGAATATGGTCCAAACAGGAATCCATTATATTTTGGTGCGGATCTGTGGTGCTTATCTGGATCAAAAAACGGATCTAATATCCGCTGGACTTTGGTAGAGGTCTACGCTTTTCCGAATACCCTTCTACGTGTCCTCTTGTTTTCTGTGGTCGACCGGAATATCCCGTTTTAACCTTTTCCATTTCGCCATAGCCCGTGTCGTCCTCAAGTGAAAGCAGATGTTCATAGAGTCATTTTTGCCTACCCACCCCCCCCCCCATCCCCCGTCCACGCCTCCTCCTCCTCTCTCTTTCTCTCCCTCTCTCTCTCAGTCGCTCTCCCCTCCCTCCCCCCCCCCTCTCTCTGTCTTTGCCTTGTGTGTCTGTCGGTGTGTCTATCTGTCTGTCTGTCTCTCTCTCCCCCCCCCCCCCCCCCCCTCTCTCTCTCTCTCTCTCTCTCTGTGGAAAAGATCTTCAATGTCGATACTCATAGTGTCCCAGTTCTGGTTTCTTTAGTGTGAAAACCATTCAGTGATTCAGACAATGAAGATGTCTGAGCTGTGCGGATGAACAGCTCACTCAATACAACTGCAGTGCACATGATCATGCGTCAGTGAAACTGAGCAAAGTCGTTGCTGTGATGCGCCAAACTCTGTTCTCAGTCGTCAGTGAAACTGAGCAAGGTCGTTGCTGTGATGCGCCAAACTCTGTTCTCAGTCTGACAAGCCTCTGGCAGGAAGCGCGATCACTTCTACGACACGTGTACGAAGCGACCTGACTACCTCGCGGAGGTGGGATGGGGGGAGAGGGGAGGGTTGAAATGACTCGAGTGTAAAGCAGGGGATGAAAAGTGAATAAATGAGAAAATGATTACATAAATAACAAATAGATTAATAGATTAAAGAAAGAAAGAAAGAAAGAAAGAAAGAAAGAGAGGCTGAAATAAAGTAAAGACAGAAAGAAAGACGGAAAAAGGAAGAAAGAAAGAAAGACAGACAGAAAGACAGACAGAAAGAGAGGCTGAAATAAAGTAAAGAAAGAAAGAAAGACGGAAAAAAGGAAGAAAGAAAGAAGACAGAAAGAAGAAAAAAGTGAAAAAGAAAGAAAGAAAGAAAGACGGAAGAAAGAAAGAAAGAAAGACGGAAAAAAAGAAGAAAGAAAGAAAGAAAAAGACAGAAAGATAGAAAGAAGCAAGAAAGTGAACAAAGTAAGGAAAGACAGAAGAAAGAAAGAAAGAAAGAAAGAAAGAGAGAAAAAGTGAAGAAAGAAAGACAGAAAAAAGAACGACAGAAGAAAGAAAGAAAGAAAGACAAAAAGAAACAAGATGCGAAGCATATAAACGTACTCTCAGTTTTCCAAACCGCTTATAAATCGGCCAAGTGCTTTGTGAGATAAGAAATAAAGGCAAAATAACGGTTTTAACGGTTATTTAACCGATGTACACTTTTGAAACTGGTATTTTAGTCGTCACTGGGCTAAAGCCTGTGTACATACCAAATTTCATCCAAATCGGACAATATGTCAAGAATAACGGTTTTTAACGGTCAGATTTTGAAACACTACATGGAAGTGCCATTTGTGTGTGATGACCTTCTATATACAAAATTTCATTAAAACCCACCAGTATATAAAAAATAACGGCAAAATAACGGTTTAACGGTTATATAACCGATATACACTTTTGAAACCGGTATTTTAGTCCTCACTGGGCTAAAGCCTGTGTACATATCAAATTTCATCCAAATCGGACAATATGTCAAGAATAACGGTTTTTAACGGTCAAATTTTGAAACACTATATAGAAGTGCCATTTGTGTGTGATAACCTTTCTATATACCAAATTTAATTAAAATCCACCTATATATAAGAAATAACGGCAGAATAACGGTTTTTAACGGTTGTTTAATCCATTTTCAGCATTACATCACTTACATATGGACAGAGGCTCCGATTTGTCACAAGATCATCCAAACCGCTTATAAATTGGCCAAGTACTTTCTGAGATATTCCATAAAGAAGAAAAACCGTTACAGGCCGTTACAACCGTTAGTAACGGCTATAACGGGGTAAACTAAAACATCAGGCATCATCCGTGACCCATAATGAACATACCTGCTAATTTTCATAAAGGTCGGCCAAGTACTTTCTGAGATATTCCATAAAGAAGAAAAACCGTTACAGGCCGTTACAGCCGTTAGTAACGGTTATAACGGGAAACTAAAACATCGGGCATTATTCGTGACCCATAATGAACATACCTACAAATTTTCAGAAAGATCGGCCAAGTACTTTCTGAGATATTCCATAAAGAAGAAAAACCGTTACAGGCTGTTACAGCCGTTAGTAACGGCTATAACGAGGTAAACTAAAACATCGGGCATCATCCGTGACCCATAATGAACGTACCTGCTCATTTTTACAAAGATCGGCTAAGTACTTTCTGAGATATTCTGTAAAGAAGAAAAACCGTTACAGGCCATTACAGCCGTTAGTAACGGCTATAGCGGTAAACTAAAACATCGGGCATCATCCGTGGCCCATAATGAACATACCTACAAATTTTCAGAAAGATCGGCCCAGTAGTTTTGTCTGGAGCGAGTGGAACACATTTTGACCACGGACACACAGACAAACAGACAGACACACAGACAGCATTTCTTCGTTCCCATTCTAAAGTACTCCCTGTTCTGTAAGAACTGGGAGTACAAAAAGGAAGAAGGAAAGAAAGAAAAAAAAAAGAAAAAAAGAAAAGTTTAAAAAAAAGAAAGCACGAAAGACTGACAGACAGAGAGAAAGACAAGGACAACAGAGAGGCTGAAATATAAATAGAAAGGTCTACATGGAACCTAAGCTGACAGACCAGTATGACGAAGATATTTGTGGGCATTCATTCTAACCACAGATTAAATGACGTAGCATGCATATGCATTTGTGAATTTGAATCCTTTTCTTTCTTTTTTTCAGGCTATGTATGGCATGTACAATTATTTGGAATGTTTTCAGGGCTTTTACAATTAAATGAACGCATTGATTGTAGGATACTTCAGTGTGTGTGTGTGTGTGTGTGTGTGTGTGTGTGTGTGCGTGTGTGCGTGCGTGCGTGCGTGCGTGCGTGCGTGCGTGCGTGTGTGTGTGTGTTTGTTTGTGTGTGTGTGTGTGTGTATTTGTGTGTGTATATGCGTGCGTGCGTGTTGTGTGCGTGCATACGTGCGCACGTACATACGTACAGGCGTGCGTGCAAGCGCATGCACATGTTTGTGTGTGAGTGTGTGCGCACGCACGCATTCTCCATTGTTATGTTTAGGTCTGTCCAGTAATAGATCTCTCTCTCTCTCTCTCTCTCTCTCTCTCTCTCTCTCTCTCTCTCTCTCTCTCTCTGTGTCAGGTGCTGGCAGACCAGAAGGCGACAGTGGCGACCTCAAGCGGACTTCCCCTCACAGTGTCTCTCACCAGTTCCATGTCATCGCAGCTACAGGTCTCGGGTACGGTGGATCTTCGCCAGATCTTCGCCAAGCCAAGGTCCCTTCACATTGATGGG
>CM065731.1:59539613-59552113 GCA_033310375.1 Conus canariensis
TTGAGAAAATTTAATCTTTGTCTAGCTTTACTTATTATGTGTTCAATATGATATCGCCACTTTAACTTAGGGGTTAAATAGACTCCTAAAAATTTTACAGCTTTTGAATATTTAAGAGTGTTGCCTTTTATAACAAGCTGAGGAGGATGCTTTGGAGTATCACCATTAATAAAAAGCATTAATTGTGTCTTTTCTCTGAAAGTTCTAAACCATTTTCTTTCATGTATAAATCTAACTTATCTAGCTCGACTTGGTATAGCTTTTGAACATGTGTTATAACTCTCTTATTTGTTTGTTTTCTGACGTTTGTATTCATCCATATAGCAATGTCATCAGCATATTGAACGAGATGGATATTGTTAGATGGAACGTTTGGGAGATCATGAATAAGAATAGTAAAAAGAATTGGAGCAATGATAGATCCTTGAGGAATTCCAATATCAATGTCCTTGAATGACGACTGTGTGGGGAGGGTGTGTGCGTGAGTGTGTGTGTGTGTGTGGGGGTGGGGGGGGGGGGGTGAAGCACATGAAAGTAACAGCATGATGATTTATATGAGGGACCTGCGCATAAATACCATATGTTGATTCCGATGGCTTGGATGTCTGCTCCAGATTTTCACGCGTTTCTTTCTAAACAAAATGGAACCGCTATTTTCCCCGCAGATGCTTTGGCGAGAACCCCGGCAAGGAACCAGATCCATTACAGGTGTGACGTCGAGTTCAAGTCATCGGCTGCCTTCGTGTCCATCGACGCACGTGCTGACGTCAGACAGATGCAGACGCTACTGACGCGCGTCACCGTCGTCCACGACATTCCTGTCCTGTTGCCCACAGATACCGTTTCCATGGTGACCAAGCTGGCTAGGCGGAGACAGACGAAGTACTGGAACGGCTTCTTGCAGTCGTGAGTCGTGTCCGACATGCTGTGTGAACATGAATCATTGATGAATGATTATCTATATGTATGTTCCATTGGTTGATTAGCTAGCTGGATGATTGATCGGTTGGTTGGCTGGTCGCTTGCAAAAGTTCAGCTTATTTGCTAGATGGGTTTTCAGCCATTTTCATGTGGACAAAGGCACAAAACTAACTATTTACCAGCCTTTAACAACCTCACCGCGGCTATTTATGATGAGCGTCAACAATAAGTTACATGCCAAGTAACGTTTTGTCCGGAACAAGAGTATTTACAGAGAGAGAGAGAGAGAGAGAGAGAGAGAGAGAGAGAGAGAGAGAGAGAGAGCGAGAGAGAGCTCCCTTGCTCTGCCTTGCAGTGCCTACATAAACTACTAAAGTGAAATGCGCACGTGCCGTGGTTCCAGACAAAGCACTTCCTGACGGAGGCATTGGAGGCACTGCAGGAAATCCTGGTATAGCAGTAATATCAATATTACAATGTGACATAAAGTCAGATGTGTAGTTTCTAACTGGTTGAGAGAGAGAGAGAGAGAGAGAGAGAGAGAGAGAGAGAGAGAGAGTACTTCATTTCAACAATAACATAATAACAGCAGTCCAAAGCTGGGATGTTAACTCAGAATTAAATGTTAACGAGAACTGGATTTGTAAGGTCTCAGTTATTGTCTGGATATGTTTTTTTTTTTTTTAATTGACAGTTCAACGATTTGATCACTGGTACTATTTTGAGAGAGAGAAGAGAGAGAGAGAGAGAGAGAGAAAAGAGAGAGAGAGACAGACAGACAGACAGACAGACAGACATTCAGACAGACAGACAGAGGGAGAGAAGGAGAGGGGAGAGAGAGAGAGAGAGAGAGAGAGAGAGAGAGAGAGAGAGAGAGAGAACCGACAGAGAGAGACAGAGAAGAAAGAAAGAAGAGAGAGAGAGAGAGAGAGAGAGAGAGAGAGCTCTGCCACAAGTCACTGATATCCGAAGACGTCTCCTGATAATCAATTATGTCACAGGTCATTGCAGTCCAAAGCTTACCCCCAGCACAACTTGGAGCTGAAGCTCAACGCAGAACTCCAGCCGACGAACAGCCGCGTGAAGATGTATTACGAATACGGCACGGACCCCGGTGCCAGCGGAAATTACGTGGCTCTGACGTCAAAGATGCGTCATGACGTCCAGAGCTTAGGCAACGTCATTCTAGCGGTTGTGATGACCGCTGAAATACCATCGGAAGTAGGTGACATACCCGTCTACTTTGTTGGAGTTTGATGATGATGATAACAGTAATAATAATTACAATAATGATGATGATGATAATAACAATAATAACAAAACAACAAGAACAGGAAGAAGAAGAAGAACAACAACGATGGTATGATGATGATGATGATGATGATGATAATGATGATGATGATGATGGTAAAGCGCAGTATATCGTAAACAATAAACAAAAAAGGCAACATTCCTTGTTACTTTCCTTGCAGTATACTGCATTAGCAACTCAGCGTAATGAATTCAAACACATTCAGACTACTTCACTGCCTATTGCCTCCCCCCACCCCCACCCCACCTCCCCAAACTTCACACCAAAGTCCCATCCAATCTTTTCAATTGCCACCCAGTACACAAAGTTTGTCACACAATCCAGGGACACGCTTGTCGAAACAGTTTTCTAGCTAACTTTAAACGCGGACAGAGACAAGTCACCTCACAGACTTGATGGCTGTAAGTTCCAACTGTTCAGAGTTAACAAACTAAAGCTGCCTTCGCGCAGAGTTTTCATTGTGCTTCTTTGAAGCGGAGCCGTCAATTTGAGCAATGTGGCAAACGGCAAAACGTGCTCTGTGACGAGCGAGGCCCGTCTTGAAAATAGAAAACTAGTGTGGTAATGCTATGAGCTGACAATAGATGTCCATTTGTAATTATCATTATAATTATTACTATTATATTTCATCACCAGTGGTAGTAGTAGTAGTAGTAGTAGTAGTAGCTGCAATAGTAGTAGTTGTAGTCGTAGTAAAAGTAGTGGTAGTTGTAGTAGTAGTAGCATTAGCATTAGTGGTGGTGGTGGTGGTAGTGGTAGCAGTAGCAGCAGCAGTAGTAGTAGTTGTTGCTGTTGTAGTTGTAGTAGTAGTAGTACTTATAGTAGCAGTAGACGTAGTAGTAGCAGTAGTGGTGGTGGTGAGCAGCTGCAGCTATTTAGGTCAGTAAATGGAATGCAATATCTTTTCGTGAATCCAGCATCTGCTTTAACACTGCAAGAAATCCGTGTATGGGGAAGAGGAGGGGGTGTGCTTTGTAAGAGAGAGAGAGAGAGAGAGAGAGAGAGAGAGAGAGAGAGAGAGAGGTAACGCGAAAACTTGATATTCAATGACACAGTACGTCCGTTGCCTTGATTGTTCAAAGCTAAAGAATACACGAGTTTTCAACCCATAATAAAACCTGTTTATGAAGTTTATTTCTGTCTTAGACAGTGTCTAGGGACTTGAGAGCGGGATGCGTCAGTGAATGGACCCACACACCCTTTCTTTCCTTTGTCACTCCACCTCTCCTCACTTTCCTCAGCCCCCACCTCACCCCACACCCGTTCCCTCTCCAGATGCCCTACTTCTTAAAAACACACACGATATATATAATCAGCACTATCAGTATCGCTGTTATTATCATTTTTGAATAATTTGCCTTTTTGCATGGCAAGCGCTGATATGTTAATGCTGATGCTGGTGCTGTCTTCAGAACGTGAATGTTGAGGTGAAGGCCAGTCACAGCCACAACGTCCAAGGACTGGAGTCCAAGGTGAGCATCAATTATGGAGACGATCAACAGACCAAGGCTAGCCTCATTCTCATCAACAAGAGCACCGACTACCTGATGATAGTCGGGAAGGCAACGTTGCTGCTCCCTCAGTCGCCAAACCGCTTTCGTCGAGGTAGGAAGAGGAGGAGAAAGTCCAATAAAATCCTTCCGGATTATCAGCTGCAGACCAAAATTCTCGAAAGCGACAACGAGTACAAAGTAACCACCGGTGCCTACGCCGGGGGGAGGAAGAGGGAGTTTATCGCCAGTATGACCATCAAGAAGCCCGTTTCGCTTAGACGAGTGCAGGTGTACTGCCAGGGTAACCCCTCCTCGAGAGTTTACCAAGAGTTTGAAGCTGAGTTCTCGCACAGCATGCATCCGCTGCTTGCTGACGTTCTAGAACAGGTCGTGTCAAGGCAATGGTCTGACGTTGATGTCACTAAGCCCCTCCGATTGCTGACTTCTGTGAAAGGAGCAAAAACGATGGTAGGTGATATGAAACAGGCCGAAGATTCAGGCGTCTATGACTTTACGACCTTGGCGTACAATACAGAGAAAGTGGAAAGCCTGTACTCCGATTTACAAAACATGGTAGACATTGAAGAAGACGAAACGGTGCATCCAAAAGTGGACATCAAGGGCGGGGTAGATGTGAAATCTACTTTCATTGATTTGGTGTCAGCTTCATGTAATTTTGCCCACACTTACACAGGATCCTGGCATACAACTGACATCATCCTTGACAATAACGGTGACAGCTATGCCTATGAGATGTCCGTCAAGGACAATGTAGCACAGTGGCTGGAACACAGCGGAGGTAAGGTCGTTGTCAGCACACCCATGAAGACACTGACAGCAGAATGGGCACATGAATACGACGGATCGAAGATCAGATCCACGTATTTAACCTCATGGAGTAAACGTCGGCAAGTCTTGATCAATCTCAGCGGACGTCTAGGACGCAGCAATCAAACCGAGGCCTTCTTCGGGGATATAATGCTGAAAACTCCTTGGAAAGCATTGAAGGATCTGCGCGCGTCCATCGCCCATGACACAGGGCCTGGGGTGCTTCGTTCCAAGTCGACATTCCGTCTAAATGACGTTGTACGAACGTCCCATCAAGTCACATTGGTCCACACCATCACGTTCACTGACGCGGGTCTGATGTTCGTGTCTCCATGGACGAGAAGAGTGACTGGCAGTATTGTCCTGCAGCACGCCTTCTACCCGATGACCAGCATCATGGAGCTGAGCTGGAGCCCACGTCACCGAGTGACCATCACAGGGTCAGCTGACATTGAAATGTGGGACGACGCAGA
The DNA here is from genome assembly GCA_033310375.1 of Conus canariensis. NCBI lineage: Eukaryota > Metazoa > Mollusca > Gastropoda > Neogastropoda > Conidae > Conus > Conus canariensis. Next base: position 59,544,641 of record CM065731.1, read on the forward strand.
AGTGTCATTGAACATCAAAACCACCGGGCAGGCTATGAAGAGAATATCTGCTGATATGTCCAACAAAATGTTCGGGGAAATCTGGTGTCTTTCGTGAAAGTACAGATTGGAAGCAGAAATACTTTCAGTGTGGAAAATGTTCTCCGTAGAAAAGACTTTGGAAAGATGAGATTACGAATGCTCTCTCCACTGGACAAGTTTCGTATCTTGGAAACAGGGTACCAGCTGGACGGAAGTCTGAGGAATCTCTCGGCTCAGGCTGACTTCAGGATTTACCCTCTTGTTAGGAAAATTGAAAGCTCCCTTGTTTGGTCTTATGATCAAAACTTTTCAGGCAAATTCCGCTTGGACACCCCACTCAAAGAATTTCCATACCTCCAAATTGTTACAACAAGTGAAACAAAGGGCTCATATCAATATTCGACTGTCACTCTTAAGTATCATCCGTCCAAGGTGTACGCACTAAGTTCAAAACACTCTTTAAAATCATTCGAAGAAATAGTAATATCCATCAAAGCACCTCACCCATCTTTTGACAGAGTCGTCATCAGGGTTCACCAGCAGAAACGTGAAAGTTCCAACGACATTTCCGTTAACATTTTATTGCCACAAGAGCAGACCATTGTTGTTGTGGGTCAGATTAAAGTCGACAGACAGGTGAACGGGAGATTTTCGTTACGTTCGCCCTTCTCTGGTTTTGAAACTTGTGAAGCATCTTTTGTTTATTCGTTTCTGGCAAACGAGCTGTCTTTTGCTGGAAATGTGACCACAGAGAAAAGAGCAGCAGGTAGCCATGTTGTTTTGTTGTCTGGAAACAATGTGGACCTCAACACGGACCCGACTGAATCCGAAGTCAGCAGTGTTGGAACATTTGGTCAGATCATGAATATTATCAGGTCATTACAAAAAGCCGATTTTGATCTCCAGACATCCGGCGCAAGTCAACCACAAGTGGAAAAGACTGAAGATTTCAAACTTGTAATGCTGTATGACCAGCAACAAAGCCGCTTGGTCAGTACATTTCAGCTTGATGTCGCAGAGGAAGCCATGCTTTTTTCGAACTTTACACAGAACAGTACTGAGGCCTTTCTTGCAGTAGCGGCCGGATACAAAGATCATTTAGTAATGAGTAACGCAACAATATCACTAAAACAATCAGAATCAGCACCATACCACACACATTCCCCAAAGAAACCGACACAGCTAACTAGGGACATCATGACCGTGGAAACACTAGATAAACCCCAAGACAGAACATGGCTGTCTGTGGGTGGTATAGCGTTTAACCTTGAAGTGCACGCCCCTTCTCTCCAACATGATCGGTTTGGTTTCCACACAGAGTTTCAGCGTAATGACGAATTGCCGAATTTTGATGAACATAGATATGCTTCATTACCATCCCACAGGGCACACATAAGTGGATGGGCAGGTCACTCTCAGAACTCTTATCATGCAGCGTCTTTCAACGTTTTAGAAAAGGTTGGTCCAGACCAGTTTGAAACGAACGTTGATATTAGAACAGTTTTTAACGAGACTGACCGCATGTCCTTTCAAGTCCACGGCAGTGACATGCCTGTCGGCTTTTCCGGAGACGTACAACTGTACATGAATGACAAACAGATCTTCAAAACGTATGTCAAGAACATGCATAATGGACGTGAAATCGGTTCTGCTGTTAGTTGGAAAACTCTCAACATTAGTAATGTCACTTTAGCGTTTTTGTGTGGCAGTTTTCAAGACAAAGTGACCGCTGATGTTTCTGCTTTTTACAATAATACATTCGGGCTGCATGGGCAGTACAATGACCGCCTTGAAGTTTCAGGCAAAAGGAAAATTTCTGTTGACTTTGGAATGAATTCTTTTGAAACAATAATGATCATGTTGTCAACTAACATCACCTTCAACGGCACTAAACCATCAGGTGACTTCTGTGTCATAACTAATTCCACAGTTTGGGGCAACCATGTAAACATGAGTTTTGCAGTCAACGAGCAGAGCTACTTAAGTGTCACAGGACGGCTGGCGCATCCAACCTCTCTACCCAAACAAGTCTCAGAAATACACTTCGCATACAAGGGAGTCCCAAGCAACTTTACATCTTCCATCTTTGTGAATCATTCGCAGCGCAGTCCGGTTGACATGCGAGTGAAGGTTGTTTATGTCTCTGTCTTTGACATGGAAACGGACATCATCTTGAAGAGCTCGTTGCCCCACGCTAACGATCTGAATCTGGCTGTGAAGAGCAGTGGCAACGTTCAGGGTGATCGCCGAGCCGTGATGACGGTGGGGTGGGCGCCCTACAAACGGATCACGGTGGATGTCCGGCACACGGTGCTTCCAACGTTTCTGGGAGTGACACATCACACTGACCTTCTCATCGTCACTCCTTTCCAACGTTTCCAGAACGGCCTCGTCAATGTCCGGCACAGCCAGAAACTGAACAAAATCGACGGCTCCGTGTCAGCCAAAGTGAACGGTCAGTCGGTCCTGGATGTGGGCGTGTTTTCCACGGACCCGTCAGCTCTAGGTGTTCAGCAGTCCCTGCTGGCCTTGTTTCAGCGAAATGCCTTCGTTCCAGAGAAGCCTTCACATCGCATGAACCTCTTCCTACAGTGGAACTTGACCAACCCCAACAGCAAACTTCACATGGTCACCGAATATCAAACTTCGGACGAAACGGAAAAAACGCGAGTGAAGAACCTAACTGTCACCATAACCCACCCTCGGAAAACACTGACCGTGACCTATTTGTCCAGGCAAGCACATGACGAGATCTCCGGCGAGGGCGAGCTGGCGTGGGATGAGAACCCAACAGCTGATAAGAAAATACACTACCATTACTCTTTCACTAACAAAACGACGCCTTCGGCGAGCACTTACCAAGGATATGGCACAGTGGGCACCCCGTTTCGCTCACTTCAAGCCAATGGCTCGTGGACTGCACGGACTGTGGGGAATGGACAGTCTGGCGTCGGTGAAGGACCTCGCACCCACACAGTGCAGGGTGTGATGTTCTGGGATGCTGACAAAGACCCCCAGAAGCAGGTCGTCGTGACTACCAGACTGACATCCGGTGACACGCACAGCGCTGACGTGGCCGTCACCATTCCAGTTCTGGCACAGGTCAGTGAATTCAGTGCGTACAGTCCTCATCCAGCCTTTCTTTCTTTTTTACCTTTGAATGTGTTCAGTGTGTCCTTAACTATTAAATGACATTCTAGGTTTGTCTATACGTTTATCTACTGATGATATCGGGCGCGCGCGCGCGCGCGCGCGCGTGTGTGTGTGTGTGAATGTGCGCGCGTGAGTGTATGTCTGAATGCTTAAATGCGCGCACGTGCGTACATGCGTGCGTACGCGCGCGCGTGTGTGTGTGTGTGTATGTGCATGCGTGCGTGCGTGCGTGCGTGCGTGTGTGCGTGCGTGCATGTGTGTGTATGTGTGTGCGTGTACACGCGCGCGCGCGCGTGTGTGTGTTAAAAAGCGAACAATGTCGTATTAATGGAAAACAAAAATTTAAACGATGTATTGAAGAGGAAAATGGTAAGGTAAAGAAGGGGAGAAAGTTTTCTGGGAAGAGGACATGGTTGTATTGAAGAAGAGAATGGTTGCATTGAGGACGATAATGTACTCAAGAAGAGAACGGTGTATTGCAGAGGAGGAGGAGCCTGTATTGAAGAATGTTAAAACTTCATTTTGAAGAAGAGAAAGTTGCAATCAAAAACAGAGGAAGAAGTCGGTAGTGTCGAAGAAAAGAAAGTTGAGTCGAAGAAAAGACCGTATTGACGAAGAGAACTAGTTTGTGCTCAAGAAAAGGGAAAATGAATTTAAAAAAGGTAAGAACGTAGTATTAAAGAATAAAAACAAATGTTGGTGTTGAAGAAGAGAAGAAATTGTATTGAGGCAGAACAAAAAAAAATCGTTTTGAAGTAAGTGAGAAGAAGGTTGTCTTGAAGAAGAGAAGAATGTTGTGCTGAAAAAGCGAAGACTTTGATTGTTTTGATGAAGAGGGAAGAAGATTGCATTAGAGAAGAGGAGAAGGTTGTATGGATGAAGAGAAGGTTGTATTGAAAAAACAGAATGGGGCGCCTCACTGACCTCAAAATAGCGCAGTGTTTGGCCTACATCTCAACATCAGGCAGACGGCTCTATTGACGAATACTAGACGCAAAAAAAGGTTACACAGTTTTGCAAATCGCGTAGCTTCAGACACGTTTCTTTGTGTAAGTAAACAAGACAGTGATGAAAGACAAAGACAACAATGTCGTCAGTAGGAGGCTTAGTAGGTGGTACGCTGCGTATGTTGGATCAGAACGGGCATCACTGAACACCACCGAATGACTCGGCAGCAGTGCAGTGTCTCCTCCAGTCGGTTGCCTCTTGACGACTTTTTACTGTTCCCTGTGGATCGCCAGTGCCGGGGGGCTGAGGCGGGCCTGACCGGGCTGTGGTTGTGGACAGGGTGTCGGAATGAGCGGCGTGGGTGCAATGGCGCTGAGGTGGCACAGAAGATGGGACAGAAAAAAATGTTGTTTTAATGAACTGCAGGTCAGAAAAGAAATCTTCTTTGATTGTGTTCTGCGATCATTTTCCATGCTCGATAAATAGTGATGTCATCTGATTGGAAGTCCTTTTTCGCACTGTTCACACTCTTAATAATAATAATGATAATAAATAATAATAATAAATAATAATAATAATAATGGCTTCTTATATAGCGCTTAATCAAACGAATTTCTCTAAGCGCTTTACAAAATCATACTACATTCACCCTTCTCATATACAATAGTACACCTTACACTCAGCTACAAATACTATTACTACAATAACTAACAAATCCTAATCCTACGAGTATGACATTCACTTATTTTTCAAGTATCACTACAAAAACTAAATCCTATAACGTTCAATCATACAACAAATACATGTAATAGAGAACATACACATACACTATATTTGAAAAGGCCCAGATGGCTATGAGTTAGGTTGTACCCCCCCCCCCCCCCCCACACACACACACACACAGCATTGACTAATTATGAGAAAATAGATGGGTTTTAAGTTTAGACTTGAAAGAAGAGATAGAATCTGAATGTCTGAGAGAGTCTGGCAGGCTGGAGCTTGTAAAGAGAAAGATCTTTCACCAGTAGTAGTCCTGAAGCGAGTCATTCGTAGAAGGCGGTCGTCAGCACAGGAGCGTAGTTGTCGAAGGGGGTGTAGATTTTAAGGAGATCTGAGAGATAAGAAGGTCCATTTTCAAAGAGAGTAGAGAAAGTGAGAGTTGAGATTTTGTACGAGATACGGTTTGAGACAGATAGCCAGTGAAGAGAGTGAAGTAGAGGCGAAATGTGATCATATTTTCCTGCTCTACAGACGACTCGGGCTGCATGATTTTGGATTCGCTGTAATCTTTCTATCAGGTATTTTGGAAGGCCGGCCAAAAGTGAGTTGCAGTAATCTATTCTAGATAAGACAAAGTCACAAATGAGAGTTTTTGTAGCATCTGTAGAGAGAAGGTGACGTGCGGAGCTGATTCTTCTTAGTTCTAAATAAGCAATCTTGCAAATATTTGAAACCTGTTTCTCAAAGGAGAGGGATTGGTCAAGAATGACCCCTAGACTGCGGACAGAGGTGGAGACAGAGACAGTACAGTTATTGATAGTGACAGTTGAAGGCAGAGAAGGATGGTTAGGTTGTTTTGTCACGAACCTAAGTTCCGTCGTGTCGTCGTTTAGTTGTAGTTTGTTGCTTGTTATCCAGTCCTTCAGGTCTGCAATGCAGCCCCGCGTCCGAGAAATCAGTGAGTCAATTTCAGCAATGGAAGCCGACTGATGAAGCTGAGTATCGTCAGCAAAGCTCTCATGCGACATGGCGTGACCACTGATGACGTCAGACACAGGACTAGCATACAGCACAAAAAGGACTGGCCCCAGTACAGAACCCTGAGGCACACCGTACCTAAGAGGAGAACTGTCTGAGTATCTGCCCTGTACACACACTGTCTGAGTCGTCCAGTCAAGTAAGAGATAATCCAGTCGAGAGCTGTGTCTTTGAATCCAAAGGAAGTTTGAAGCCGTGAGAACAAAATATTATGATCGATCGTGTCAGATGCTGCGGAGAGGTCTAACATCGCTAATAAGGAAACATTCCCATCGTCAAGCCCGCAGAGGAGGTCATTGCCTATACGGAGGAGTGCTGTCTCACAACTATGGTCTTGTCTGTAAGCAGATTGATGAGGATTCAAAAGGTGATTCTTTTCGAGATGTTCTACAATTTGTTCCAAAACGATCTTCTCCAATAATTTTGATAGAAATGACAAAATTTGATACAGGCCGATAATTCTTTAAAACATTTTTAACTAATGAAGGTTTCTTGATCAATGGACGTACCACTGCGGACCGGAAGATTTCAGGAACGTGACCAGAAGACAAAAAGGTATTGATAACATGAGTAAGATGGGGTAGGACGTCATCAATGCACTGAAAGAGCACGTTAGTGGGAATGGCATCAAGTTCACATGATTTAGGGCTGCATCGCAAAGTTTTTTGACATAGTCTTGACTAACAGGGCTAAAACAAGCCAAAGGAGGTCCACAGTAAACTTTATCATTCAGAGAATGTACAGGTACAGTAGAATCTAGCTTTTCACGGATAGTGTCAATTTTACTATTGAAAAACTCTAAGAATTTCTGAGGGAGCTCTTGAGTTTGGAAGATGGTGGGAAGGGGGGAGTAGCTGACTTTGCCTAGGAGACTATTTGTGACATTAAATAGTTGCTTGGCCGTATTACAGGCCAATATCTTTGAAGAATAGAACAAAGTTTTTGCTTGATGAACAATGTCAGTAACATAATTTCTCGCAGTTTGATATATTTCCCTGTGCACAGTCAGTCCCGTGGCGCGCCATCGCCTCTCAGCCCCCCTCCTCTCCTGCTTGGTCTCCGACAACTCGGGACCCACTGTGTTGTGCCATTCTGTACTAGTTCAGGGCGGGCACGAGAAAGACTGCTGATAACAGCACAGGGTTCATATGCTAGAGATCGTAAATTGGAATCCCGAGTGCCCAATGGTGTACATGCTGCCCCTCTTAACGCGTTGTCGATTTGGTGGTAACAGTGATGTCTTGAACAGGTCCCCTACCCCGACTTTCCTGACATAATTGAGAGTCATGAAAGGCTTCCGTGTGGTGAACTGGACTAGAATAAAATGAAACTGAAACTCCTGGGAATGTATACATGTCTGCCGTAGTTCCTGAGGTAGGTGCGGACGCTCAGCTGGGATTAGCCAGTTGAAAAAAAAAACTACGCATGTAAGAGAATGACACATCCAGTAGCATTTGAAGTGTCCTAAGAAGCAGCAACACTCATAGCCCTTCTGTTTGAAAGACTCCCGTGCGTTCCCCTGACATTGCCATCCCGGTGATGAACTTTTCTTGCTGGCAAAGTCTGTCCCCTACCCTTTGTCTAACGCACACA
>CM065731.1:59574613-59587113 GCA_033310375.1 Conus canariensis
GAAACACCCGTTTATAAAAAAAAAAAAAAAAAAACCCACTGAAAAACGCATCAAAGACAATATACCAGTACAATCTATGTGCTCATGAAACAAGGGAGCATGTTTATCTTGCCACTGGAATTTTTCAATAAATTCTGCTTTTTTGTTTAGATGTTCCTAAATGTCATTGTTTAGACCCTATTTGATTCTAAACTCGAGAGAATATTGATCAGACTCAATTCATTCACTTACACTGAAGATGCAAAACAGAATCTAACAGCAAACAAGGCAGTGAATGCTATGAAATAATCATTCACACTGTTACAACCTTCTGATATGTATTTGAAATGACCTTGACGGTCACCGTTACATACACCGTTTAGGATACATAGACACAATGACATTATTACTATGAATACTTATATAGCACGTGTTCTCGGCTAGAAGCCAAGCTCTACGCGCTTTACAATCAACACTCGTTTACACAACGGGCTGCCTACCTGGGTAGTGCCGACTGAAGAGCTACCAGCTGGTGCTTCATTCAGACGTTTCCCGTGTCATCCAGTCCATATTGTCCAATATCGTTCAGTCAGTTTCCTTACTTCCTTCATTCTTTCCATTTCTCTCGCAGTGTGCATGCTATGTGTAACGTGTGAGCCATACTAACGGCCAAACTAGCCTTCTCTTTCGAAAGCTGGTGATGGGATTTTACGTGTGTGCAAGATGGTATGCGTCCGTTCACACACGGAACCTCGGTTTATAGTCTCATTCGATGGACTGTGAAGGACGTACACATATTTAATAACAAATTCCCATGTCTGTGTACACATTTATCTGCAGAGCATCTGTCACTCATCTCTGGACTATCATACGTTTGAAAATTATTGGCTATTTCATGTGATTTCAAATCATGTGAAAACATCAGATGTCTTGCTGTTTAAATCTCCTGATACAAGTAAAAACACCTCGGGCATGGAAAGTAAAGCATCAGCAATACAGCTTTCTAGATCATTGATGCCGTTACCAACATCATAGAAAGAATAATACGGTAAATATTTCGGTGGAACGTATGAACAAACATACAATACATCTTTTGACAGACCCATAAAATTTGTACAGATCGTAAACATAATAGTGTTTTTGTTATCAGTGTGCACTTCTTTAACATAAGGCAAAAGTCCCTTTTTGACCAAACATACAATGCCACCTGAGCGCCTTCCTTGTCTTGTAAAAAGAATAGCAGGTGTACAAAATAATGTGTAATTTCTAAAAATAATTGAATGAAAGTCTTCCACAAATGTTTCAACAGAACATACAAGATCAAAAGAATGTATATAGAATACAAAATCTTCATCGGCAGTTTTTGAAAGCAGGCCGGTAACATTCCAGTGCATACAAGATAAAACGTAATGTCCATTCATCCCCGGGCTATTTGTATTGTACTGGCTTTCTCTTATACGATCCTTAACATTCTTACATACACCCTTCATATGGAGAAAATCCCGTTTGTTTCCTGTAATTCCTGAACAAACAAACAGGCCAGTGAAGAGCTACCATCCGTGATATTATCAGACATATTATCAGAGAAACAATTTTTGAGAAACAGTTGTTGAAGTCAACAAAATTTTCATTATCAGTAATATAGGTGTTATAACATTTATTTTAGTGGTTAACTTCATTTGCCTGTGTTTTGTTCACGTACTAACTGACGTTAACATTGCATGTGTGAACACGGCTACACATACTTGCCACTGACACAAGTGTATCACAAGCCAAAACTCTACTTACACTTGAATTTTTCTCAGAGCATTCATGATCAACCTGTGCCATACTTTGATTTTTCTCCCTCCCATGTTTACAGCTTTTGTCTTATTCATTTGTAAGTAGTTTCAGTTTACAGCTTTTGTCTTATTTCATTTGTAAGTAGTTTCAGTTTACAGCTTTTGTCTTATTTCATTTGTAAGTAGTTTCAGTTTACAGCTTTTGTCTTATTTCATTTGTAAGTAGTTTCAGTTTACAGCTTTTGTCTTATTTCATTTGTAAGTAGTTTCAGTTTACAGCTTTTGTCTTATTTCATTTGTAAGTAGTTTCAGTTTACAGCTTTTGTCTTATTTCATTTGTAAGTAGTTTCAGTTTAGTTTACATGTACATGATTATGCCGGTCCGTTCCCTAAGTGACGTGTTTAAGCTTGTCTTCCTCATCCAATTAATATTTCTTGCCTTCAGTTATAAGATGATGAAAAACCGTAGAAACGTTTTTGTTTGCATTTTTAGCAGCGTTTAAGTGCGGAACGAGTCCCCCCCCCCCCCCCCCCTGATTTCTCTCACTCGCTGAGTGAAGTCCTCCCCTACATATATCCGTGTTCCTTTCACTTTGCGCCTGGCACCCAGCAGTCTTTCCCTATCCTTGTAGAATGTGCAGCAGCCTGAAATGGGGGAGTCTGGCTTCCTGTTTAACCGATGAAGTCTGTCAAAATGAATGTCACTGGACAGCTCGAGTTTATCGGTGATGAGATCTTGAACTAACTCCTCACACTCCTGCCTGGTTTCACTTTCCCTTCTGGAGATGCCATAGATTATCACGTTGTCTTTTTTTTTTAATGCCTTCCAAATCATCGGCCTCAAGCTTTAATTTTAAAACTTTCTCAGCCAGTCAGTCAAATGTTCCTTCAGCTTCTCATTCTTACGTTTTAACTCATACATTTAATGTATTAAAGACAAGACATCCTCACGAAGCCCTACACACGTTCCTTTTCAACTCTTTCATGTCCTCTTTCATACCTTCAAAATCACTTTTCAGTCCACAATTTTCATATTCAGATTGTGCATGCATGACATGACATCCTTTAGGGTCGGTTCAGATCAAGCACGACCAAGGGAGGGGTGGGTGTAGCTGAGGTCTGGTCTGCAGTCTTCAGTCTCGTTTGCCGCACTGTCCGCCCTTGACGTTGGAAGTAGGTCCGGGATTCAGTTCTATGTCACCACATCTATGTAGTCAAGTCCGTAGAAGAAAAGAGAGGGGAGCAAACCTACTTTTGCACCATGTTGCCACCTCCGAATCTTTAATGTTCGATATAATAATGTAACCTTTTCTGATAACACAAAAATACATGAAGGAAAGAAAAACAGATAAAAGTCCCCAACAAACAGTCCGAAAACCTACCAGTGTTGTTGGCATATTGCTGCTAACACGTCACATCACCACATAATGAATGAGATCATACAATCACACTAAATACAACATCTAAGCTCCTCTTGCCAGCTGTTTACTCTCTGCAAGCGGAAGTGACCCCAGAGAGAGAGAGAGAGAGAGAGAGAGAGAGAGAGAGAGAAACATTCAGGCACGTAGCTTAAACAACATACTTGGTGTCGTAGGCAATGACGAAAATGCTGATATTGTTGATTTGACAGTGGCTTTGACAGCGCTTTTCAATGAATCTGCACCCTGGGGCGGTCACATTGACACAAGTGCTGGTGTTTCCAATTGGAAATTTCATGAATACCGTGACGTTATTGCTCTGTTGATCCTCCTGTAAAAGAGATACAGAACAAATCAGAGCAAAGTCAGACCTATGAACCCTTCTGTACAGATGTAACCCCCATCTACTCATCACCTTCCAGAATAATACTTTCCCCCCAACGCATCACCCCTCTCTCACGTTTGCATACGTCCCCTGAGCTTCTCGATCCTCCAGCACCTCATGTCCTGTGTGTCCTACAGTATCCACAATCCTTCTACATCTATGTCTCTTACCATATCTATGTGTCCTCTATGACTATATGTCCAACCACAACTGCATGTTCTACCATATGCATCCTGGAGTGCCTACGCAGATTTCTACAAACAGCTGTATTTTAGATATTATTCTTACTTCAACCATAAAACTTCGTATTTGAGAAGTTATTTCACTTATTACAGAAATCGTCAGCACATCTGTTGTTGAGGGTATAGTTCCCCTTCAGTTCAAACAAACACCATTGTTGAAAAAGCATAGTCATGACTGTTATGAGCTAAAAAAATAATTAAACATGTACAAAGCTACCATTTATTTAAAAGACACTTGGGAAGATCATATTGAAACGTTTGCAGAGGCATTTTTCAGATAATCGCCTTCTTGAAATGAATCAGTCTGCATACAGGAAGGACCACGGAACAGAGGCTGCTGCACTGAGTGTCATACCAACGCCCCTGACGAACGCAGATGGGAAATTCATCTCCATGACTGCTCCCCTGTCCTCAGTGTAGCGTTCAACACGCTGGGTCATTCCATCCTTTTGAAGAGGTTGCATGTCGCGCTTGACGTTCAGGGCAAAGCTTTTGACTGGTTTGTGTGTATGAGAGCGTGCGTGCGTGCGTGCGTACGTGTGTGCATGCATGCATGCATGTGTGTGTGTGTGTGTGTGTGTGTGTGTGTGTGTGTGTGTGTGTGTGTGTGTGTGTGTGTGCGCGCTGCGCTTGCGCGCGAGCGCGTGCTTGTTGTTCTTTTGTATCTTAAATGTTTATGTTTTTATCACCTCTTCTTTACTAAGCTATGAATATCTTAGATTTTGGCATTCATTGATCTGCTGTACTGCAACTGCTACTACTACTGCTACTGCTGCTGCTGCTACTACTACTACTACTATTACTACATACTATACTATCTACTACCACATCACCACCACACTACTACTACTACTACTACTACTACTATTGTTTGTTTCTTTTTAATGATTTTCCAACATTAGTAACAAAAGGCAGAATGAACATAACATCATGCAAATAAGTATACTAAATCAGGAAGGGGGGAAGTGGAGGGGAAACAAAGATATAAACACATAAAAAAATTAGATAGTTCCATTCAATAATCAACGAAGAATGAAGGAAAAGGAAAAAGTCACAAACGTACAACCTTTTCTCGTTCATGAGGCACTCAAGGAATTAATACATCCAGGATGCCTGGCCAAATAGGGTACAGTGGTTAGATTAAAATATTTGACATACATAGACATATTTTCTTAAATTTCATTAGCTACTTATTACCATCGACCACTTATTGCTTGTTCTTTTTGTTTTTCCCTCCTTGTCTAACTCACTCCATTGGGCATATCAACTAGTTTTTCATAGCGATACCATTTTCTATTAAATTCCATGTATTTCATTTCTGAACATTGCATATATTTTTCAACCCTATATATATTATTAAGTTCTCTCAAAAAGTGTTTGAATGTATGCTTTTGTTTGTTTATTCTACATCTATACATAATCATAATGTTTAGCCCATTAACTGATGTGTTCAAAAACTTCATCAGTTTTTGTATGTTCATCATTTCCAAATAAAACCAGTTCCATGCTAAACTCCATTCTGCTGCAATGTTTACATCTTTCTTTTAATGTTGTTTATAGTCTCTCCTCCCCCCCCCCCCCCCAATGTTTCGTTCACTGACACTGACACAAGTGGTGTTGAATTGAATCGGTGTTAGCTTCGCAAAATGTAAACAGGCCTCTGGGAAGAATTCCTATCCTCTTTAAGATACAATCTATAACCAAAATATTATGACAAATTCTTATTTGGAACCATTTTAATTTAATTTCTTTAACTTGTTTCATTTGTTTCAATGCCCCCCCCCCCCCTCCCAGTCTATTACACATCTTTATTTATCTTCCTATTTTGCAAAGGAGCTTTTAACAAATATTGTTATTTTTTCGAAAGAGTGGTGTAAAAAAGTTTCGATCCCCTTTTAACGCTAGATATCATTTGCAGTGCTTTCGTTCCTAAATTACAGTTATTGTTCGTTGCTTTAATATTTGCACTTCTTCAATACCTTTTATTGATGATATATATCCCATGTACTGTAAGTAATTTATCGTGATATCATATTTTTCAGAAAACGTTTTGTAATCGGGAAAACTTCCATCTTAATTGGCAACATCGTTAACTCGAATATCTGCTTTGCTATGCAGTTTTTAAAGTTATGACGTCATTACAAACTCTTAACTTGTCAATACAGAATAACGGCTCTGCTAATACCTCATTCGAATTGTTTAAAAAATACCTGATCTGCAAAATTAACCTACGAAGTGAAAACGTCTTTCCAAAATTCATTGATTTTTTTTTTACTGAGGAATTTTCTAGGTCTGTAGACGTCAAATGAATCTATGTCTGGGAACACAGCACTTAATATTTTTTTCCATTTTGGAATTGTCGTGTATATTCCTTTTAACCAGGTCAGTTTTAGAGCTTGTATATATTTGCTTAAATGTAGAACACCTATATCTCCATTTTCAACAGAATGTACTGCGTATTTTCTTTTGATCGTGTCAGTTTTTTAAAAAAATTCTATATTAATTCAAAACATATTTTCTGAAGCTGATACGTTTCAATTCCTGGAGAATTTGGTGACAGAATCCATAAGTATATGAGCTTTGAAAGAATCACGGACTTCAGTACTGCAATCCTGTCTAGGGGTGTACATATACGCTTTGACCAAACGTTAAACAATTGTTGAACTTCGATAAATTTATCTGCTGTGATGATTTGTGTCATTTTTGATAACTCTTCTGTGAACCTAGTATCTTACATTTTGGTGGATTCCATTTCATTTTCGTTCCGGTCAGATAATCATTTTGAGTTTTTCAGTTTTTCTGACCACACATTTACAGTTTTTTGATAGAGTTTTAGTCCTGAAAATTCTTCAAACTCTTTAAAAGAGTTTCAGACAGATTTTCATACGAAACCATATCCCCTTCTAATGTGAACACAGTACCGTCTGCAAATTGGCTGATCTTAAATATGTATGGAGTGTTTTAATGCCCTTTATTCTTTCGTATTCCCTAATTTTACATGCTAAGATTTCTGCACGCAAAACAAATAGATATGGCAAAATGGGATCAAACTGATGGCACCCTCTTTCTATTTCAAAACTCTTGGATACTTTCCCATTCACAATTACATAGAATCTTATGTTTTTATAAAATGTTGAAACCCAGCAGCCTATACCTTCCCCAAACCCAAAAGCTTTAAGTATCTTATTCATATATGTCCAGTTTATCGAATCAAACGCCTTCTCATAGTCAATAGATACTAGTAAGCCAGGTGGAGAATTTTTTTCCGGATAAAACATTATGTCATACATGATTCTTATATTTTCTCCAATATATCGTCCTGGAATAAAACCTCTCTGGTCGTCATTGATTAGTTCATGCAGTACAGTCTTAATGCTATTCGCTGTACATGTGTCACCTATCTTGTATGAAATATTTAACAGTAAAATTGGTCTCCAATTTCTTAAAAGCTTTCTTGGTATATCGGCTTTTGACAGACCCGTTATTAGTCCTAGTCTTTGAGAGACCGACTACTCTTTCTTTAAAAAGCCTTCATTTAATGATCTTACTACAAAATCTTCTATTTGTTTCCGAAAGAACTTACAAAAATTAACTGGCATCCAGTCTGTACCAGGACGTTTGTCATTCTCCATGTTTTTCAGGGCTTCTAATGCTTCTTGGATGGTAATCATGCCTTCTAAATGTTCTGTTTTGTCTTCATTTAGTTGTGGCAGATTTGAAATATGCCTGCTAATATCAAAATCCTTTACTTCTCTTTTCTTATACAAATGCTCGTAGTATGATCTGGTCTCGTCTAACATTTTATCTGTTTCTAGCAAACATTTCCTTGATTCGTAACTAATTTCAACATCTGCTTGATAAAAAGTGTCTTTTTTCCAGATAACAAAAGTACTTGGTTGCTTTTTCACCCTGTGATGCCCATCTTGCTCTGGATCTAAGAATGGTCCCATCTACGTTTGTTTTCTATAACTGAGCAAGCTCATATTTCTTTCTTTGTAAATTAATAGCATTAATATGCATGGGTTTTTCTCTTTCAAAGTCTTGTGTTTCCCTTTCTAAGCAGTTTTCGGCGTTCATTTGTTCTCTTTTCTTATTAATACTAAACGTTATTTAAAAAAAAAATCTTATTTCCATGATCAGAACTTCTGAAAATAACCTATCACTTATCAAAAATCGTATTTCATTGTTGGGTATCTTGCTTAAGTTCTGTATATCATAGGGTGATGTAGCACATTGTTCTACACATCATGTATAGTTTGTTTCACTTACTCTACGTACTTGACATGCCTAAGTAGTAAGGCGTTAAATTTCCAAAATGTTTTTCTTGTCTGCTCGTTGCTTGGAGCCATGTTTAATTTGATCAACGCGTGGTCACTTCTGTAACCTCAAAGGATTTCTGCGTCTCTAATATTTCCAGTAAGTGTGTCTGACATTAGAAAGAAATCGATTCGACTTTGCTGTATGGGGTCGGGTCTTCTCCAGGTATTTCTCTGAATTCCAGGATTTACCTCTCTGCAGATATTGACCAGTTCTAATTCATTTGTCATGTTTAATACCATTTCTCTGGCTTTTGCATCATTTACAGATTTATAATTATAATAGTCCAGGCTAGGATTAATCACTAGATTCCAATGTCTACCAATTACAATGTTGAAAGTACCATCTCCTTGATTTTTGTTTGAATTTCTTTTTAAAAAAAGTGGGACCGTGGGAGTTTGGCCCATGGATATTTACCAGCACAATTTCAGTGTCTAACGTGTTTAGAATAAGTATAATGTAGTTTCCTTGTCTGTCCGTAACCATTTTTAAATTTTGAAATAAAAATTATTCTTTAGCAAAATAGCAACTCCCCTTGATCTTGAATTGTTAGAAGAAAACACAAACTCATAGCCCCATTCTGCCCTTATTTGTTTTCCGATACTTTTTGTAAAATGTATGTCCTGTAGAAAATAAACTGAATGGCGTTTTTGCCTAAGAAACTGGAACACATCTCTTTCAACCCCTGACAGTTTAAAGAGGATGTTTCTAAGTTACTCATTCTCGTCACATCGTATTAAAACATAATCAGTGCAACCTAATTTTCTGAGAGAGCAACAGTATCCACGAATACCCTTCTCATATCAACCATAGGTATGCAAACAAGACACATTTTTAAACAAGAAGAAAATCAATTGTTATATAAAAAGTCTATATGAAGATGACAAATATGCAAAGACCACATCTGGTGAACGAAATGTGGAACAACTTCGAGGAAATATAGACATATAAATTACTAAATAGCAGTTGACTGGTCTCC
Organism: Conus canariensis; assembly: GCA_033310375.1. Taxonomy (NCBI): domain Eukaryota; kingdom Metazoa; phylum Mollusca; class Gastropoda; order Neogastropoda; family Conidae; genus Conus; species Conus canariensis. The sequence continues at coordinate 59,583,715 of CM065731.1, forward strand.
GCATGGGAAAGATATATCTTTCATTCTTACATATACGGAACATGTACAGATTGGGGTGTGTGTGTGTGTGTGTGTGTGTGTGTGTGTGTGTGTGTGTGTGTGTGTGTGTGTGTGTGTGTACGTGCGTGTGCGTGTGCGTGTGTGTATGTGTGTGTGTGTGTGTGTGTGTGTGTGTGTGTGTGTGTGTGTGTGTGTGTGTGCGTTTGTCTGTCTGTGAGCGCGAGCGTATTTATGTGTGTGCATGTATGTGTGTGTGTGTGTGTGTGTGTGTGTGGTGTGTGTGTGTGTGTGTGTGTGTATGTGTGTGTGTGTGTGTGTGTGTGTGTGTGTGTGTGTGTGTGTGTGTGTGAAGGGAGGCATGGGCAAGGGAAGAACAGAAAAGGAGAGAGAGAGAGAGAGAGAGAGAGAGAGAGAGAGAGAGAGAGAGAGAGAGAGAGAGGCGCAGAAGTGCATTGTTGTCATAGCCGTCGTCGCCATGATGATGATGATGATGATGATGATGGTGATGATGATGATGATTTCACTTGGTGGTAAATTGATTTATAAAGTTTTATTTCTTTCCTTCTTTCTTTCTTTCTTTCCTTCTTTCTTTCTTTCTTTCCTTGTTTCTCCCTGAACAACTCCTGAGAGGCTGAGATGTATTGCTACAAGGTACATGCACACACAGGGCCTTCTATCAAGATGCCAAGGGGCATAACTGATCACTGGCAGATGCTATTTTGTGGTGGCTACTACACACAACACAAGAGAACCTTCACGAGAGCGTCCTCATGGGTGTACCGGAGTGTATTTCATGTCTGCAGGGCCCATCGGCAAAAGACGCCACTTCCAAGCAAACTGCTGTGCGCTCCTTGTTGCCAAACTCGTTGCTGTTTCTCTGAGAGGGGAAGCCGGTACAACTCCAGACACGACCGCTTTTTTGACACGGTCTTTAGCGCTCTCTAAAAATGATCCCGGATTGAAGTCTTTCCATGTGTTAACTGGACTTTCCATGTAGGCAGTGGATCTTTCCATACAGTCACGAGGTTCTTTCCCTAGAGTCGGCCAGATTCAGAGAAGTACTACCCTCAGCTGCCGAGCCAACACGCCGGGAGGAAATCTGCACTGCCCTTGGAAGCCTGCGTTGTGTTGACAGTGGGTGTAGACACGAACAGGGCATTCCACTAAGGCTTAAGAGGCATAAGTATTCCCTGGAAAATGCCATTCCATAATGGCCGCTGGACGCCCTCTAATACCTATGTGTTATCTCCTACCTATGTGTTCTCCCATATCTATATGTCCTTCCATACTCATTTGTCCTCACATATCGATATGTCCTAGGACGTGTCTGTAACCTACGTATCTGTGTCCTTCCGCATCTATGTGTCCTGCCGTGTCAATGCGTCCTTCTATACCCATGTGTCCTGCAATATCTATATGTACATCCATGTACATGCGTCCTTCCTTACATATGTTTACTGCCAATCCATGTATCATTTCCTGCTTGTGTCTAACAACATTAATGTGTCCTTCATTACCTATATTCCCTGCAATACCCATGTGTCCTACCATTGCTATATACCCTATCATATCCATGTGTCTTTCCTTACCGACGTGTTCTACCATACCTTTTACCCCTATACCTGTGTGTCCTATCGTGTCTGTGTCCTCCGATACCTATGTTTACACGCATCCCTAAGTGTCTTGCCATATCTATATATCTTACCATATTTACGTTCCTGCTGTATCTAAGCGTCCCATCTTACACACACACACACACACACACACACACACACACACACACAAACAAACACACACACACACATTTTGTGTGTGTGTGTGTGTGTGTGTGTGTGTGTGTGTGTGTGTAAGAGAGCGAGCGAGCGAGCGAGCGAGAGAGAGAGAGAGAGAGAGAGAGAGAGAGAGAGAGAGAGAGAGAGTACTTCACTGACGTTGAGTGCAAAACGAATCACAATATGAATATTGCTCGTATCTATAGGCGCGTCAGTTGTAGCCAACGCCATATGTATCGTTCCTGCAAACACACACACACACACACACACACACACACATATATATATATATATATATATATATATAGAGAGAGAGAGAGAGAGAGAGAGAGAGAGAGAGATAGACAGATAGGTAGATATAATGGTGAGCAATTAAGTAGCGGGGAAAACAAATGGACGCTAACAATTCTTCCGTCATTATATTAATGACTTGGCAAAAATTTTAATAAGAGGAAGAAGATAGAGAGAGAGAGAGAGAGAGAGAGAGAGAGAGAGAGAGAGAGAGAGAGAGAGAGAGAGAGAGAGAGGGGAGGGAAGAAGAAAGGTGGGAAAAGAATAAAATGAGAACATGAATTTAGGAAAATATCATAAATGTTAAACCCCCCACTAACCGCAGATGGGAACCATTGTAATCCCTCTCGAAGACAGATCTATCCATTATGCTATTCGTTTTACCTGCTTCAAGGCTTTTCGTCCGCTAGATCAGACTCATCAGGGAGACACGGCTGATTGTCTTTGTGGTCCCTTGGCATCAGATGGAGATACACCACAGTCTATAATTCTGTGGTGTTTCCACCACCAATGGTTGGGGAAAAAATCCAACAGCACCCCAAAGCAGCCATTGAAGGTTAGAAAAGTGAATCAAAAAGAAAGTGTGGTAAGGAAATAAAACGCTGAAGAATTCAAATCATTATGTAAACAGTATAAAATGTATGGGAAAATCTTTGAGCCTATACTTGAGGATCCATTCAATGATGCAAGGGAGGTCAAAAGATGTTCAACGGTCCGAGTGGTCAGCTCTGCTGTTTATTTGTATGTATGTGTGTATATGTATATACATATGTATGTTGTTGTTGTTGCTGTTGTTGTTTTGTTTTGCTTTGTTTTGTTTTGATTAAATGAATTCGATCTTCATATTTAACAGCAAGAAGCTGTCTTTCCAAGGGTAGATTATACCGTGAGATCATTCGATAATATCGCTAACCATTTTTTTAATCACAGTAGTGTTTGCAGGATGCTATACCAGAGCCAACAGAAACAGTCAAAGGGAGATATTACCGTTGAATACAGTACTGAGATCGTCCACAGCATCTGTCAGCGTGCAAGAGACGTTCTGACCATTGGCCCAGGCCAAGGTGAGCGTCAGCATCAAGGCCAGGACTGAGAACTGCTCTGTGCTCAACCTCATCATTCTAGTTTCCCTGCCCTTCACGGTCGCCTGAAAGCACACACAACATTCGTCAGAATAATGTGACCAACATGTGCACACCGTTCTGTTGAAAAGCTGTGCACGAACACCTGTGTTGGGTATCCCCGTGATCTGTTAGTCAGAGAGCTATCGTCTCCAAGTGGTATGAATACAGAGTTATTCCCAAACCACTTCCCACACAATTAACAACAACAACAA
>CM065731.1:59589613-59599613 GCA_033310375.1 Conus canariensis
AAACAAACTAAAACTGAATGAAGATAAGTCTGAACTGATCCTGATCACCCCACCAAAACTTCAAAACCACCCTTCTGTTCCGACTTCCATCAAACTTGTTGATTCACCTATCACTCTCTCTCATTCTGCCCGCAACCTCGGTGTAACTCTTGATCAAACCCTGTCCTTCCAACAGCATGTCAGCAATGTCTGTCGCACTTGCTTTCTTGAACTCCGCCGAATTGCTTCTATTCGCCATCTTCTCTCAGAAAACACAACAAAAGCTCTTGTCTGCGCATTTGTTCTATCCCGCCTGGATTACTGTAACGCTCTTTTGTCTGGCTCTCCCTCTCATCTCATCAACAAACTTCAAAGAGTTCAGAATCATGCTGCCCGTCTCATCTTCCGCACTTCTAAATATAACCATGTTACCCCATTGCTCCGCTCTCTCCACTGGCTCCCTGTTCAGCTAAGAATATCCTACAAGATTGCCTCTCTCTGCTTCAAATCTATCGAGTCTTCCTGTCCTGAGTATCTCACCCACCTGTTACATCTTTACACCCCATCTCGAGCTTTACGTTCCTCATGTGACACTCGTATCTACAGTATCCCCACTGTTCGCACTAAAACCTATGGTCAACGTTCCTTTGCCTATCAAGCTCCAACTACCTGGAATCAATTGCCTCGCTCTCTCAGATACTCACCCTCACTGCCCACATTCAAGCGCCTTCTCAAAACTCATCTGTTTCCTAGGTAACTTCGTCTTCCCTGTGACCCGACGTTTGCAATGTGTGATGCGAGTGTCTGCTTTGTGTGCGTTCGTGTCTGTGTGAGTGTGTGTTTGCGTGTATGCATGCTTGTGAGTTTGTGTCCTTGCTTTGGATTTTGATGCCTTTTTCTCATGTATGATTGTTATATACTGTGTGATTTGATGTCTGTTGTGATATTGTAAACGCCTAGGGCATTCAATTGATTAGGCGTCATAAATGTTCATAATAATAATAATAATAATAATAATAGAGTGACTGCACTTCACCTTGCTGTCAGTGTGACTGCACTCCTGTTAGAGTGACTGCACTTCACCTTGCTGTCAGTGTGACTGCACTCCACCATACTGTTAGAGTGACTGTACTTCACCTTGCTATCAGTGTGACTGCACCCACTTATGCTTAATATGCTTTACCACCCATCGTCATGTAGTTAGAATGACTTTCTCCTCAGCTCCCCCCCACCCCCCGCCACACACACACGCACGCGGGCGTGCGCTTAACTCTTTCCTTTGACACATACAGAATATGATTGTTCACATCGTACGGTCAACATGACTGTTCTCCACCATATAGTTAACATGACTGCCCCCTCCATGTGGTTAACACGACTGCCCCTCCATCTGTTAAAATGACTGTCCCCCTCCATATGTTAACATGACTGTCCCCCTCCATATGGTTAACATGACTGTCCCCCTCCATATGTTAACATGACATCCCCCTCCATAGAGTAAACATGGCTCTACCCCTCCAAATAGTCCACATGACTGTCCCCTTCCATGTGGTTAACATGACATTCCCCTCCATATGGTTAACATGACTGTCCCCCTCCATATGTTAACATGACTGTCCTCCTCCATATGGTTAACAGGACTGTCCCCCTCCATCTGGTTAAAATGACTGTCCCCCTCCATCTGGTTAAAATGACTGTCCCCCTCCATATGTTAACATGACTGTCCCCCTCCATATGGTTAACAGGACTGTCCCCCTCCATATGTTAACATGACATCCCCCTCCATAGAGTAAACATGGCTCTACCCCTCCAAATAGTCCACATGACTGTCCCCTTCCATATGGTTAACATGACATTCCCCTCCATATGGTTAACATGGCTGTCCACTGCCATATGGTTAACATGACTGTCCACCTCCATATGGTTAACATGACTGTCCCTTCCATATGGTTAACATGACTGCCCCACCATATGGTTAACATGGCATTCCCCTCCATATGGTTAACATGACTGTCCCCTTCCATGTGGTTAACATGACTGTCCCCCTCCATCTGGTTAACATGACTGTCCCCTTCCATGTGGTTAACATGACTGTCCCCTTCCATGTGGTTAACATGACTGTCCCCTTCCATGTGGTTAACATGACTGTCCCCTTCCATGTGGTTAACATGACTGTCCCCTTCCATGTGGTTAACATGACTGTCCCCTTCCATATGGTTAACATGACTGCCCCCTTCCATGTGGTTAACATGACTGTCCCCTTCCATGTGGTTAACATGACTGTCCCCTTCCATGTGGTTAACATGACTGCCCCCTTCCATGTGGTTAACATGACTGCCCCACCATATGGTTAACATGACATTCCCCTCCATATGGTTAACATGGCTGTCCACTGCCATATGGTTAACATGGCTGTCCACTGCCATATGGTTAACATGACTGTCCCCCTCCACATGGTTAACATGACTGTCCCCCTCCATATGGTTAACATGACTGTCCTCCTCCATATGGTTAACATGACTGTCCCCCTCCATCTGGTTAACAGGACTGTCCCCCTCCATCTGGTTAACAGGACTGTCCCCCTCCATATGGTTAACAGGACTGTCCCCCTCCATATGGTTAACAGGACTGTCCCCCTCCATCTGGTTAACAGGACTGTCCCCCTCCATCTGGTTAACAGGACTGTCCCCCTCCATATGGTTAACAGGACTGTCCCCCTCCATCTGGTTAAAATGAATGTCCCCCTCCATCTGGTTAAAATGACTGTCCCCCTTCATATGGTTAAAATGACTGTCCCCCTCCATCTGGTTAAAATGACTGTCCCCCTCCATATGTTAACATGACTGTCCCCCTCCATATGGTTAACATGACTGTCCCCCTCCATATGTTAACATGACATCCCCCTCCATAGAGTAAACATGGCTCTACCCCTCCAAATAGTCCACATGACTGTCCCCTTCCATATGGTTAACATGACTGCCCCACCATATGGTTAACATGACATTCCCCTCCATATGGTTAACATGGCTGTCCACTGCCATATGGTTAACATGACTGTCCACCTCCATATGGTTAACATGACTGTCCCCCTCCATATGGTTAACATGACATTCCCCTCCATATGGTTAACATGGCTGTCCACCTCCATATGGTTAACATGACTGTCCCCCTCCATCTGGTTAACATGACTGTCCCCCTCCATCTGGTTAACATGACTGTTCCCCTCCATCTGGTTAACAGGACTGTTCCCCTCCATATGGTCAACAGGACTGCCCCTCCATAGAGTTAAGATAGCTCTACCCCTCCAGATAGTTAACATGACTGTCCCCTTCCGTATGGTTAACGTGACTGTATTCACCACATACTTAACACGACTGTCTCCACCATTTTGTTAACATGATTGCTCCCCTCTATACAGTTTACATGGCTGTTCCCACCATGTAGCTAACACGACCGCTGTCCACAATATCGTCAACATGGCTGTCCACCATATCTTCAACATGGCTGCCCATCATATCGTCAACATGGCTGTCCACCATATCTTCAACATGGCTGCCCATCATATCGTTAACATGGCTGTCCACCATATCGTCAACATGGCTGTCCACCATATCGTCAACATGGCTGTCCACCATATCGTCAACATGGCTGTCCACCATATTGTCAATATGGCTGTCCATCATATCGTCAACATGGCTGTCCACCATATCGTCAACATGGCTGTCCACCATATCGTCAACATGGCTGTCCACCATATCGTCAATATGGCTGTCCACCATATCGTCAATATGGCTGTCCATCATATCGTCAACATGGCTGTCCACCATATCGTCAACATGGCTGCCCATCATATCGTCAACATGGCTGCCCATCATATCGTCAATATGGCTGTCCATCATATAGTCAACATGGCTGTCCACCATATCGCCAACATAGCTGTCCACCATATCGTCAATATGGCTGTCCATCATATCTTCAACATGGCTGCCCATCATATCGTCAACATGGCTGTCCACCATATCGTCAACATGGCTGTCCACCATATCGTCAACATGGCTGTCCACCATATCTTCAACATGGATGCCCATCATATCGTCAACATGGCTGTCCACCATATCGTCAACATGGCTGTCCACCATATCTTCAACATGGCTGCCCATCATATCGTCAACATGGCTGTCCACCATATCGTCAACATGGCTGTCCACCATATCGTCAACATGGCTGTCCACCATATCGTCAACATAGCTGTCCACCATATCGTCAACATGGCTGTCCATCATATCTTCAACATGGCTGCCCATCATATTGTCAACATGGCTGTCCACCATATCGTCAACATGGCTGTCCACCATATCGTCAACATGGCTGTCCATCATATCGTCAACATGGCTGTCCACCATATCGTCAACATGGCTGTCCACCATATCGTCAATATGGCTGTCCACTATATCGTCAACATGGCTGAGAACCATATCGACAACATGGCTGTCCACCATATCGTCAACATGGCTGTCCACCATATCGTCAACATGGCTGTCCACCATATCGTCAACATGGCTGTCCATCATATGGATAACATGACCGTCCTCACCATAGGGTTAACATGATAGTCTCCAGCACATGACTGTCTCCATCATTTGGTTAACATGATTTCTCCCCCCCCCTCCTCCTAAACAGTTTACATGGCTGTTCTCACCATGTAGCTGACATAGCTACTGTCCACCATATCGTCAACATGGCTGTCCATCATGTGGATAACATGACTGTCCATCATATGGATAACATGACTGTCCTCACCATGATAATTGTTATGGTTAACATAGATGTCACCGTTATACAGTTAACAAACATGACCGTTACCACTATATGGTTGACACGATTGTTCCCCACCATTTGGTCAACATGGCTGTCCTCATAATTAGCATTATTGTTTCCATTATACGGTCACCGACTGTCCCCATCATATGGTTAACATCATTGTATCTTTCACATGCTTAGCATGACTGTTCCCTGTCATATTATTACTTTGACTGTTCTCCACTGTGTAGTGACATTCTTTTGAGTTGACTTCAACGTAGTGACAGCCCTGATATTGGCCTTTGCGGTTGGATAGACTATAAGGAACCCTATCTCTCTCTATCTCGCCAGCCACGAATCTCAATGACATGGAGTAAAATTGGTATTGAAGAGCACAGTCGTGACCTGACAAGAACAAGGAGACCTGTAAAATCATCTATCAGTAACTAACTTTAAGAATAAAAGTAGAATCACCAGGCTACCAAACGAGTGGGAACAAACAAATTTTGAAACAGCCTGCTTTTGGACCAGTGAGTGTTCTTTATACAGGGCAAATAACATTCAAAACAATGAAAACAATGTTCGTCCTTTGCTTTTATTGTTTTGAACTTTCTTTGTCCTGCCCAAAGACAACCCAAAGGTCAAAACGCGCTGTAGCTGTTTTGTCATTTGTTTGTTCCATTCGTTTTATGGCGCAGTAATTCTACTTTTGCTCTGTGCTGTAATGTCCGCCTGCAGCAGCCCCACCTGACTGATGAAACTAATGAAACAACAAAGTAATAAAGCTGACGACCTAACAAACATCCAAACACCTCCTTTCAATGCTTTAAATGACTTATGCGATGAAAGTGTCTTACACTCTGAACGCATTAATGTTTCAACAATGTGAAAATGCAAGGGCAACAACTTCCTCCTAAATATTAACATAAATCGGTGTTGAGCTAAACACTGCAGGCTGGATCTCACCTCGAGTAAGCGGAGACAACTAGCCAAGTTAAGTCGTTACAGCCACAGAAGATGGTAGCGCGGGCCGCTTTCGTTTATGCACGCAAACCCGAACAGTTGTTTATATCCACATCAACAGCTGTCCAATAAGACCTCATCAGGATACCGGTGTCCAAGCACATATGCCCCACTCCCCCCCTCCTACGTCTCACCGGGCTTTTTATGGAGAACATTGGCATGTCAGTGGTGTCTTTCACGTGTGGTACAAGTTATGACGTGTCGCGTCCATCTAATCCCTAAACACACACACTCACACACACATACGAACCCCCCCCCCCCCACACACACACACACAGATAGACAGACAGACAGACAGACAGAGAGGGAGCGCGAGAGACAGTAAGAAGGGAGAGAGAGAGAGAGAGAGAGAGAGAGAGAGAGGGAGGGGGAGGGAAACAGAGAGATATAAATGGATAGATGGATAGAAAAACAGACAGATCATCTGATCGATAGATACGAAAAGAGAGATAGAACGATAGAACGGTAGATTTATCGATAGATGGAACGATAGTTAGATGGTGTGTGTGTGTTGAGGGATAGGGGGGATAGTTCATTTGTTCATTGCGTATGTATAGAAGTTAGCCAATACTCATCACACAGGGCAGATGCAGCACGAACCATCTCACATGAACCCTTTGTGCACGTGTGCTGTGCTCACTTGAATGTTGTTGACCATCATACTTTCCCCAGTATGCTTCCATTAATTTATTCTTTAATGGAGTTTTACCACAGTGGGTGCAGCCATAGAGCCTCAAACGCTTTCCAAAAGTCAATAATGTTCTGTTAAGGGCACATTTATCTTTGAGAGTTTTCAAAACAAATACATTTCCCAGAGTTGACATGCAAGGACGAAACTCCGATTGATTTCTTGATTTATTATGCTCAAGTGCGAGTCTGTTATTTCAGCTTGTTGGCAGAAAGACACCAACAGTGTGAAGATTTAATGAAATAGTTGTGTTGCTCTGGTAACAGATGGGGAACACTGACAGTGTGAAAGTACTGAGCAAAAGAAATGAAATCAAACAAACGAAGCACAGGTAGCACAATAAAACAAAGCGAAAAGTGGGGAAAACAAAGCAAAATAAAACAACAACTCCCCCCCCTCCTCTCTCTCTCTCTCTCTCTCTCTCTCTCTCTCTCACACACACACACACACACACACACACACACACACACACACACACACACACACACACACACACACACACACAACTCTATCCTCAGATTTATAGATATGCATACCTACCTGTTAACTTGCCTGTGAATCTCATCTTCTCTCTCTCTCTCTCTCTCTCTCTCTCTCTCTCCTCTCTCTCTCTCTCTCCTCTCTCTCTCTCTCTCTCTCTCTCTCAAATGACGTATGGATACATATATTTTCTTCTCCAAACATACCAGCTGGCCGAGTCGCAAGTCACTTTTTTTTTCCAATTCAAAGTTGCTTTTGAGGGAGATAAGTGTGTGTGACACACCGCTGACCTGAATGTCGTGGAAATGACTTCAAATCAGCGAGACACTGATCTAGAGGAGTCAACCTCGATAAAGGGCGGTAATCAAGTTTTCTGTACTCTGGAGGGACCGCATGGAATAATTCACTTTCCTCCGTAAAATCATGTCCCTCAACACAGACATTTAAAAAAGCACTAAAATGCATCTGATTGAAACTCTGCGCATCAGAGTTATTTCCATCAATACAATCCATCTCTCTTCTCTCTCTCCTCTCTCTCTCTCTCTCTCTCTCTCTGTGCTTGTACTTGATGTTCCAACAATAGTTTCATTATTGTTTCATATTTGACACATGAGTTATGTATTTGCATGATCTAAATTGTGTGCTTTTAAAAATGTTTTTTGAGCTTGTGGTTATATGTTGTATTAGTTTCTTTCTTGTTAATGAGGGCAGGATGTAAAAAAGCCGGAAAGCTTATTCTTTAACCCTCAATAAAGATGATTTTGACTTGACACACACACACACACACACCACACACACACACACACACACACAACCGCGCGCGGCGCGGCGCGCGCGCCTTTGCTCCCCCGTTTCAAATGGTGGCAGACATGGCTTATGTCTGTATTATTCGCTTCATCATGAATGACTGGTTTACTGGAATAGCCGTGTAACACCACGACTAGTGACGCCGATGATATGGATTCCTGTAAAGTAACTATGCATGGAGAAGTAAATCGTTACGGGGTCGTCGTAATTAAATGTTAAGTGCACGTGGCAAACAAAAGGTGATCTCATGCGAAAATAGAAGTCCATCTCCTATTCATGTATCAACTGGCCTCCTGTGTGTGTGTGTGTGTGTGTGTGTGTGTGTGTGTGTGTGTGTGTGGTGTGTGTGGTGTGTGTGTGTGCATGAGAGAGAGAGAGAGAGAGAGAGAGAGAGAGAGAGAGAGAGAGAGAGAGAGAGAGAGAGAAGAGAGAGAAACAGAGGCAGTGACAGAGACAAGGAGAGAGAGAGAGAGGGGTGTTATTTAATTCTCGCGCAAAAGGAACGCAATGATAATAAAGCTGCTGGTTCAAGCTGTCGTTTTAGCATTCCGTTTTACCTCTCCTCGCAAATCTCTCCACTCTCAATAATTTGAAACTGTGGCTGACAGGCGTTTTCGATGAAAACAAACAAACAAACAAACAAAAATGTCGAAGAAGGAAATGAACAATAACACCTTACGACACACGCGAGCGTGCGCGCCCCCTCCCCATCTTCTCCTCACCTATTCACGCGCACGCACGCTCTCTCTCTCTCTCTCTCACACACACACACACACACACACACACACACACACACACACACACACACACACACACACACACACACAACACACACACCCCAACATTACTTGTACATATCTGGCAGGTGAGAACCAGCTGGGTCACAGACTTTGGTGCTATCCACAGAACTGAACTCCAATGCTGCCAATGAAGCACTTGCCTCATTGAACTTGAATGCCCTGCCTTTCACCTCATTTCAACCTCCACCTCAGCTCCCTGTCCCTCACACCACATCCTCTGCTTCCTCTGTCCAAGCCCTCTTTCTTTGAAATCCATGTTTTGCATGACTGAGGATTTGGGTTTTCTTTCCCTGTCATGCTTAAAAAAATCAATAATAAAACCAATAGGGTCAGGCTTGTCAACCTCCGCCTGCAGTCGACTGTAAATTTCATAAAGCTGATCGGGTGATGGTAACTCCAGTCATGACAAAATGAAGCTCATCAAGTCTGAGGTGAGTAGAATTCCGTTTTGCTGACGTGGATCTCAGCAAAGTGCTTTAAAACAACTCATGTTTTATAGTTTCAGGATGTACAAGCAGAGGCTATTGAAAAAGAACCAGAAACAGGGAACGCTGATTACCACAGAGAGGTCCAGGATACCTGGAATCAAGCTTGACAAGATCTACTCCATGAAGAGAGGTCAGTTAGAAGAAGGCTGATCAACAGTGTCCATACAGGGATACTGTGGTGGTCAACAACATTTACTTGAGCAGCGCGCGCGCGCGCGCGCACACACACACACACACACACACACACACACACACACACACACACACACACACACACACACACACACACTCACACACACACTTTGTCTCGCTGATTTGAAGTCATTTCCACAACATTGAGGTCAGCAGTGTGTCACTTTCGCTCGTCACTCTTTCTCACTGGGATCGCCTCATCGGAAGTCTCCCAGCTATGCATCATCCCATCAATACCAAATCCTCCCTTTCCCTTCTTCCCACCACTGTCTGATGGGGAGTTTGCTCATCAGTCATCGTCTCACCAGGACTAAATCCCCACCCTTCCTTACTTCCTCACAGTGTCTCAATGAGATGGCCTCCTCTTGTGCCTTTCAATCAGGCATCCTCCCCACACTTCCCTCCTTCCCGCCAATGTCTGATGGGGAGTTTGCTCATCAGTCATCGTCTCACAGGACTAAATCCCCACCCTTCCTTACTTCCTCACAGTGTCTCAATGAGATGGCCTCCTCTTGTGCCTTTCAATCAGGCATCCTCCCCACACTTCCCTCCTTCCCGCCAGTGTCCCAGGCTAAACTGCCCTGGGGGCTAGATGCAGTGGGGAGAGGATTGGGGTTGGGGAGATTTGGAGAAAGGGTGAGTGCGTGCTAGCCTTTTACATCGTGGTGTTAACCATCCCCCTCCCCAACTCCGAACCCCACCTGCCCCCCTTCTCCCTTGATCAAAACATTATAGAGAATAAA
>CM065731.1:59604613-59607113 GCA_033310375.1 Conus canariensis
TAGTATTTTTAACCATATGATGAGGTTCAGTGGTTTTAAGCATTTGGTGAGGTACAGTTGTTTAACCATATGATGAGCTAGAGTGTTTTTAACCATATGATGAGGTTTAGTGGTATCAACCATATGATGAGGTAGTGTTTTTAACCATATGGTGAGTACAGTGATTTTAACCATATGGTGAGGTACAGTGGTATCAGCCGTATGATGAGGTACAGTGGTTTTAACCATATAGTGAGGGACAGTGTTTTTAACCATTTGATGAGGTACAGTGGTTTTAACCATATGGTGAGGACAGTGGTTTGAACCATATGGTGAGGTAGAGTGTTTTTGACCAGATGGTCATGTACAGTGGCATCAACCATATGATGAGGTACACTGTTTGTAACCATATGGTGAGGTACAGTGTTTGTAACCATACGGTGAGGCACAGTGGTTTCAATCATATGATGAGGTGCACTTATCTCAGTATGCTGGAGCACAGTCGTGTCAACATGTATAATGAGACGGTCATAGAAATCACATGGTAGTAGACAGTCTAACAATCACACTTGAATGTGTGCACGCGCGCGCGCGCGCGCGCGCGCGCGCGCGCGTGTGTGTGTGTGTGTGTGTGTGTGTGTGAGGCAGAGACAGAGACAGAGATAGAAAGTCAGAATGGGAGGAAAAGGCAGGTGGAGAGGCAGACAGATAGAGACAGAGAACGTATGCTTACCCTAAATTATATACTATGCAGGCATATCCACCAGTGTCATTAACATTTCATTGCTGCTTTGCTGTTGTTGTTGATGATGTTGTTGTTGATGGTGTTGTTGTTGTTGTTAATTGTGTGGGAAGTGGTTTGGGAATAACTCTGTATTCATACCACTTGGAGACGATAGCTCTCTGACTAACAGATCACGGGGATACCCAACACAGGTGTTCGTGCACAGCTTTTCAACAGAACGGTGTGCACGTGTTGGTCACATTATTCTGACGAATGTTGTGTGGTGCTTTCAGGTGACCGTGAAGGGCAGGGAAACTAGAATGATGAGGTTGAGCACAGAGCAGTTCTCAGTCCTGGCCTTGATGCTGACGCTCACCTTGGCCTGGGCCAATGGTCAGAACGTCTCGTGCACGCTGACAGATGCTGTGGACGATCTCAGTACTGTATTCAACGGTAATATCTCCCTTTGACTGTCTGTTGGCTCTGGTATAGCATCCTGCAAACACTACTGTGATTAAAAAAATGGTTAGCGATATTATCGAATGATCTCACGGTATAATCTACCCTTGGAAAGACAGCTTCTTGCTGTTAAATATGAAGATCGAATTCATTTAATCAAAACAAAACAAAGCAAAACAAAACAACAACAGCAACAGCAGCAACATACATATGTATATGCATATACACACATACATACATATTAACAGCAGAGCTGACCACTCGTACCGTTGGACATCTTTTGACCTCCCTTGCATCATTGAATGGATCCTCAAGTATAGGCTCAAAGATTTTCCCGTACACTTTGAACTGTTTATATACTGATTTGATTTCTTCAGCGACTTATTTCTTTACCACACTTTCTTTTTGAGTCACTTTTCTAACCTTCAATGGCTGCTTTGGGGTGCTGTTGGATTCTTTTTTTTCCCCAACCCTTGGTGGTGGAAACACCACAGAATTATAGACTGTGGTGTATCTCTATATGACGCCAAGGGACCACAGACACAGTCAGCCGTGTTTCCCTGATGAGTCTGATCCAGCGGACCAAATGCCTTGGAGCAGACAAAATGAATAGCATAATGAATAGATCTGTCTTCGAGAGGGATTACTATGGTTCCCATATGCTGTTAGTGAGAGGTTTAACATTATGATATTTTCCTAAATTCATGTTCTCATTTTATTCTTTTCCACCTTTGTTTCTTTCTCTCTCTCTCTTCTTTCCTTTATTAAAGTTTTTGCCAAGTCATTAATATAATGACGGAAGAATTGTTAGCCTCCGCTTGTTTTTCCCCGCTCCTAAATTGTTCAGCAATATTATATATATATTTATATATATATATATTATGTGTGTGTGTGTGTGTGTGTGTGTGTGTGTGTGTGCAGGGACGATACATATGGCGTTGTCTACAGCTGCCGTGCCTTTTGATACGAGCAATATTTATCAAGTGTTTCGTTTTGCCCTCAACGTCAGTGAAGTTCTCTCTCTCTCTCTCTCTCTCTCTCTCTCTCTCTCTCTCTCTCTTAAATAGTTTGTTCCGATCTGCAACTTCACTTCAATTAAAAGTCACATGTCAAAAAGCAACATTATCATGTTTAGAAAGGGTGGGTATTTAGCAATTAGAGAAAAGTGGACTTACAATGGAGTGGTAATGCCTGTAGTTAGCGTATATAAATATTTGGGAATATATTTTTCAACAAAATTAAGCTTCACTTTTGCATGTAAAGATCTTGCAAGTAGAGCCAAGCGTGCATTACTCTGCATTATGCAACAGCTATCAAAATGAGAAAACACATCTTTGA
>CM065731.1:59612113-59624613 GCA_033310375.1 Conus canariensis
TAAGCACCGAGCAGACAAGAAAAACATTTTGGAAATTTAACGCCTTACTACTTAGAGATGTCAAGTACGTAGATTTAGTGAAACACAAATTATACATGATGTCAAGGAACAATATGCTGCGTCACCGTATGACAGACAGAACTTAAGCAAGATACCCAACAATGAAATACAATCTATGATAAGTGATAGGCTGTTTTTAGAAGTTCTGATCATAGAAATAAGATCAAAAACGATAACGTTAGTATTAATAAGGAAAGAGAACAAATGAACGCCAAAAACTGCTTAGAAAAGGAAATATAAGACTTTGAAAAAGAAAAACCCATGCATATTAATGCTATTTATCTACAAAGAAAGAAAGATGAGCTTGCTCAGTTACAAAACACAAAAGTAGTTGGGAACATTCTTAGATCCAGAGGACGATGGGCTTCACAGAGTGAAAAAGCAGCCAAGTACTTTTGTAATATGGAAAAAAGACACTTTGCTATCCAGTAGATGTTGAGATGAGCTACGGATCAAGGAAATGTTTTGCTAGAAACAGATGAAATGTTAGAAGAGAGCAGATCATACTACGAACATTTACATAAGAAAATAGAAGTAAAGGATATTGATATTAGCAGGTATATGTCAAATCTGCCGCAACTAAATGAAGACGAAACGGAACATTTAGAAGGCATGATTACCATCCAAGAAGCATCAGAAGCCCTGAAAAACATGGAGAATGACAAAGTCCTGGTACGGATGGGATGACAGTTAATCTTTTTAAGTTTTTTGGAAACAAATAGAAGAGTTTGTAATAAGATCATTAAATGAAGGCTCTATAAACAAAGAGATGTCGGTCTCTCAAAGAGAAGGACTAATAATGGGTCTACCAAAAGCCGATAAACCAAGAGAGTTTTTAAGAAACTGAGACTAATTTCACTGTTAAATGTTTCGTACAAGATAGGTGCCACACATATAGCGAATAGAATTAAGGCTGTTCTACATAAACTAATCATGACACAGACAGGTTTTTATTCCAGGACGATATATTAGAGAAAATATAGGAATCATGTACGAGATAATGTTTTATCTGAGAAAAAAAATCTCTACCTGGCCTACTAGTATCAACTGACTATGGGAAGGCGTTTGATTTGATAAACTGGACATATATAAATAAGATACTTAAAGCTTTTGGGTTTGTGGAAGGTATATGTTGCTGGGTTTCGACATTTTATAAAAACATGAGATTCTATGCAATTGTGAATGGGAAAGTATCCAAGAGTTTTCAAATAGAAAGAGGGTGCCGTTAGGGCGATCCCATTCTGCCATATCTATTTGTTTTGTGTGTAGATATCTTAGCATGTAAAATTTGGGAATACGAGAGATTAAAATGGCATTAAAATACTCTACACGATATTAAAGATCAGCCAATTTGCAGACGATACAGTGTTCATATTAGAAGGGAATATGGTTTCGTATGAAAATCTGTCTGAAACTCTTAAAGAGTTTGAAGAATTTTCAGGACTAAAACTCAATTATCAAAAAACTGTAAATGTATGAACAAAAGCAATAGTTCTCCAAAGGGAAGAAAACAGTATAGAAAATCACAATGCCACTCTTCTGATTTTCGGCCACGTGGCCTTTTTCAAGAGAAAAAGGCCACGTGGCCGAAAATTAGAAGAGTGGTATTGTGATTTTCTGTAAATGTATGGTTAGAAAAACTAAAAAACTCAAAATGTGAATATCTGACCGAAACGAAAATGAAATGGAATCCACCAAAATACAAGATACTCGGTTCACAGAAGAGTTATCAAAAATGACAGAAATCATCACAGCAGATAAATTTATCGAAATTAAACAATTGTTTAAAATTTGGTCCAAGCGTATATGTACACCCCTAGACAGGATTGCAGTTATGAAGTCCGTGATTCTTTCAAAGCTCATATACTTATGGATTCTGTCACCAAATTCTCCAGAAGATGAAATAAATCAGCTTCAGAAAATATGTTTCGAACTGATATGGAATTAAAAAAAAAAACTGACACGATCAAAAGAAAGCACGCAGTACATTCTGTTAAAAATGGAGGTATAGGTGTTCTACATTTGAGCAAATATATACAAGCTCTAAAACTGACCTGGTTAAAAATAATATACACGACAAATCCAAAATGGAAAAAGAAAATATTAATATTCATTTGACGGACCTAGAAAATTCCTCAGTAAAAAAAAAAAAAAAAAAAAAAAAATCAGTGAATTTTGGAAAGACGTTTTCACTTCGTAGGTTAACTTTGCAGATCAGGTATTTTGAAACCATTCAAATGAGGTATTAGCAGAGCCGTTATTCTATATTGACAAGGAAGGTACACATGGAGGCACAACCAAGTGCTCAAAGAGATTGTACAAGGGGTGGTGGGGGGAGGAGGGGGTGGGGAGGGGGGGGGGGAAGGGACGATAAAAAACATTAAAAGAAAGATGTAAGCGTTGCAGCAGAATGGAGTTTAATGTGGAGCTGGTTCTATTCGGAAATGATGAACATACAAAAACTGATGAAGTTTTTGAACACATTTTTTTATGAGCTAAACATTATATATACAGATGTAGAATAAACAAAATAAAACCTACTGTCAAACACTTTTTGAGAGAACTTAATAATATACATAGGGTTGAAAAATATATGCAATGTTCAGAAAAGAAATACATGGAAAATGGTTTCCCTATGAAAAACTAGTTGATATGCCCAATGGAGTGAGTTAGACGAGGAGGGGAAAACAAAAAGAACAAGCAATAAGTGGTCGATGGTACTAAGTAGCTAATGAAATTTAAGAAAATATGTCTATGTATGTCAACTATTTTAATCTAACCACTGTACCCTATTTGGCCAGGCATACTGGATGTATTAATTCCTTGAGTGCCTCATGAACGAGAAAAGGTGGTACGTTTGTGACTTTTTCCTTTTCCTTCATTCTTCGAAGATTGAGTGGAACTATCTGATTTTTTTTTATGTGTTTATATCTTTGTTTCCCCTCCACTTCCCCCCTTCCTCATTTAGTATACTCATTTGCATAGTGTTATGTTGATTCTGCTTTTTTGTTACTAATGTATGAACATCATTAAAAAAATATTAATAGTTGTGAAAGTAGTAGTAGTAGTAGTAGTAGTAGTAGTAGTAGTAGTAGTAGTAGTACTGCTACTACTACTAGTGTGGTGGTGATGGTGGTGGTAGTAGTAGCAGTAGTAGTAGCAGTAGTTGTAGTAGTAGTAGTTGTTGTTGTAGTAGTACAGCAGATCAGTGAATACCAAAATCTAAGATATTCATAGATTAGTAAATAAAATGTGATAAAAACATAAACATTTAAGAAACAAAAGAACGCAAACGCACGCACGCATACACACGCGCGCGCGCGCGCGCGTACATACACAGGCATGCACGCACGTACGCACGCACGCACGCACGCACGCACACATACACACAAACCAGTTAAAAGCTTTGCCCTGAACGTCAAGCGCGACATGTAACCTCTTCAAAAGGATGGAATGATCCAGCGTGTTGAACGCTACACTGAGGACAGGGGAGCAGTCATGGAGATGAATTTCCCATCTGCATTCGTCAGGGGCGTTGGTATGACACTCAGTGCAGCAGCCTCTGTTCCGTGATCCTTCCTGTATGCAGACTGATCAATTTCAAGATGGTGACACATGCCTCTGCAAACGTTTCAATACGATCTTCCCAAGAGTCTTTTAAATAAATGGTAGACCTGGCACAGGTTTAATTATTTTTAGCTCATAACAGTCATGACTATGCTTTTTCAACAATGATGTTTGTTTGAACTGAAGGGGAACTATGGCCTCAACAACAGATGTGTTGACGATTTCAGTAATAAGTGAAACAACTTCTCGAATACGAAGTTTTGTGGCTGAAGTAAGAATAAGATCTAAAATACAGCTTTTTGTAGAAATCTGCGTAGGCACTCCAGAACGCATATGGTAGGACATATAGATATGGTTGGACATATAGTCATAGAGGACACATAGATATGGTAAGAGATATAGATATAGAAGGACATATGGATACTGTAGGACACACAGGACATGTAGGTGCCGGAGGATCGAGACGCTCAGGGGACGTATGCAAACGTGAGAGAGGGGTGTTGCGTTGGGGGGAAAGTATTATTCTGGAAGGTGATGAGTAGATGGGGGTTACATCTGTACAGAAGGGTTCATAGGTCTGACTTTGCTCTGATTTGTTCTATATCTGTTTTACAGGAGGATCAACAAAACAATAACGTCACGTTATTCAGGATATATCCAGGTGATGAAAGCAGCAACTGTATCAATGTGACCATCCCAGGGTGTAGATTCATCGAAAAGCGCAATGAAAACTACTGTCAAGTCAACAATATCAGCATTTTCGTCATTGCCTCCGAAACTAAGTATGTTCGTTAAGCTACGAGCCTGAATCTCTCTCTCTCTCTCTCTCTCTCTCTCTCTCTCTCTCTCTCTCTCTCTCTCTCTGTCTCTCTGTCTCTCTGTCTGTCTGTCTCTCTTCTCTCTCTCTCTCTCTCTCTCTCTCTCTCTCTCTCTCTGGGGGTCACTTCCGCTGGCAAAGAGTAAACAGCTGGCGAGAGGAGCTCCGACGTTGTATTTAGTGTGATTGTATGACTGCATTCATTCTGTAGTGGTGTGACTTGTGTTAGCAGCAATAATTATGCCAACAACACCGTTAAGTTTTCGGACTGTTTGTTGGAGATTTCTATCTGTTTTTTTTTCTGTTAATGTATTTTTGCGTTATCAGAAAAGGCCGCATAATGACATCGAACATTACAGATTGGAAAGTGGCAGGATGGTGCAAAAGTAGGTTTGCTCTTCTCTCTTTTCTTCTGTGGACTTTACTACATAGATGTGGTGAGGCAGAACTGAATCCTGGACCCAACGTCAAGGCGGACAGTGCGGCAAACAAGACTGAAGACTGCCAGCGAGACCTCAGCTACACCCACCTTCTCCCCCTGTCGTGCTTGACCTGAACCCACCCTGAAGGATGTCATGTCATGCATGCACAATCTGAATATGAAAATTGTGGACTGAAAAGTGATTTTGAAGGTATGAAAGAGGACATGAAAGAGTTGAAAAGGAACGTGTGTAGGGCTTCGTGAGGATGTCTTGTCTTTAAGACATTAAATGTATGAATTAAAACGTAAGAATGAGAAGCTGAAGGAACATTTGACTGCCTGGCAGAGACAGTTTAAGAATTAAAGCTTAAGGCCGATGATTTAGAAAGCATTAAAAAAAAAAAGACAACGTGATAATCTATGGCATCCCCAGAAGGGAAAGTGAAACCAGGCAGGAGTGTGAGGAGTTAGTTCAAGATCTCATCACCGATAAACTCGAGCTGTCCAGTGACATTCATTTTGACAGACTTCATCGGTTAAACAGGAAGCGAGACTCCCCCCATTTCAGGCTGCTGCACATTCTACAAGGATAGGGAAAGACTGTTGGGTGCCAGGCGCAAAGTGAAAGGTACACAGATATATGTAGTGGAGGACTTCACTCAGCCAGTGAGAGAAATCAGGGGAAAAAACTCGTTCCGCACTTAAACGCTGCTAAAAATGCAAACAAAAAAGTTTCAACGGTTTTTCATCATCTCATAATTGAAGGCAAGAAATATTAATTGGATGAGGAAGGTAAGCTTAAACACGTCACTTAGGGAACGGGCCGGCACAATCCTGTACATGTAACTAAACTGAAACTACTTACAGATAAAATAAGAAAAAAATGTAAACATGGGGGGAGGGGGGAGGGGGGGGGGCAATCAAAGTATGGCACCGGTAGATCATGAATGCTCTGAGAAAAAAAATTAACGTGTAAGTAGAGTGTTGGCTTGTGACACACTTGTGTCAGTGGCAAGTATGTGTAGCCGTGTTCAACATGCAATGTTAACGTCAGTTAGTACGTGAACAAAACACAGTCAAATGAAGTAAACCAAAATAAATGTTATAACACTTATATTACTGATAATGAAAATTTTGTTGACTTCAACAACTGTTTCTCAAAAATTTGTTTCTCTTATAATATGTCTGATAATGTCACGGATGGTAGCTCTTTACTTGCCTGTTTGTTTGTTCAGGAATTACAGGAAACAAACGGGATTTTCTCCATATGAAGGGTGTATGTAAGAATGTTAAGGATCGTATAAGAGAAAGCCAACACAATATAAATAGCCCGGGGATGAATGGGCAATACGTTTTATCTTGATTGGACTGGAATGTTAGCGGCCTGCTTTCAAAAATTGCCGATGACGATTTTGTATTCTATGTACATTCTTTTGATCTTGTTTGTTCTGTTGAAACATTTGTGGAAGACTTCATTCAACTTTTTTTTCTTAGAAATTACACATTATTTTGTACAACCTGCTTTCGTTTTACAAGACAAGGAAGGCGCTCAGGTGGCGTTGTATGTTTGGTCAAAAAGGGACTTTTGCCTTATTTGAAGAAGTGCACTCTGATAACAAAAACACTATTATGTTTACGATCTGTACAAATTTCATGGGTTTGTCAAAAGATGTATGTTTGTACATACGTTCCACCGAAATATTTACCGTATTATTCTTTCTATGATGTTGGTAATGGCATCAATGATTTAGAAAGCTGTATTGCTGATGCTTTACTTTCTATGCCCAAGGTGTTTTTACTTGTATCAGGAGATTTAAACAGCAAAACATCTGTATGTTTTCACATGATTTGAAAGCACATGAAATAGCCAATAATTTTTAAACAAATGATAGTCCAGAGATGAGTGACAGATGCTCTGCAGATAAATGTGTACACAGATATGGGAAGTTGTTATCAAATATGTGTACGTCCGTCACAGTCCTTCGAATGAGACTATAAACCGAGAATCCGTGTGTGAACGGACGCATACCATCTTGCACACATGCAAAATCCCATCACCAACTTTCGAAAGAGAAGGCCAGTTTGGCCGTTGGTATGAATGACACGTTACACATGGCATGCACCCTGCGTGAGAAAGGGAAAGAATGAAGGAAGTAAGGAAATTGACTGAACGATATTGGACAATATTGACTGGATGACACGGGAAACGTCTGAATGAAGCGCCAGCTAGCAGCTCTTCAGTCGACACTACCCAGGTAGGCAGCCCGTTGTGTAAACGAGTGTGGATTGTAAAGCGCTTAGAGCTTGGTTTCTAGCCGAGAACAGGTGCCATATAAGTATTCATAACAATAACGTCATTGTGTCTGTGTATCCTAAACGGTATATGTAATGGTGACCGTCAAGGTCATTTCAAATACATATCAGAAAGTTGTAACAGTGTGAATGATTATTTCATAGCATTCACTGACTTGTTTGCTGTTAGATTCTGTTTTGGATATTCAATGTAAGTGAATGAATTTAGTTGATGACAAGACATTAAGTGAAGGGAGTCTAGTAAGACTGTTGTCATGGGATATTGGGGGCCTCGTGGCAAGACTGCAGGAACAGGGTTTTGTGGCTTATAGTGTACAATGTGACATTGCTTGTCGTCAGGAAACATTCACTGATAACTCTGATCCTCTACCTAATTATTGTCCTGCATATGATACTTCCTGGACTCCGCCCACAAATTGTTTGATCATGGGAAAATGTCGAGTTGTGTTGGTCTTAGTAAGGAAAACACTGGCGAAAATAGTTAAACATATTTTTTGTGGCTTTTCACCATATTCTTTGTTTCAGATGTTCAGGCAGCATATTTGGTGCGAACAATGATGTAATATCAGTTTGTACGTACATTCACCCAAAAGAGGCGCCATACTATGAATGTCCAGAAACGGAAAATGGCATCATAAATTGGGACTTTTGATTATCCCATTTGATTGAAACTGTTGCTGACACATACTTTACTATTATTACTTTTATTATTATTATGCTGTATCGCTCCACGGCTGTCTCAAGAGTCGGCCTTTGTTCTGAATCTGAGCTAGACAGTGAACCGTCCCAACTCTAGTGCTCAAAGTCCATGTACGTGTCAAAGAACAGGGGGGATTTCCTTCGTCATAACAATGATACAACTGCCGTATACAATTAACTCATAGAAATTCACTATACAAAACAAGCAAGCAATCTAGCGCGCGCGCGCACCACACACACACACACACACACACACACACACACACGCACGCACGCACGCACCACACACACACACACACACACACACACACACACGCGCGCGCGCGCGCGCGCGCGCGCGCGCACTCGCGCACGAACGCACGTAAACACACACACACACACACACACACACACACACACACACACACACACACAACACACACACACACACACACACACACACACACACACACACACACACAACATACACACACACACACACACGAGCTCCACCTCCCACCTCCAGATATTTAAGGTATATTTTAGAGTTTCTCCCAGAAAAGGCAACAAAAACAAGTTGAGAATAAGTGAGTCTCCCCAAGCATTCAAGTGCATGCTTTATAGACTCAAAGGAAGCTAAAGAAATGTAATTTGAGTAAATGATTCTTGGCACTATCCCCTTCCGAAATTCCAGCCCCTTAATTTTTTAATGACTTTTTTTGTTCGATGCGCAAACGGTTTAGATGATACTATTGAATGGAGTGAAATGTGAAATGACAATCTCCAACGAAAACAAAGAAAAAAAATATCACATTAGGTATTTTCCAGAGAAATGGGGGAAACTGTTGCTTTCAAATATTTTTGTAATAAAGAAAAAACAAGGCAAATTCTTAATATATTGAAAAAAAAAACACAACAAATCATCAGATGTATTTTGTAATATTGTTTACTCCTAAGATTCAGTTGATGTTTCTGGACGCCATTGAAATATGCGGTCATAAAGAAAATAAACAAATTGAGTTAATTTGTTGACACATAAGATATATTTCCGTACTTCCCAAGCAAGGCCATTACTCAGTCTGTTTGCTGACAACTATGTCATAATTCAATGCGCCTACACACCACGATGAAAGTTACAGAAGACTGTTTCCGAATCTAAGAACAATAGTTTAAAAATGAAATGACTGAGGGCGGAAAATGAAGCAAAATTTAGAAAGAGAGGGGGTTAGTTACCGCCAAGGACATTGACAAACAAACTGTCTGTCTGTCTGTCTGTCTGTCTGTCTCTCTCTCTCTCTCTCTCTCTCTCTCTCTCTCTCTGTGTTTGTCTATGTCCTTGGCGGTAGCTAACCCCCTCTCTTTCTAATTTTTTCTATGAACAATAGTCATTTATGCACTCCACGAAGGCTGATGAGGTGCAGTTTTCATTCTATGAAAAAGAAATTGCATTATGTATAATACGAATAAAATCGACCTAAAATGAGAACAGTTCATCTTGTCTTAAGACCTATGTAATCTGTCTTTCGCATTGCATGCCTTTGTGTCTTTTTTTCTTCCAGTTACGTAGCATTTTACGCTACATCTGCTAAAGACGGCTTTCCACGCCTGGAAATTGGTGTCCGCGACCCAAACATCCCAAGTCCGTTGACAATGGACGACCTCCCTACAGACTTCCTTGCAGAGATCTCAGAGAAATGTGGCGCCTCCGCTGTCAGCGACTCGTTCTACCCAACGAAGTTTGCGCTTGGAAATTTGAGCAGCATCTGTCCGTAAACGGATATGGTCCACTGTGACCCTTCTAGTCGGATTTCCCCAGCTGTTCGATGTTTTGAGTCTGTGTCTGTGTGAGAGTGTTGGGAGGGAAGAAAGGGTATTTGGTTTTGTTTTCTTATTTGTTTGGGTTTTTTTTTCACTGTCCCTTAAAGCAACGGTGACCTTTTTCCAAATGATGTAACTGTTAAATAAATGTAAGATCCACAGTTCATGTTAGAAGATACCTTTTGC
Source organism: Conus canariensis (assembly GCA_033310375.1). Taxonomy (NCBI): domain Eukaryota; kingdom Metazoa; phylum Mollusca; class Gastropoda; order Neogastropoda; family Conidae; genus Conus; species Conus canariensis. Next base: position 59,621,974 of record CM065731.1, read on the forward strand.
ACAAACCATTTTGGAAAAAAAAAATTTTTCGGAGGATCAGGAAAAAAAAACACCCTTGAAGTGTTGAAACGTCATTGATATATAAAATTTTCATCGTGCATGTACTTCCGTGGTTACTACATAAAGGGGGAGCTTTCTGTGATGTGTTGGAAAGTTTCTAAAATAATACAGTGTATGGAATAGGTTTCTTTCCACTTTAACACCACGAAGCTCTGAGACCATGGAAACTATCCCCGAACATGGCGAGGACATTGTACACTGACTGACGCAGTCAAGGTGACGTGGTGGAACAAAGCCGCTGAAGGTGACGTTTGATTGTTTTTGGTGGAGGGTCACGACACATGCTGATGTTGTAGCTGCAGAATGGGGAATAAAAAGGCCATCCTGCCAGGAAGGGCCATCATGATATGCCATTGAGGGCTGACAGCTGTCTCTGTCTGCCTGACCGCTTGCCTGTGTGTCTATGTGTCTGTCTCTTTTTCTGTCTCTCTGTCTGCATGCCTGCCTGCCTGCCGGTCTGTCTCTGTCTCTGTCTCTCTCTCTTTCTCTCTCTCTCTCTGCCTGGCTGGCTGGCTGGCTGTCTCTCTCTCTCTCTCTGTGCGTGCGTGCGTGCGTGCGTGCCTGCGCGCGCGCGCGTGTGTGTATGTGTGTGTGTGTGTGTGTGTGTGTGTGTGTGTGTGTGTGTGTGTGTGTGTGTGTGTGTGTGTGTGAAAATACATCTATCACTTTCTTGGAAAAGTAATGAGTGCTTGCGCAACAAGAGAGAGAGAGAGAGAGAGGAGAGAGAGAGAGAGAGAGAGAGAGAGAGAGAGGAAGAAGACAGAGAAGACAGCAGAGAGAGAGAGAGAGAGAGAGAGAGAGAGAGAGAGAGAGAGAGAGAAGGAGAGAGAGGGAGGGAGTTGGCATGATAAAATCGTTAGTATTTCAGGTATCAGGCTGGAACATCATGGATTCTTTCCCATCAGACCCATTTATTTGTGGGAATTTTCGGACCCCGACCCGCACTTACCCAGAGCTGAGTTTGCTATCAGATCAACTGTGAAGACTGAAGCCACACAGTGAAATTTCAACCAGTTCAGAAACGCGTCAATGGCATTGTTACTACATTTCCTTACCAACATTACACATGTTTGTACATCTCAGGCCTGATTGACTCCAGGATATATCATGACTGTAGGCAGAGTCTACTACCTCTGACATGTAGTCTCTGACCGGTGTTCTCTGATTTAGTTTTGTCTTCATCATTCTCATCCTCATTAATCGGAATAACAAGAATATGGAATTCGGTGGCCCTTCATGTCCTGATCTCATGGTGATGTCACTTATGATTTCCTCTCCTCGTCTTGGTCGTCTGCAAGTTCGTGTCTAGGTCGCCTGTTTTGGCCAGTGCATGCGACTATAGACGTAGTGTGGCCCTCTGGAAGGGGACGATAACTGACGTGGGTTCTGCGACATAGCAATAATTGTTGTCAATAGACTGCTTGGTATATGGTGCCCTACATATGTGGCATCAGAACATTCACCACTGAGCACTACCGAAGTGACTTGCCAACAGTGCAGTGTCTCTTGCTGGGGTTGCTTTAGCACAGCTTGATGTTGGCTGCTCCCTGTGAATTGCTGTGCCTGGTCTGCAATAGGAGAAAGCAAGCTGTAGCTGTGTACGGGGAAATAAGTGGGAAAGGAGTAATGCCACTGAAGTAGCACGAGAGAGAGAGAGAGAGAGAGAGAGAGAGAGAGAGAGAGAGAGAGAGAGAGAGAGAGAGAGAGAGAGAGAGAGGCTGTGCATTTGATTTACACCGCTCAATCTAATTCAATACAACTTATACACACTATGTTTAATCACCCGTGTTAACTCACTAACATCTAGCGGCCATCTCGTGGTCTATGCATTCATTTGAACAGCGTTGATTTAGATCTACAACATCATTTAATTGAAGAAAAAAGGCAGAAATACTTAAACACGCATGCGCTCACGCGCGGGCACGTACGTGCACACAAACACAGACAAACACACACACACACACACACACACAAACACACACTAATACACATGCACACAAACACACACACACACACAACACACACACACACACACACACGCACGCACACACACAAACAAACACGCGCGCGCGCGCACACACACAACACACACACACACACAGTTGCGCGCGCGTACGGAAGCACACACAAATGCATGCATTCGCGCACGCACGCACGTACACACACACACACACACACACACACACACACAACGTACACGCACGCACTCTGACTAACTCACTGAAACTAATTTATTGTCAGATTAACTCATGGTTGTACTGACGCACGCACGCACGCACTCACACACACACACACACACACACACACACACACACGCGCGCGCGCGCGCGCGCGAATGTACTGTCTGTTAACCTACCTATCTAGTCATTTTTAAACACTTCTTCTTGAATCTATAATCGAAAGACCACACACAATGTTCAATTAGTAGCCACAGGGCAACGTGTTTTGTAGAGTGATGACACAATGGATCAGTGACGCTAGGATCATCACTTGGCCCAGACACCATGCCATATTGTACTTAGTCTCCACAGACAGTTTACCTCCCATGTAACACTGAAACAACATGATCCTAACCCGAAT
>CM065731.1:59629613-59644613 GCA_033310375.1 Conus canariensis
GAGAATCATCAATTGTTTTTAATTGTGTCTCCTCATTAAAACTCGTCTCAATTTCTGCTATTAGTTCATCTGCTGTTCGATTTAATTCTTGAAGAGGTATGTTTTGCATTTCAGATCGTGTTGGCAGCCTTTGCCCAAAGTTCTGTAAAGCACTAACAGCCTCAGGCCTTAGATTGCCAATAAAGTTTAACTGCCTTTGGTCAGAAATAGGGAGCTCTCTAAGAATTGTGCTCCCGCTTAAAAACTGGGTTGGGTCTGGTTTTGTAGTAAGCCGTACAAGCTTTCCTTTACTAGTTCTTACAAACAAATGATTATTTTCATCTGTTAAAAAATTAGAAACATTAAGCGCTTCTGGCTGCTCTCGCCCTATACTGCCATATAACGATTCAATTCTATCTAACAATCGTATTTGGCCTAATCCTGCTCCTTCAAGTTCTTCTTGCAATGAAGGACTCGGCTCTCTTTCTTCATCTTCTTCTTCAATAGGATCAACCACGTCAAAATCTTCATCAGTCATATTTATATATTTATTATTTTTTGTTTTATAAAAAATGAACCCATACGGCTGCGACCTCGATCCATTCAGAAAAGCGAAGGAACCCCACGGCATAAAAGGCATAAGACAGACTGTGCGGGTTGTAAATAATCCATCAACAATTGAGCCAAATGAAATGTTAACAGTAAGATTTAGTGACCTCGGGCCTGACGATGTTATAATGCCAGGCACTGCCAGGCTGTCATTCAAAATAGACATTGAGCCGACGGATCCTAATGCTACTGTCGTTGCTAACCTGGGCAGGGCCATCATTAAAAATATGGTAATTAAACTGGAAGGTAGAGAAGTCTTCTCACTGAGTAGCGCAGACATTTTTAATCTCTATTCTGATCTGTGGCTGCCCAGAACAGAAAGAAAAGACAAAATCTTTCAGGGAATCCAGAGCCCAAACGGTCTTAAGCACAGGCTTAATGCTGAAGATGCAAAGGAAGACGAGGGAGACCAGGCAATAGCGCGAGCATTTAAGAACAGATTTTGCATCCCTCTAGATTTTGAACTGTTAAAAACCCATCAGCCATATTACCAAGGCGCTCTAAGAGACAAACTTACTTACGAACTGTCATTCAACGACAGCGGGTCTGTTATTCTATCAGATGACCCAACAGCTAGATACACTGTCAGCAACATCTCTCTTAATTTTGACGTTGTTACTAACCCCGAACTGGCTAGAACAATCTTAAACCAGTATAAAAGTAGGACGGTTGTTTACTTTGAAAGAGTTTTACACCACAGTCCAGCGATTAAAAACAAGCAAGACACTGTCTGGGAAATAGCTATAAGCAATTCTTTAAGGTCTCTAAAGGGGGTTCTCTTGCTATTTACTGAACCCTCAGCTCCTTTTCAGAGAGAATCTGAGGTGTTTTACAACCCAAAAACTGAGCAACTGTCTTGCACAGTAGATGGCAAGCCTTTTCACTTGTATTCAGCTGGACTTTTACCCGACCAACACTTTGATGAAATAAGAAAACTGTTTGCTGGAGGCAGACAGACAAGCCCCACAGCCGATCATGTGTGTAAAAAACTTCACCTTCACGATGTAAGACTTGAAGATTATCTAACAGACAAATATGGATTATGGCTGGATTTTAGATCCACGTATGACAACAGACTGCACGGGAGTGGAAGAAGGGTAGGGTCAGATGGCATACTCATACAGATTAATAAGGAAGAGGAGGAGAATGGTCAGATACAAATGCACGTTTTTGTGGTTTATGACGCCCAGCTGAACATTGAAGAAAATAGACTGAAAGAAATAGCCTATTAAAACAGATGGATAGTTTGAACTTTTTGCCTAAAGACCCGCACTGTTCGCTTATTTGTGGGATTACTGGGTGTGGGAAAACTGTCTTCGTACTTGATTTGTTACAAACAGTCTACAGGTTTCATTACGAGTACATTGTTATATTCTGCACAACCATTAAGCACAACAAGTCTTACAAAGAAAGGCAGTTTGTTTGGACAGACGAGAATATATTTTTAGTTGATCCTACTGACAAGCTAAGCGACTGTTTAGAACATTACTATAGGCTATTTGAGGGAACCGAAACGCTGTTTATTATTGATGACTGTTCAGCCGAACAAGACATTGTAAAAAAAAGAAGGACTCTGTCTAAGCTAGCCTTTAGCGAAAGACACGCATTAGTTTCTGTTTGGCTCTTAACTCAAAAATACAATGCTGTCTTAAAAGACTTTAGATCTCAGTTAAAATCAGTCATCTTATTCTATACTAAGGACCGGGACAGTTTTGAAGAATGTTTAAGTGAAAACTATATAATCAGGGACAGGGATGAACTAAAAAAAATAAAAGAGCGGCTAGAAAAATCTAAGCACGCTAAACTATGCTTACGGACTGACCCACCAGTTCAATACGTTTGCTTATTATAGATTGCACATTATAGATTGTTTATTAAAGATTGCTCATTATAGATTGCTCATTACAGATTGCTCATTATAGATTGTTTATAATAAATTGTTTATAATAAATTGTTTATATTAAAAAGAATGTCTCGAGGGCCTGAATCAAAAGCAGAGTTAGCTCCTAAATGCGTTGCAGTAGAGCTAAAAGATCTAGCAGATACAACTGACTTTGATCTAATAGGAGTGGCAGGAAATGTTTATGGATTTGAGTACACAGACGATGGCGTTTACAAACGAATAGAAATTGAAGATAAAAAACGACAGCAATATCCTACCCTGGAAGAGATAAGAAATCTAAGGGCAAACGATTTTGGCAAACACGAATACAAACTTCATAAACGAGAGAATGCTTGGGCGTTGCTTCCTGACATTAACTGGGATTTAAAGTTTGAACTACGAAGCCCCCATGTATACTTTGATAAGAAATACAATTTTAGAAAAGCTTTGAATGAAGGACGCCTTCTTGCTAGCCTAGTCCCAGGAACACAACAGAAAAAGCAGATTGAAATAACCAGGCAGGGCTCTGTATATATGCTGCGGAGAAAGAAGTCCTTAGCTGAAGTGGGGGGCGACACCGTCGGCTTAGAGTTTAACCCAAAACTAGAATCACTGCCTAGAAAAATGACGATGCTTTTTCGCTTATTTATCACTCCAAGGGAGTCTGATCCTAGTTTGCCAGAGCATACGTTAATCAGAGGTGTACAAATAAAGTCTGAAAACTTGGGCGGGCCTCTCAGGCTTGTTATTGCTATTACTAAAAACGGGGATGAAATAAACACTTCTGTATCATCTGACAAAGTCACTGTGATGGTTGACAAAGACAAACTAACAGTACTCGATTTTATTTTCATTAAGTATGTTGATTTTATTGCGTTTTACTCTGTTGATGAAGTGCTGCCAGAAGGGTTAATAAGAAAATATGTACAAGATTAATCTTAATTAAAAAATTAATCTTAATTAAAAATGGATGATCAGGCTCAAAAGTTTAGGTTAGAGCAAATGACTGAACTTCAAGAAGAAATAGAAAGTGACTTGAATAAGTATAGTGTTACTAGAAAGAAATATGCTAAAGTTTTAAATACTCTTTCTTATATAATCACCGGCTCATCAGCTGTAGCGAGCGTAAGTGCTGGGTCCGGCGTTGCTCTTTTAGCTACTGGGGCCGGAGCGCCAGCCTCTTTAGCATTAGGGAGCATTGGTTTGGGTTTAGGTGCTATGTCTATGATTGTGAGTGCTGTTTTAAAAAAATTAACGCCTAAACTACAAAAGCACACTGCCATTGTGGCCCTAGCATCAGCAAAACTTTGTTCATTAAGACTGAGAATAAGCAAAGCATTGCAGGATGAAAACATTACAGCTGAAGAATTTGAGCATCTTATGGCTGATGGTGAGGATTACAGGCGACAAAAAACTAAACTTCAAAAGGAGTGGAGAAAGACTTTTACTTCGCAATAAGTAGACACTGAGACAATCAAACAGAACATTGAAAAGCAAGCAAACAATCAGTTAAACCCAAAAATAGACTAAAAAAATAAGATGTGAACTAAAAAAATAAATAAATCATAAGTTTAACAAAAAATAAATACTTTTTTTTTTTTTAAACTAATCGGCACTGTGTTTGGCGGGACAACTTGCAACTCTTCGCGAACAAACGATCTTTTAGGGACGGGCTTTTTAGACGTAGTAGCACCGCTAGAAGAAAGAGTCTCTCTTAAATAATACACGGGAGGGGTTGTTTTCATAATTCTTTCAACTTCATATACGTCTACGCTCCATAGGGGGTCTGTGGCTCTAATTCTAACATCGCCCTCTGCCTCTCCAGGCGCATACAAGTATCTTACTTTTAGTCCAAAAGGTAAGAGTTTTTGATTACCTTGAATGTCTTCAGTAATGCTAATTTTTTTTAATTTGATCGCGTTCACTGGCTTAAGACCCGTTGCTTTAAATTCTTCATTGTTCATGGCGCGTAAGACTGCTGGCAATCTCCTAACCCATTCTGTGTTGCGCGTCCTGTCCATAAGATCTCTATGATATTGATAGGTAAACAGACGCTCAGCTAGATTCTTATTAAAGTTTTCTACTAGAGCTTGGGAGCGATGGTTGCCTGGGATCCCTCTCTTAACTGTAACCCGATGTCTTAAAAACAACTGGTTTACAGCTCCTTTAAACTCTTTCCCATCATCAACCTGGATCAACCTAGGATACTTTAATGGGCCTCGCATGTATATTTGTTGTAAAGCCACAGCCACAGCAGTTGAGCTTTTATCCGTTAAAGGCTCAGCATCTTTATACCTTGAAGCCATGTCAACAACAGTCAGGGCATACTTAAACTTTTTTCTTCTAACTTTGTCATGTGGAAGGTACAACAAGTCCATCTGGTGGGTGTCATTAGGAACTGAGTTAACAAATCGAGGCCTTATTATTCTTTTTGGGGCAGGCAGATATATTTGCCAGATCGCTTGTTTTGAAAGCCAGTCTTTCGCTTCTGATTCAGACACCCTAGCAGCTTTACTCAGTTTATCAATAGCAGCCTTTCCTTTCCAATACTCTCCAGGAGAATAATATATTTTGTACTTTGTATCGTCCATAAGAGACTGTTTTTATTACATTTTTAACTATGTTTTTAGATTGAATATGCAAGAAGAAAGATTGCTCCCATAGCGCCTATAATAAAGCCTATTTCTACCATTTTCTGATCCTCAGATGGTTCATAAAAGTCAGACAGTTCTGGCGGTGCCGATGTTAGAAACTTCTTTCCTGTCACTAAGTAATATTCATTCATTGCTTCATCAACGTCTGTAAATGTGTGCTCTGCATGTCCCTGCTCTCTTAACTTTTTATTAATAAAGTCTAAGTGAGCAATTCTCCTTTTCTCGTAAGCGTCTCTTGCCTTAGCTAAATCTTCCATTGCCTTGTTATGGCGTTCTCTTTCTTCATCAGACCGCAATTTACTAAACATATAATTGCTGCCAGAGAACGCCAATGCATTAACAATAGCCCCACCCACCATCAGAACTATTCCAGACATCTTTTTTATAAATGAATGAATCTTTTTTTTTTTTTTTTATAAATCAATCTGCCTAAATGCATTAATCTTTCTATGCATTAATCTTTCTATGCATTGATGTTTTCTGGGATAATCCCCTGTGCAACAAGAAAGTCTTTTGAGGCAATCCCCGCCGTTATTACAGCTATAACCTTAACAACATCCTCAATGTCTAACCTTCCTAGATCAGCTGGCCTCATTTTAAACATGTTTTTTTGCTAACATGCTATATCCTATACTAAGGCCGCCGATTACAGCAGAGTGGTAAATCGTATTGATGATCTTTGCAGTGCTCATATTTTTTATTAACTAAAAAAAATAATTAAAATAATCATAATATGAAAGACTGTCTATGTGCTTTTTAATCAGATAATCTTTTGTTGCTAGAGCTAAAAATAAGGCTGTGACTAGTTTCGGCGAATCTTCTATCTTTCCTATGTTGGGTGGTTTTATTCTTAACAAACATTTTGCTAGGGTTGAGTAAACTATAACGCCAACAATAGGCACTGTATAATTAACCAGCGTTATACTCATGGTTTTATTTTTTTATTTGCTTTTAAAAAGAGCTTTAAAAATGGCGGCCAAACACAGCGAATTTGATCTAATGATTTTAGTAGAAAATTGTAATGAACTATTTGAAAGAGCGGTGAAAGTGTTAGACACTTGGCTTGAGAATGATGTAAACATTTTAATCAAAAATCATAGTGAACTATCTAACGAAGCAATCAAAGAGTTAAGCATTGGCTGTAGTGATTCAAAAGCTAAAGCACTGGCAGTCGTTCGTGCAAAATTGGAGTGTCTTAAAGTATTGCTACGCTTGAGTGAAGAATAAAAACGCGTTTACTTACTTTTACTTACTTTTATTTTTTTTAATTTACGTAAAATATTGTGAGTTAAAAAATGAACCCCGCAAGTGAGTCCGAGTTTGAAATACTACCTCCCAACAACGTACAGTTGGAAGGTAGTAACAAATCATTAAACAATAAGTTATTGAATTAGACATGGACATCATTAACCCCACAAACGTTCAAAAAAGCGTAACATATGCTATTTCTAAAATCCCAGAGTCTCTTCAAATTAACCCGCCAGCAAAAAATGTTGTTTGTCATTCTGATTAAATATATAACCCCTGATAATAGTAGTATGCAAGTCTGGGTTTCAACTAGACAGAAAGAAGTAATCAGCTATTACGACTTTAAACCTGGCTGGGCTGATTACATGCTCACACAGTTTAACCATGCAAGTGAAGAAGCAAAATTGCGCGGCTCCGGTTGGTCTGAAGGAACAGTCCTTGAAATCAGATTAAGACAAGCCAAATACTTTCCTATAGTCGGCAATTCTTACATCCCTCTCCCAAAAGAGTTAGTTCTTAAACGAGCAGCCTTAAACATACATAATTCTGACAACTTGTGTTTTATGTGGTGTGCTTTGGCGCATTTACACCCTGTTAAAAAGAATGCAGAGAGAGTTTCTAATTATGGGCAGTATATAAATGAGCTGAACTTAAATAACATAAACTTTCCAGTGAGCGTAGAAAGTATATCTCAGTTTGAAGAGCAAAACAAACCAATAACCGTGAGCGTATACACATGGTCTGTAGTAGACAATCTGACCCCTCTGAGGATTTCTCCCAACGCCCCTACTTTAGGCGAATCACTTGAGAATCATGTAGACTTGATTCTGTTTGCAGACGGTTCCAAGAGCCATTATGTATTAATCAGATCAATTAGCAGACTTATGGCCTATACTACAAACAATACAGCTAAACAAGGGCTTTGTAGGAGGTGTTTGGTTAGAATCCCCACTGTAGAGGCGGCAGCCAGCCATAAGAAACATTGCAAAAGTTTTGTAGACTGTAAAATCGAACTTCTTACACCAAAACCAGGGTCTAAGGTTAGTTTTAAGAATGTACGAAAAATGCAGATGAGCCCATACGTAGTTTATGCTGACTTTGAATCAATCTTGCTACGGTACTATGGTCCACAACAAGAACAAAAAACAACCTTATTGTCTCGTCATCAGATCTGTTCTTATGCGTTCGTCGTTGTTAGGTCAGACGGCGGACACACAGAACCAGAGATTTACAGAGGTCCCGACGCAGCTGGCCGATTTTTGGAGCAGATGAAACACCTTCGCAATCAATTCTCCAATCAGCTGAACCTTTCAGACATTAAGATGACTCCCGAAGATGAAGAACGTTATAAATCAGCTACCCACTGCTGGATATGCAAATGCAAGTTATTAGGTGACACTGTAAGAGACCACGATCACATTACTGGCAAATTTAGAGGGGCGGCACACAACGGCTGCAATCTTCAACTTAGGGTTGACCCCAAGACATGGAAACTGCCAATCTTCTTTCATAACTTACGAGGCTACAATTCTCACTTTATCATGCAAGCAGTAACTTCTGAATGTAAGAGGGTTAGCTGTATTGCACAGTCATCAGAAAAGTACATGACCTTTACTATTGACTGTTTATCCTTCTATGACTCTGCCCAACATCTGATGGGAAGTTTAGATAAATTGGCGGGATCTCTGCAAGACTATCCAATCACTAAAAAATATTTCGACCCATCTTTAGTCCGTAAAGGCGTCTATCCTTATGAATACATGGACTCGTGGGAGAGGTTTGATGAGCCAGCGCTGCCAGCAAAGGAAGACTTTTACAGCCGTCTTAGAGGTGGAGGCATATCTGACGCCAACTATGAATACGCACAGAAAGCCTGGACAAAATTACACTGTCAAACGATGGGCGATTATCACGATCAATATTTATTAGCCGATGTGTGTTTATTGGCAGACGTCTTTCAGAATTACAGATCCACTTGCATGAAACATTACGGTCTGGATTCGTCACAGTACATCTCTTCCCCGGGGCTGTCTTGGGACGCATTCTTGAAGTCTACAAACATTCAGACTGACTTAATATCGGATCTAGATACACTCCGGATGATTGAGGATGGGCTGAGGGGAGGCATTAGCATGGCCTGTCATCCTTACCGCAGAGCCAATAACAAGTATCTAGACGACTATGATCCAACTAAACCATCCAACTATCTGATGTACTTAGACGCCAACAATCTGTATGGGTGGGCTATGAGCCAGGCACTGCCATTAAGAAACTTTAAAATGATAAACGGGCCTCATGAGGTTGATCGGGTGGTAGGGCTATTATTACAGCTTACACCCGATAATCCAATAGGATTAATCTTAGAGGTGGACTTAGACTATCCAGCAGAGCTGCACGACCTCCACAATGATTTCCCCCTAGCCGCAGAAAAATTAAAGATGAGTCCCACCGAACCGCCCAAGCTCGTGCCTAACCTCTTTAACAAAACTAAATATGTCTGTCATTATCGACTGTTACAGTTTTACTTAAGACATGGACTGAAACTTACCGCCGTTCACAGAATAATTACTTTCGATCAAGTGCCTTTCATGAAGCCATACATCATGAAGAACACTGATCTTAGGACTGCGGCCACTGACGCTTCAGAAAAAGACTTTTTTAAGTTGATGAACAACAGTTGTTTTGGCAAGACGATGGAGAACGTACACAATCGTAAAGACGTAAGATTAGTTACAACAGAAAAACAAGCAATTAAGCTGACCTCTAAACCTAACTACCAAGACTTTAGAATATTTAGCGACAGCCTGGTTGGCATTATGATGAAGAAACAGAATGTGAAGTTAGACAGGCCGGTGTTTATCGGCTTTGCCGTGCTAAAGTTGTCAAAGTTATTAATGCTAGAATTTCTATACGACTACTTTAAGCCGCTATACCCAGAATCAAATGTCCTTTACACATACACCGATAGTTTTATTCTAGACATCCCAACCGAAGACTTTTACAAAGATATGGAAATAGAGGTAGCCAAAGGAGCTGATGGGTGGTACGATACATGTGACTATCCTAAAGATTCGCCTTTACATTCAACCGTGAACAAGAAAGTGATTGGAAAGATGAAGGATGAATTTAATGGGACGGTTATACAAGAATATGTTGGCCTGCGGTCGAAGATGTATAGCGTTGCTACCCAGACTTCTGTAACAAAGAAAGCTAAGGGCATAGATAAAGAAGTTGTAAAAAAAGAAATAAGTCACAACAACTACAAGCAGGCTCTCTTTGAACGCGAAGTATTTTATCACACAAATGTTAATCTGCGCTCTACTCTTCATCAAGTAAACACAACTGCCGTTAATAAGAAGTCGCTAGACTCTACCAATAGCAAGCGAACTTCCGTTAGCCCCGAGTTTTCATACGCTATAGGCCCCCGGAGAACTGACTTGTCCGACTTAACTTAAGATCTTAACTAGTACTTAAGATCTTAACTAGTACTTAACTTAAGATCTTAACTAGTACTTAACATGACTTGCACTTAACTTGCACTTAACTTGCACTTAACTTGTTATAACTGACTTAACCAGTACTTAGCCTGTACTTAGCCAGTACTTAACAACACATTTAAAAAACTAATTTATTAAAAATGGGTCTACAGCGGGAGGTTGTACTTTTTTTGCAGAAGCTGGTTCTTTTACTGTTTTTGTGGGGGTTTGTAACTTTGTTGCTAAGTATGGCTTTAGGCGCTTGTATGTCAAAAGCCCTCCACCAACAACAATGCCCCCCAGCACATAATAATACATCTTATAGTTTGATTGCGTTGTTGTTGGTGGCGGCGGCGGTGCTGGTGCTGTTGTTGTATTACTATCTAATAATTTTTGTTTTGCTGCTTGGTTTGCTTTTTGCAGTCTGTTCCATTCAGCTAGTTTACGGCCGGCCTCAACACGGCCAGCACTTTTAGACTTAGTAACACTACTCACCTGCGGGACACTCACTTGCGGCACACTCAGTTGCGGATTCACTTGTGGGGCACTCGCCTGTAAATTCACTTGTGGAGAATTCACTTGTGGGGCATTCTGCTCCTGTGGGACATTCTTCTCCTGTTCGCTCATTTTTTTTAGTGCGATTAAAATTAATATGATTGAAATTAATATGATTGAAAGTAATTAATCCCGTGATGAATGGACATAGCAACGTCCCAAATCTATAATACATGTCACATGCAAGAGATTCTAGAGACTTGGTTAAAACCGGATCTTGTGTTAAGTCATATTTTGAATCTTCTTCTGAATCAATCGGCGCTATCTTGCCTACTAACTTAGCTTTTAAACTAATCATTGTCTGCCCCACCGATCTAACCATTTTTGATCCTAGCTGTGCTTCGTACCTGGCGTAATACTTCTCAACGTCTGATGTAGACAATTGCTGAATCTGTTCAATACTTAGTTCAGTGCCTAGATACTGCCTGGTTTTCCCACACGCAGCCAGAGAGTATAATCTTTCTTTATGACAGAGGTCTGCTGCCTCCTCACACTTTAATAGCTCGTCGCAATCCATTTTTAAAAGCAATAAAACATAATAAGAAAAAATAATAATAATAATGAAAGTGATTTGTCTCCCTTTAATCATGCATAAAAGTAATTGTCTCCCTTTAATCATGCATAAAAGTTAATCATGCATAAAAGTAATTGTCTCCCTTTAATCATGCATAAAAGTAATTGTCTCCAAAGTAATTGTCTCCCTTTAATCATGCATAAAAGTAATTGTCTCCCCTGAATTAATTATCTATTTGGTTATTAAAAGTTGTGTTTTTGTGTTTAATTTGCTAAAGCTTTTAATATGAATATTGTACAAAGTAGTAACTAAAAAGTACTTTAACGTACAGTTGTTGTTAACCTTTAAAAAATATTCTGCTTGAATAAAAAATAATTTTAACAACAGTCACACTTATGCATAAACACCATAAAACTATGGGAGCTTTCAGTGTGTACAGTATATATATTAATCCTAAAAGTGAAAAGTTGAGAATATGCCTGCGGTGGTTTAGTACTTGTTTGTCACGGCATTTTGAAAGTCCAAATTTGGCCCTGTCCTCTAGTGACTCTTCCAATTTTCGTTTGTGTTTGTCTGTCTGGGTCACTGGCGCGGCTATAAACGCCCGTAAACCCAAATGTGGTCCCTGGCGCGGCTATAAACGCCCGTAAACCACAATGTGTATCCTAGGAAGAGTCACTACAAAGGGGTGAGAGAATTGCCCCAAATTAGGCAAATTGAAAGTAGACAACCAAGTATAAGAAAATACCACTATTAGAGGCATATTCTCGAAACTCTTCACATCTTGGCCACATTATGCGTGACCCTCCGGGTCTGGCTTGGGGCGGGCTGTTTTGTTCTATATCACCCATTTTTTGTTTTGCACGTAAGCCCCAGTGAATGCGTGTGAATCAGTTTGTGTGTATGCATGTGTATGTGTGTGCGTGCGCACGCGAGCGCCTGTGTGTATGTGTGAGTGTGTGTGTGTGTGTGTGTGTATTTGTGTGTTTGTGTGTATGTGTGTGTGTCTGTGTGTGTATGTGTCCGCGCGCGCACGGGCGCGTGTGTGTCTGCGAGTGTGTACTCAATTAATGCCTATGTTGGTGTGTGTGTGTGTGTGTGTGTCCGTCAGTGTGTGTGTGTGTGTGTGTGTGTGTGTGTGCGTGCGCGTACATGTATGCATGGATGCATATTGTTGTTTGCTCATGTTTGTTTGTGTGTGTGTGTGTGTGTGGTGTGCGTGTGTGTGTGTGTGTTTGTGTGTGTGTGTGTGTGTGTGTGTATGTGTTTGTGTGTGTGTGTGCGTGTGTGTGTGTGTGTGTTTGTGTGTGTGTGTGTGTATGTGTGCGTGTACACGTGTGTGTGTGTATATGTGTGTGTTTGTGTGTGTGTGTGTGTGTGTGTGTATGTGTGTGTGTGTGTGTGTGCGTGCGTGTGTGTGTGTGTGTGTGTGTGTGTGTGTGTGTGAGTGTGTGTGTGTGTGTGTGTGTGTGTGTGCGCGTGTGGTCGCGCCCGCGTGCGTGTGTGTGTGTGTGTGTGTGTGTGTGTGTGTGTGTGTGTGTGTGTGTGAGAGAGAGAGAGAGAGAGCGAGACGGAGACGGAAGTTTAATCATGTATAGGCCATTGCCCCTCAGGTTGGCGTACATTTTTAGAAGCATTTTCAAACAAACAATTATGAACAGTGAAATCAACCAACACTTACTTGAGAGAGAGAGAGAGAGAGAGAGAGAGAGAGAGAGAGAGAGAGAGAGAGAGAGAGAGAGAGAGAGAGAGAAGCACATGGGGACCATTGTAGTCCCTGTTGAAAACAGAAGCATTCATATGGCCTGCTCAAAGCATTTTATTCCTTGCATCTATGCATCTCTCCATCTATGCATGTCTCTATTTGTCTGTCTAGATATACTCTCTCGATAGAAAGATAAATAGAGATAGCGAGATAGACAGACACATAGGTAGATAGATAGATGAAAAAGAAGATTGCCCATGATACGGAGTGTCTACATAATTTCTGGTCACAATTTACTGTATGTGCCAGCGTATGCGCGAGTATTTTAAGGAGAACGTGTGCATGTGGTGCAGATGCTTTTAGAAAATGCATGATATTTTCAACACTGCGTTTATGTAAAACTGAAAGTGACACAAAAATGCACATGGTCTTCCTGTAGTGTAGATAAATATTGTTTTTTTTCCAACGGCACATCCGTGAATTGAAAATATGGTGGTCTGCTCTATCTTACAAGGTACAGAAGACAGATGGGTGCAAGGAAAACAACTACAATCTCGCAGACAGACGTATGTATGTATGTATGTATGTATGTATGTATGTATGTATGTATGTATGTATGTATGTATGTATGTACGTACGTACGTATGTATGTATGTATGCATGCATGCATGCATGCATGCATGCATGTATGTATTAGGTATGTATGCATACATACATGTATGTATGGATGGATGGATGGATGGATGTATGTTTATGTATGTATATATGTATGTATGTATGTGTGTGTATGTATGTATGTATGGAAGGATGGATGTACGGATGGATCGATGGATGGATGGATGGATGGATGGATGGATGTAAGCATGTATGAATGTGTGTATGTATGTATGTATGTATGTAAGTATGCATTTATGTATGTATGTATATGTATGTATATATGTATGTATGTATGTATGTATGTATGTATGTATGTATGTGCGTTGGTATATAGGTATGTATATTTGAATGCATGTACGTATGTATGTGTACATGTATGTCTGTATGTCTGGTTGATTGTCTGTCTGTCTGTTATTTATGCCTGTCTGTCTGTATGTATGTGTATGTGTGTTTGTATGTATGTGTATGTGTGTTCAAAGCAAAGTCACACACACACACACACACACACACACACACACACACACACACACACACACACACACACACACACACACACACACACACTATCTCTCTCTCTCTCTCTCACGCACACACACATATACACACAACACACACCCATACACACATTCACACACAGACACACACACACACACACGCGCGCGCGCGCGCGCGCGCGCGCACGCACACACACACACACACACACGCACACACACACACACACTACAATTATATTATGGTGCAGCGGATAGACTTAATGGCCATTGGATAAAGGGTTCGAATCTCATCACAGATATTTTATGGTGATACTTTTCGGCTTCTGTTGGTTCCTACCAAAAGGCGATTGTGATCTGCACTGAAAATATGAAGGCAGGATAAATCGACTCGAATTTTATACATTCTTGATAGCGATGCTAAGATTTCCTCACCGGCATCGCAGGTCTCTGTAACTTTTGAACATGATTGATAGCAATGTAGAGCCGAGGCCTAACACGTTGTCTCAGACAAGAGAGGGACTTTAGGGCATCAAAGTTTTCATATTCATTTCAATCATTATTGGAAAAGTTATCAGATTTTGTGGCCACCCAGACCTTATTCGCGTGAAGTCCTATTTTTTTTGTGTCATCCACTCCTAATGAAATTTTGTGATTTCGTAAACGGTTCATTGGCGAAATTTTTATATGGGATATACCATCGAATAGTTATACTACAAATGGATGTTCAATCACTCTGGCTCTACGATTAAGCTGTGACTACAATCAGCGTGTGAGTTAGTGGTGATGTCTCATGTAAGATGGCTCACAACCAGCACAAATGAACACAAGTGAAATGAGTAGGCAACAGCACAGTGTCTCCTTGTGCGAGGTTGCTCACGACGACCTGAAGTCGATTCCGTGACCTGGCTGATTGCTGGTGTTGGGCATGCGACAGGATGGGTGGATGGGTGGGGGGTATGGGGGGTGCGTATGGCTGTGGCTGGATTGGTGGAATGAGTGGTGTGGGAATAATGTCACTGTGGGTGTGGGTGTGTATTGGGGAGTTGGAATGAGTGGTGTGGGAATAATGTCACTGTAGGTGTGGGTGTGTATGGGGAGTTGGAATGAGTGGTGTGGGAATAATGTCACTGTAGGTGTGGGTGTGTATGGGGAGTTGGAATGAGTGGTGTGGGAATAATGTCACTGTAGGTGTGGGTGTGTATGGGGAGGGTGGAATGAGTGGTGTGG
>CM065731.1:59649613-59654613 GCA_033310375.1 Conus canariensis
TTGTTGGTTGGCTGGCTGGGCTCGGCTGCGGTGCTGCGGTGTCGGATCGGTGGTGGGCTTTACCTTTCCAGTCCCCCAAAACTCTAAATCTGAAAGTCCTAAATAGAAGTGATGTATAATTATGATCTGTAGAAAATCATTATGGTGTGAATTTATATGATTTGAAGTTATATGGTTTGAAATATTTGTGATAATAATGTGATTGATTTTTCATATTGATATCAAAAGTGGTGATATTATTATTATTACTTTTTTGTTTTGTTTTTTTTAAATTTTTTTTTTTTAATTTCAGAAAGAAATCTATGAATCTGTGTGCACGCTGACCCGGCGGTACTGTCTGGGGGGCTTTGGGGCTCACATACAGTGTTCAAATTCAAGAATGTCTTTAAAATACTGCTGGAACAATGGATGTGAGTTCCGAGAGCTGTTTGGACCGTGCCTTCGGAGAAAGCACAAATAGAAAATGGCAAACAGTATACATGTACCGGGAAAATAAGACTTAAAGTAAGAGGAACAAATGGGAGTGAAAAGAAGGATGGAAAGTGATTTGCTGAATGCTTTACTGCTGAGTATTAAATGAAAAGACAAACAAATCTTTAAAAAAAATGTTAGCGAACCGCCCAGAGAAACGTGGACAAACGAGTCACAAGACAAAACACAACGCGTTTCGACCTCTTAGGTCTTCTTCAGGTGAGAAACAAACGAATAAAATAACAAAAATTCACTTAGCTTTGATCGCTTCAGATCGCTTCAGAGTTCAGCGCAAGGAAGAAGGCGTTGAATGAGAACGAGGCTGTTGGAAGGGAAATAGTGAGTGAGTCAAAGTCGTAAGGATGATAATAATTTTACTCATAGGAATACTAATAATGGTCAAAATACTGAGAGAAAAAAAGAGACAAGATTACTACCAATCTTGGTGTCAATAAGTATGGGTATGGGAGAAAGGAGAGTGGGTTAGAGGATTCTTAAACAGCAGGGTTGCCGTGGCAACAGTCCCAGAGGCGAAGGCGATGGTGATGTCAATGCTAGTGGTGGTAGTATCAATACTAGCAATAGTATTACTGAATGATACTGCTAACAACGATAGTGAAGGTTAAGGTAATGAAAGCATAATACAGAAATATATTTAGAAAATACATTTTTATAATAATCAAATAAATAAATAAATGAAACATTTAAAAAAAAAACTAATAATAATAATAATGATAATAAATGCATAAATAAATAATTGAAAAATAATGGTAATAGAATAAATAGATGAAAATAATAATAAATAAAAAATAAAAAATAACAATGTTAATAATATTTATGGTACTAAAGGTATTAATTCTGATAGTAAGGAGGAAACCAAACAAACAAACAAAACCAACAACAACAACAACACCAAAGCGAGGAGGGAGAGGGGAGGACTGGAAGAACAGAAAGGAAACAGAAGATATAAGTTATGGGAAGAATGGAATCCAATAGGTATATTAATAATTACAGTAATAGTTTTGTTAATAATTGTGATAGTAACTCTACGGTGATGGTAGTGATGCTATAGGAGGCTAGAAAAGTGGTAAGCTGAGATGTTGGAAATATTGTAAAGAATAATGATTACATTAATGAAAGTAGTAAATATAACATTTGTAATACTAGTTATGAAGTTGTAACAAAAGGTATACTGATTAGATAAACAAATAAATAAAATAAAATAAAAAAATGACGGCAAATATATATATATATATATATGTATATATATATATATATTATATATATATATATATGTATGTATGTATGTATAAGTATATGTGTATGCGTGTGTGTGTGTGTGTGTGTGTGTGTGTGTGTGTGTGTGTGTGTGTGTGCGCGTGTGTGTGTTTGTGTGTGTGTGTGTGTGTGTGTATGTGTGTGTGTGTGTGTGTGTGTGTGTGTGTGTGTGTGTGTGTGTGTGTGTGTGTGTGTGCGAGAGAGAAAGAGAGAGAGAGAGTGTGTGTCTGTTTGTGTGTGTGTGTATGTGTGTGTGTGTGTGTGTGTGTGTGTGTGTGTGTGTGTGTGTGTGTGTGTGTGTGTGTGTGTGTGTGTGTGTGCGCGTGGATGTGCGTGTGTGTGTGTGTGTGGGGGGGGGGGGGGTCTGCATAGTTGTCCAAATTTTCACAACATATGCACAGGAAAGAGGAAAGATGGAACAGGAGTTCATGTTGAAGAAATATTAAATGAAAATAAAAGAAAACCAAATGAAGGAATTGGAGTGGACAAGTATCTGAATAAACAATAGACTGATGTGAGAAATAGAGAGGGTGTGGTGAGAAGGGAAAGGAAGATAGCTATAAGTTATGTGTGAGGTAAATAGTGGGAGATATGGTAGTATGTGTGTGTTATGGGAAGATATTGTGGGCTGAGATTGAAGTGGTGGGTTGGTACATGTTACTTTAAGGTGTTGATGCTGTGAGGGTGGAGGGAAGAAGGGGATGGGTTTACATAACTTATAGCTATCTTCCTTTCCCTTCTCACCACACCCTCTCTATTTCTCACATCAGTCTATTATTTATT
Organism: Conus canariensis; assembly: GCA_033310375.1. NCBI lineage: Eukaryota > Metazoa > Mollusca > Gastropoda > Neogastropoda > Conidae > Conus > Conus canariensis. Next base: position 59,652,146 of record CM065731.1, read on the forward strand.
CAGATACTTGTCCACTCCATTTCCTTCATTTGGTTTTCTTTTATTTTCATTTACTATTTCTTCAACATGAACTCCTGTTCCATCTTCCCTTTTTCCTGTGCATATGTTGTGAAAATGTTGATAACTATGCAGAACCCCCCCCCCCCCCCCCCCCCCCCCACACACATCCACACACACACACACACACACACACACACACACACACACACACACACACACAAACAGACACACTCTCTCTCTCTCTCTTTCTCTCTCGCGCACACACATACAAACACACACACACGCACACACACAAACACACACGCATGCACATACGCATATACTTATACATACATACATATATATATATATATAATATATATATATATATATTATATATATATATATATATATTTGCCGTCATTTTTTAATTTAATTTATTTATTTGTTTATCTAATCAGTATACCTTTTGTTACAACTCCATAACTAGTATTACAAATGTTATATTTACTACTTTCATTAATGTAATCATTATTCTTTACAAATTTCTAACATTTCAGCTTACCACTTTTCTAGCCTCCTATAGCATCACTACCATCACCGTAGAGTTACTATCACAATTATTAACAAAACTATTACTGTATTTATTAACATACCTATTGGACTCCATCCTTCCCATAACTTATATCTTCTGTTTCCTTTCTGTTCTTCCAGTCCTCCCCTCTCCCTCCTCCCTTTGGTGGTGGTGGTTGTTGTTGTTTTTGTTTGTTTGTTTGGTTTCCTCCTTACTATCAGAATTAATACCTTTAGTACCATAAATATTATTAACATTGTTATTTTTATTTATTTTTTTTATTATTATTATTTTCATCTATTTATTCTATTACCATTATTTTTCAGTTATTTATTTATGCATTTATTATCATTATTATTATTATTAGTTTTTTTTTAATGTTTCATTTATTTATTTGATTATTATAAAAATGTATTTTCTAAATATATTTCTGTATTATGCTTTTATTACCTTAACCTTCACTATCGTTGTTAGCAGTATCATTCAGTAATACTATTGCTAGTATTGATACTACCACCACTAGCATTGACATCACAATCGCCTTCGCCTCTGGGACTGTTGCCACGGCAACCCTGCTGTTTAAGAATCCTCTAACCCACTCTCCTTTCTCCTATACCCATACTTATTGACACTAAGATTGGTAGTAATCTTGTCTCTTTTTTTCTCAATATTTTGACCATTATTAGTATTCCTATCAGTAATATTATTATCATCATTACGACTTTGACTCACACACTATTTCCCTTCCAACAGCCTCGTTCTCATTCAACGCCTTCTTCCTTGCGCTGAACTCTGAAGCGATCTTAAGCGATCAAAGCCAAGTGAATTTTTTGTTATTTTATTCGTTTGTTTCTCACCTGAAGAAGACCTAAGAGGTCGAAACGCGTTCTGTTTTGTCTTGTGACTCGTTTGTCCACGTTTCTCTGGGCGGTTCGCTAACATTTATTTAAGATTTGTTTAGATTTCCGCCTGAAGTCGTCTCACTTTGCAACTGAAAAGACAGACTGAAATTGAAAGAGCAAAAGTCTTAATGCAAATTAGCACCATCCATATGTAATTAAGGATGTTGAGGTTCTTTTGAAATTTATAAATCTCTCTGTGTGCCCACCAACCTAGCAACTGACAATGGTCTACACTTGTATGTGTGTGTGTGTGTGGTGTGTGGGTGTGGGTATTGTCTTTTGTTGGCTTCTTTTTGTGTTTGTTTGTTTGCGATTGAGTACACTTTTTGAGATTTGCTTAACTATTGAAATATTTGCTCCAAAATTTAATATGTTTGTTTTCTTCTATCATTGCTTGTTTTTTTTGTGCACTAAGAAAAAAAAAGCCTTCATAAATGGAGCATATAAAACACATATATTTACAATACTGAAATTGTACTGTCATTCACTCACAGATCATTAGATTGTGATATATGAAATTCTTTATTCAGTCTTGGATAAATAAGAGGTTTACAACATTATGATCGGCACAAATTCTTGGATACAAATTTGAATTGATATCTACATCACAAGCTTAAAACAAGTGTATGTTGTAGACAGTGATTGAAGGTAAGAGGAAGTTGTTCTTTTTATATGAGTTAACGTGTGTTCATATGAACATCTTGCTGAAGGACTGAAAAAGATTTATAAAAGAAAAAAAAGAAAACAAGGATTTGTCGCAGGTAGGTACAGTATTCCAAGGATCAAACCGCCTGGTGTAGAACGCATTGGTGATGGCCTCAATGTTGCATTTTTCAGCGATTGCGTCAAGGATGTCTTGAGGAAGCTTTTCAACATCTAATCTGGAACCCCCAGTGTATCGGGTATAAATCTTCACAGTGTTTCTCGAGGTTCCGAATGTAACGTCGTAGCTGTGGACAAATCATCATCGCCATCATCATTATCATTAGCCTCATCATCGTTATCATTATGAT
>CM065731.1:59662113-59664613 GCA_033310375.1 Conus canariensis
GGGATGTTTCCAGGCCGGCAAATCTACAGAGACTGAAAGGAAATGCTCGCTCACCTGACTGACAACAAAACACGAGTCAGTAGCTGTCAGGTAAACAGGTCAACAGGTGAACAGGCAAACTTTTGCCACATCAGAATTGTCCTCACAATTTGGGACCGGACAAAAATGGTCCTTCACAATACTACCCCTCCTGAAAAAAATGACCGAATTGTTTTTTGAAGAAGTAAGCAAACGGCAGAATGCAAAAACCCAGAAATCACACATCAAAACAACATCAGAAAATTGCAGTACACACAAGGAAACTCACTTTCCAAGGGAACAACTGATTCGCACATGAACGGAAGAGAAGATCAGCAAAAATTTCGCTGAACCAGGAACTTGCTGGCCTTTAAACAAGAACTTCTGCAACGACAACTCCCATCGCATAATTCTTGAGTTCTTGAAGTTTGATGTTCGCAGGTACGTCAAGGGATGATGATCCGTCTGCAGGACAAACCTGACTCCCCAGAGGAACATAACAAACTTCTGCACAGCCCGGACAATGGCTAAACATTCCCGCTCAAGGGTGCTGTACGCCTTCTCAAGATCTGGCAACTTTCGACTAGCGAACACGACTTCGTAAAGAACATCATCACTCTCTTGAAGCAATACAGCACCCAAACCAACAGAACTAGCATCAGTCCTGAGAACAAAAGGATTACCCATTCTAGGTAACAACAGCACAGGTGCAGAAGACAAGATTCCCTGAATCGTCCTCAAAGCTTCAGCACACTCAGGAGTCCAAGAAATAGACCTTCCAGCACGACCAGCATCTTTGATCAAATCAGACAATGGAGCACTCAAATTAGCAAATCCAGGAACATATCTCCTGTAAAAACTAAGCAATCCAACAAAAACCTGACCTGCTTCCTGGTAATAGGAGCGGATATCTTCAAAATCTTGTCAACCATCTTCCCTTCAGGACGCATAGTACCACCTCCAACAACATGACCAAGAAACTCAAGTGAACGAAAGCCTGCCTCGATCTTAGAGTGATGAGCTGTAATGCTGAAAGATCTCGGACAAGAAAGCACACCCTTCACATGACTAAGATGAGCATCCCATGACACATTGTGCACTAGAACAGCATCAAAGAAGTTGATAGCAGAAAACTGATCTACAGCCAGCATACGCATCATACGTGCAAACACTGTAGGAGCCGACACAAGTCCAAAAGGCATCCTGACAAACTGGAATAGACCCATGTGTGTTGTAAAAGCCGTCTTCGGACAAACCTCGGGCTTAACCACAATCTGCCAGTACCCTTTTGCAAGATCTATCTTTGTGAAAAACTGAGCGTCAGCTATCCTATCCACATCTTTGCCCCCTTTTTGTTCTGACTGTGTCACAGTTATGAGAGAATTTATGGGGACTAGCATAAGACGGATGGAGCTGCACCCTTCAGAGGGAGAGCTAACACATGGAGGGTTTGTGAGTAAATAAGTGTTGTCGTCAGTAGGGCGCTTAGTAGGTGGTATCCTGTGTATGTTGGATCCGAGCAGGCACCAGTGAACACCCCTGAAGTGACTCAGCAGCAGTGCAGTGTCCCGTCTGGTGGGTTGCCTCATAATGATTTGGCGTCTACTGCTCCCTGTGGATTGTCAGTGCTGGGGCAGTGCCTTAATAAGCAAGGCTGTGGCTGTGGACAGGGACACAGGAGTGGCGTGGATCAAACAGCGCTCGGATGACATGGGAAATGAAATACAAGAGGAACAGATTGAAGGTAAAACCAAATAAAAGAAGTCAGTGGAAGCTACATGTTTGTATTGTGAAATCTGAAGACGCCCTAGAACTTACGGCGTTGGTTTTGTATAATCAACAAGCTTGTCAGGAATACAGATAGCTTGCATCCAGGTATCAATACTCCCCTTATGATATAGGGCCATGAGCTAGCACAAGGCTGCGTCGCCATTGTGATCAGTGACTACATTCAAACCATGAAGAACCCTGATAATGTAGAAGGTTGCCTTCTGTGAGGATCCAAACGTCCTCCTGGCTAAAGTCAGCTACACTAACAGGTTCATTATCCGTACTGCATCATCACTCACAGGCTGCTCATCCTGGCCAAACAACGTTGGGTGTCATGGCACTGGGCGGACGACTACGCAAACATTAAATAGTGTGAGCTCTGTTCTCAGCAATTTACTGTGACCACCACCCTGTTCAAGCATGCTGACAAGTTCAAAAACACATAACTGACTCCTCGGCACTAGCAGCACTTGTTTGACTATTCTATCGTCTGCCAGACAGACAGACAGACATGACGTGTGTATCACACACATTATATAGATGAAGGAGGGATGGGGGGGGGGGGGGGGGAACGTTGGCCTGATCACCCTCTTTTTCAGAGGGAGGCAAGCATTCAGCTGACTCGAGAGAAGAACCTAGCCAAAGAATGGCCCTGAATATGTGTGACTTTGCTCCAGCGAGATGTCGTTACAATAGAAGGTCTGGGAGTACC
>CM065731.1:59674613-59707113 GCA_033310375.1 Conus canariensis
TGCTTTTCCCTCCTTGTCTTTCACAGGCCTCTCTGGCTTGCTGAACTTTCCTGACAACTTCTTCGTGGTGCCGTACAAGTTCTTCATGTTGCCAAGTCTCGCTGCCTCTTCTGCCTCCACTGCCAGATTCTCAATATACTTCCTCTTGTCTGCCTTCACACTTTTCTTTACTTCTTTGTTAACTCCTGTATACTGTTGCTGAGCTCTGATTTTCCCTGTTCTTGTCCGGCTGTTGTTGACTGCCGCCTTCTTCTGCTTTCTCTCTTCTATTTTCTCTAAAGATTCTGCCGAGATCCACTCCTTTTGATTTTGTGTTGTATGGCCTAGTACAACTTTACAGGTTGTAACCCAGGCCTCTTTCATTGCTCCCTCCCCACCTCTCACCAATTGTCTCTTCTTCCTCAAGCAGCTCTTGCAGGATCTGGTAGCCGTTTGAAAGTTCAGTTTTGAATTCCTCTTTTCTTGTTGGGTCTTTTAGAAGGACTGTGTTGAATCTCTGACGATGGGGGATTTCCCCGGTCCAGTTTTTCTTCAGTTTCAGTTTAAAGCGCCCTGTGAGCAGATGGTGATCTGAAGCGACATCTGCTCCTCTCCGGACGCGGACATCCAAAAGCGATCTCCTGAACTTCTTGTAGATGCATATGTGGTCAATCTGATTTTCAGTCGTGTGATCGGGAGAAACCCAGGTGGCCTTGTGGATTCTCTTGTGCGGGAAGATACTTCCTCCTATGACGAGCTCACTTATGGCGCACAGGTCTGCAAATCTCTCGCCATTGTCGTTCATGTCGCCTAGCCCATGCCGCCCCATGATCTCCTCATAGCCTATGTTGTCGCTGCCAATCTTGGCGTTGAAGTCTCCCATGGCAACAGTGATGTCCCTTCCAGGGAAACTCTGAAGAACTGTCTGAAGTCTATTGTAAAAGTCATCCTTGTCATCCTCCTCACTGTCATTCGTCGGAGCATAACATTGTACAATGTTTAGGTTGAGGTGGCGTTTTTTAGTTTTGAAGGACGCTATGATGATCCGGGGACCATGAGCCTGCCATCCAGTCAGTGCTCTCTGTGCAGTTTTGGACAGCATCAGGGCAACTCCGTGGGTGTGCGGCGCATTGTCCTCCTCGTGGCCCGAAAACAGCAGCAGCTCTCCTGTGGTCAGTCTCCTCTGTCCTGCTCCTATCCATCTTGTTTCGCCGATGCCCAAGACGCTCAGTTTATTGTTCCTCATTTCTGTGGCCACTTGAGCAGTCTTGCCTGTTTCGAACATGGTCCGTACATTCCATGTCCCGATGGTGATGGTGGTCCTGGTACTAAGGATGGAAGTCGGCTGAGTAGCTTCCAGGTTCTGGCTTTCACTACTCCGCGTCATAGATCCTTCCGCTGAAGGTGCATCCTCTCCCAGGGCCGCAGTGTTCTGTGATTTCCTTGTTGGCGTTTCTGTAACTAGCTTGTTTTCACAGGGTAGGGAAGCTAACCCTACGCCCAACCCTCCCTCTTTCTCAGCCGGGCTTGGGACCGTCCATGGCGAGGTTGCTCTTTAGTAAGCATTTCAAATCTAACTTGCACGATGATTTTGATCCATAAACTCAGTTTAGAATGATTGAAAAGCAAGCAATGAGATCTTCGAATTGTGACATTCTGCTGTTCGGTCCGTGGAGGAATTGGGTAGAATATAGATTTTAATTATGTTGTCAATCAGCACAAATAAGCCAACCACAGTTCCTCGGGCGCTGATTTGCGTTTTGCCTCCGGCTACTGTCTTTGTTGTCCTGTAGCTGGCTACTAACGGGTCGTAAGTAACTTGATCACCGATAGGCAGATTCACAGCTCTCAGCGTCGGTACATACCAAAATGTGTCAACATTAGTGTTCAGTGCCTTCCATGCTCTTTATTGCACGTCATCGTACTGTTGAGTATGATTGTCGTTTAACGCTGACCATGTGATCTGTATGTATTTGTTCTTATAGATCACGGAATAACGGAAAACATACTAATGATGACTTTTATAGCATTGGTTTCTTTTTTTCCATTACCTTACTTGTTTTAAATATCGCTTTGCTATTGTTGCGCTAATAGACGATTTTCTGAAATCTATAAGGGAGGCAATCCGTGTTACAGGACACGTTCTGTAAGTTACCCCACCGTTTTCATAGGACAAATGGCGCTGGTGGGCACGCCCAAAGGATTTTGACCCATCAGTCAGCTTACCAGTTTGGTCTGGGGGCAAATGCTAAAACATGGGTGTGCAGCAGTGCGCCTGAACTGCAGACAGTGGACATCCCGATCTTTATCATGGTGTGCGCTTCAAATCAAATAGTCTCAGCATGTAGATCTATTTGCATGGCCCATAATCTAAGACAAGATAACTCTGTTTGCAATGGAGAGACATGCGTAGCTTCCATTGATTTTATTTTTCCCGGAGTAGATCCATTTTGCCCAATCAGTTAGCTGAACAGTTAAATCAGAGAGAGAGAGAGAGAGAGAGAGAGAGAGAGAGAGAGAGAGAGAGGACAAAACATGGGCGTGAAACCATGCGCCTGTAAGGCAGACGTGGTTGCAGATGGTTCCACATCCTTTAGTATCAATATCAACTTCGATCAACTCAAATCGGCATATCTTTGGTTTGATGTGACGTTTGGGTACCAACCAAATGACACATGCACAAACTGCGTAGTGATCTTGACCCCTTAAACTGAGAGAAGGTAACTGTATCTGCAAAGGAAAGGCAGTAGTTATCTCACCCCCTCCCTCACTCCCATCCCCCACCCCTGTCTCTCTTCTTCTTGCAGGTGCGGGTTTACTACTTTTTATACAGCTGTTGTTGCATAGTAAAGTAGCCTAGTAGGTGCGTTTCGTAGCTACTTGTCCTCGACGTAAAATTAAAGACAATCAACAACCATAATGTATCAACCAGTGCCTGATCGTTCAATCCGTGTTTTGACCTAGTCTAGCATGACAAATCAGACAGTTGAACAGTTCAGTCAGAGAGAGAAAATGCCAAAGCATGGTTGTAAAACGGTACGCCTGTAGGTCTAATGCTGACATCACGTTACGAACTGGTCGACTTCATTGTGTTCGGCCCAGTTAGACTGGTTGAATGGTGGAAAACGGAGGAAGTTGTTGATAAGAAGGTAATGAGACAATTAATGGATAACCCGCTCACACACACACACACACACACACACACACACACACACACACACACACACACACGCACACGCACACACACACATACAAACGCACACACGTACAGAGAGAGAGAGAGAGGGGGGGAGGGAGAGAGAGGGAGAGAGGCGCACACATACGCGCACACACGCATATACACACCCATTTGACCAAAATTAACGGGAAAACACATTCATTATGTTTTAGCTAATCCACTGGCGCATGTCAACATCTTCAGGGGAGAAAAGCAGTCATGCGTTGCTAGAAAGAAGTCAAACGTTCTGATTTTCATCAGCACATGTGTGACTGAAGCGTTCGACAGAAATAATAGATTAACATTCGTGTGAAAAAGAAACCTGCACTTGCCTCCCATTGCAGAAGAGAGAGCAACAGATTATGTGGAACATTTTCGTCATAGCACCTTACTGAAGTATGGTCTCATCACAACTTGGAGGCGGAGCTTAAGAACAACAACAAACAACAAACAAACAAAAACCGTACAAACAAATAAGATGAAGAGGAACAAACATTACACTAATCCTGCAGATAAATTTAGTTAAGTCAAGCGCCGCATATGAAGCATGATACAGACTATGAAAACAAACTAACCACATAATAGAAGGGTGGGTGGGGGCCGGAAAAGCTTAGTGGTAGAGCGCCAGACTCGTAATCTTGGGGTTGCGGGTTCGAATCTCCGCCGGGCCGTTTCGGAACAGGGGATTTTTCCCTCGGAGTTAACATTGGTTCTGACTCGATTTCCCATACAGTCCTTCGAATGAGACTATAAACTGAGGTTCCGTGTGTGAACGCACGCATAACATCTTGCACACACGTAAAATCCCATCACCAACTGTCTGAAGAGAAGGCCAGTTTGGCCGTTGGTAGGATGACACGTTACACATAGCATGCATCTTCCCCGAAGATGGAGTATGGCTACCTTAATGGCGGGATTAAAAAAAACGGTCATACACACAAAACTCCACTCCCTTTGTTTGGTAGATGGGATTAATCCTTGCCTGACTATACAGGGAGTGTCCGCAGGGGTAGTAGCCTGCATACAAAAAAAAAAGGGTGGGTGATCTTTGCTGGGAAATTCTCATTCACAGCCGTCTTGTTGTTCAAACTACAACGATGAATGAACTACAGCGCAGAAGGCGGATTTCTTCTGGTCAGTTCTCATTCACAGTTGTTGGCTGACGAGGACAACCATTTACACAAGCTACATTGGATAGGTTTTAAAATACCACAGATGCAGACAATTTATCAGAACAAGCTGCCTGATACCTTTTGAAGAAAAATAACAGGACTTAAAAGAAGGGGGGGAATTACGTTTGTCATATGCATCACGTTCATCCAAGAGTACACACACACACACACACACACACACACACACACACACACACACACACACACACACACACACACAACACTTACACACACACACACCTATAAATGTTTAATCTCAGAGTTCAGAGATTAAAAAAAAGTGACCTGTACACCTTATCGCAAACATGTGCATTTAGAGTGGTTTCCATCTAACCCAAAATTAACGATTATGTGAGAGACCTCTGGCAGGAGGATTGGAATACACAGACGGATAACAAACTCTTTCAGATCCGTCCCAACCTTAAAGAGTTCCTCCCATCTACGTCTGGTGGTCGTAAAGAAGAAACAGTTCTGTGCCGGCTGCACACCGGCCATTCGTATTTTACCCATTCATACCTTTTAAAGAGTGAAGAAGCGCCGTGGTGCATTCCATGTCATGCGCCACTCACAATGAAACATATTCTTTTAGAGTGTTGGGACTTGCACGATGTGAGACACAAACATTTTACAGCCGAGTCCATGAAAATCCTGTTCAGAGATGTCCCGCCTGACGTGATCTTTGAGTTTTTGAGAGAGATTAACATTTTTCATCTGATTTAAGATTTTACAGATGAAAGATTTTTAACGAAGTTTCTGGTGCGTTTTAGAATTTGTCATTTAAAGAGATGTATGAAAGTTTTTCTTTTTTTTTTAATTTTTTAAATGACTTGTGAGTTGATTTTAACGTGGTGACAGCCCTGATGTGGCCCTTTGCGGTCGGCTGGGCTATAAGCAACATTATCTTATCTTATCTAACGCTCACTGATCCACAAGGCGTGACTAGTTCATATACAATCTTGCCTGAAATAAAAATAGTTTTTTTCTGTAATGCCAGTGTAACATATGTTCACAAATCGTCTGTTTTCTCGTCTTCAACGCTGAAAAAAAAATCGTTAAATTCGATTCTCTCCATTTTGGTTTACTGCAAACACCTGTGTCGTAAGAAAAAGAGCAAATTTCGGTAACATCACGTCTACATTAAACTACATGCACACCAACCTGATCAGCTGCAAAGGCGTCCAAATATGGAGCGTAAGAAGCTCGCTGGAGGGGAAGTCTGTACAGGGCGAGTAGAGGGTTGTCTCTCTGTTGCAGCTTGCTCACCGTCTGTTACCGTCGAGTGTCAACAGCCACGTCAGTTGATTTTAAACGTTTGGCTGTGTGACCATCTACCTCAAAATGAATGGTAAATCGGATTTGACCGTTTTTGTATTGGAATGAAAACAGCTAAGCAATATAGATATTCAAAGGTTGTTTTTGTTGCTCTTGTTGTTGTTATTATTATTGTTGTTTGTGCTGCCATTCACTCTTCGTTATCACATAACCGTGGAAAGATACAAACTGTACACAAAAATGAGAAGCATCCGAATTCTGAGATCACCAACATCCATGATTCAGTGGGCAAAATCTCATGTTGAAGGCTGGGAGATTGTGGGTTCGACTCCCATCAGAGACATAATTATAGTTTAGCTATAATGAGTTCCTATCCAGGATTACTGGATGACTTACGGAATCAGGTCGCAAGACTGAATTCACACTGCCAGGTTCCTTTCCATTCAATGGATTCACTTCTCAGAGTGTTCTTCTATTTACCAGACAAACCACTGCAGGTGTTTGTGTCCCGTGGGTTTGGCATATGCCGGAAGCTGGCGCCGAGGTAGACTGAAAATAGAAGAGGAGATTACACTCCTGTCATGTCGTCTCAGAACAAATGGAATTCTTCAGCCTGATCTTCATCGTCCTCTTTGGTCACCATTCTGTTTCCTTTTTGTGTCAAATTCTCTGGCACTTCATTTCTTTTGTTCTGATTTCTACCCCAGTATCTGCACCCATACTTAGTTTGTGTCACAGATTCCTGTGTGGCCAGGCTGGCAGGGGCCGTCCCTGGTTGAAATATAGCTGCAACTCTCGGAAGCAGGGCATTCCAAGAATAAGCAATCCCTGTCGTCATTAGGGGCTTAATAGACAATGCACGAACAGAACATACATCTCGGAGCGTTATCCAAGTCACTGATTAGTGTAACACCATCACTGGCTGGTTGCCTCGGGTCGACTTGATGTATGACCCTTAAAACAACCTGATTTTTCTTGATCCTTGTGGACTGCACCGCGCTGAGGCAGCGCCAGGGTGAACTTTGGTACCTGTCTTTTTGAGGAACAACCGGAGTGAGTAGTATGACACTAGCGCCATTGAGGAAACAGGGAAAATGAGACGATGGAAGAATCTCTAATCGTTTCCTGTGTGCGTGGTTTGAAGATATGTTACATTACCATTGCTTATGCTAGCACGAAGACAACACAAAATAGAAGTTTTTATATCATACACATGAACGAAATGGAAAAAAGTGAACTTTTTTGTTGATAATGATGTAGACACTTGATAGAAGAACGACAAGAAAGTGCAGATACATATTAAAAGAAAGACAACACTAATTATAATCTAAGATTGTTTTTTTTTTGTACATCTTCAACTTTACGAACTTGACACACTGAAATTTTGCACATAAAACAAATACATACAGCACATAATTAATCGCTTCACTCTTTCGTTGGACGCTTTGGTGCTAGTTTGTTTTCCTCCTATCTGTATTCCATAAGATTAATCATCATTATATGGCAGTTACTTTATTGACAGAATCATGTTCCTAACCCAAAAAATAATAATAGAACAACTTTACCGAATCAAATGCTTTATCAAAATCGATAGAAACCAGTAACCAGCGCAATCTGGGTGTTCTCAGTAATGCAATAACTTCAACCATAATGCATATATCATACAAGCTTCTGCCTCATGCATATTGTTTAATCTATCCGACCTCATTTTACTAGTAGTACTACTTAAATTCAGTTCGCTATGCATAATGATCGTATGTCATACGTGACAATTAAAAGTGTGACTGCTCTCTGATGACTTTTTTTCTACTCTCCGAATATCGCTTCCTTTCAAAAACGTACTACTCTCTCCATGTGTGTACATGACTTTACTCCCATTGAAAAACGTTCATTTCAAGATATGATTACGAAATAGTCTAACTGCCCCTAGACGAATCGAGGAAATAAAGGATAATGAACGAGATGTCAGCAGTGCAATACCCAAAGCAAACTATAGATGAACACACAAGGTGTAAAAGAAACGCGGGTTGAATACACGCTACAAACTGTGAAGCGAATGTTAGGTAACTGAATGTGTCTCCATCAGACGTTGGAAAGAACAGTCGTAGAAAATACACAAAAGAATACTCCATTGACAGCCGTTAGCATGAGAATGGGCAGTCAGCATGTTGGCTGTTACCAGGGGAGTGTCGTCCTATTTGTCGAGCATTCGCTTGCCTGGTCTCCATTCTACACTAAATCTGCGTTACGTTAAAGGTCGCTGTGAGAGTTCATTAGTATTTCGTCTTGGGGAAAGGGGTAAACATTCCGCCAGTTCCTGGAATTTCGTCATCGACCGTGTCCTTTGACCTGGTTGACGAATCTTTCTTGGTTACGCTTCTTTTCTTTGTTATTTGTACCATTCACCTTGCGTCTAGTATTGGTGAATTTGTTATGTGACTGCAGTGTTGTGTCCACTATACAAGATGCGCTTTCTTTGGTGGGACAGTACTTTTCAAAGAGAAAAAGAAATGGTCCCTGATATTTCTTTCCTCTCTAATATTCTGTGACCCCTGTTCTTCATATATTTCAACGTTTCTTTTCTAACAAAGTGTCTTTAATGCAAGAAAACAAATGTCTTGACTGTTTGACCCTTTAAGTAGTTCGTTTCAGTCGAGATTTACAGAGAATTCATTTCATTGGTTTTAGTCATTTGTACCGTTTTTGTTTATTCATTTATTTATTTACTTTTTTTATTTTTTATATTCATATATTTATCTAATATCATTATTACTAATAATAATGTTTATTATAATCTATATATCTATTCATTAATTGATTTATCTATTTATTTATGTATTTTGTTTGTGTAGTCATGTATATGATTTTTGTAACGGTATATTTCTTTCTTCGTGGAATTTTCTGTAGTATATCTGTTTTATGTTCTAGATTGCTTTCCCCACTTTGCCCCCCCCCCCCCCCCCCCCGCCCCCGCCCTTTTTATAAAAAAGGTCACATGTGATGAAATTTGCTAGTATTTTGATCAGCAATGTGCTCATACATAGAATTTTAGAAAAAAAAATCATTTTGCAGATGACATGTTTTCTAGGTGAGAAAGACACGGGGATATCCTATTAGATACTGTTCAGGGTACGCGAGAGACTGAAAAAAAATCATGCTTTATGTAGTAATCAAAATCTAAATGTGACTAGAAACAGAAAGAGAGATGTAGTGTATCTGGCAGATTCAGGGGTGAAAGAAAGCTTTCATTTAGGTAGGCCTAACCGTTCCTTTGTCTGCCACACCCGTTGGGTGGGAATCAACTCTTACATCAACTTTGATACTTGTCTTACCTTTGTCGACTCTTTGGAACCGAACCTTCAAGTTTTCCTTTCAATGACTGAAATTAGAAGTTACCGATTTCGTGTTTTGTACTGGTGGTATCTGAGTAAGAGATATGTGATTGGTTTCTTGGTGTTTATACAGGTTAATTTATTGGTAATTCATTTTTCTGTTTGACAAGTTGGTGGTGATTGAAAAGAGAAGTAGAAGGCTGGATTGGGTGGTGATATGATAGTAGGGTGTTACGAGGGTTTGGTCGCAGCATGTGCGAGTGCATTGCTGATTGTTGTTTATAATTGTGCTGTTTGAGGTGCGTGTATGAAGACTGCAAACACGTAAGACATTTTTATGAGGCGTATCAACCTTTCTCAATGAATTGATAATAGATACATAGGTTAATTGTTTAGTTATTTGATTAAATGTTTGATTAATCTATCCATCCACCCACTGATTGCTTAGGTAATTGATTCATGGGTTAATTACGTAATCAAAATTCATAACGGCATGACAGTGATGGTAAAAGTAATAGTGATACTTCTTCTACTACTACTACTACGACTACTACTACTACTGCTGCTGCTGCTGCTGCTGCAACTGTTACTGCTTTTGCTGCTTCTGCTGCTGCTACTACTGCTACTACTACTACTACTACTGCTGCTGCTGCTGTTGCTCCTACAACTACTTCTACTAACACCAACACCACCACAAAAACAACTTTTAGTACTAATATTACTACTACTACTACTACTATTACTACTACTGCAAATGCTACCACTACTACCACTCCTACGACTGCCTGAAATGAGAGTAAAATTGTAAACCAAGGAAAAGCCTCTCTCTCTCTCTCTCTCTCTCTCTCTCTCTCTCTCTCTCTCTCTCCTCTCTCTCTCTCTCTCTCTTCCCTCACGCGCGGCGATGACAGATGACTCCAGTTCGGTGCACTCGGTTGAGTCAGCTTACAGCATACTCATGTTTCAGAGACCTAATCGGCAAACAAGCTAGCAAACCCTGCACACTCCAACCCCCACGCCCCTTTAAAAAAAAAAAAAAAAAATGCCCCTTCAAAAAAAAAAAAAAAAGGAATGCAAATGAACATTGTATTGACTTCTTGCCAATCACCCGAGCACCCAATCATCCGAGCACCCAATCACCCGCGCACCCAAGCACCCACTTCTCAACATACCAGCCCCCATATATTATATGGGCTTGAATATAATATAACATTTTTTTTCTGACGGTAACAGGGTCTCTCGACATACCGTCTAGCCAACCACACATTCAAACACCTACATCCCGCACACAGTAAAATCCACCTACCTCCTTTGCTAAACAAACCAGTGCAGTGCTGACTTCATTGAACTATTTTTTTAGTGCGGTGAGAGAGAGAGAGAGAGAGAGAGAGAGAGAGAGAGAGAGAGAGAGAGAGAGAGAGAGAGAGAGAGAGAATCTTGCTGTTATGATTTCAAAACTTCACCAAGTCATCAATAGTCTTTATGCGCGCGCGCGCGCGCGCGTGTGTGTGTGTGTGTGTGTGTGTGTGTGTGTGTGTGTGTGTGTGACACCATTTCGACATATATCTGTAAAGGCCTGTGCGATTCTGCAAGCATAAGCACGTACATGTGTGTTCATATATGTGAATGCATGCAATCATTTTCGTAGTGTGTGTGTGTGTGTGTGTGTGTGTGTGTGTGTGTGTGTGTGTGTGTGTGTGTGTGTGTGTGTGTGTACCGTGCTTACCATGCTGCGATGGTGCTGTCAGGACTACCACACCACCGTGCTTACCATGCTGCAATTGTGCTGTCAGGACTACCACACCACCGTGCTTACCATGCTGCAATAGTGCTGTCAGGACTACCACACCACCATGCTGCAATAGTGCTGTCAGGACTACCACACCACCGTGATTACCATGCTACAATAGTGCTGTCAGGACTACCACACCACCATGCTGCAATAGTGCTGTCAGGACTACCACACCACAATGCTACAATAGTGCTGTCAGGACTACCACACCACCATGCTGCAATAGTGCTGTCAGGACTACCACACCACCGTGATTACCATGCTACAATAGTGCTGTCAGGACTACCACACCACTATGCTTACCATGCTGCAATAGTGCTGTCAGGACTACCACACCACCGTGCTTACCATGCTGCAATAGTGCTGTCGGACTACCACACCACTATGCTTACCATGCTGCAATAGTGCTGTCAGGACTACCACACCACTATGCTTACCATGCTGCAATAGTGCTGTCAGAACTACCACACCACTATGCTTACCATGCTACAATAGTGCTGTCAGGACTACCACACCACTATGCTTACCATGCTGCAATAGTGCTGTCAGGACTACCACACCACCGTGATTACCATGCTGCAATAGTGCTGTCAGGACTACCACACCACTATGCTTACCATGCTGCAATAGTGCTGTCAGGACTACCACACCACTATGCTTACCATGCTGCAATAGTGCTGTCAGAACTACCACACCACTATGCTTACCATGCTACAATAGTGCTGTCAGGACTACCACACCACCGTGCTTACCATGCTGCGATAGTGCTGTCAGGACTACCACACCACCATGATTACCATGCTGCAATAGTGCTGTCAGGACTACCACACCACCATGCTGCAATAGTTCTGTCAGGACTACCACACCACCATGCTACAATAGTGCTGTCAGGACTACCACACCACCATGCTGCAATAGTGCTGTCAGGACTACCACACCACCATGCTGCAATAGTGCTGTCAGGACTACCACACCGCCGTGCTTACCATGCTGCAATAGTGCTGTCAGAACTACCACACTACCGTGCTGCAATAGTTCTGTCAGGACTACCACACCACTATGCTTACCATGCTGCAATAGTGCTGTCAGGACTACCACACCATTATGCTTACCATGCTGCAATAGTGCTGTCAGGACTACCACACCACCGTGCTGCAATAGTTCTGTCAGGACTACCACACCACTATGCTTACCATGCTGCAATAGTGCTGTCAGGACTACCACACCACCGTGCTGCAATAGTGCTGTCAGGACTACCACACCACTATGCTTACCATGCTGCAATAGTGCTGTCAGGACTACCACACCACCATGCTGCAATAGTTCTGTCAGGACTACCACACCACTGTGCTTACCATGCTACAATAGTGCTGTCAGGACTACCACACCACTATGCTTACCATGCTGCAATAGTGCTGTCAGGACTACCACACCACTATGCTTACCATGCTGCAATAGTGCTGTCAGGACTACCACACCACTATGCTTACCATGCTGCAATAGTGTTGTCAGGACTACCACACCACCGTGCTAACCATGCTGCAATAGTGCTGTCAGGACTACCACACCACCGTGCTTACCATGCTGCAATAGTGCTGTCAGGACTACCACACCACTATGCTTACCATGCTGCAATAGTGCTGTCAGGACTACCACACCACTATGCTTACCATGCTGCAATAGTGCTGTCAGGACTACCACACCACTTGCTTACCATGCTGCAATAGTGCTGTCAGGACTACCACACCACTTTGCTTACCATGCTGCAATAGTGCTGTCAGGACTACCACACCACTTTGCTTACCATGCTGCAATAGTCCTGTCAGGACTACCACACCACTATGCTTACCATGCTGCAATAGTGCTGTCAGGACTACCACACACCACCATGCTGCAATAGTGCTGTCAGGACTACCACACCACCGTGATTACCATGCTGCAATAGTGCTGTCAGGACTACCACACCACCGTGCTAACCATGCTGCAATAGTGCTGTCAGGACTACCACACCACCGTGCTAACCATGCTGCAATAGTGCTGTCAGGACTACCACACTACCGTGTTACCATGCTGCAATAGTGCTGTCAGGACTACCACACCACCGTGCTAACCATGCTGCAATAGTGCTGTCAGGACTACCACACCACCGTGCTAACCATGCTGCAATAGTGCTGTCAGGACTACCACACCACCGTGCTTACCATGCTGCAATAGTGCTGTCAGGACTACCACACCACAATGCTGCAATAGTTCTGTCAGGACTACCACACCACCGTGATTACCATGCTGCAATAGTGCTGTCAGGACTACCACACCACCGTGATTACCATGCTGCAATAGTGCTGTCAGGACTACCACACCACCGTGATTACCATGCTGCAATAGTGCTGTCAGGACTACCACACTACCGTGATTACCATGCTGCAATAGTGCTGTCAGGACTACCACACCACCATGCTGCAATAGTGCTGTCAGGACTACCACACCACCATGCTGCAATAGTGCTGTCAGGACTACCACACCACTATGCTGCAATAGTTCTGTCAGGACTACCACACCACCGTGATTACCATGCTGCAATAGTTCTGTCAGGACTACCACACCATTATGCTGCAATAGTGCTGTCAGGACTACCACACCACCGTGCTTACCATGCTGCAATAATGCTGTCAGGACTACCACACCACTATGCTTACCATGCTGCAATAGTGCTGTCAGGACTACCACACCACCATGCTGCAATAGTTCTGTCAGGACTACCAACACCACCATACTGCAATAGTTCTGTCAGGACTACCACACCACCGTGATATACCATGCTGCAATAGTGCTGTCGGGACTACCACACCACCATGCTGCAATAGTGCTGTCAGGACTACCACACCACCATGCTGCAATAGTGCTGTCAGGACTACCACACCACCGTGCTTACCATGCTGCAATAGTGCTGTCAGGACTACCACACCACCATGCTGCAATAGTGCTGTCAGGACTACCACACCACCATGCTGCAATAGTGCTGTCAGGACTACCACACCACCTTGCTTACCATGACGGGACAGGGGGGAAAAAGTCTGCTTTTGCTGCCGTGACACTAATAACTGACGCAAAATTCCTACATCATAAGTTCTGTGTAGCCTTCCACCGACGCTTTGTCTGGCATTGTGTCTGGCATTGTGTCTGCCTTTAACTGCATGGCTGCTAACATGTTACTCGTCTGCATGGAGAAACCTGCATGGAGAAACCACCTACAGAATGACGGCTGCTACATAATCACATGCGTGCGTGGGGATGCGTGCATGCGCGCGCGCTTCCTTCCAAGGGGATGGTGTATACCTATCTATCTTTCTATCTATCTATCCATTTGATATACTGACGACGAAATAGTGGAGAAAAGTATAAACATATCATCAGTCTATCTATCTCTCCATTTATCTTTCTCTGTGTCTGTCTCTGTCTGTCTCTCTCTCTCTCTCTGAAGAAACATGCATATCATGTACACAAACTCGCGCATGGTAGTAATATTAGTTGTTGTGGTAGGAATAATCCTCAGACCAATGTCACAAGACAAAGAGTCCAGGCGGAAAACCCTTTCCTATTCAGATCAATGAGCATTTCAAAGCTGTGCCAGTTAAGTCAGACGACGAAATACCCCTTCACAAATTACCAAACGTTCCATCCGTCGCACCGCAGCACTTACATCAGTATGATCCGCCTGCTTGTTTCTTACAATGTTCCACCCCACAGGCTAAGTGGCAATGCAAACAGATGGATCCGGAACAACACTTTTCATCTTCTGAAAAATATGAAATGAGTGCGCCCAGTTTGCCTCTGTTATTTATTAGTCCAGCGCTCTCCAGTCACGTGGCTGCCAGCAGCGCTGTTCGTTAGCTCATGTTGCGAAAAGCAACAAATGTATTTCGCCGGATTTAAACATGTTATTAAGTGACTTCATGCTTGACGAAACAGTTCAAAGTCTATTTCCCACAAAATATGTCAGATGGCAAAGACGTGGAAAAAAACAAAAACAAACAACAACAACAACAACACCAACAACAACAAACCCATGCTGCGTGCTTGTTTTGGCACGAGATGTTGTTTTGCGTCCCCCGTGTGACATAGTCCAGAGGACCTGAGAGAAAAAAAAAACAAACATGGTTTTTGTCATGTGATAGTTACTACTGAACATCGTCTTAAAATGTTAGGCAAAGACGTTTTGCTTATGAAGGCCTTTTTGGATGTTTTAACTCAAAAGATTCATTTTTGTTCGCTTTTTTCCTTTATACATTGTTTGTATGTTTTATTTCATTCCCCATGAGTGTACCAGGAGGAGCTCTTGCAGAATGTGCTTCATCTCATTTTCTGGAAACATTGATTTTTCAAAACGTTTATGGAAATATGGTGATAGTTAAGACGAGGTTCTCCATTTCCACCTCTTCTGTCCTTGCTATGTGCATTTTTTTTCTTCTCCTCCCGTCATGTCCTCTTCCTTGTTTTTCTTCTTCTCTCCACGCATCTCATAAACACCTATTGTCTTGGTTCTCGTTTTACTATCCCTGTTTCTATTCCACCCCTCCCAGAATCAGGTGCCTACCAGTGAAAGTCATAGTGACGCGCACATATATTTGAAATGACACTCAAAACGTACATGTACTACTGTCCAGATAGTGTGTTTAAACGGTAAATAAATCAGATTCAGTGACAATTCAAGACACTTTAAATTGGGAGTCCGAACAAAAAGAATCAGGCTCAGAATCACGTAGACTGTGATAATAATGATCTAAAATCATTGGCGATTTGACAAAATCAGCTTGATTATATGCAAAAATATGCATGCTGATCGATTTTGTCGTGAGAAAAAAAAACCCAACAATTTTTGGCGTACAGTTGTGGATTTAGCTAATTACGAACATGACTTGGTAGTGAACCACTATACTCAAACAAAGGATGAGCGAAGGGACAACGACAGACAGAAAGAGTTTAATACATGGATGGGATGAGCCAAAGAACAACAGAAAGAAATTGCTTAGTGTATTGAACAAAAGAACAACAACAGAAAGAAAACAATTGTTTATCAACCAATTTCGATTCTTGTTGTTGTCCTTTTGCTCACTTTTCGTTTGCTTTAAAGATGGACTTGGAAATACATACTGCACATTTCTCATTCCTGCTTCATTGAAATCCATATGGTCTATGAAATGTTATTTCACAACTGCTCCCGCTCGATCGCATTTCTTAAACAATACGGCTTATCAATTAAAGTTTCCTTTGCATCAAATGGAGACATACTGCGCTCTATAATTCTGAGGTATTCTCATTTCCAAAGATTAAAAACAGAATCCAACAGCAGCCAAAAGCAGCCAGCGAAGGGTAGTAACACAAAAGAAAGTGCAGTAAAGAAATATGTTGCTGAAAAGCTAAAGTCACCATTTAGATGTATTAAATAAATTTAGGGAAAACTCTTTCAGCCTATGCTTGATGATTCATTAAGGATGCAAGGGAGGTAAAAAGGTGTCAACAATCAGAGAGGTTCTACTGCTTACAACATATATATATATATATATATATATATTTTTTTTTTTTTTTTTTTTTTTTAAAGTCGAACTGGTGCAGAGATTATGTGGTGGACAGAACACTTGTGTACCGGTGGTGCGTCGGAAGTTCAGCTTACTTGAGGAATATACAGAATTTGCGATCAGAGAGAAAAAATGATCATGAGCGATTTATAAACAAAACAGTTTTGAGAAATGTGATGTGAAAACATTTTTTGGCATCAAAATGACATACTGACTTTAAAAAAAAATCTGTATTTTGTGTCCTTTTGGGAAGTTGCCTGTATTTTGCTGATAGTAGTAGAATTTGGCTACTTAAGGAAAAAACAAACAAACAAAACAGAATTATGGTTTTACTTTCTTCAGTTTACGTACCATTCTGCAAGGCAAATTGTACACTACTTAACTGATCAACCTGAATTGATTGTGCGCAGTTTGTTTGACAGTTTTCGTCCTGTATGGTTGTCCGTCACATGTGTTCTGCACAGCTATGCATTCATGTTGTCTCCCCTTGAAAATGTACTGGTGAAGGTGCGCGCGTGGGAGTGCGTGTGCCTAAACGATGCTTTATCTGCATTGAGTGCACACACACACACACACACACACACACACACACACACACACACATGTGATGGTGTATCAACGGACGTGCCAATGCATTTGAATCAGGACTTTGTCAACAGAGCTCACGAACGACATCAAGAATTCTGTGCAAGTCAAGGTCTTCTGTGTTGCACGTGCTTCAACCGTCCGGCCTACTGCATGCGCAGTCAGTCTGCGCATCCACTCCGGATGCGGGCACACCGGTGTGGGACCAACATGGCGGAGAGGATTCACCACCAGCTCGACACGAAAAACGACAAAGTTTTATCGTCGGTAGGTAGTCTTCACAGAAGTTTCTTACTGTGGTGACGACGATGTTGGTCATTGTCTACTTTACCCACGTGCGCATCACAAACTTGTGAAACTTGCATGGGTATTCTGTTCACCGGAGGAGAAAGCGGCCGTTGTGTACTTTCAAGCAGAAAGGTCAGTTTTCAACACCAGGGCCAACGTTAATACCGCTTGGTGTCGGCTCACGCCTGTGTTGACAGCGATTGACAACGACCCCAGTGGGTAAGTTATTATTTGTTTGTGTGTGTGTGTGTGTGTGTGTGTGTGTGTGTGTGTGTGCGTGTGTGTGCGCGTGCGCGCGCGCGTGTGTGTGTATGTCTGTGCGTGCGCATGTTTACGTGTGTGTGGTGTGTGTAGTTGTGTTTAATGCCCTGTCACATACATTGTAGACAGCTAATGAAGAATTTTCACAATGTTATCAGAATAAAGGCCACACATACACACACAAACGCGCGCGCGCGCGCGCTCGTGAAGACGCGTGGGGGGGGGGGGGGGCGGGAGGAAGGATTGCTATCGCCCGATGGAGCACCACCCCATTGGTTTCTTTTTAAAACGGGTTAATTGTTGTATGTGAGTGTTCAACCTAGAGAAATAAAACCCTTAAAAAAAAAAAAAGGGGGGGGGGGAGGCGGGCAGGCAATCGAAAGAAGGCCCACCCATCCTCACCCTCCCCTAACACATATACACACGCTCATGTACACACACACACACACACACACACACACACACACACACAACACACACACCAGCGGAAGGGGGGGATGGGGGGGGGGAACCGCGGTGTTTAGGTTGGTAAGGACAGGGACTGTTGGATAGTGTGGAGTGGGGTGGAGTAGTAGTGTGGAGTGGGGTGGAGTAGTAGTGTGGAGTGGGGTGGAGTAGTAGTGTGGAGTGGGGTGGGGTGGAGTAGTAGTGTGGAGTGGGGTGGAGTAGTAGTGTGGAGTGGGGTGGAGTAGTAGTGTGGAGTGGGGTGGGGTGGAGTAGTAGTGTGGAGTGGGGTGGAGTAGTAGTGTGGAGTGGGGTGGAGTAGTAGTGTGGAGTGGGGTGGGGTGGAGTAGTAGTGTGGAGTGGGGTGGAGTAGTAGTGTGGAGTGGGGTGGAGTAGTAGTGTGGAGTGGGGTGGGGTGGAGTAGTAGTGTGGAGTGGGGTGGAGTGGTAGTAGTTGTGGAGTGGGGTGGAGGAGTAGTGTGGAGTGGGGTGGAGGAGTAGTGTGGAGTGGGGTGGAGGAGTAGTGTGGAGTGGGGTGGAGTAGCAGTGTGGAGTGGGGTGGAGTAGCAGTGTGGAGTGGGGTGGAGTAGCAGTGTGGAGTGGGGTGGAGTAGTAGTGTGAAGTGGGGTGGAGTAGTAGTGTGGAGTGGGGTGGAGTAGTAGTGTGGAGTGGGGTGGAGGAGTAGTGTGGAGTGGGGTGGAGTAGTAGTGTGGAGTGGGTGGAGTAGTAGTGTGGAGTGGGGTGTAGGTTGGGTTGGAGTGGGAATAAAGTTTGAGAGGAAAGGAGCTGTTGGATAGTGTGGATGTAGGAAAAAAGACAGGGGGGGGGGGGGGGGTAGGGGGGATAAGAGCGAAACATCTGAAGTACCTGTAGCGTGTGTGTGTATGTGCGCGTGCGCGCGGCGCGCGCGCGTGTGTGTTTGTCGTTATTTATGGAATTTAGATCTTTCCATATAGACCAGATGTTTTTGTCGTAGTAATATCTTCAAGTTAGTGTCTATCCACATTAAATAATGTAAGATAGATATACGTTCACGCGTTTGTGTGTGCATGTGGTTGTGTGTGTGTTAATGGTGTGTGTGTGCACGCATGCGCGCGCGCACGTTTGTGTGCGTATATGTGTGTGTGCACGTGCAGGCACGTGACGGAGGGAGGGGGGGGCGTTTGTGCGTGTGCACACGCGCTGGTGTGTCTGTGTGTGTGTACGCGCGCGCACGCGTGTGTGTTGCGCGCGCGTGCGCGAGTGTGTGTATGTGTGTGCGTGTGTGTGTATGTGTGAGTGTGTAGGGGTTGTTGTTGTTTATTCAATTTAATGATTGTCAGTGTAAGTGACATAAAACAAGTGTGTGTGTGTGTGCGCGCGTGCTCTCGCGCTTATGTTCGTGTGCATGTGTTTTCTTTCTTGTACTACGCTGTTTTGTTTCCAGTTGTGTTTGTCGTGTGTTAATGTGTGTGTGCGTGTGCGTGTGTGTGTGCGTGCGTGCGTGTGTGTGTGTGTGTGTGTGTGTGTGTGTGTGTGTGTGTGTGTGTAGTACACACGCACATATGTGCTTGTGGTCAGCGATTCCTCGGAATTTCTTTTTCTACAGCAGAAGGTTAATAATCGATTGTTTCCTTGATTTAGGGAAAACTATTCATCAATCAAATACAAAATAGTCGCAATTTATAGATAACAAATAGGTAAATAAAAACATCAATCGATCAGTCAGGCAGTCGAGCAGTTTAATGATTTGTCACTTGGATACTCGTTCATTCACCCATTAATGTAACTTCAAATCTGTCCATACTTTCTCTTGCGGCGACTTCAAACGGTTCATGCTGTCCTAACCAGCTTAGAAAAACAAAACTAAATAAAACGACGCACTTGATGTATGATCAGCCACTGTAATGTACAAAGAAGCACGCAAACCGCAAGATCCCTTTTGGCAAGATTTCCGAACCTTCGCCTCTGTCAGACTTATTATTTTCAAAGCAGGATAATGACACTGAATTTAGATGAGAAACGAGACATATGTTGGAAATAATTCGTTTTCTTCATCTGTACAAAAGCTTTTTCCTGTTACATGTTGAAGCTATTGCATTGAATTTTCATGGAACTGAATGCTTCCATTTAAGAAGGTTGTCTATATACATATGCTCTGTGGATCTTTGACGCCGCGAAGTTCTTAACTGTAGAGAGCAGAGGAGTACGAAAGAAATCTTCCCCTTTATTCATCCTTTTCTTTCTGATCTTCGTTCTTCATTTTCTGAAAAGGTCATCACTGGCCTATCTCACATTGTCCTCATCGTCCTTGCTTACCATGTTCCCATCCTGCGTTTTCTCACCACGTCTTCGTCCATCGTTTTCTTTCCCATGCCGTGTAACCTTTTAATGGTTTTTTTAACTGTGGCGTCCTCGTTCGCCCTTTTTCCTCTCACCATCTCTTACCCGTCCTTTCATTCCTCACCATGTCTCATCTAGTCTGTCCTTCCCTGTCACGTTCTCAACTACTATGTCCTTTCTTTCCTCACCATGTCTCATCTAGTCTGTCCTTCCCTGTCACGTTCTCAACTGCTATGTCCTTTCTTTCCTCACCATGTCTCATCTAGTCTGTCCTTCCCTGTCACGTTCTCAACTACTATGTCCTTTCTTTCCTCACCATGTCTCATCTAGTCTGTCCTTCCCTGTCATGTTCTCAACTACTATGTCCTTTCTTTCCTCACCATGTCTCATCTAGTCTGTCCTTCCCTGTCATGTTCTCAACTACTATGTTCTTTCTTACACGTGGTGTTCTCATGCACCCGTTTCTGTCTTATCATGTCCTCGTGTGTTTTCCTTCCTCACCATGTTTTCATATCCATCTTTACATTTCATATTGTCCTCACCCTCCTTTTTTTTCTCTCAGGGTGTCCATGTCCTGCCTTTGTCATGATGCCCACACTCATCCTCCCTTTCTCTCGATGTCCCCGCCAGTCTGTCCTTTCTCATGTCTGCTTCCATCTGTCCTTTCCCACGATGTCCATGTCCATTTGTGCTTGTTATCATGTCCACACTGATCCTTTGTATATTAATTTCTCCGTAAGAGGCACATTCGGGCGTGTTGTTCCCTTTCCTTTCCTTTCTCATTATGTCATCATCTATCTTTCCATACTCATGATGACCACACCCATCTTTCCTTTTTGTATTTTTTTCCTCCATTCTTTTTTTTTTTTTTTATTCCTTATCGATCTGTCGTTTCTTCTCATGGTTTCTTCTATCTTTCCTTTTTCATGATGTCCTTATCCATCATAACTTTGTTTTTTAATTCTTCATCCCCATGATGTTGTCATTTATCTTCCTTGCAGATCGTGATGTCAGGGCTGTCCACTGTGTATACTAGTTTGCACAGTTGCACTGGGCAGTTCAGGCCTGTCTGCTTTTTTTTTTTTTTTAAGTTGTTGAAATAGGTACGTTGGCCATATTAGGGCTTTCTACTTATTATAGTTGTTTGGATAGGTACATTTAGGCGTGATGTCCACATGCACCATAGCTTATGTGACAGGTAAGAATAACCATTGCAGATTGCACGTGTGTGGGCGGAGAAGGCGGAACACGGGAAAGTGGGGAAAATAGCGCGATAAAACGGGCAGTGAAAATGACAATTTTTATGTCAGTCGAAACTTCCAACCTCGAACACATTGCATCACTGTTGGGTCAACCAGGCACCATGTTATTTTTGGTGTTGTATATCCGTTCAACATCTGGCACCATGGTATTTTCGGTGTAGAATATCCTTCATAACTCGCACCATGTTATTTTCGGTGTAGAATATCCGTTCATATCTGGCACCATGTTACTTTCAGTGTAGGATATCGTTCATATCTGGCACCATGTTATTTTCGGTGTAGAATATCCGTTCATATCTGGCACCATGTCACTTTCGGTGTAGGATACCCGTTCACACCTGGCACCACGTTATTTTCGGTGTAGGATATCCGTTTACCTTTGACACCATGTTACGTACTCCGTAAGGTGTAGGCTGTCCGTGCACACCCGGCACCATGTTACATACTGCGTAAAATGTATGCTGACATCCGTATATACAGACTCCCTTCGTTTAGGTCAAAACGATATGGCCAATGTTCTCCTTTCTGACATCCACATGTACAGACTTTCCATCTTTTAGGCCTGAGTCCTAGGGCCAACGTTCTCCTTTCTGACATCCACATGTACAGACTTTCCATCTTTTAGGCTTACATCCTACGGCCAACGTATTCCTTTCATACTAGGGTCCCTCCATCTGTAACCAGCTTCCTTTCTTTGTTGGCCGAGTAGACCTGACCACAAGTGTTATGCTTTCCTGTAATTGTGTCTTCGAAGAAGCGTTCTGACTCTTACTCATCACCCGTTTATTTAGTTTATGACTTCTCTTACTGTTGGAGAGAGAGACAGAGACAGAGAGAGCGCATTTGAAATGTGTGTGCTTAGCGCCATTGTTGACAAAAGTTTGTTAGATTGTCTTGTCATGACCGTAGTGATACACTGGACATATAGCAGCAGCAGCGGCAGTAGTAGTAGTAGTAGTAGCAGTAGTAGTAGCAGTCGTCGTCGTCGTCGTCGTCGTCGTGTAGTAGTAGTAGTAGTAAGAGTCGTGTCGAAACACCACCAGCAACAGCAGTACGAGAAATAGCAGTACTCGTAAGCGAAAAAAAAAAAAAAAACCAACCCAGCCACACCTAATAATTGCGCCACGTCTGATGTTACTTATAGTTATTGCCACTGTTGTACTTTTCAAATCTTTCTTCTTCTTTTTCTCGTGTCACTCAGTGCTGTGACTCGCGGTGAGATCCGTTTTCTTTTTTTTTTTTCTTACTGATTCTGTTCCCGTTTCCCACCCCACCTTCCCCCATCCTCCCGCTCTCTCCTCCTCCCGCTCTCTCCTCCTCCCGCTCTCTCCTCCTCCTGCCCTCTCCTCCTCCCGCTCTCTCCTCCTCCCGCTCTCTCCTCCTCCTGCCCTCTCCTCCTCCCGCTCTCTCCTCCTCCCGCTCTCTCCTCCTCCTGCCCTCTCCTCCTCCCGCTCTCTCCTCCTCCTGCCCTCTCCTCCTCCCGCTCTCTCCTCCTCCTGCCCTCTCTCCTCCCGCTCTCTCCTCCTCCTGCCCTCTCCTCCTCCTGCCCTCTCCTCCTCCTGCCCTCTCCTCCTCCTGCCCTCTCCTCCTCCTGCTCTCTCCTCCTCCTGCCCTCTCCTCCTCCTGCCGTCTCCTCCTCCTGCCCTCTCCTTCCCTTCAAATAAAACCGCACTAACTGGGAAATATGTTCAGTCTGCTGCTTTTTCTTTTCCCTTTCACAAAATGTAAAGCAGGTATGGGGTGTGAAATAAGTCATTCAGCAGTGTAAACAGGTATTTGTAAACGCTTTGCATTCAACTCAGTATTGAGGTTGATTTCACAGTTAATTTCAACCATTGTTGTTAGTTTGATGAGTACAAAGTTTAATTGTGACAGGGTTTGATATGGTCTGCATGAAATGAGCTTTCATGGGAACCTTAACCGGCTTTCTTGTTTGCGTTTACAGGGCATAGCTTCGAATGCACAAAGGCTGTTGTGACTTGGAAACTCTTAGGTATCTTAAAAGTTCTCTTCATAGTACTTGTTTTAATCGGATAAGTGGCTTTTGAGCGCTTACACACACACACACACACACACACACACACACACACACACACACACACACACACACACACACACACACACACACACACATATTCAAATACAAACACACACACGCGCGCGCGCAGCCTTCCCCCCCCCCCCCCCCACACACACACACACGTGCGCGCGCGCGCACACACACACACACGCACGCACGCACGAATACGCCAAGACAGAAACGGATGGACGTAAACACACACACACACACACACACACACACACACACACACACACACACACACACACAGGGTGGAGGGGGGGGGGACAGACAGACCGACAGATAGCGACGGAAGGACAGAGAGAGAGAGAGGGAGAGAGAGAGAGAGAGACAGACAGACAGTGACAGACGGTGAGAAAGACACAGACATAAAGAGGGACAGACAGATAGCAACGAAAGGACAGAGAGAGAGAGAGAGAGAGAGAGAGAGAGAGAGAGAGAGAGAGAGTGGTAGATAGATAGAGAGAAAGAGAGACAGACAGACGACGAAAGGATTGACTGATTGTCGGACGTACGGGGTAGGGAGAGGGAAACGAGAAAGAGACAGAGAGACTGATAGCGACGGAAGGACAGACAGACGAAAGGATTGACTGATTGACGAACGGACGGGGTAGGGGGAGGGAAGCGAGAGAGAGAGAGAGAGAAAGAGAGAGAGAGGGACAGAAAGACTGATAGCGAGGGACGGACAGACCGACGAAAGAATTGACTGACTGACTGACGGACGGACAGGGGAGAGAGAGAGAGAGAGAGAGAGAGAGAGAGAGAGAGAGAGAGAGAGAGAGAGAGAGAGAGAGATTCTATTTCAGCCCCGTCAGGGCCTTTTCCTGATTTATTCTCACGATCCGACTTCAAACCCGACTTCCTGCCCTTTGAGACAAGTTTCAACAATCAACCTCACCTTGGTGGGCGTCCGCCCGAACCCTCAGCACCGGGATCATCTCCCATGCCTTCAAACGGTGGTTCCAAGCGCCTTCCCTCCAGAATGCTCCCCTCTTTTTCGATTTTAGACTGGGGTCAACAGAGGGTGCCATCTGCTTGGTTCTAGACAAAAGTGATCCTCCGACCACCGAAGAATGTCGTAGGTCATAGGTGTTAAAAAGAACAAACAAATCCTCTACAGTTAATAGGGCCAATAACGTAGTCAGATGTATTTAATACGACTAAAAACTCGTGGATACTTTGTTACTAGGACTATGAAAGTTAATGTTATCGTCTAATAAAGGGCGGTGGGGTGGGGGAAGGGAGGGGGCTCCACTCTAACGGGGCCAATGGCGCAGTCAGATGGTATTGAATACGCCTAATGACTCGTGAATGCCCTGTTACGTGGATGAAAAAAATGTACATAGCAAATGAAGGGGGGGGGGGGGGACTCCACTAACAAGGCCAATGGCGCAGTTAGAGGGTATTGAATACGCCTAATGACTCGTGAATGCCCTGTTACGTGGATGAAAAAAATGTACATAGCAAATGAAGGGGGGGGGGGGGGGGGGGACTCCACTAACAAGGCCAATGGCGCAGTCAGATGGTATTGAATACGCCTAATGACTCGTGAATGCCCTGCTTACGTGGATTAAAAAATGTACATAGCAAATGAAGAAGGGGGAAAAAACCTCCACAGCTAAAACGGCCAATGGCGCAGTCAGATGGTATTAAATACGCCTGATGACTCGTGAATGCCCTGTTACGTGGATAAAAAAATGTATTTAGCACTTGCAGAAGGTGAAAAAAAGCCTCCACGGCTAACACGGCCACTGCGCAGTCAGATGGTATTAAATACGCCTAATGGCTCGCGAATGCCCTGTTACGTGGACTTAAAACAGGTGAATTTCATCAATTAATTCAGGGTTTTAAAACCATAAGCTAACGGGGCCAATGGCGCAGTCAGATGGTATTAAATACGCCTAATGACTCGTGAATACCCTGTTATGTAAACTGAAAAAACGTTAATCATCGTAATAAAAAGGGGGGGGGGGGGGGGGGGGGGGGCCTCCACAGTTGACACGGCCAATGGCGCAGTCAGATGGTATTGAATACGCCTAATGACTCGTGAATGCCCTGTTACGTGGACAAAGCTAATGTTACCATATAACAGTTTAAAAAAAAAAAAAAGTATGTGAGTGCTATAAGCACTCTTGTGGGTCAGATGACCATCGCCAGCTCAGGTCGGGTCACGGACGTCTAGAACCTTGGAGAGCTGGCACCCTGTGTTGGTCCCGAGACGAGGGGGGAGCCAAAGAACCCGGAGAGGGCGGGTCGGCGGAACCACCGTTTGATGGCGGGTGGGGTTTGGCGGGGGGAGGTGATCTTTGGTGCTGGGGTTCGGGGGTCGTCTGTCGAGGGGGGTTGTTTGTTGGAATCTGTCTCAAAGGGAGGATGAGGGTGTTGGAGGTGGATCGGAGAATAACTCAGGAGAAAGTCTCTCGGTTCTGAAATAGAATTTATGAGTGCATGTACGTAGGTACACACACACACACACACACACACACACACACACACCACACACGACACGCACACGCACACGCACACACAAAACAAGTACACACACAACTACACACTCTCCATGCACGCACATGCGCGCACGCATGCACTCACACCCACAAGCTCACATTCACGCAAACACACGCTCTCTCTCTCTCTCTCTCTCTCTCTCTCTCTCTCTCTCTCTCTCTCACACACACACAACGCACACGCACACACACACACGCACACAGATACACACAAGCACATGTACACATGCACACACACACATGCACACGCACACAAGCTGGCACACACGTGCGCACATACACTCGTACGTACACACACACACCACACACACACACACACACACACACACACACACACACACACACACACACACACACACACACACAACAAACACACAGCATAAAACACACACATGGCACCACAGACATACAAACATCACACACACTCGCACGCAAGCTCACATTCACGCAAACACATACACACACACTCACGTAGCACACACGACACACACCAACACACACACACACACACACACACACCCCACACACACACGCACTCAACACACCACCACAACACGCACGCACGCACGCACGCAAACACGCACAAACACTTCACGCACTCAAACACATCCACGCAACAATGTACGCACGTGCCGCACAGACATCATGGACACACACCACTACGCATCACGCCGCGCGCACGCACACACACACACACACACACACACACACACACACACACACACACACACAGTGACAAAATGCAGGAGCAGCGTTTACAACGGTGAATCAGTCGAAACATTAAATTTCTTTTCTCCGCAAGCTTGCTTTCCCTCCCTCTTCCACTTCATTTAGTCTGTGTACTACTGATAAATCCAGCTATAATGCAAGTCCTTCTTTAACCCTCCAACCTCTCCCCCGTCCCCTGCTTCAGACGTTCTTTTAATTTTGAACACCTTCACCTCTTTATACACGAGTGACCAAAACGCTGTTGTTTTACGTTTCCTTTCAGCTGTAGTCCTTGTCCGCTGATTGAAAAAAGGTCGGTATTGGCGACAAAGGATTTTTCGCATCCACCGAGGGGGGAGGGGGGGGGGGGGGGGAGCGAGGTTGGGGGGGGGGGGTGCGTTGGGTGGGATGGGAGATGATTTGATTGGAAAGTTTCTTTCAGGGTGTAAAAGTGTGTAAGGTGCAGGTCGTATGGTCAAAAACTGTCGATGGTTGCATTATTTCCATCAGACTACGAGAGCCACGTCAGCGCGATCTCACAACCATGTGTCCTAGATCTAATTGAACCATCGGGTTCGTATTTTCTTTTTTTTTTAAATGTGAATACCCTTCTCGCTCAGCACATTGTGTTTGACTGTTGCACAGTTGATAGGTAAGTATCAGGCTAGGATAGCGTCAGAGCGGTAATCGACTGATGACAAAAATTACTAGATGAAATGCTATTACTACTACTACTACTTACTATCATTATTGCTGCTGTTGATGGTGATAATATCAATAGTGACTGTTTTGATAGTGATGATAATAATAGCGTAAATTTGTGTCCGTAGCGCCAGAAGACGATGTGATTAAGAACCACCGCAATTAACTGTTATATTTCATTGGGGACATCTGCCAACGCCTCCGCCACCCCTTACTGCTACTTCCTTATCTTTCCACCCACCCTCTTCCCTTCCACCCGACTTGCTTTTTCAGAAGTTGGAGATGTCAGGTGGCTTTCTTCCCCTTTCGTGCTTCCCCGCATCATCTCCATCCCCAAGTCTTCACTTATACGAGCACTCGCGCGCGCGCGCGCGCGCACACACACACACACACACACACACACACACACACACACACACACACACACACACACACGCAGAGACCGTGCGGGCACTCCTGTTGTTTGACAACACATGCGGCAGTTGCGGTCAGAATCAAATCTGCAAGCGGTTGTGCTGTAAGCGAATTAATAGAATTGTCGATGTTTTTTTCTCTGTACGAAACGAGGTATTTTTTTAGCTCTTAGACGTCATTTCTTATAAATCTGCGTGTAACAACATTTCTTCCTGATCACTTTGTTCTGTCAGGTCGCACGTTTTTGGTCTTCCTTCTTCGTCCTACCTACTGTTGAACTGATTCTACCAGCGTTTAGCTCTCATGATCAAAAAGCCAATTCAATCCTTTTAGAACGTCTGTCCCCTCCCTTCCCCTTCCCCACAGTGCCTTCATGGCTCCTCATTTACTGTTGCACCCCTGCTTCCTTTCTTTCTATGAGTGAAAGGGAAGTTCACAACATCCTAGAGGAAAGGACATGGAGAGTCCACGAAACTCCGTCTTGCACTAGCGTACATTCTCTGAGTATGCTGAAACAACTTACCGACGTTGCCAACATGTGAACACAGTTCTTCTGTGAGGATTTTCTGTATGATACTTTTCTAAATCTGCTTGACCGTCCCTCAATTGTGTTTCTTTTTCATCTCGGTCATCTTGGTCATCCTGTGAGCCAGTCTGCAGCACACCTCTCACCTCATGCCAAAGGAACGGGTGGGTGGGGTGGGGGTAGGTGTTTTTTTTTTTTTTAATTTTTAAGTGTGAACTGTGTTTCAGTCTTCTTGTAATATTGTGCTCGTCATTTCCTTTGTGTTTTTTTTTCCTTTCGCTTTTTTTGCACCTGTTTTTGTCTCCGTTTCTTCACTCTCTGTTTGTTCAGCCTCTGTGCCCCGTTCTTTAATCTGTGTTTTGAACAGTCTGCATACTTTTTTTCATGCATTCCATAGGAGTGTAGTGGAAAGAGGGAGAGGGGAGGCTCTTTCAGAGTGAACTGTGCCCCTGTCTCCTAGAAATCCGATGTTAGTAATTTCATCTTTTGCCTCTTTGACTTTGCCTTCTTTTTAAATTTGGCTTTAATTTTCTCTTCTGTACTGTTGCCAACCACTTTTTCTGTATTTGTGGTCAGTTCATCTTCCTGTAGTCTGCAAAGCATCTTTCTTTTTTTTCTTTTTCCCTTGATAAACTTTGTAAGATGCAAGTTCTTCCTTGTAATCTGGTGACTAGATAGTGAGAGTTCAACCGCTGGAACAGGAACTTGCCGGCCATTCGGCGGTGCTGTTCAGTAATCAGGCATTTTCATATATCTTTGTTGCATAGGAATCATCTCAAAAGGATTTTTTTCTATCGGTTTTTAAGGAAAAATCGGAGCGAAATGACCAGAGTGGTCGGTGCACTGAACATGGCTTAGTTTTATCCGACTGAAGGACTGGGGCATGGAAATGTTATGAAAAAGTGTACCTGTACACCGCATGTAAATCTGGCTTTTCCCTTGACGGGAGTTATTTCTTGGTTTTGTTGTTTGTTGCTGTTTGTTTGTGTTTTGCTTGTTTGTTCGCTTGCATTTATTTGTATTTTGGTACGTGTTGACAGCCGTGGGAATGCTCTCTGTGGTCTGCTGGAGCCGCAATGAAACATTGCCAGTGCCAGTCTCCAGTACGGCCATTTCAGTTTTGTTTCTGATAACGCTTTCAGTTTGGAGTTATTTACGACTCCTCAAAGCACAAACATGTTTCGCTGGGTGATTTTGGAGCCTGCACGTCAAGACTGTTGTTTTTTTGCCACATATCCGGACGACATGGTCCGACAAAGAGCTTCTTTCATTTGTATACAGCCATCCAAAGTCCGATGATGCCTGGAGCTGCTGTTTAACGTTTGTGAAAGACATTTCCTGTAAACTGAAATTTATGACGAACAGGTGCGCAAGCGTGCGCGCCGCGCGCGCACACAACACACATATACACACACACATGCGTGTGTGCGCACACACACTCACTCACTCACTCACTCACACACACACACACACACACACACACACACACACACACACACACACACACACACACACACACACATGAGTGCGTGCGTGCGCGCACACATTCACTCCCCCCTCTCTCTCTCTCTCTCTCTCTCTCTCTCTCTCTCTCTCTCTCTCCACACACACACACACACACACACACACACACACACACACACGTGCGTGCGCACACACACTCATTCAGTCACACACACACACACACACACACACACACACACACACACACACACCACACACACACACACACACACCACATACACCACACACACACACACACACACACACACACACACACACACACACACACACACACACACAGTGTCCTGATCGTTTTCTCTGTTTTAACGTCCTGTGTTCATTTCTCGTGTGACATTTTTGCTTAAGGGTTAACTTCCGTTAAACCCCCTGTATCACAGGTCAACAGACAGACTGCCGCACGAGTGCCCCCTGATTCACCGTTTCACTTGTGGAGGTGGTCAACACCGTACACTTTTCTTTCACAGTGACCAAGTTTCTGCACGTGGTTGAGTTAGCCTTTCGCTCTGTGTTCTTCAGGCTTTGTGCTGTCCACTCTTTCTGAGTGTCACCAAGGTGCAGCTCAATGTTATGTCGTTGCCGTTACATGAAACACTTCGCTTGTGATACTGCTCTGATGATTCAACGGTTTTTCATTGCCGCGATTTCTTTTTGTGATACCACTGGTAGTATTCAACAGTATTTCGTCGCTGAGGTTTCTTGCGCATCCGTCAAAGTAGTATTAAAGCTGATTCAGAATGGACCCTGTGGAGAGAAGTGGCACTTGAGCCAGGTTCGGTGTGAGGTCATATTCAGGATGAGCGTCAACAGTCACCAAGGTGGCAGGGCAGATGGAATAACCGCAACAGGAAGACCGGTCGGAGGGGGTGGGGAATGGACGGGATGAGAGAGATGGTAGAGGGTATATGCAACACTACACCAACACCATCAGAACATCAATACAGTTTTTTTCTATCGGTTTTTAAGGAAAAATCGGAGCGAAATGACAGCAGTACGAGAAATAACAGTACTCGTAAGCGGAAAAAAACACAAAAAACCCCAGCCACACCTAATAATTGCACCACGTCTGATGTTACTTATAGTTATTGCCACTGTTGTACTTTTCAAACTTCTTCATTCTTTTTCTCGATCTCGTCTGTACTCCACCGTTTCATATTTTTCTCTGATCTTTTCTGTTTCCTCCCCTTTCCCATCCTCCCGCCCTTCCTCCTCCTGCCCTCCCCTCCTGCTCTCTCCCTGCCCTCTCCTCCCGTCTCTCCTCCTCCGCCT
The DNA here is from genome assembly GCA_033310375.1 of Conus canariensis. NCBI lineage: Eukaryota > Metazoa > Mollusca > Gastropoda > Neogastropoda > Conidae > Conus > Conus canariensis. The sequence goes on from CM065731.1 coordinate 59,705,842, forward strand.
CTCCTCCTCCTGCCTCTCCTCCTCCTGCCCTCTCCTCCTCCCGCTCTCTCTCCTCCTCCCGCTCTCTCCTCCTCCGCTCTCTCCTCCTCCGCCTCTCCTCCTCCCGCTCTCTCCTCCTCCGCTCTCTCCTCCTCCGCTCCTCTCCTCCTCCTGCCCTCTCCTCCTCCTGCCCTCTCCTCCTCCTGCTCTCTCCTCCTCCTCCCTCTCCTCCTCTCTGCCCTCTCCTCCTCCCTCCTTCCTCCTCCCGCCTCTCTCCTCCTCCGCTCTCTCCTCCTCCCGCTCTCTCCTCCTCCCGCTCTCTCCTCCTCCCGCTCTCTCCTCCTCCTGCCCTCTCCTCCTCCCGCTCTCTCCTCCTCCTGCCCTCTCCTCCTCCCGCTCTCTCCTCCTCCTCCCTGCCTCTCCGCTCTCTCCTCCTGCCCTCTCCTCCTCCCGCTCTCTCCTCCTCCTGCCCTCTCCTCCTCCTGCCTCTCCTCCTCCCGCTCTCTCCCGTCTCTCCTCCCGCTCTCTCCTCCTCCTGCCCTCTCCTCCTGCCCTCTCCTCCTCCCGCTCTCTCCTCCTCCTGCCCTCTCCTCCTCCCGCTCTCTCCTCCTCCTGCCCTCTCCTCCTCCTGCCCTCTCCTCCTCCTGCCCTCTCCTCCTCCTGCCCTCTCCTCCTCCCGCTCTCTCCTCCTCCTGCCCTCTCCTCCTCCCGCTCTCTCCTCCTCCTGCCCTCTCCTCCTCCTGCTCTCTCCTCCTCCTGCCCTCTCCTCCTCCTGCCCTCTCCTCCTCCTGCCCTCTCCTCCTCCTGCCCTCTCCTCCTCCTGCCCTCTCCTCCTCCTGCCCTCTCCTCCTCCTGCCCTCTCCTCCTCCTGCTCTCTCCTCCTCCTGCCCTCTCCTCCTCCTGCCCTCTCCTCCTCCTGCCCTCTCCTTCCCTTCAAATAAAACCGCACTAACTGGGAAATATGTTCAGTCTGCTGCTTTTTCTTTTCCCTTTCACAAAATGTAAAGCAGGTATGGGGTGTGAAATAAGTCATTCAGCAGTGTAAACAGGTATTTGTAAACGCTTTGCATTCAACTCAGTATTGAGGTTGATTTCACAGTTAATTTCAACCATTGTTGTTAGTTTGATGAGTACAAAGTTTAATTGTGACAGGGTTTGATATGGTCTGCATGAAATGAGGTTTCATGGGAACCTTAACCGGCTGTCTTGTTTGCGTTTACAGGGCATAGCATCGAATGCACAAAGGCTGTTGTGACTTCGAAACTCTTGGGTATCTTAAAAGTTCTCTTCATA
>CM065731.1:59712113-59742113 GCA_033310375.1 Conus canariensis
CCTCCCTTCCCCTCCCCCTCAGTGCCTTCATGGCTCCTCATTTACTGTTGCACCCCTGCTTCCTTTCTTTCTATGAGTGAAAGGGAGGTTCACAACATCCTAGAGGAAAGGACATGGAGAGTCCACGGAACTCCGTCTTGCACTAGTGTACATTCTCTGAGTATGCTGAAACAACTTACCGACGTTGCCAACATGAGAACACAGTTCTTCTGTGAGGATTTTCTGTATGATACTTTTCTAAACCTGCTTGACCGTCCCTCAAATGGGTTTCTTTTTCACCTCGGTCATCTTGGTCATCCTGTGAGCCAATCTGCAGCACACCTCTCACGTCATGCCAAAAAACGGGTGGGTGGGGTGGGGGTAGATTTTTTTTTTTATAAAGTGTGAACTGTGTTCCAGTCTTCTTGTAATATTGTGCCCGTCATTTCCTTTGTTTTTTTTCCTTTCGCTTTTTTTCCACCTGTTTTTGTCTCCGTTTCTTCACTCTCTGTTTGTTCAGCCTCTGTGCCCCGTTCTTTAATCTGTGTTTTGAACAGTCAGCATACTTTTTTTCATGCATTCCATAGGAGTGTAGTGGAAAGAGGGAGAGGGGAGGCTCTTTCAGGGTGAATTGTGCCCCTGTCTCCTAGAAATCCGATGTTACTAATTTCATCTTTTGCCTCTTTGTCTTTGCCTTCTTTTTAAATTTGGCTTTAATTTGTTTTCTTCTGTACTGTTGCCAACCTCTTTTTCTGTATTTGTGGTCAGTTCATCTTCCTGTAGTCTGCAAAGCATTTTTCTTTTTTTTTCTTTTTTTCCCTTGATAAACTTTGTAAGATGCAAGTTCTTCCTTGTAATCTGGTGACTAGATAGTGAGAGTTCAACCGCTGGAACAGGAACTTGCCGGCCATTCGGCGGTGCTGTTCAGTAATCAGGCATTTTCATATATCTTTGTTGCATAGGAATCATCTCAAAAGGATTTTTTCTATCAGTTTTTAAGGAAAAATCGGAGCGAAATGACCAGAGTGGTCGGTGCACTGAACATGGCTTAGTTTTATCCGACTGAAGGACTGGGGCATGGCAATGTTATGAAGAAGTGTACCTGTACACCGCATGTAAATCTGGCTTTTCCGCTTGACGGGAGTTATTTCTTGGTTTTGTTGTTTGTTGCTGTTTGTGTTTTGCTTGTTTGTTCGCTTGCGTTTGTTTGTATTTTGGTACGTGCTGACAGCCGTGGGAATGCTCTCTGTGGTCTGCTGGAGCCGCAATGAAACATTGCCAGTGCCAGTCTCCAGTACAGCCATTTCAGTTTTGTTTCTGATAACGCTTTCAGTTTGGAGTTATTTACGACTCCTCAAAGCACGAACTTGTTTCGCTGGGTGATTGTGGAGCCTGCACGTCAAGACTTGGTTTTTCGCCACATATCCGGACGAAATGGTCCGACAAAGAGCTTCTTTCATTTGTATACAGCCATCCAAAGTCCGATGATGCCTGGAGCTGCTGTTTAACGTTTGTGAAAGACATTTCCTGTAAACTGAAATTTATGACAAACAGGTGCGCAAGCGTGCGCGCCGCGCGCGCACACAACACACACATACACACACACACACATGCGTGTGTGCGCACACACACTCATTCACTCACTCACACACACACACACACACACACACACACACACACACACACACACACACACACACATATGAGTGCGTGCGTGCGCGCACAAACTCATTCACTCTCCCTCTCTCTCTCTCTCTCTCTCTCTCTCTCTCTCTCTCTCTCTCACACACACACACACACACACACACACACACACACACACACACACACACACACACACACGTGCGTGCGCGCACACACTCATTCAGTCACTCAAACACACACACACACACACACACACACACACACACACACACACACACACACACACCACATCACACACACCAAACACACACACACACACACACACACACACACACACACACACACACACACACACACACACACACAGTGTCCTGATCGTTTTCTCTGTTTTAACGTCCTGTGTTCATTTCTCGTGTGACATTTTTGCTTAAGGGTTAACTTCCGTTAAACCCCCTGTATCACAGGTCAACAGACAGACTGCCGCACGAGTGCCCCCTGATTCACCGTTTCATTTGTGGAGGTGGTCAACACCGTACACTTTTTCACAGTGACCAAGTTTCTGCACCTGGTTGAGTTAGCCTTTCGTTCGGAGTTCTTCAGGCTTCGTGTTGTCCACTCTTTCTGAGTATAACCAAGGTGCAGCGCAATGTTATTTCGTTGCCGTTACGTGAAACACTTCGCTTGTGATACTGCTCTGATGATTCAACAGTTTCTCATTGCCGCGATTTCTTTTTGTGATACCACTGGTAGTATTCAACAGTATTTCGTCGCTGAGGTTTCTTGCGCATCCGTCAAAGTAGTAGTTCAGCTGATTCAGAATGGACCCTGTGCAGAGAAGTGGCACTTGAGCCAGGTTCGGTGTGAGGTCATATTCAGGATGAGCGTCAACAGTCACCAAGGTGGTAGGGCAGATGGAATAACCGCAACAGGAAGACCGGTCGGAGGGGGTGGAGAATGGACGGGATGAGAGAGATGGTAGAGGGTATATGCAACACTACACCAACACCATCAGAACATCAATACATGAAGCCTCAGGCGTATGTGAACTCATCTTGCAGCAGCCTGGGTGCTTTACCCTGAGCTTACTATATAACGGGGTGGGTATGAGTATTGATGGGAAAGGGTGGGGAGGGGTTCCTGTTACAACTATGGTGAATCACGTTGATTAAAGAAATCCTGGCCTTGAAAACACTATTTTGATCCATGCGAGTTTTCAGTCGTGGTCTCGACATTAACAAGTATCTTTTTAGTATAGGCTTCTGGCCCTCATATGCTTTACGTCTGATCCACTCAAAATATACTGTTCAAAAAAAGAAACGCAACAGCAGCAATTGGTCACCTGCCTTTACTATTTTCAAAACATTGTACATTTTCAGGTAACTGCAAAAACACGTTAAAGTGGAGATGATTGAAACATAATGGCTTATCTGATTTTGCGTTGAAAAAAAAACAGTGCCAAAAAGTCGTTACAGAAGAGCTCACACCTTTCGAACGTCAGTAGCGTGTGTGTCCTCCCTGTGCAGCAATCACACCTTGAAGTCGCCTGGGCAGGGATCGCAGCAGACTGCGGATGACGCGCAGTGGAATGGTGTCCCACTCCTCCTGAAGAGCCTGGAACAACTCTTGTTCATTTGTAGGGGCAGTAACTCGGGCACGGACTCGGCGATCCAACTCATTCCAAATGTGCTCTATTGGGTTTAAATCCGGTGACATAGAAGGCCAGGGAAGGAGATTGACGTTGTTGGCAGCCAGGAAATGTCGTGTTAAGCGGTCTGAGTGTGGCCGAGCATTATCATGCATGAATATGGAACCAGGAGCAGCCAGGAGTTGAAGAACGTGAGGCTGGAGGATTTCTGCAATGTAGCGCTGAACATTAAGTCGTCCCTGGACCAGTACTAGGGGGCTTCTGCCACTGAAATTGATGGCTCCTCATACCATTACCCCTCCACCACCATGGGGAGGTGCCTGATCAACACAGTTCTGTGCATAGCGTTCATTCGTTCTGCGATAGACCCTCCTCCTCCGGTCATGGCGTTGCAGCAGGAAATGTGATTCGTCGCTGAATGAAACCTGTCTCCATTCACGATGAACAGCCCAGGGAAGATGTTGCATGCACCATTGAAGTCGTGCCTGGCGATGACGCTGAGTCATAACGGGTCCTCGGACAGGTCTTCGAGCCCTCATTCCAACAGCATGTAGACGATTGCGTACGGTTTGCCCGCTTACACGTCTGTGGCCAGGGATGGCCTGGACTGTAGAGGAGGCACACAGGAAACGATCCCGAACATGGCGGAGCGTAATGTAACGATCTTGGGCTCGGGTTGTGCACCTTGGCCGTCCTGAACGAGGTCGATCTGCTCTTGACCCCGTCGTTCCAAACCGGTTCCAAAGCCTACTGATGGTGCTTCTGGCCACATTGAAATGTCTGGCAACAGCCGCTTGACTCTTGTCCGGCCTGCAACCGGCCTATCGCATTTTCTCGTTGTTGGCTATTCAGATTTGGCATTCTTTCCTTTCGTTTCTGGTTTCATTTTTCAATGAAGCCAAACCCCTTTTATACCCTGCTATGGAGGTGTTGTCAGTATTGTATTCTGTGCTTTGCACGTGAATTTCCCGTCTGCAAATCCGTCGATAGTCGAAAGTTTACAGCGCTAGATTTTAGCCCACCAGCACGTGTTTATCGCACGGCATGCGCTGAACTTGTACACTGACATGGCAGAGGAACGGGTGAATCAATTCTGCTATTTGTCAACATCATTCATGTTGGGAGTATGTAAATATTGCATCGTATTCCAAAATATCATTTGTTGCGTTTCTTTTTTTGAACAGTATATATGAATTTAGATAGATACCACATATAACTCGTTATGAATGCCCCACTGTGAGGTACCGCATATAACTCTTTATAAATGCCCCACTGGGAGATACCGCATATAACTCCTTATAAATGCCCCACTTGTGCCTCTGCTTCCATTCACGTAGGATATTCTGGTACTCACTACAACACTTTTTTTTAAACTTGCTTCCCTTGCTTCTCATTTGCATTCTTTCACACCATGTACCAGGGTATTGTACTTTTCAGTCCAGTTTTCCTTCCACTCTCTACTTTTCAAGTTCACTCCTTGATGTTCTCCGGAGACCTTCACTTTATCGTATAAACATGTTGTGGACATGCTGAGAGGATTGGACACACGCCGCACCACTTTTCATCTCCGTCCAGTGGTTCTTGCTTCTCCACTGCAGTTTCCTTCTTTAAATATTTCACGGATTTGAACCCGAGGTCCTTCAGTTTCTCCCCTTCCCCTGGTTTCATTCTTTAACCCTTCTATTACTGTCCATACCCCCTGTTATACATTGTTATTCATCATGTTTCCATATTCCCCATTCTCTTATGTCATATTGGATCTTTTCCCACCAACCCTCCAGCCTTTTTGGAGTCCTGCAGTCTCCCTCCCTCCCCTTCCCTTTCATTCTTCTCTGCCACAACCAGTTCCTTTTAAACACTGCTAACCTAATCTTCTGCATTGCTGCGAACTTACGATGCCAACATTTCCATTGCTACCCCTTTACTTTTCTTTCGGCGGTATTGAACAGTAGGATGGACGTGCCATTTACAACTCCCTCCAGTTCTCCCCTTCCTGCCCCGCCCGTTGTTTATCCTTCTCATGTTCTTCTTCCATCCATCACTCATTCTCTAAAACCCCTTTCCTTCTCCAGAGCATCATTCATCAGTTTCATGATGTCTTCTCCTCACATCCATTGATCTTCGTTCTACTTTTCTTCACTCGTCCATCATTCATCCTTCTCTTCACTCGTCCATCATTCATCCTTCTCACGTCCCCAGTTCCCGTTCCGTCTGTCAGTTGTCATTCTCATGCTGCGAATCCAAAAATGTGCAGAACATGTGGAAAAATAGAAGAAATCAAGAATAATTTTAAATTCCGAGCGTATCCTATTGAATTAAGAAGCATTGTTGTCATGAGATCTTTTGACAAAAGCACAGGCATTTATGAGGCACTCTCGGAGAACAATATATCCTCGAGCCGTCTTTTTTGATAATCAAAAGTTAAAGACAGAAAGATGAGACTATATTTGTTCATCAGAGACCAAATTTGTGTATCACACACAAGGAATTTAAAGGACATTTAAAGTTTTTCTTTTCGTTTACAAGTATTGTTGGTCTTTCATTTGTTGTCAAAAAATAAATGCTGGAAGATCGTTTTAAAAAAAAAGCCTCGGGGGGAAAAAAAAAATGTATGTATATACTCTGTGTGTGTGTGTGTGTGTGTGTGTGTGTGTGTGTGTGTGTGTGTGTGTGTGTGTGTGTGATACGTTCGTCTTGCGTTCGCGCGCGCATGGTTGAATATGTATATGTGTACCTGCGCACGTGCGTATGGTTGTATATGTATATGTGTGCGGGCGCGCGCCCGTGCGTGCGTGTGTGTGTGTGTGTGTGTGTGTGGCGTGGTTGTATATGTATATATTGGTGCATGTGTGCGCGCGCATAGCTGTATATGGTCATGTACGCGCGTGCGCGTGCGAGCGAGCGTTTCCGCTTGTGTGTATATATAGGTGTGCGCGTGCGTGCCTGTGTGTTTGTGTGTCCGCGCGCGCGCGTGCGTGTGCGGGGGTAGGGGGCGAGGAGGGGGGGTGGGGGGGCATGAATCAGCATTTTCGCGTATCCGTGTAAATTGATGTTTGTGGAGGAGCGACAGTACAGGGGAAAAGATGGGGATGGAGAGGTGTAAGGGGCGGGGATAGTAGGTGTTTGTAATTTTTCAAATGAAATAAGTTTCTGTTGCTTTAACAAATTACACTGTTCTTGAATGACTTCACCAAGCATGGCTTATTAACCACATGATTTTCTTGTTTTTTTGTTTTGTTTTGTTTTGTTTTCGCATGCTAAACTTGGTGTTAGTCGAGGTGTTTTCTTCCCCCCCCCCCCCCCCCGCCTCCCCCTCTCTCTCTCCCTCCCTCTCTCTCTCTCTCTCTCTCTCTCTCTCTCTCTCTCTCTCTCTCTTCTGTGTGTACTTCTACCATTTTCTCTTGTGTTCTTCTTCATTGATTCTTTAATGTTTTATGGTATTGACTTGAAGGTCATACAGCTTGCATGTACTATTTTCTATTGTGTTATAAAAATACATTGCCGTGCTTATCGTTAAAAGCTTACAATAAGAAATAACGAGCAAAACTGCTCAAAATTGTGAAAATTAGTAGAGTAAGCGAAGATTTATGACGCATTTTTAATGGTGAATGTGAATGTGTAAGAGTCGGCAAATCCAGTCATGTCAGAATATCCATACCCTTCAGTGTGTCATTATTACTTCTGTTGTGTGTGCTGCTACTTCTTATGACCTGTCTAAGGTACCATCAAAAGAAATGCATATGGTATAATATTCATACAATATTTCCATCTAGACAAATGCAAATCTAAGACGGTGAAGGTAATAGATTATGCACAAAATATTCATTAATTGGAACATACATTAAACATGTACATAGAATGAAATGGGCTTGCATATTCTGTAAAGAAAACACTAATAACGAATTTCTAACGGGGAGATTCTGACATCATCGCTACAACAAGTATCAGATGACAAAACGTTACCACATTCACAAGACCAAGTTTTGGGATACTCACTTGACTAGTTATTACATTGGCAGTTTCATAGTGATAAATTGATAGTGACAGCAAGGAAAAGGCCAATTGTTATTTACACCAATTGATGCTTAACTATGGGATCAAGATACAAACAACAACAATACACCACAGTTACCACTGTCACCAGCCACGTCAGATAAAAAGTATTTATAAATGAGAAGTTTGTTTATGAGCCCTGCACAGCTTGTTGAATGAAATACAATCTACAGACAGCTATTAAGCTATCGAATTAGCTCTTGGCAATCCGGTACATACAAATACATTGTATTCATACCATGGAGCTGGCTAACTGCTTCTCTCAGAATAAAGTAAATTGTCAAAAGCTAATCGTTTTTATTTGAAGTCTTTTCATCTTGAATTCAGAAACAAAGTATTCGTAGACTCTGGCAACGAATATCTGAAAAGACCTAGACAGACGCTGTCTCTCTCCAGCTAGTGAGAAATTATACAAGTAAATTTTACAAAAAAATGCAATTTTGTTATTTCAAGTGTTTCATGAGGTCCACAGTGCCTGTCATGCCTCACTTCGAGAACCGAGAGGTCAAACTTGATAATGATTATTATTGCACTGAGTTTTATGTTCTGAGACTCAAGAACATATTAAAACCGTGTGTCCAAATCATCTAAAAAAAAAACAGTTAACAGATGGCTTAATCCTGTAATCTCGCACACGTTCTGGTTTGAAAAAATATTTCTAAACACAAGAATTATTTTATCTTGGTGTCACTAATATTCAGCTTCTTTGTCCTAGGTCCGTGTGACGTCACTGGGGCGTCGCACTGAAGAACTGTTGACCAGATTTCTCCAATTCTGTCGGTTGTGCTTCGAGGCCTTGCGCTCTGCAGACGGTGTCACTGTCCATTCTGCAATGTTGTCAGTCTTTTATCTATCTTCTCTTTGGTCTCTCTCCTTAACACTTTCCTGGATGATTACCGTAGCGGGCCGCTGGATCTTCATGACAATGCCGAACCAGTTTCTTCGCTTTGCTGGTGTTAGCAGATCTTCGTATGGCTCGATGTGTCGTTTGATGATCTGGAACTCTTGTTCAATGGTGACATGGTCAGTATATCTGATGTATAATATCGTGCAATGACATCTTATTTCTATGACTGGGTTCTTTCTTCCAGGTCCATGTCGCGTCTGTATATAGGCATATATAGTGTGCCAGATTTTGTTGCAGATAACAGTTTATATATCAGTTATTGCCTTTCCGTCATATTCAGGTGGTCTGCAGAGATGTTGAAAAAGCTTGCAGCTTTGCCATGTTTCAGCGACTTTCCTGCTGTTATGATTTCCTCGACAGTGTTGGAAAATCATCTCCATTCGATGAATTCTGAATTGTTCTGCCGTTTAAGCATTCATCAGTCTCGAGTTCGTTCAATCAGTCATCGGTCTCACGATGTTTTCTTTTTGTCCCAGGTCCATCATTCATTGATCGTTCTGCCGTTCTCTTCTTCCCCTCCGGTCCATCATCGATTCTTCTCCAGTCGTTGTCGTCGTCTCCTCTCGACCGTCATTGTTCATTATCACGTTCTCCACTTCTTCTCCAGTCCACCGTTCTTCGGTTTTACGATTTGCACATCCGTTCCTGTCTATCATTCATCGTCACGTTCTGCTCATGCCATCACGTCTGTCATTCATCATTCTGGGTCTTCCTGTCCGTCTCGTTTTCACCACCCTCCTCCCCCTCCCCCCCCCTCCTCTCTCTCTCTCTCTCTCTCTCTCTCTCTCTCTCTCTCACTCGCTCACTCTTTCTGTCTCCGAGAGAGAACGAGGTTCAGAGAGAGAGAGAGAGAGAGGGAGAGAGAGACGAACCCAAGGACAAAGACAAAGATACATATGGCTAAAGAGAAAAACCATGAGAGAGAAAGAGAGAGAGAGAGAGAGAGAGAGAGAGAGAGTGTGTGTGTGTGTGTTTGTGTGTGTGAGTTAAACAAATGATGGAAAAATATTTTCAAGACATATTTAAAAATCAGTTTTATATTTTTTCGCGTATCATTTTAATTTTTTTTTCTCATCTGATTCTCTTTTTATTTTCTATGATTTTATGCCTTTTTCTAGTTAACTTCATTTCTAAAGTTTTTGTTTTCTTGTAATCAGTTACGACTGATCAGAATTTCATTCAAATAAGTACATGGATACACGTACATGCAGACACTACGCGCGCGCGCAGACACACACACACACACACACACACACACACACACACGCACGCACACACAGACACTCACGCACGCACACACACACACACACGGGCGCGCGCGCGCGTATCCTTGTTGGAATTTTCTGGACCACACTTTGAACCGGTCGAGGTGTACACATTGATTTTCCAAGAAATTTGAAGCTGTCGATTTAACTGTATGTGTGTGTGAGAGAGCGTGCGTGCGCGCGCGTGCCTCTGTGTGTGTGTGTGTGTGTGTGTGTGTGTGTGTGCGCGCGCGTGCGTGCGTGTGTGTTGTGTGTGTGTGTGATGCTGGAACTAAAGATTACATTAACAACAGTGTCAGATAAGCATTTACATTCAAAATTAAATGAAATATCACTTTTAGGTATTCGACCTGTATTTGGGCGTGGGCGCGCGCGCGTACACACACACGCACGCACGCACACACACACACACACACACACACACACACACACACACACACTAACATACGCTAACACACACACATACACACACACGCGCGCGAGCGCGCACGCACGAACGTACGCGCACACGCATACGCACGCACGTAGTATCACGAACACATACGTGCGCGCGCATGCATTCATTCACCCAAAGGCGCGTGCGCTCGCGCGCAGGCAGACACACACACACACACACACACACACACACACACACACACACACACACACACACACGGAAACACGCACGCAAGTGCGCGCGTGCTCCCACTGAGGCACGCACGCAGCACACACACACACACACACACACACACACACACACACACACACACACACACACACAACACACACACACTCACACACTGTATCGATCTATCAGAGTCAATAATGAACGCTTACTGAGATCTCACTTTCTAATACAACTAGAGAGAGAGAGAGAGAGAGAGAGAGAGAGAGAGAGAGCAGTCGTTCCTTCATTTATCTGTTATTTCATGTAATCTAATTTGGTAGTTACTTAGTGAATAACTGATTCATTATTTGATTGCTGTATATATTTTTTTTAAATTTATTATTCATTTATTTACCCCTAAGCAATGTTTTGCGGCGTATATGCCCTATGATGAGGTAATCACAGCAATACCAATGGAAAGTTTTAGGCTTTCTGCTTTTACATCCACAATTTATATGTGTAATGGCACAAGGAGTTCGCAAAAACAGGTATATTTTTCTTCCTCACCCCCCAATCACTGCCTATTCCCCGCAATGTTTTAGACGAGTTTGTTTTGTTTTACGTTTGTTTATGTTCTTTTCATGCTTTGGTACACTGTTTGTGAATTTTCTTTTTCGTTTTTTTTTTTTTTTTTTTCTCCCTTTTTCATTCCTTGTTTTTTTTTCGTACCCTCGTTTGCTTATTCGTTCGTTCATTGTTGTTTTCTTCGCGTTTGTTCGGTCGGTCGGTGGATCGATTGGTCGCTCGTTTGGTCATTCATTCGTTCAGTCGGTCAGTTGATCGTTCCGTCATTCGTTCGTAAGTCTGTTCGGTCTGGCGCTGATTCAGTCATCCATTCGTTCAGTCGGTCAATTGATCGTTCAGACATTCATTTGCACAGTCAGTCGTTCGTATATTCGTTCGGTCGATCGCTCATTCCGTCATTCATTCGCTCAGTCGGTCATTTGTCATGCATTCGTTCGGCCGTTCAGTCAGTCAGTCATTCAGTCCGTCCGTCAGCCATTCGTTCAACGGTCAGTCGGTCGCACGGCCATTCATTTTTTCAATCGGTCTGTTGGTCGTTCAGACATTCGTTCTTCCAGTCGGTCGATCAGATCATTTCTTTAGTCGGACAGTCAATTGTTCATTCATTTATTCTGTCCGTCGGTCATTCAGTCATTCATTCGGTCAGTCGGTCGTTCAGTCACCCATTCGTTCAGTCGGTCGTCAAGCCATTCATTATTATTATTATTATTATATTGGGTATTTATATAGCGCATATCCTCGGTCACAGACCAAGCTCTAAGCGCTTTACAATAACACACTACCTTACTCACTCAACGGGCTGCCTACCCAGGTAGAGCCGGCCGAAGAGCAGCCTACTGGCGCTCATTCAGTCGTTTCCCGTACCATTCAAATATCAGTCACTCATTTTCATTTATCTCATTTATTCCTCCAGTTTCTCACATAGGATGCATGCGATGTTTATACGTGTCCTCCATTTCCACCGGTACGCGATGGCACACGATAACAGTAAGTGATAATTTTTGTGGCTTGGTAAGAAATACCAGGCGGCTATCTTCAATCTACATCAATTTTGCCAGGGCAGCGGGGAACCCCCCTGCTCTTTTCGATTTTCAACTGCCGTGGGTTCTTTAACGTGTGCAGGGGGCCAGGAAGGCACACGGGTCTGACTCGCTTATAGTCCCCATCCGATGGACTTGACGGACGGTCAGTCGGTCATTCAGTCGGTCAGTCGGCCTTTCAGTCATTCATTCGTTCAGTCGGTCAGCCGATCGTTCATTCATTCATTCGGTCAGTCGGTAGTTCAGTCATTCATTCAGTTGGTCGTCAAGTCATTCATTCATTCAGTCCGTCAATCGATCGCGCATTTGTTCAGTCGGTCAATCGGTCGTTCTATCATTCATTCGGTCAGTCGGCCTTTCAATCATCCATTCGTTAATTCCGTCAATCGGTCGTTCAGTCATTCATTCGTTCAGTCAGCCGTTCAGTCATAATTTCCTTCAGTCGGTCAGTTGGTCCCCCGTTCATTCATTCATTCGGTTATTCGGTCGTCGATTTATTTTTTCAGTCAGTCGGTGTTCAGTCGTTCACTCGTTTAATCGGTCGTTCGGTCATTTATTCGTCCAGTCCGCCAATCGGCCAGTCGGCCGTTCATTCTATTAGTCTGTCGATCAGACATTCATTTGTTCAGTCGGACAGTCGAGTGTTCATTCATTTATTTGGTCAGTCGACCATTCAGTCGTTTATTCGGTCAATCGGACGTTCATTCGTTCAGTCGGTCGTCGATTCATTCATTCGTTCAGTCAGTCAGTCCGCCGTTCAGTCACTCATTCGTTCGTCGGTCAGTCGATCGTTCATACATTCGATCAGTCGGTCGTTCATTCATTCATTCGTGCAGTTGGTTAGGCGGTTGTTCATTCATTTATTCGGAGCATTCCCAGCTAGGCCCAAAGTGGAAGTCTGGCCTGCCAACTCACCAATGAGTGCAAAACCATACTGACCACTGGAGGGTCTTCACCATACAGCAGCCTCCGTCAGTACCTCCAGGATTCCGACCTAAGTAAACGAAGAAGAAGACCATCATTGTGATGCTGAGAACCGGGCACTCCAGACTGTGACATAACATCTCTTCAATACTCCACCCTGGCGGGTCTTCAATTTATCCATGCAGCCCCAATGACGGTGGAACAGTCCCAACAACACCAAAAGAAGAATCCTGGCCTGCCAACACACTGATGAATGCAAAACCTTATTGACCACTGGAGGGCCTTCACCATACAGAAGCCCTTGCCAGTACCTCCACCATTCCTGCCTAAGGGAACGGAGAAGAATCTCTTCCTACACTACCGTTGATCTCATATGATCATCACCCATCAGTGACTGATTAATGATAATAATTTTCCCCCTTTGTGTGTGTGTGTGTGTGTGTGTGTGTGTGTGTGTGTGTGTGTGTGTGTGTGTGTGAATGAGTGTATGTGTGTATGAATATGTGTGTGAAAACTTTCCACAGTTAGTCTCATTATGATCACATGATCTTAACTCACCCAGAACATTGTTTACATGTGGTCCCCCCCCCCCCTTTTTTTTGTCGGTGTGGGTGTGTGTGTGTGTGTGTGTGTGTGTGTGTGTGTGTGTGTGTGTGTGTGCAACACATGATACCCTGTTTTTCATTGATCACTGCTATCTTCTCTCAACAAACAGCAGCATATTGATGCCAACACATTATTTCACCCTTTACAATGAACATCATCCCACAGCATTGTTTACTTTTTTTTAAACAACACTATTAATATGAACCTCCCACCCCCACCCCCACCCCCCACCCCATAGTGGATGAAGAGATATGAGCTCCCCTTCTCTTGCCCCCCTTCCCTCCCCCCCCCCCCAAACACATTACCCTCCTCCTTTTTTCCCCCTCAACCCCCCCCCCTCCCCCCCCCTCCCAATCATACCTTATCACCCATTTATCTTCCATCCCCTTCCCTCCCTCATTAACATTACCCACACACCTTTCACAACTACCCACGCATAACTACCACCACCTCTTTCATCACCCAGCGAAATCATTTATTTTATTCACCTAAACTTTCTTTATTTTATTTTATTTTATTTTATTTATTTTTTTTATAAACAGTTTCTTCTGTTCATGTACTTATTTACCCCTTCTATATATAACTTTTTTTTCCAGGCCCCCCCCCCCCCCCCCCCTTACCATTATTATCAATCCACCATTACCACAACCGTCACAAAGATATCACACCACCCCACTAAACTAGACACACAACCCTATCGTATCACACAACCCCCCCCCCTCCCCCCACGCAACCCCCCCCCCCCTCCTTTTCCTCTCCCATAGTCCCCCTTGTCATTTCCGCCTAGCGGCTATTCTCCCCACCACATGGACAACAACAGATGAGTCGTTTTCGTTCTTTGTTTGTACTGTCTTAAATGTTAAATGTGATTTATTTTTTGGCCTGAAGAAGACCCAAGAGGTTGAAATGCATCGTGTCTTGTCATGTGCTTTGTTTGTCAATGTCATTGGCGGTAACTAACACCCTCTCTTTCTAAATTTTGCTTCGTTCGCCGCCGTCAGTCACTCCATTTTGAAACATTCATTTATTCGTTCAGTCATTCAATCGTTCAGTCCGTCAGTTTATCGTTCAATCATTCATTCGTTCAGTCGATAAATCGGTCGTTCAATCATTCATTCGTTCAGTCGATAAATCGGTCGTTCAGTCGTTCATTCGGTCAGTCAATCGTTCAGGGGTTTAGTCGGTCTTTCACTTATTCTTTCGTGCAGTCAGTCAGTCGGTTTTCATTCATTCAATCGTTTACTCCGTCGTTGATCGTTCAATCATTCAGTCGATCAATCGGTCGTTCAGTCATTTAGTCGCTCAGTCGACCGTTCAGTCATTCATTCGATCAGTCGGTTGGTCATTTATTCATTTATTTAGTCGTTCGTTCAGTCATTCACTCGTTCAGTCCATCAGTCGGTTATTCATTCATTCGTTCAGTCGGTCGTTCACTCATTCATTCGTTCAGACGGTCAGCCGATCGTTCGTTCATTCAGTCGGTCGTTCAGTCATTCGTTCGTGCGGTTAGTTCTTCATTCATTCAGTCGGTCGTTCAGTCATTCGTTCAGTCGGTCGTCAAGTCATTCACCCATTCAGTCCGTCAGTCGATTGCGCATTTATTCATTCGTTCAATCGGTCGTTCTGTCATTCTTCGGTCAGTCGGCCTTTCAATCATCCATCCGTTAATTCGGTCGTTCAGTCATTCATTCGTTCAGTCAGCCGTTCAGTCATAACTTTATTCAGTCGGTCAATTGGTCCCCCGTTCATTCATTCATTCAGTTATTCGGTCGTCGATTTATTTTTTCAGTCAGTCGGTCGTTCAATCATTCAATCGTTTCATTGGTCGTTCGGTCATTTATTCGTTCAGTCCGCCAATCAGTTACTCGGTCAGTCGGCCGTTCATTCTTTCAGTCTGTCGATCAGACGTTCATTTGTTCAGTCGGACAGTCGAATGTTCATTCATTTATTCGGTCAGTCGACCATTCAGTCGTTTATTCGGTCAACCGGACGTCCATTCATTCATTCGTTCATTCGGTGGTCGATTCATTCACTCGTTCAGTCGGCCATTCAGTCACTTATTCGTTCGTCGGTCAGTCGATCGTTCACTCATACATTCGATCAGTCGGTCGTTCATTCATTCATTCATGCAGTTGGTCAGGCGATTGTTCACTCATTTATTCGTTCAGTTGGTCGTTCAGTCATTCAGTCGTTCAGTCCGTCAGTTGATCGTTCAATCATTCATTCGTTCAGGTGATCAAACGGTCGTTCAGTCATTCATTCGGTCAGTCGGTCGTTCAGACATTCAGTCGGTCTTTCACTTATTCATTCGTGCAGTCAGTCGGTTCATTATTCGTTCATTTGGTCGTTCAGTCAATCAATCGTTCACTCCGTCAGTTGATCATTCAATTGTTCAGTCGATCAATCCGTCTTTCAGTCATTCATTCGGTCAGTCGGTCGTTCAGTCATTTAGTGGGTCGGTCGACCGTTCAGTCAGTCATTCGTTCAGTCCGTCAGCCGACAGGTCATTTATTCATTCATTCAGTCGGTGGTGCATTCGTTCAGTCCGTCAGTGGGTTATTCATTCATTCGTTCAATCGGTCGTTCACTCATGTATTCGTTCATTCGGTCGTCAAGTCATTCAGTCGGTCAGTCGACCATTCAATCATTCATTCGTTTACTCAGTCGTTTACTCATTTATTGTTTCAGTCGGTCAGTCAGGTCCTTCAGTCGGTCAGTCAGTCGTTTAATTATTTAGTTGGTTACTCGGCCGTTCAGTCAATTATTCGTTCAGTCGGTCAGTCGATCGGTCATTTTATTCATTCATTCAGTCGGTCGTTCATTCATTTATTCGTCCAGTCCGTCATTCGGTTATTCATTCATTCATTCGGTCGGTCATTCAATAGTTCCGTCCGTGAATTGATCGTTCAATCATTCATTCCTTCAGTCGGTAAATCGGTTGTTCAGTCAGTCGTTAAGTCATTCGTTCGATCAGTCGGTCAGTTAATAAAACAGACATTCATTCGTTCTGTAGCTTTGTCGGCCATTCAGTCATTCATTCATTTCAGTCGGTCAATTGGTCGTTCAAACATTCATTCGTTCTCTCGGTCGATCAGATTATTTCTTCAATCGGGCAGTCGATTGTTCATTTATTTATTCCGTTAGTCGGTCATTCCTTCATTCATTTGGTCAGTCGGCCGATCAGTCATTCATTCGTTCAGTTGGTTTTCAAATCATTCATTCAGTCGGTCAGTCAGCCACTTAGTCATTCATTCGTTCAATCGGTCAGCATATCGTTCATTCATTCATTCGGTCAATCGGTCGTTCAGTCATTCATTCGTGCAGTAGGTTCTTAATTCATTCAATCGGTCGTCCAGTTCGTTCAGTCAGTCGTCGAGTCTTTCATGAATTCAGTCTGTCAGTCGATCGCGCATTCATTCACTTACCCAGTCGGTCCTTCATTTATTCATTCGTTCATTCGATCAGTTCATAATCCATTCGGTCAATCGGTCGTTCAGTCAATCACTCGTTCAGTCGGTCGTTCAATTCTTCATTCGTTCAGTCAGTCATTCACTCCTTTATTCGTTCAGTCGATCGTCGTCATTCATTCGTTTAGTCGGTCATTCACTCCTTTATTCGTTCAGTCGATCGTCGTCATTCATTCGTTTAGTCGGTCATTCACTCCTTTATTCGTTCAGTCGATCGTCGTCATTCATTCGTTTAGTCGGTCATTCACTCCTTTATTCGTTCAGTTGATCGTCGTCATTCATTCGTTTAGTCGGTCAGTCGCCCGTACATTCATTCATTCGCACAGTCAGTCGTTTAGTCTTTCATTCATTAAGTCGGTCAGTCGTTTAGTCTTTCATTCTTTAAGTCGGT
The DNA here is from genome assembly GCA_033310375.1 of Conus canariensis. Classification (NCBI taxonomy): domain Eukaryota; kingdom Metazoa; phylum Mollusca; class Gastropoda; order Neogastropoda; family Conidae; genus Conus; species Conus canariensis. The sequence continues at coordinate 59,729,206 of CM065731.1, forward strand.
CAGTCAGTCATTTGTTTATTCGGTCAGTTGATCGTTCAGTCATTCGTTCGGTCAAGTCATTTATTCGTTTAGTCGGTCAGTCGATCGTTCATTGATTCATTCGATCGGTCGTTCGTTCATTCGTGTAGTCGATTGTTCGTTTATTCGTTCAGTTGGCCGTTCAGTCATTTAATCGCTCAGTCCGTCGATTAATCATGCAATTATTCATTCGTTCACCCGATCAATCTGGCGTTCAGTCATTCATTTAGTCGGTCGGTCGACCGTTCAGTCATTGATTCGTTCAGTCGTTCATTCATTCATTCGTTCATACGGTCGTTCAGTCATTTAATCGTTCAGTCCGTCAGTTGCTCGTTTAATAATTCATTCGTTCAGGCGGTCAATCAGTCGTTCAGTCATTCATTCGTTCAGTCTTTCGTCATGTAATTCGTTTGTTCAGTCAGTCGACTGCTCAGTCATTCATTCGTTCAGTCCGTGGTTTAGTGATTCATTCTTTCAATCGGTCAGTAAGTCATCCGTTCAGTCGACAGTTCAGGCATTCATTTGTTCGGTAAGTCGTTCAGTCATTGAATCGATCAGTCCGTCAATTGATCGTTCAATCATTCATTCCGTCAGTCGGTCAATCAGTCGTTCAGTCATTCATTCAGTTAGTCGGTCGTTCAGTTATTCATTTGTTCAGTCATTCATTAGTTCAGTCGGTCATCGAGTCATTCATTGGTTCAGTCGGTCAGTCGACCGTTCAGTCATTCATTCGTTCAGTCGGTCGTTTAGTCATTCATTCTTTCAACCGGTCAGTCAGTCATTTATTCAGTTGGTCAGTCGACAGTTCAGTCATTTATTCGTTCAGCAAGTCGTTGGGTCATTCATTCTTTCAATGTTTCAGTCGGTCTGCTGACCGTTTAGCCATTCATTCCTTCCGTCGGTCAGTGTGTCAAAAATGACGGTTCGGAAGAGAGGCAAGGCGGGATCCGCGTGTCGCCACACACTCACGGACAAAAAATACAAGGAGGCAAAGGGCAACATTTAAGACAACACTTTATTGAACAAGGACAAGCACCAACAAAAAATCAATCACACTTTTCCAATCACACTCTGAGGGAAGGGGCCATACAGAAGAATGAAAGACAGACAAAGGAAAAGGAGAGGGGAGGAAAATGAAAGTCAGGAAAAAAAAAGTGTCTATCGAAAGATCTGAGCTACCTACGCCGGTACAAAAAAAACAAACAAACAAACAAAAAAAACCCCGCCATTTCCAAAAGAAAATGTAGAGACATAACTAAATGTCAGCGTCCAATGTTTGTGAACCCTCTTTCTATAAGGCGTGGCGCACACACAGGACAGCAGAAATGAAAGAAAGACAACTGGTTCCTCTCAAATCATTGGCAGCAAAGAGTTCTTTCCCTTGTCCCACTTCCATTGCGCTGGTGTGGTATGTTGTGTGATCTGGGGGGGGGGGGGGGGGGGGGGGGGTGGGAAGGGGGGGTGTGTGTGTGTGGGGGGGGTGTAGTGTTGTGCTGCACTGCCGTGCCTTGTGCTGCAGTGTGGTGTAGTGTAGTGTAGTGTGACGTATGTGGTGTAGTGTGGTGTGATGGGATGTAGTGTGGTGTGTGATGTGGTGTGGTGTGTGTGATGTGATGTGATGTGGTGTAGCGTGGCGTGATATGATAGGGTGTAGTGTGATGCGATGTGCAGTGTGATGATGTGGTGTGGAATGATGTGATGTGGTGAAGCGTGGTGTGGTGAAATGTATGGTGTGGTGTGATGTAGTGTGGTGAGGTGTGATGTGGTGTAGTGTGGTGTGGTATGGTGGTGTGTGATGTGCTGTGGTGTAATGTGTAGTGTAGTGTGATGTGTAGTGTAATGTGGTGTGGTATAGTGTAGTGTGATGTGATGTAGAGTGATGTGGTGTGGTGTGATGTACTGTGGTGTAGTGGTATGGTGTGGTGTGATGTACTGTGGTGTAGTGTCATGTGGTATGGTGTAGTGTCATGTTGTGTGGTGATGTGGTGTGATGTGATGTGTGGTGTAGTGCGGTGTAATGTGCTGTGCTGTGGTGCGATGAGGTGTGGTGTAATATGGTGTGATGTGTGGTGTGGTGTGGTGTGGTGTGGTGATCTGTGCTGTGTGGTGTTACATACTATCACACACATACGCACACATTTACATATACACTAACACATGCACACACACGCACGCGCGCACGCATGTCCGCACGCACACATCCATGCACGCACGCACACGGACATAGATACACGCAAACACACGCACGCGCGCGCGTGCGTGTGTTCGCGCGCATTACGTACACCCCCCTTCCCCCCCCCCCCCCCACACACACACATAGACACGAACGCACACACACGCGCGCACACACGCGCGCACACATCCGCATACACACAGATACACACGCACAGGCACACACACACACACACACACACACACACACACACACACACACACACACAAGCGTAAATTCACACACGCACGTGCACGCACACACGCACGCACACACACGCACACACCACACACACACACACACACACACACACACACACACACACACTTACGGACACGCACATACAAACGCACACATTCAAACACACACACACACGCGCACGCACGCATATACACGCTCGCACACACACACACAAACACACACACACACGCGCTCGCTTGCTTGCTTACGGACACGTGCACACACACACACACGCATACACATAAACACACATTCAAACACACACATACACACACGCACACACACGTGCGCGCGCACACACACACACACGCACGCACACACGCAGTGCGTGTGCATGTGTGTGTGTGTGTGAGAGAGAGAGAGAGAGAGAGAGAGAGAGATTTTATATTGGCATCTTTCCCATATTCTATACCCTCATCATTATTATCATCATCATTATCGTCATCTCAATGACTAGTATTTTAACCATTCTTCTATTTCTTCTTCCTCTGTTATTGTTACTACTACTACTACTACTACTACTATTAATGGCATCATCATCATAATTATTATTTTCATAACTATTATTATCACGTGCTTTTAATTCCTTCATCTTTTTCACAGCTTTTCTGTTTTCAGTGGTGGGGTCGGTAGGAAAAGGAATGCCATTTGATCGCGCACACAAGTGCACGCCCGCGCGCGCACTCTATCTCTCTCTCTCTGTCTCTCTCTGTCTCTCTCTCTCTCTCTCTCTCTCTCTCTCTCTCTCTGCCCTTGCCCAGAAGGCTGGGGGTAAAAACGTATTGCAATGGTGTTGCAATGACTGCAAGAAATATTCAATTATAACCAACTGAATATATATATATATATATATAATATATATATATATATGAGAGAGAGAGAGAGAGAGAGAGACTGAGACAAGTGATGGTACGAGTAAGAATGGAAATCACGGGATGGTAAAAATATAGAAGTCATAGGCTCGCTCTACATGCAGTAGCCAAAAGTGTCGGCCCCGAGAACAAATGAACATGAAACGTCTGCATTGATATGCCCATGGAGGTTTCGTCTGCACACACGCACGCGCGCGCACACAACACACACACACACACACACACACACACACACACACACACACAACACACTTTCCCTTTCAGGGGATTTTGTGAAGACGCATCTTGGGATACTGCCTTCCGTCGTGTCAACATGATACATAGGCTGGTGTGCAGTTCCCTTTAGGGTGTCCGACATGACTGACAACAACAACAACCACAACTTGCAACAAGCGCGACAGTATGTTAACACATGTACAGCATTCATGACAAAAAAAAATGATACAACCACCGCTCTCGCTGTGAATGCCTGATGCAAAAAAATACAAAGTTTTCTTACGGCGTCGATGTGATCAGAAGACGTTAATAAACAGAAACGGAAGATTTTAGAATTTTTGTAATATCCAGTGGCAATAGAATGTTTCCTTAAACTGTCTAAGAAAGGACAACACAATGTAAAATAAATCCAATTCATTTTCAACCGACACATTGTATGACGTGCATAACAGTTTTGTGTTTCATGCCTCCTGTATCTATAAAAATGCACTTTCAAGGTGGAGGTACCAAAACGGAATCTTGTCATAACATATTTCAATTGTCTCTCAGTGTCTGAGGATAGATATATCGGTACACAGTGTAGAGAGTCACAGAACATATTGTAAGTATTAAAACGTTCACTGTTACTCAGGTGCTCACTCACAATTTACCATTTGCAGTTGATCAATCGCTGCTTAAACACACGCAGAGAGAGAGAGAGAGAGAGAGAGAGAGAGAGAGGAGAGAGAGAGAGAGATATGTCCAAGAAACAGCCACATCTTCAACAAAACGTTAGTCCATCCAACGGCGTGGTATCAAAACTAATCGTATGCAGTCCCAGACACCAGCACCTTCGGGAACCGTCGCGATTGCAGAAAAACTCGGAGAGACTTGCACTCTATGTCATGCTCCAACACTGCGTTGAGCTCACCTCCGAGAGAGAGAGAGAGAGAGACAGACAGACAGACAGACAGAGAGACTGTGCTCTTGATTGACAAAACCTTGTTTGGAAACCAGCCGCCATGGCGAAGTGGTTAGCGTCGCGGACTCCTGGCTGGGAGGTCGTGGGTTCAATTCCCATCAGAGTCATGTGGGATTTTTCGGCCCCGGCCAGCTCCTATCCAGAGTTGAGTTTGCTACGGGCTCAGTTGGGAAGACTGGGACCATACACAGTAGAGTTCCATCCACTTAATGGATGCGTCTCTGAGAGTGTTGCTCAAATTTCCTGACCAGCACTGCAGGTGTCTGTGTCTCTCGGGCCTGGTTGACGCTGGGATATATTAAGAAAGGAAACGTACAGTACAGCCCTGTCATGTAGTCTCAGACCGGAATGGAAATCCGTAGCATCATCATCATCCTCATTCTCATCGATCCGCATAAAAAAGTCAAATTCTGTGGTCTTTCATGCCCTGCTCTCATGGTGACCTCAGTTTCGATGACCTCTCCACGTCTGTGGTCTTGGTTTGGTTCCGTCGGGGTCACCGGTATCGGCGAGTCCATGGGGGCTGTCGTTGGACGGACGTGGTGGCTGGCTCCGCGACTAAGCAGTTATTGTCGTCAGTAGGTGGCTTAGTAGGTGGTGTCCTGCGTATTTTTGGATCAGAACAGGCGCCACTGAACACCACCGAAGTGACTCGGCCGCAGTGCAGTGTCTTCTCTGGTGGGTTGCCTCTTGACTCTCTCTCCTTCACTATAGCTTTTCAGATGACAACCAGCTGTATATCTCTGCCCATCTCAGTCAGCTTCATGAAATAATCTCCTCTTCTCAAGCATGCATTACCGATGTTAAATCATGGATGCACAATAACAAACTACAACTTAACGCAGACAAAACTGAAATAATCCTCATTGCTTCGAAACACACTATCAGAACTCATTCTCTCCCTAGTTCTATAAATGTTGATGGAAACGTGATAAATCTATCAGTGTCTCTTCGTAACCTCGGCGTTACACTTGACCAAACTCTCTCTTTCAAACAACATATCTCTAATGTGTGCAAGTTCTGATACCTTGAACTTCGTAGAATCAGCTCAAATCGCCGCTTTCTCACTCAAAATGCCCTGAAGACTCTAATCTGTGCTTTTGTTCTGTCTCGGCTCGACTATTGTAACTCCCTCCTTGCCGGTTGTCCCTTAAGGCTCATCCCTGAACTTCAAAAAGTTCAGAACAATGCCGCCCGTCTGATCTCCCGCTCCTCTAGATCTGATCATATATCACCAATTCTGCCATCCTTACACTGGCTCCCAATTCAGTCTTGCATTAACTTTAAAGTTTTCCTCCTGGTTTTCAAATCCCTGAATAATCTGGCTCCCTCCTACGTCTCTGACCTCCTTCATCTCTATGTTCCTTCTCGCAACTTACGCTCATCCACCGATTCTCGTCTGCTTCGGCTTCCCTCCGCTCGCCTGAGAACTTCAGGCCAACGATCTTTCTCTTACCTGGCACCTGCTCTGTGGAATGGTCTGCCTTCTTTTCTGCGTAACACGGACTCTTTAGAAACTTGTAAAACCTCCCTTAAGACAAATCTTTTCCCCCGAACTGATTAGAGATATCTACTTATCTCTGTGCGCATCTTTGCTGGTGCTGACGCGCTCGCGCGCGCGCGCGCGCGTGTGTGTGTGTGTGTGTGTGTGTGCTTTGAGTTAGAATTAGTATTTTATCATGTTCTGTAATATGCGCTTTGGGCTCTTGCGAGGTAAAGCGCTCTATAAATATCCTTTTACATTACATTACATGACACTGAGTGCTCCCTGTGGATTGCCGGTGCCGGGGCTGCGGTGGGACTGACCGGGCTGTGGCTGTGGACAGGGTGTCGGAATGAGCGGTGTGGGTGCACTGCCTCTGAGGTGGCGCAGAAGATGGGACAGCTAAAAAAAAAAAAAACGAAAAAAAGTAGAGAGGACAGACAGAGAGAGAGAGAGAGAGAGAGACAGACAGACAGACAGACAGACAGAGACACAGAGAAAGAGCCCACTGATCCAGCTGAACTTTCTGTGAGGTTGGTAAACAGACGCAGGTGGATCTCCGGGTCCTGTAAATGCCACAACAACAATCCAACGGCTAGGACACTGCTGCATTCCCATTCCTTAGAGGCCGTGGGTGGGTGGGGGGGGGGGGGGGGGGGGGGGGTGACAGAGGGTGCTGATGGGGTGAGTGGGTTGGAATTTCTGGTTCACGATCGTTCAGGTCGAAACAATAATGTCCAGATCTGCTACTGTCTAAAGCCTCCCCCTGTGTTAAACATGTTGACATCTCTCTGTGTCTCTGTCTCTGTCTCTCTCTCTGTCTCTCTGTCTCTCTCTCTCTCTCTCTCTCTCTCTCTCTCTCTGTCTCTCTCACATGCACATGCGCACTCACGCACAAACACACAACTCTCTCTCTCTCTCTCTCTCTCTCTCTCTCTCTCTCTCTCTCTCTCTCTCTCTCTCTCTCTCTCGGGGGTAGGGGGAGTTCAACGTTGAATCCTCCACCCCCTTCACACACACACCACACACACACACACACAAAATTACACGCACGCACACACACACGCGCACGCGTGCGCTCACACGCTTTCACACACACACACACACACACACACACACACACACATACACACACACACACACGCGCACACACACACACACACACACACACACACACACACAACACACACACACACACACCACACACACACACATACATATCTTGCGCCGAATTGGATGGAGATAAGTGATTGCTCGTTCATTTTTGTTGTCCTGAGTTTTGTGTATCTTGCCAGAAGAAGACCTAGACGTCGAAACGCGTCGTGTTTTGTCTTGTGATTCGTTTTCGGCGGAGCCTTACAAATTATTTTTGAATTTTGTTTAAAAGAAATCGGTAAGTTGTGTACTCCGATGCGTCTCTCCCCCCCCCCCCCCCCCCCGCCCCTCTCTCTCTGTCTGTCTGTCTGTCTGTCACACACACGCACACGCACGCACGCACGCACGCACACACACACATGCGCGCACACACACATACGTGCGCACACACACATCCTTCTCTCTCTTTCTCTTTGTCTCTCTTTCTCTCTCACCATTTCTCTATCTCCTTCTCCCTCCCCCCTCCCCTCTCTCTCTCTCTCTCTCTCTCTCTCTCTCTCTCTCAACTCAACTGATTGTCTTCCCTTCTTTCCCTCAGCCCCTCTTTCCCATCCCCCTCCCCCCCCCCCCCCCCCATCCCCCCTCGCCATCACTCATCTTTTTTCTTTTCTTTCCCTTTTTTTTTGACGAGCACTTCATACACATTATTAAACAACACCCTGAACGGAATGTACAAACACGTATGAATATATCACACGTTCTTTCCACGAAGCAGTTTCTTCCTGTATCCTCATTTATCTACTAAAAGGAATGTACAAACACGTATGAATATAGGACACGTTCTGTTCACGAAGCAGTTTTCTTTCTGTGTCCTCATTTCTCTGCTAAAAGCAATTTACATACATAGACAGGACTACATTCACATTACTCTATGTTTCATTTTCATTGTGATTTATGGAGCGTATCGTTATGTTTTTGAAGTACATTGGTTACAGTATAACTACACACACACACACACACACACACACACACACAACTCATCCCCCCCCCCCCCCACCTATTTCTTGTTGATGACATCACACATAATGATGTCAGAACTTGTGTAATACATTTATGACGTCAATTCCTTGCTCTGTCCAGTTGCCAAAGACGGACATTAAGTAGGCTAGTTATATTGTTTGTTTCTCTGGCGAAAATTTGAAGAGTGGAACTGCGATCTTGTGTATTGATTTTTCGACCCCTTCGAGATCATCTCCTTCTTTCAAGTACTCAGGTCTGTCACCTAGCTCAGAGTTCATCCTTTGTAGATCATAATTCTGAGAAGTAAATCCTCGACCTCTTCCCAGAGACCCTTCACTTCACCCATTCATTTCACACCGTCCAGCTTACTGTCCATGGCTTAACTGGTGCTGTCCACGTCCTGTGCCATAGCCATGATGTCGGCCATGGTGGGTTCGGCGCTCGTCGGTTTGGAAGAATCATGAGAGAGGGCAGCACAGTTGTGTCCGCACTGGCGCCGGGTATAACGCAACTCAGGCTTCACGTTCTCTGAATCTGAATCGGATCATTACGTCGCTGTCGCCACATCATCTTAGGGCATTATCGCGACGGGTTGGGGATGTGCGCAGTCTAGTTAGTTAGCTGTTGCGATGCGATCAGTCTTTTGAAAATTTCTATGGATGGTGCCCTAACAATATTTTCTTCAAGGTGGTTCCAGTCTCTTACCGCGCTAACAAAAAATGACCGTTTGAACTGCTCTGTCTGGCATCTGCTGACTTGGAAAGTTCTTGTGTTGTTTCTAATACAGTCAGAGATCGCAGTGGTGGTATAGTAGCTGCCAGATATTCGTGGCCTTATGAGTCGTCCTGGTTTGTGTGGAATTAGATATTCAGCAGATGGTATGGCCGGTACCAACCCCTCAACCATCTTGTAGAGGAAGATGAGGCGTAGATCACGTCTGCGCTGTTGGCAGTTGCAGAGTGTGAAGCATCTTGGTGATGGACCCGGATGTTCTGGAATTGTAATCGCCGGTTATGAACCGAGCGGATAGCCGCTGCACTCTTTCGAGTTTGTCAATGTCTTGTTTGAGGTAAGGACTCAAAATGATGGAGCCATACTCGAGGGCTGGTCTGATGAGGTATAGATAGGCAATCTTCTTGTATTGCAGGGGACAGAAACGCAGGCTTCTCTTGAGACGTTGTCTGACTTGACCCGGGGTGCAGGTCCAGGGTTCTGCTCGGCATCTCCACACTGCAGTAACTGTCCACCCAAAAACAACAACACGAGGGGCAAACATGCCCACACACCGGCACTCGGGCGACATAGTTTCAAAATGAATTTCCGCATTTTTTTTTCCATTTTGTACAGTTCTCTTGAACAGAAAATGCCGAGATGTGTCCAAGAAGCAACCGCATCTCGCCTTGAAAGACAGTCCATCCAATGGCATGGTTCAAATGGCAGCTGCAGACACAATTACAGTCACCAACACATTCGGGAACCGTCACAAATACGGATACATTTAGAGAGACTTACACGCTGCGTCTTGCTCCAATACTACGTTGAACTCCCCTTCCTCCCCCCCCCCTTCTAGAGAGAGAGAGAGAGAGACAGACAGACAGACAGACAGACAGACAGACAGAGACGGAGAGAGAGAGCCCGCGCATCCAGCCGAACTATTGCGTCAGGTTTGGTAAACAGACGCAGCTGAATCTCCTGTTCCTGTAAATGCCACAACTCATATGAGAATCTGATCCGATTGGCAACCGCCCCGCAATAAATGACAATCGCGTTGCTCCGCACCAACAATCAAACGGCTAGGACGCTGCTGCATCCCCATTCCTTGAAGACCGTGAGTTCAAATCCCAAAAGCACTTGTGGGTGAGGGGAGTGGAAGAGGGTGCTGATGGGGTGAGTGGGTTGGAATTTCCGGTTCACGATCGTTCAGAAAAACAAAACAAAACGCTGAGCCTTCAGCAGGATGATTGAAGAGGACATTGGCAGCGTCAAGCCATTCCCCCATTGCCTGTTGATATGCGGGGTTGAACACTGCTCAGGTCAGGTAGTGAACAGCCCTTTATTTTAATACCAGTTGAGGAAAATTCGAGAAATCGGTAAAATGCATAGTTGACACGTTTTTTTTTCTTCCACACACACACATACGCACACACGCACGCACGCTCGCATGCACTCGCGTACACACGCAATGTACGTACGCACCCACATACTCTTCTCTCTCTCTCTCTCTCTCTCTCTCTCTCTCTCTCTCTCTCTCTCTCTCTCTCTCTCTCTATGCGTGAGGACATAAGGAAATGTTACGATTTTATTTTTGTTAACCTTTAATTTTATACACACTAAGAATGAATGTGTACTATTTGCTTACAGGAAAGGAAGAGGGAAATGTTATCGTTCTGTTACCCCCTCCCCCCTTGTCAAAAGACCTCTTTGGTAATGACAATAAAATATCAAAGTCTCTCTCTCTCTCTCTCTCTCTCTCTCTCTCTCTCTCTCTCTCTCTCTCTCTCTCCCCACGTATATCTGTATGTCTCTATATGCGCGCGCGCGCGCGCGCGCGTGTGTGTGTGTGTGTGTGTGTGTGTGTCCACGCGCGTATGCGTGCGTGCGTGTGCGTGCGTGCGTGCGTGCGTGCGTGCGCGCGCGCGCGCGTGTGTGTGTATGTGTCCCCGTGGGGTTGTCGAGTCTCTTTCAGTACAAACACCCCCCGCTTTCTGGAAGTTCCTCTTTTTGTCACTTTCTTTGACTCTGCCTTGAAAAAATTCTTTTGTCTCCCTTTACTGTTGGCTACTGTTTTCCGCCTTTGCTCACCATTCTACTGTCCTATTGTCTCCCTTTACTGTTGGCTACTGTTTTCCGCCTTTGTGGACCATTCTACTGTCCTATTGTCTCCCTTTACTGTTGGCTACTGTTTTCCGCCTTTGTGGACCATTCTACTGTCCTATTGTCTCCCTTTACTGTTGGCTACTGTTTTCCGCCTTTGTGGACCATTCTACTGTCCTTTTGTCTCCCTTTACTGTTGGCTACTGTTTTCCGCCTTTGTGGACCATTCTACTGTCCTTTTGTCTCCCTTTACTGTTGTCTACTGTTTTCCGCCTTTGTGGACCATTCTACTGTCCTTTTGTCTCCCTTTACTGTTGGCTACTGTTTTCCGCCTTTGTGTACCATTCTACTGTCCTTGATCTTGTCTTCTTTTACTGTCTGCTACTGTTTTCCGCCTTTGTAGACCTTTCTACTGTCGCTGATCTGGTGAGCCATATTTCGTACTGCAGTTAAAGATAGCCACATTTTGTTTTGGTTTTTGTCTGACAATTAGATGGTGAAAGTCCGGATGGACTCTAGTGGCTTATTGTGCAGTGTGAGTTTTTTCAGATTTTTTTTTTTTTTTTTTTGATACAGTTTTGTGTGACACTGATTAATTTCTTTTTTTGTTGTTGTTGTTGACTTATCTATATTTTGTTTTGCCTTTTTCAGATCTGGGAGTGTAAAACTGAGACAAAGGCCTGGTTCTCTCCGCACGGCCTAATTTGTACCGCCTTAAGAAATTGATAGTTCAGCTACTATCTTGTAACTGCAGTTGTTGTTGTTTGTTCCTTTCTTCAGGATATTGTTTGTGTGATGTGATGTTTTTTTTTTCTTGTGTGAGGTCAACAGCCCCGGAGAGGCTCTGTGTGAACGGCTGGGCTATGATGATTTTAACTGAAACTTGCATATAGGACACAAAGATGACTTACATATAGGACACAAAGATGACTTAGATATAGGACACAAAGATGACTTACATATAGGACACAAAGATGACTTAGATATAGGACACAAAGATGACTTAGATATAGGACACAAAGATGACTTACATGTAGGACACAAAGATGACTTACATATACGACACAAAGATGACTTACATGTAGGACACAAAGATGACTTACATATACGACACAAAGATGGCTTACATGTAGGACACAAAGATGACTTACATATACGACACAGAGATTACGTACATACAAGACACAAAGATGACATATGTAGGACACAAAGATGACTTACATATCTAATATATAAATGGCAAATTCTCTGTGTGTGTGTGTGTGTGTGTGTGTGTGTGTGTGTGTGTGTGTGTGTGTCTGTTTGTCTGTGTACGCTATAGACTCAAAAACGGCTCAACCGATTGTCATGAAATTTGGCAGGTACGTCTGTTGTGACCCGAGGATGGTTTTGGGCTAATCTCTAAAAAAATAAAACCGTTAAAAAGCTGTTATAACGGTTTCAAAGACATCCTTTTTCCTCTGCTTTTCTTCAAATAGCCGTTGTGACATTGCACAGGTACAGGACTACTTCTCTAAAATTAGAACCGTTATTTGGCAGTTAAAAAACGTTATTTATAACAGTTAAAAACCGTTAAAAACACCAAACCCTATGAAAGAAACTGTTTAAAACCCGATCTTCTTGAAATTTAGCAGGTACGTCTGTTGTAACCCGAGGATGGTTTGGGGCTAATCTCTAAAAAAAATAAAACCGTTAAAAACCGTTTAAAAAACTGTTATAACGGTTTCAAAGACATCTTTTTCCTCTGCTTTTCATCAAATGGCCGTTGTGACATTGCACAGGTACAGGGCTACTTCTCGAAAATTAGAACCGTTATTTGGCAGTTAAGAAACATTATTTATAACAGTTAAAAACCGTTAAAAACACCAAACCCTATAAAAACTGTTTAAAACCCGATCTTCTGAGGTTGGCGGCCACGAGAGTTATCGGATCGCCACCAAACTTGACATAAGCCTACAGGAACATCCAGCAGGTAAC
>CM065731.1:59747113-59749613 GCA_033310375.1 Conus canariensis
GAAAATAGAGTGTGTTAGAACCCAATAGGGCACACCTGAAAAATGACAGAAAATAGAGTCTGTTAGAACCCAATAGGGCACTCCTGAGAAATGACAGAAAATAGAGTGTGTTAGAACCCAATAGGGCACACCTGAGAAATGACAGAAAATAGAGTGTGTTAGAACCCAATACGGCACACCTGAGAAATGACAGAAAATAGAGTGTGTTAGAACCCAATACGGCACACCTGAGAAATGACAGAAAATAGAGTGTGTTGGGTACCCAATACGGCACACCTGAGAAATGACAGAAAATAGAGTGTGTTAGAACCCAATAGGGCACACCTGAGAAATGACAGAAAATAGAGTGTGTTAGAACCCAATACGGCACACCTGAGAAATGACAGAAAATAGAGTGTGTTAGAACCCAATACGGCACACCTGAGAAATGACAGAAAATAGAGTGTGTTAGAACCCAATACGGCACACCTGAGAAATGACAGAAAATAGAGTGTGTTAGAACCCAATACGGCACACCTGAGAAATGACAGAAAATAGAGTGTGTTGGGTACCCAATAGGGCACACCTGAGAAATGACAGAAAATAGAATGTGGTAAGAACCCAATAGGGCACTCCGGAGAAATGACAGAAAAGAGAGTGTGTTAGAACCCAATACGGCACACCTGAGAAATGACAGAAAAGAGAGTGTGTTAGAACCCAATACGACACACCTGAGAAATGACAGAAAATAGAGTGTGTTAGAACCCAATAGGGCACACCTTAGAAATGACAGAAAATAGAGTGTGTTAGAACCCAGTACGGCACATCTGAGAAATGACAGAAAATAGAGTGTGTTTAGAACCCAATACGGCACACCTGAGAAATGACAGAAAATAGAGTGTGTTAGAACCCAATAGGGCACACCTGAGAAATGACAGAAAATAGAGTGTGGTAAGAACCCAATACGGCACACCTGAGAAATGACAGAAAATAGAGTGTGTTAGAACCCAATAGGGCACACCTGAGAAATGACAGAAAATAGAGTGTGTTAGAACCCAATACGGCACACCTGAGAAATGAGAGAAAATAGAGTGTGTTAGAACCCAATACGGCACACCTGAGAAATGACAGAAAATAGAGTGTGGTAAGAACCCAATACGGCACACCTGAGAAATGACAGAAAATAGAGTGTGTTAGAACCCAATAGGGCACACCTGAGAAATGACAGAAAATAGAATGTGGTAAGAACCCAATAGGGCACTCCGGAGAAATGACAGAAAAGAGAGTGTGTTAGAACCCAGTACGGCACACCTGAGAAATGACAGAAAATAGAGTGTGTTAGAACCCAATAGGGCACACCTGAGAAATGACAGAAAATAGAGTGTGTTAGAACCCAGTACGGCACACCTGAGAAATGACAGAAAATAGAGTGTGTTAGAACCCAGTACGGCACACCTGAGAAATGACAGAAAACAGAGTGTGGTAGAACCCAGTACGGCACACCTGCGAAATGACAGAAAATAGAGTGTGTTAGAACCCAGTACGGCACACCTGAGAAATGACAGAAAATAGAGTGTGTTAGAACCCAGTACGGCACACCTGAGAAATGACAGAAAACAGAGTGTGTAAGAACCCAGTACGGCACACCTGAGAAATGACAGAAAAAGAGTGTGGTAAGAACCCAATGGCACACCGGAGAAATGACAGAAAACTAGAGTGTTTTGAACCCAGTACGGCCACCTGAGAAATGGCAATAAACAGAGAGTGTGTAAGAACCCATAGGCACCCTGAAAAATAAACACAAAAACAGAGTGTGGTAAGAACCCATAGGGCACTGGAAAAATGACACAGAAAACAGAGTGTGTTGGAACCCAATAGGGCACCCGTAGAAATGGCAATGAACAGAGTGGTAAGAATCCATAGGCACCCTGGAAAAATAACACAAAACAGAGAGTGGTAAGAATCCCATAGGGCACTCCGGAAAAATAACACAAAAAGAGTGTGGTAGAACCCAATAGGGCACCCCGGAGAAATGACAATGAACAGGTGTGGTAAGAATCCAAAGGGCACCCGAGAAAATGACAGAAAACAGAGTGTGGTAAGAACCAATACGGCACTCCCGAGAAAATGACAGAAAACAGAGTGTGGTAAGAGCCCAATAGGGCACCCCCAGAAAAATGACAGAAAACAGAGTGTGGTAAGAGCCCAATAGGGCACCCCCAGAAAAATGACAGAAAACAGAGTGTGGTAAGAACCCAATAGGGCATTCCTGAGAAATGACAGAAAACAGAGTGTGGTAAGAAGCCAATAGGGCACCCTATAGAAATGACAATAAACAGAGTATGGTAAGAACCCAATAGGGCATCCCGTAGATATGACAATAAACAGAGTGTGGTAAGAACCCAGTAGGGCATCCCGTAGAAATGACAATAAACAGAGTGTGGTAAGAACCCAGTAGGGCATCCCGTAGAAATGACAATAAACAGAGTGTGGTAAGAACCCAATAGGGCACCCCGTAGAA
>CM065731.1:59754613-59812113 GCA_033310375.1 Conus canariensis
CCAGTTGAAACTATGTGATACCTGCTTGACCTTCGCAGTCAAGACACAAGCTAGAACAGGTGAAGGCCTGTTTCAGAGCACTTGAAAAAAAAACCAAACCCACTACATGCGGTTGTCAGACTCCTGTGTCAGTAACATAAGAACAACACAAAAAGACGTGTGTGTGTGTGTGTGTGTGTGTGTGTGTGTGTGTGTGTGTGTGTGTGTGTGTGTGTGTGTGCGCGCGTGCGCGCGCGCGCGCGCACCTTTCAATTTAATGTCTATCCACATTGTGTGTGTGTGTGTGTGTGTGTGTGTGTGTGTGTGTGTTGTGTGTGTGTGTGTGTGATATGAATAATGAAGCAACTGAGATAACACCACACATTTAAATTGACCCATCAAAGACATGTGAATAGGCTACTTGTAACATAACCTAGATTTGAGGGAAAGTGGGGGAGTGGATGGATGGGGACGGGGGCGTGAGGGTTGGGGTCGTTATCCTTATTCATCGTTGTACGTCTGCGACCATTTTTATCCCACCATTCAGGTAACTACATTCCGTCTTCGGACAAAAAGATGCCTACTCCCTGTCAGTGTGCACATGTCTTTTTGATGTTGTCTTGAAGCCTAGAACAGCGTTTAACATGCGTACAAGTTTATCTCTTTTTCTTTTTGCATTTAATACCCGCATTCACACAAGAAATTTCAGTTTAAAATCTCATCCGATGTTAAAAAAAAAGGCGATTAGAGCTGCCAAAGATGTTAACTCCGAAGAGAAAATCTCTAATTGGACTGTCGCAACCAGGCATTGAACCTAGACACTTCGGCAAGGGAACAATGTTGTATCTGCTGGACCAATCAGGTCCCTACAGATACCAACTCCTCAGGCAACGTAGAGCCGGCAGACCCGAGATAGCACCATCTCCTCAACCCCACCCCCACCCCCAACAAAAAAAAGGAAAAGAAAAGAAAGAAGCGCACCCGTTATCGCTGCAACGCTTGGGTGGAGAAAAACCATCAGGTCTGGCTTCGTTTTTATTCTTACTACAGAACACCTGAGGCTGCAAGCACCTTTGCGGTCGGCTGGGCTTTAAGCAACATTACCTTACATTACCTTAAGCACCAGCTGCACCCTCATGTCGACGTAAGCGCAGACAGCGTGACCTCTTTATCAGCTCAGGTGCAGTCTTATCACGGATATAGATGGGGGTGAGGGTGGGGAGACACAATAATTATGGCGCTTAGTAAGACACATTCAGGTTAAAGAGTATGAAAGTGGAGGTACGGTGTTCGACAGCTACAAATTAGTGTAGGTAGCTGAATAGGTAAACACGTGGACATACATACAGGTAGCTAGTTATACGCACGCGCGCGCACACACACACACACACACACACACACACACACACACACACACACACACACACACACACACACACACACAGAGAGAGAGAGAGAGAGAGAGAGAGAGAGAGAGATCTTTGGAACGGTAAGTGAACAGATATCAGGAAAATCCAGTTTGACCGGCGAACAAAATATACGCAAGCACAACAACAACAACAACAACATCAACAACAACAACAACAACAACAACAACAACAACAACAACACGGATGGCACTGTGCCAAGACGACGCGTTCTTCCCAGACACAGCAGCCCCAAATCGGACAACGAAAAAACAGAAGGATAAAAGCTAGCAGGGCACTCTACAGACGACGAACAAATCCTTGATGATCCCCCTCCCCCCCCCCCCTTCCCTATTCTAGTCAGGACGCACCTCACCGATCTGCACCAAACGTGAAATGCCTTGTCCTTAAGACACACTTTGTTTTCCAATGAAGTTTGGGTCAAAACAGGTTCAGTTGTCTTTTTCGCTTCTGTTTTGTTTGTTTGTTTGTTTGTTTGTTTGTTTGTTTTAGCGTCATCTAGCTGGCGAATCCACAGATCCTACAGTCGCCTATTGATTGGGACCTGCATCACCATTGTGTGGTTTGTCATTAAACTTTGGTCGCGTTCCACCTTTCCACCCAGTGTTAATCGGTTCACGTGTGTGTGTGTGTGTGTGTGTGTGTGTGTGTGTGTGTGTGTGTGTGTGTGTGTGTGTATGCGTGTGTTTCGATTGTCGTAACAAAGGGAAATAGCTCTTTTTATTGAGCAACTCGCCTGACATGTTTTGAAAATTTCACGGCTGACTTGTGAAATACAGAATACCCTGACAACGCATCGGGTCTGCATTCGTTCCTCAATGTTTGAATGAAACAGACAAAATCAAATTCACAAATTTTTATGAAATCAGAATCATAAAGTTTTGAAAACAAACCATTTACATTCCAAAGCAGAAACGAAGAGGGTGTATTACACAAAGGTGTACACGCTGTGCATTTCATGTGTCCGCACGTGATTTTGTCATGCAGTTCAGCATGTTTGCTACCGCACGTCGAGCTGAGTTCAGGTGTGTCATGGGTGTAAGTGACAGGCGGTTTTACCGGTGCAGGTGAAAGGCGGATCCCTCTTTCTCTGACATAATGTGATGGACAATCATTACCAGTTGGCCGGCTTTGCTCCTATCTGCTCTCTTTCAGACAGTCATGGTCATCCGGAAAGTACTTCTTTCCCTCGATGACCAGATGATCAAAAACCATAGTGACTCTTTTCCCCTCTAACTTTGCCTGTTTTAAGTGTGGGGACAGGTTGCGTCGGATCTCTGCGGAAAGAATAATACACCCCAACAAAATTTTGATGCCTTTTAGCTTTCTTTTTCGTTTGAGGAGTTTTACTTTATCTCTAAGAGATGAACAACAAACAACAATAGGAGAGTTTTGTTTGGGGTTAAAGTTATAGACGCGGTCAAATTCGACGGTCTGGGTCATAGTCAGTTTATCAGTGAGGATATCCCGCACTTGCCCTCTGATTGTTCATTAGTTTCATTCTGATCTCTCTGTATACCACAGAAAAGGTTTTTGCGCTTAGAACGGCATTCGAGATGGTCAATTTTTGTTCTAACTGTTCCACTTTTGCTAAAAGATCGGAATTTGTTTTTCCAAATTTGAATTTTTTTTCGCAAGAACCTTGCTTCCTCCTTCAAAGCACTCCCACCTCGATACACAGCAGAACACTGGTCTTTCAGTTCCTTTGTACTGGTTTTCATGTCAACTAGTTTACAGTTCATTACAAAATTCCTGGATTGCATGCACCGAAACGAACCCATAATGTCTGAAAGCAACAGTTGCCGAGGAGATGAAGGAGTCGTCTGCCCGTCTGCCGAGGAGCCCGTCCTGTCCATGCGCATTGCCGCCCAGAACTGTTCAGTCTGTTCTGCCGAATGTTGTGCGCCCAGAACTGTTCAGTCTGTTCTGCCGAAGGTTGTGCGCCCAGAACTGTTCAGTCTGTTCTGCCGAAGGTTGTGCGCCCAGAACTGTTCAGTCTGTTCTGCCGAAGGTTGTGCGCCCAGAACTGTTCAGTCTGTTCTGCCGAAGGTTGTGCGCCCAGAACTGTTCAGTCTGTTCTGCCGAAGGTTGTGCGCCCAGAACTGTTTAGTCTGTTCTGCCGAAGGTTGTCTGACTGGGTCCCAGGTTCTGCTCCACGTCTCCGCAACGAAGCAGCAAACTGCCCCAGAACATGTGCGTGAGGCGCACTCCTAAACTCCTGACACCGTCCGCTCTGGCCCTCGGTGACAACATGGCGACTCGCATGGCCGCCTTCTCCGATGCACGTTTCACCAAAAATGATAAAATAACAGCAGAAAGGTGCCATGCCACAAGTCGCCCTGAACATAGACGGAGCCGGTGGCATGATTCCAGAGGGCACTGCAGATAAAAGCACAACTAACTCTGTCCGTCAGGATAAACAAAACAAGAAGAGACGTTGTGACCTGTGACCTGCATGGGCCGTGACATTTTTCATGTCACAGAGAGAGAGAGAGAGGAGAGAGAGAGAGAGGGGGGGGGGGGGAGGGAGGGAGAGGAGACAAACAGTATGAAGCGTCAGGGGAAAGATTATCCACGAAACAGTAACTTTAGGAAAGTGGCCGTGAGAGAGAGAGAGAGAGAGAGAGAGAGAGAGAGAGAGAGAGAGAGAGAGAGAGAGAGAGAGAGAGAGGAGGAAGAGAGGCAGGGTGGAGCGACAGGCGGAGGATTATCTACCAAAGTGTAACTTCCCTGGAGTGGCTGTGTACAGCACTTCCTGTGGATTTCCCCTCTCAGCAAATTAAATGGAATGAGTTCTGCGCTGCTCCGAATAACCACCTCCCTCCGGCCCTTCCCCTTCTTCCATTAGATCCCCCTCTCCCCCTCTTCATCGCCTCTACCCCATCTGCACATTGTTAGCTGCCCACCCCTCCCCTTTTTTACTCTCTCTCTCTCTCTCTCTCTCTCTCTCTCTCTCTCTCCTCTCTCTCTCTCTCTCTCTGTGTCTCTCTCAGCACACAAATTCCTTCATCCATCATCTCCCTCATTCCAGTCTCTCGCTCTTTCCTCTTCCTCAGCAGGTTAGAAATCGCAAGGTTGGGACGAATAAAAAGACGAATTGTGATAAAACTAACAGGATAAGTGAATGAATTAAAACAATCCAGCCAGTTTAAAAATCCAGCATATCTCTATACACTAAGGGGCCTTGTTCATTTGTAATTCTGTTGGTGGATGATCGAAACAAAGAATTTCACTCGAAGTGGAAAGTCGCTCAAACTTAAGACGAAGACAAAAAAATTCACACTGCTTGGAAAGAAATGAAATTGAAGGACAGAGATGTATGCAGTTTGACTCTTAACAGAAAGTCGTAAAAATGATGAGAATCAAACAATGAAATTCACTCCAGGTAGAAAGACGAAAAATTAAAGACAAACAAGGAAATTCCCTCCAGGTAGAAAGACGAAAAATTAAAGACAAACAAGGAAATTCACTCCAGGTAGAAAGACGAAAAATTAAAGACAAACAAGGAAATTCCCTCCAGGTAGAAAGACGAAAAATTAAAGACAAACAAGGAAGCAAAACAGACGGTGTGGGTAAGAACAAGGCAGGGGAGGTGGGAAGTTAGAAGAGAGAGAGAGAGAGAGAGAGAGAGAGAGAGAGAGAGAGAGAGAAGGGTGGGGGAGAAGGTAAGGGAGGTGTGTGGGGGGGGGGGGGGGCGGCAGACAGATGGATTGCCGAAAGAACAGGGAAACATGTAGACAGATAATGAAAACGTATAGATAAAAAATAGATAGGTGGGTAGATATTTAGATGGAGATAGATATACACAGAGATAGATAGACAGACAGACAGATAGACCGATGGACAGATAGATGGCTAAATAGATAGATGGACAGATAAATAGACAGACAGACAGAACGAACGCACGAACGAATTTTATTTTGAGAGGGTAATAGAATAAGCATAACTACTTTTTTTTACATCCAGCCCTCTAGGCAAGAACAAAAATATATCAGAAACAAAAATCAGACAATGAATATGAAAAAAAAATGCAAAAAACAATACATGATTACATTTGAGAAAAAAAATAAAATGAACGGGTCGGAGAGAGAGAGAGAGAGAGAGAGAGAGAGAGAGAGAGAGAGAGAGAGACAGAGAAGACAGACAGACAGACAGACAGACAGACAGACAGACAGACAGAGACCGACCGACAGATCGACCGACAAGTAGTCAGGCGGGAATAAAGGGAGAGAACGACTATGAAATAAAGAGGATGAACACACTCGCCCGCCTGTAAACGCGGAATGGGCTACAACGGAAAAATAATAATAATGATAATAATGACACAGAATGATAGAAGGATGGATAAATTTTGATGTAGAGTGTAGTCACATTTGAAACTTTCATTACATTAAAAAAAAAAAAAAATCTAAACTGAGAACGATCAATACATTTTGGGGTGAAGTGAAGTCAGATCTGAGACTTTCATCTAGTACTTACGAAAACTGGATTTGAATTTGTCAAAATGTGGTTCATTTCTTAGTTCTTGACGGATATGATTCCATAGCCAACCTCCGGAATACGCCAGACTAGATCTGTATAACGTAATTGTTACAAAGGGGATGTTTATTCAATGTAAATGTCGGTAGTCGTTAAAAGTGAACGTATTTGTCAGATAAAAATGGAACATCTCTATTGAATATCTTACGCATGAGAAGTCCTTTATTTTAATAATAAGTATGATTGTAAGTGGAAGGATGCCTTCTTGGTTGTAGTCCGAGTGTACCAGTGAACATGACTTACCTAACGTTACTTTGACAACTCTTTTGTGAATGCTAACCATGGTTTAAGTAAATGTCGCTAGCCTGAGTCCCAAAATGTTGAGGCATAGTCAATAATAGGCTGAATATAAGAGTGAAAAAATGATTTTCTTGAATGTAAATCTAAGAAGTTCTTAATCTTTTTCAGTGGATACAATTTTCTTGAACGTTTCAATAAATGTTCTAAGTGTTTTGACCAGGACAGATTATTATCTATTCCTAAGACTTTGCGACTGGATACTTCTTCGATTTTGTCATTAGAAATGCTAAGTACTGGTAGTTATCATCATAAATTTAGTTTTCTGAGGATGGAGAGCCATGTGGTTGAACTGTGTCCAATTAAGCAAAAGAATTATGTTTTCTTGGATGTCATCGTAAACCTGTTTGGCGTCACAATTACTCGTGTCTAAAGTAGTATCATCAGCGAACATTTCGGTGTTTATTTTCAAATATAATGGCAAATCATTAATGTAAATTGAAATAGCAGAGGACCTAATACTGATCCTGGTGGGACACCAAACTTGTTGGGAAGAACATTAGATTGAAATGCATTTACAGATACAATTTGTTGTCTGTTAGAAAGAAAAGACGAAATCAATTTCAGTGTTTTAAAAGATGCTTATGAATTCTTAGTTTTCTGAGCAAAAGTTCATGATTTATGACATCAAAAGCTTTAGCAAAGTCTACAAAAAGACCTCATGACAATAGTTTGTTATTCATGTTTAAAAGCCATACTTATGTCTGTTGGTTTGGCAAGCGCTGTGTGGCACGAATGATATTCTCTGAATCCCGATTTATTTGGATGGATTAATTCATATTTTATTGCATAGGTGAGGAGACACTTATTCATGTGCAATTCTAATGGCTTAGAAAGAACAGATAGAATCGAGATAGGTCTGCAATTTGATGGATCAGTTGTGTTTCCTGATATTTTTATTGGTATAATGTTTGCTTTTTTAAGGTATCTAGAAAACATTGTCTATACAGATGTTATAAATGTAAGTTAAAGTTCTGTTATAAATGGTGCAGAGAGCTTAAGGATTTTACCATCTAAGCATCCATTCCACGTGTGGCTGATGTTTTAATCGACTAGGTGACGTGAAAACACAATACACATCTAAAGGGCTGATATCTTATCGAATGTATATTCTTTCCATTGAAATATTTCTTTAATTCTTCTAGGTCGTTATCTTTCGATCTATCATCGTGAGCTAGATTCAAAATGAAGTGACTGAAGGCGGAAGATGAAGCAAAATTTAGAAAGAGAAGAGGTTAGTTACCGCCGAGGACACAGACAAACAAAGTACAGGACAAAACACAATGCATTTCGACCTCTTGGGTCTTCTTCAGGCAAAAACAAATAACATTTAGAACAGTGAAAACGAAGAACGAGAAACCACTTATCTTCTCATATTCGGCGCAAAATCAATATGGCTGTTGGATGAAAACGAGGCCGTTAATTAAGGAGGGGATCATAGGAGCTGAAATAGCAATGATGACCGTGATAATAATGGCATCAATGGCATTACTAGTGACAATGATGAGAACGTATATAATAAGAGGAGGGATACTGGTAAAGTGGGTTTGTTTAAAAAAAAAAAAAAAAAGGGGGGGGGGATGGGGTAAATAGTGGGGTTTGTAGTTTGTTTTGTAATTATTTTAATGGTATAATATGTTAGTGACGGTAGTAATTATGGTGGATTGATAATAGTGCTTAGTGGCAAAGGATAGGAAAAAAAACTTAATGGGTGGTGATTGTGATAGTAGTAGTTATATGTGGTGAGTGGGTGTGTGGGTAATGATAATAATGACTGGAAAGAAATGGAAGTGATCAATGGGTGAGAAGCTATTGTTGTTGGGGAAAAGAGGGGGGAGGAGAGAGCGCAATGGGTGAGGGAAAGCTCATATCTCACTGCCCACACATAAGTATGTACAGGGAGGGGGAATAGAAAACTCATGCACACAGTATTATTGGAAAAGTAAAGAGTACTGTTGAATGGTATTCATTGTTTATGAAGTAATGTGTTGGCATTAATATGGCCGTGTTGGTTGAGTAGAGATAGAAATGATCAATGAGAAAAAGGGGATCATGTGTAAGGGAAAAAAACAAAAACAACTTCAACAAAAAGGGGAGAAAAAATGTAAACAATATTGTGGGTGAATGATGATCATAATTAGACTAATTGTGAGAAGTGAAATAGTGTTGGTATTAGGATAATAGTACGAGTGATAATGCTGGTTGCAAAGAAAATGAATGGAAATGATCAATGGGAAAAGTGTTGACATGCGAATAACAACAACCACAACTACAACAACACACACACACACACATCACACATCCACATGCACGCACACATACACAACACCACACAGACACACACACACACACACACACACACACACACACACACACACACACACACACACACACACACACACACATACACAGACACTGACACAGACACACACACACACACACACACACACACACACACACACACACCGACACACACACACATACATACACACACACACACACACACACACACACACACACACACACACACACACACACACACACACACCACACACACACATGCACGCGCGCTTGCGCTCGCGTGGCCACATACACGCGTGCACGCTTACACACACACACACACACACACACACACACACACACACACACACACACACACACACACACACACACATGCCCTCCCCCCACCATGTGTGCGCGCACTCATGCGTAATAAATATTCACATGAGCGACATCATTGCTGTTGATTGATTGCGACAAACGAATGCTGTTGGGACAATAGTTGGATGCCATCTTACACAATTCAAGAACATAGGCATTTACAGAGTTTCCACCAGGAGCCGTATGACAAGACCTTTGAACAGAACTACGATCTGGGTATGTTGGTTTGGGGAGGGAATGACGATATTCACTAGAATAATCGCGTTCGTGACTGAAATGGTTAGCTGGGGGTGGGATTCGGTCTGCCCTGGTCACATTCTTGGGGAGAAGGTTTTTAGGGATAAAAAGGAATCTGCAGAACATGGATCCGTCTGATTTGGAC
The DNA here is from genome assembly GCA_033310375.1 of Conus canariensis. Lineage (NCBI taxonomy): Eukaryota > Metazoa > Mollusca > Gastropoda > Neogastropoda > Conidae > Conus > Conus canariensis. The sequence continues at coordinate 59,763,899 of CM065731.1, forward strand.
GGGGATTTAAAGATGGGTAGTGAAAAACAGATGAAGGGTTTGTTAATTTCGGGGGTGGGGGGGGGGGGTGGGGGTGGGGGGTGGGGGGTCGTGCGGTATTCCTTTTGAAATTGCAATGAAGGGAATTGGTTTGACGAGCATCATTACTGCCGTAGGATACATTTCCTGGTGTGACTTGATGTGGTATACTCGAGTAATAGTCCCTTGACGGATTATTTCTGCTTGACGGCGTTCTCTCCGATACATCTGGGAAATCAGGGGGCACATTTCCAAAGTCTGGTTGTGTTGTCTGCCACGTGGTTTTTAAGTCTGCCGCCAGTTTCGCTGTGCCTTTGACGCTCGGGTGGAGGAGGTCTTGATAAAAAGCTAGACGATGGGCTCTGGTTGGAGTGGTGAATGTAGGATCATGGTTAAGGAAAGTTGCACCCACACGTTCACACACAGTCTGCAGATTTCGGTTGGACGGTCGGATGATGTTCAAATGGTGCCAACCTGTGGCAGGGAAGATAGAGCTGAAGGTCAGTTTGGCATTATTTTGGGAATGTTCTGCAGCACTGGGAAACAAGGTTCGACCAGTCTTCCTTTGAAATAATCGCTGAACGACAGGAACTGACCCTGATATGAACAATGACATGTTTCAGGTTTGGCAGGGAGTGGAGTGACAACAGCCAGGAAAACAGGTCATTACTGTCATCCCCGGCACACACATCTTGTACATGAACTCGTTCCTTGGGGCCAGTCTCCCTGTTTTACGTACCTGAGAACAGAGTCACCAATGAGTAGCATTGGTGTTCTTTCAGGAATAGATAAGGTTTTTGAAATATTCAGGGGATGTGGGTTGGTTGGTTTAAGGGGTTCTTCTTGTTTGGAGGGCATTGATAGTTTTGGTGAGATGTTTTGATTAGTTTGGTCACAGTTTTCCAGCACAGAACACGTACTTGTGACGAGAATGGCATATCTCAGTACGCCATTGTCCTTTTTTCATGTTTTTGCTCTGGATCATCACCAGAAGGGATGTCATCCTGCTGGGGTTGTGTTTTTTGTCACTGATTTTGTGTAGATAGGTTCAACATTGACCTGAGGGTCACTCGACTGTGGTGAGATATCCGTCATACAGTAGAGAAGTGGAGGGACATGGATGGATGGATAGATAGAAAGGTAGATAGACAGGCAGACAGAGAGATAGATAGACAGACAGGCAGACAGACAGATAGATAGATAGACAGACAGACAGATAGATAGATAGATAGACAGACAGAAAGAAAGATATATGTACAGTTAGATAATTAGACATATAGATAGATAAATAAATAGATAGACAGATAGACAGATGGAAAGAAAGATATATGTACAGTTAGATAGATAGATAGATAGACAGATAGATAGATAAACAGACAGACACATAGATAGACAGCTAGACATATGTACAGTTAGATAGATGAGTAGACAGATAGATGGATCTTCAACAATTTCGATTAACTCTTATTCAGTTTGTCAGTTAATGAATGAATCAGTTCTCCCACTCACTCATCGGTCAGTCAAATAGTCAAATGGCCACTCAGCCGTTCACTGGGTCATTTGACAGATCGATTCATGCAAGTGTCATACCTGGGATTGTTTGTAGGGTCAATAATGACAGTCCATTAACTTTGAGGTCACTAGGTGAAACACTGACGAAATTCTCAAAACAACTCCCTTTAATATATTAGTTCATTTGAGAGAGAGAGAGAGAGAGAGAGAGAGAGAGAGAGAGAGAGAGACAGACAGAGAGAGAGACAGAGAGAGAGAGAGACAGAGAAGAAGAAGAAGAAGAAGAAGAAGAGAGAGAGAGAGAGAGAGAGAGAGAGAGAGAGAGAGGGGGAAGGAGAGCGAGAGGGACAGAGAAGAAGAAGAAGAGAAAGATAGACAGAGACAGACAGACAGACAGACAGACAGACAGACAGACACACACACAGAGAGAGAGAGAGAGAGAGAGAGAGAGAGAGAGGAGAGAGGAGAGAGAGAGAGAGAAACTCGTGAACTCGTGACTTTAATGTGAGGCCTCCAGCCTATCCACATGAGACACGTAACATGAAAATGTTTATGCTATTGAAAATGAAGGATTTGTATAGAAAAATTTCCAAAAAGAAGGATGCTCATTTGGCGATAACAAAAGTAACAAACTTAGGTTCATAACATTTCATTTCAACTGTTCCTCTCTAAAACGTAAAGCGTAAGAGAGAGAGAGAGAGAGAGAGAGAGAGAGAGAGAGAGAGAGAGAGAGAGAGAGAGAGAGAGAGAGACAGACAGACAGACAGACAGACAGACAGACAGACAGACAGACAGAGATTTACATGTTTGGATATGTTATGTGGTCTCAAAAGAATGACGCTTTGTTTCCCCTGATTACAATACATGAATACAGGAACTGCCGGAAACAACTGATACCATTGGGAACAGATCATGTATCGGAGGCAAGATTATGTTCTCCATTTCATGAATACAAAGAAGAAAATAGAAAAGAAAGTTTGAAGGCAGATTTTATTACTAATTGGTTTGAAAACGGACACTTATTCGTTTACCTGTGAGAATGATGAAATCTGCAATTACTATAAGCACCTTTCTGCTGTCTGATGATTACATAGGATATACCTCTCCCTCTCTCTCTCTCTCTCTCTCTCTCTCTCTCTCTCTCTCTCTCTCTCTCTCTCTCTCTTATCTAGAGGCATGTGTGTGTGAGAGAGAGAGAGACAGAGAGAGAGACAGAGAGTGTGTGTGTGTGTGTTTGTGTTTGTGTGTGTGTGTATGTGTGTGTGTGTGTGTGTGTGTGTGTGTGTGTGTGTGTGTGTGTGTGTGTGTGTGTGTGCATACGACCGCGCGCCCGCGTGTGCGCGTCTGTCTGTCTGTCTGTCTCTCTCTCTATATGTGTTTATATATATATATATATATATGTGTGTGTGTGTGTGTGTGTGTGTGTGTGTGTGTGTGTGTGTGTGTGTGTGTGTGTAGTCAGTAGGTCTGTCTCGCTCAAATCTGTCCGGAAGAAACGAAGGCATTCTTGAAACAAATGCAACCTTTTTTTGCATTATTGGAAAAAAAAAGAAGTTCGGTTTGTTTGCTTGTTTGTTTGTTTTTCTGGTCTTCTCCAAATGTACCGGAAAGTCTTCCCTCATTTCCTCCTTTTCTCTTCCTCTGTTTGATTGGTGAACTGGACCTCTCTCTCCTCCCTTCTCCCTCTCTCCCCCTTCTCCCTCTCTCCCCCTTCACACCCACCTTCTTCCGTCGTCCTGTATATCGCAACCCCCTCCACCACCACCACACTCTCGCTCCCTCCTTGCCAGTCATGTCTCTTCTCCAAATGCACATTCGTAGACGGAAATATTTCATCTGATCCAGCGGAAGTTTTCTGTGCGCCTTGGGGGGGGGGGGGGGGGGGAACCAAAAGACACCCCCCCCCCTATTTTTTCCTCTCCCTTTCCCCCTCCCTCTCTAATTGCTTCAGCAGATAACATGCGTCAGTGGAAGAGCACTGACGTAATATCACTTCCGGACAGCCACTGACTCGCCATTGCTTTGTTAGTGTCAGCCGTTTCCGGTTCCTTCCCGTAAGTTGGTCCAGAGAGCATTTATTTGTTGGCTATTAGACATACGCTTCATCGCGCGGTGTGTGTGTGTGTGTGTGTGTGTGTGTGTGTGTGTGTGTTGTGTGTGTGTGTGTGTGTGTGTGTGTGTGTGTGTGTGTGTGTGTGTGTGAGAGAGAGAGAGAGAGAGAAGAGAGAGAGAGAGAGAGTCCACTCAGTGCGAGAAGCAGTAGTTGAGTTGGTGTCGTTTCTTCATCAAGAACTTTAAATCGGGAGATCCGGATAAGTCACAGGAGTGTCATGGAGTGTACTGATCCATGTTCTTTCTCGCACTGGATCTAAGAGAATCAGCAAATCGATAACCTAACCGGCGAAACAAAGATATGTGAGCTTAAAAAAATATTTAAAAAAAAAAAACCAACCAGCCAAACAAAATACATCGAGCAAATAGACAAATAAACGACGAAAATTAAGAAGAAAAAAAAAAAGCAGTCGAATAAATCAGTGCCCTCAAAAAAAAAAGCAACCCCCGACCCACCCACACATGTGACACAACATGACATCTCCCCCCCCCCCCCCCCCCCCCCCCCCCCCCCCCCACCTCACTCTTCACTGCCCCGAAAAAAGGAAACAATAATCACTCAAAAACCAAACAAGAAATCAGCCAAACATTTTGAAGAAAGAAAAATGAGCTCTCTCTCTCTCTCTCTCTCTCTCTCTCTCTCTCTCTCTCTCTCTCTCTCTCTCTCTCTCTCTCTGTGTAGACAAGATTATCTTCGGCTGCTTTCCTACCAGCCTTTGTACATGCCCACGCATGTATATGGGTGCTTGCGCGAATGCCATGAATAGAACAGAGAGTAAGCCATCAGGAATTCACTGTTGTGTTTTGTTTTGGTTTTCGCTGTATCGTCATAGGTGTTCTCTCGCCACCCTCAAACCTCTTATTCCTGTAACACGCTGCAAGTACTGCCAAGCCAAAAATGCCACCATAGTCCTCACCGCGTACGTTCTGAACACCAAGGGACTGTTTTTCGCGTACGCTGTACACATTATGTTCATGTGGTAAGAACCGTTGTCAACACTTTTAATAAGCTGCCCAAGCAAAAGACACTACCCCTCGCTTTTGCAAATGAACGGTAGCACAGAGTTAGTTTTGACTTTCCCCCGCTGATTTGGACAAATTAATTCTAATCTTAGTAACGCTCATACATTTAGAAATTCTTCTTCAGCACTTAAATTATTAATGGAAATGTTTTGCAAACATTTCTATTCAGTTTTTGTGGAATGGGGAGGGGGGACACTAGAGACATTTGTCCGAAATGATTTCTTCAACTTGCAGAAGTTAGTTCTAATCATCCACGTTTCTGTGCGCCATCCCAATTTTCTGTGATGGTGTTTTCAGCGTGAATAGGATGTGATTGTTGGAAGAGTTTGTTGGAAGTGTTTGTTGAAAGTGTTTGTTGCCTGGAGGTAGTGTGACCCGCGTGACAGAGAGCAGCGGAATGGGCATACACTGCATGTGTTTAGGGCGTACGCCGCAGACACCAAACAAGTGTTCACAGGGCCTACACTGTACGTGTTCAATTCGTACGCCGCAGACACCAAAAAAGTGATCACAGGGCCTGCACTGTACGTGTTTAGGGCGTACGCCGCAGACACCAAACAAGTGTTCACAGGGCCTACACTGTACGTGTTTAGGGCGTACGCAGCAGACACCAAACAAGTGTTCACATGGCCTACACTGTAGGCTACGTGTTTAGGGCGGACGCCGCAGACACCAAACAAGTGTTCAAGGTGCGAGCTGCTGATCACCATATTGACAACGATAGTTCTTCCGGCATTATTCTAGTTTACCCCCTCCCCCCTCCCACCTCACCCCCACCGTCCCTTTCTTTCGACGTCATTGACTGGCGCTCTCATGGACAGAACAGATTCTCTTTGTGAGAGCGCGAATCCGCCAGCTGCACACAAACTGGGGCCCTGAAAAACTTTGCTCTTCTTTCTTGGTAGACTGTTTCTGGTGTGTTACACCGGATCCACTATAAACAGACACACACCGAAGCGCCTGTAACATCCCTTACGCCGTCAGTCCGCAAAGAACAGTCAGTTCCAGGTCGTCATGAAACACAGTACCAGAGGCGACACTGTACTACTTTAAAAAAAAGGGAGGGGGGGGGGGGCAGCTAACAAAATGGAGACATATTAATTTAAACGATCAGCTGCGCTGATGCATTGATTTGTTCTGGTCGTTTTTTTTTGTTTTTGTGTTGTTGTTTTTTTTTGTTTGCAAACTGGTTCGTAATGATAGACAATGTTCGGAAATCTGCAAGGGAAGTAATCTGTATTAGAGTTGCCGTTCAGCGAATAACCCCTGCTGTTTTCAGAGGACAAATGGCGCTTGTGGGCATGGGCAAAGCAATTTAGTCCCATCAGTCAGTTTAACTGTTCAATCATTGAGAGAAAATGTCCATCAGTCAGTGTAACAGTTCAATCAGTAAGAGAAAGTGTCCATCAGTCAGTTTAATAGTTCAATCAGTGAGAGAAAGTGTCCATCAGTCAGTTGAACAGTTCAATCAGTGAGAGAAAGTGCCAAAACCTGGGTTGTGAAACGGTGCGCCTGCGATACAGACAAGCAATATTCCGGTCATTACTCTGGCATGGGCTTAAAATCGAATGTTTGACTCTCTCCATCTATATGATTGACTGATAAACTAAGAAAAGGTAACTCCGTTTGCAGTGTGAAGACATGCGTTATATTCCCCTGATCTTTTTTCCCAGGTCAGTTTTGCCTATCAGTCAGCATAACAATTTAATCAGAGAAAGAAAATGCGAAAACATGGACGTGAATCGGTATGCATGTGATGCAGACACTGTGTTACAAACAGTTGGGCATCATTCATTTTCATCATCATTGATCATTATCAGCATCGATCGATTTAGATTTACATATCTTGGATTTAATGTGACGCTTGTTTTCCAAATTACGCGCTCACAAGTTGTATGAATTACTAACGTGTCATTTTAAAGCGTTCAACGTACCAAACACAACGTCTTTTTTCCGGATGTGTGTTTTAACATTTTACAGTTGATGGTATCAAGAATGGTACCTGCTGATTGTTTTCATGAGCTGTCCAGACACTTGATGGTTTCTGTAATGTGTGGCAGTGATATGTGCACACACACACACACACACACACACACACACACACACACACACACACACACACACACCACAACACACACGCCACATGCACACATGTACACACACACACACACACACACACACACACACACACAACACACACACACACACACACCACACACACACACACACACACCACACACACCACATGCGCACGCGTGCGCAGAGAGAGAGAGAGAGAGAGAGAGAGAGAGAGAGAGAGGGAGAGAGATTTGCTGACTTGGTTGTTCATTAGATTTGTCTGCACAGCGAAGTGACAAAAATATTACAAAATTGTGTAATCAGCACAGTAATAGAACAGTAACGTTAATGTGGTACAGATGTAAACAGGCATACATTATTCACCGTTACCAACACTTACCAAATATATCAAAAGCGAATCACGCAACTGCTGTGATTCATGCTTTTTTAAACGTAGTGCATACTTTGAACCAAACTTCACCCAATAGTTTGTATGCTCCAAAATGAGCGTGCGTTGCCACTGTTTTCAAACCCACCTGAGAAAAAACACGTCTTTTGCCAGCCAGCCTTTCGGCATGAGAGAAACACGCCGCCTGTTGCGACAGACTCACGGCTTCAACTGTCTCTTCTAGTCTGATTTGACAGTCGGCATGGGAATTATGCCATGATTTGTCTGCTGCGGTAATGGGAAATTGGCTTCTCCTTGAAAACACGCGTCTAGGGAATGTGAAGTGTTGGTGTGCATACGTTTCAGCCGCAACAGGGTGGAAAAAACTGTGCATAAGATGGCTTGATAAGTTAGAACAACAATGTACAACGGATAGGGCATGTGAGGTCTCCACTCAGAAAAATATCCAGATATGATTGTAACTGCTATAACATAAACTGTTGACTATCAAACTTTGTGTATGGTTTTGTTTGTGAGCAAGTGCTGCTGTGTAAGACTGTCTGTCTCTGTGTGTGTGTGTGTGTGTGTGTGTGTGTGTGTGTGTGTGTGTGTGTGTGTGTGTGTGTGTGTGTGTGCGCGCGCGCGCGCGCGCGCGCCAATTTCTGAAACCACATCTAAACCTTGTCATTATGAATTTCAGATGTTTGTATAAATCTATTTTGAAATACGGCTTGACACCATGTATGATGCAAAATGTCCTATACATATAACATATCTCACTGTTGTCCTATACATATAAAATATCTCACTGTTTTTAGAAATCCCAATCATGCAATCAACATGAAATCAGTCTGTCTTTAAATTTATGTAAAAAGTGTTTAACGTTCTGAACTCCGTGGTTTGCCCATACATATCCAAAACCAAACAACTTGCAACGAATGTTTGATACCCAGTTTCTTTTGTCTCGTGTATCTAAATCCAATAACATTCTGTGCGCCTTCTGTGGTAGTCTGTTATCATCCATTGCCGTTAATGTTAGCCAGTAACGGATACAACGTATTGCACAGTTTCAAGAATTGGATATCTATCATTTTCTCCATTGGGTGTGCTCATTTAATAATAATAATAACAATAATGTTGATGTTTATAGCGGCTATTCACTAAAGATGAGGGCTCTAAGCGCTTTACATATCATGTAATAAACACTCTTGTTTACACTCATTTCAACTTACATACTTTTTCGCATAGACGTGTTGCATCATGCAAAGCTCAAATGTCCGCGCCGGTCATGGGTATTGGCTGAACTTGGGAATTAAATAGTTTGAAAAATAGATTCATCATCATTATAAGAAACACACCCAGATTGATCTGCGTTGTCCTCTTTGCAGAAAGGGAAATGAAGATGAATTGCATTTTGTTTTGTGTTGCCTTGTGTTAAGTGATTTAAGAACGCGAATATGCCACAGCATATTACAATGATCCCAACCAGTTTCCTTTAAGTATGCTTCTAGCTTGTAGAAAAGATAGAATTGTGAAAACAAATTTTCAGTTGCGTTCTGTAATGATGTCATAACGGATGGAGTCTGGTGATCTATAATGTTGCAATCAATACTGTGTTGTACTTTTGTACTTTGTACCCCCTTCATAAGAGGCAATGGCCTTACTGAATAAATGTCATTGATTGATTGATTCATTCTTTCTCTCTCTGTGCCATTCATTGTTTTAATGCCGGAGGAATTGTTAGCCTGCACATGTTTTCCATGACTACTATTTATTCAGCACTATCTATCTAGCTATCTATCTACCTGTCTGTCTATCTATCTACCTGTCTATCTATCTATGTATCTATCTATCCATCTATCTATTATCATTATCTACTATCTATCTATCTATCAATGTATCTATCTAGATATATATCTATCCATCTATCCATCTATGTATGTGTGTATGAATTTATGTATGTATGCATGTATGTACGTATGTATCCATCTATCTATCTATCTATCTGACTGTCTGTCTATCTATCTATCTATCTATCTACACATATCTCTTTCTCTCTCCTCCCCCCCTCCTCTCTCTCTCCCTCTCTCTCCCTCCCTCCCTCTCTCTCTCTTTGTGATGATGGGTAGTATTTTTTCTCTTTTGTTTCTATTTCATCGTATAAAATGAAAATAGAAAAGAAATTTGAATTTAAGCATAATCTGGAAATAGTGGTTAACACAGACTCCATCAAAATAGGAATTCATTAGTGAACAAAGTCAGTGACTGGTCAGTTCAGCTTTTACCTTTAACGTGCACATTCACTTTCTTGCCATCAAAACGTGTTTCCGTCGACAAATCGCCGTTAATTTATTCATCATAGATATCCAGTTAATGATATGAAAAAAGGCTAGGTAAGCGCAAAGTAAAACTACCTTTGACCGATAACTGTTAAACGATGTCTAGCTGCCTGATGTAGTCAATGCCCAGCTGGCATAAACCGCAAGCTGTTAAACCGAGGCCGTTTTCAGGGAAACAAGATCAAAAATCCGGACAGCTCTCCCGGGTTATCGGGGGACATTACTATTCTCTGGTGCAAGGGGAACAAACTATGACGTCACTATTTTCTGGTGCAAGGGGAACAACCTATGACGTCACTAAATAAGAATGTAGGTTTCTGGATTCTGGATTCAACATTAGAAAATGGTTATAAGACTCAGAATCAAAACTTATTTGGAGAATATTTCGGCAGGATCGCCCTGCCTTCATCAGCTCACTGTTGCTGTTGTGACAGCGAGGCCTGGTGGGACGACTGTTGTGTGGAGTGAGCAGTTGTCAGGATCTGATTTTGGATTGAGGACTGTTGTGTGGAGTGAGCGGTTGTCAGGATCTGATTGTAGATAGGGGGAAGTTCAAAGCCTTGATCTCTGTTCAGGCTGGGGCGTCTGGTCTTGATTTCGATGGCTTCTTTTACTTTTCTCTTTGTGAGGAAGGGCTCTATAGTTAAGATTTTGGTTTCTTGGGGGCTGAAACTGTGGCCTGTGGCTTGTAGGTGCTCGTGTATGGCAGAAGTAGATCGGTTTTGGTGTTCCTATAGACGGGTGGTGAGTGGTCTTGCTGTCTCGCCAATGTAGGTATGGGCACAGTCTTGACAACCTACATGATACACTACACCACACTGCTTGAGGGGGTCCGTCTCGTCTTTGACATGCGTCAATTGCTGGCGAAGGAAGTCGGTGGGTTTGTGGAAAGCTTTGCATCCATGTTGTTGGAAGGTCCGCCTGTATGCATCTGTTGAAGGGGAATGGCTAAAGTTTGCTGACAGTCAGAGAAGCGAAAAGCGAGACAAGCAAACAAAGGGGTGGTCTGCGATTCTTTGTTTGTTTGTTGTATTTAAAAACAACACGGCTTCCTCTTTATGGATATGAGAATGTCAATCGTTTCATGTGTCAATCAGAGAACGTCACTGGTTTTCATGCACCAGTGAGAGGACGTTGCCTCTTTTCATACACCAATCAGATGACGCTACTACTTTTTATGCACCAATCAGAAGATGAAAATCGAGCATTTTACATCTCTTGCGAGGGAGCCCGAAGATTCTCTCGCCGGGTCTTCTTCAGTCAAAGGCTGACACGCGCTCTCCGTTTATAGAGAAAGTAGCCAGGGGATTACCGAGCGTTCGTATCATCAGTTGCAATGGAGTTTACAAAATTTGGCGAACCGTGTCGCTGGACATATATCAGTATGAATAAAGGAGACAGAAGAAATAAGACAAAAATTTAAGCAATCTAGTTTTTAATTTAGTTTCCGTTTAATGTCCTCTTCATCTTCAAATATAAAATACAGATTTTGTGTTTCAGGGCTAGAGGTTACAAAACGAGTCCCCTTTCTAACCATTTACTACCATTGTTGGTTTCTCCAGACACTAGAAATGATGATATTTTTCTGGCTGGTAGATACAGAGCTTGGTATATTCGCTTTTGACACGCACTGCCCCTCTCAGGTTCTCTCTCGTTCCAGTTTTATTTGACCTCAGTAAACATAAACCTGAGGGAAACATAAATTTCGGGAAAAAAGAAAGAAAGTGGGCCTCGACAAACAGACTTCGAGGGAAGAAAACCCCGTGGCTGTGAAATCATAGAGCTGGTGGAAACTAACTTGGGAAAAAATAATAATTTGGGAGAAGAATTAACTCAGGGGAAAAAGTAGACCAGGAAAGATAAAGAACCACGGAAGAAATATCATCTGGTTGAAATGTAAACATCAGGGAAACATATAAAAGGCAAACTCAGGTCTGTGGGAAATATACACCAGGGGAAACATAAGTCTGAAGGAAACCTAGACGTCAGAGAAACATACATGAAAGATAGACCTCAAGGAAACATAGACATGAAAGATAGACCTCAGAGAAACATAGACATGAAAGATAGACCTCAGGGAAACATAGACATGATAGATAGACCTCATGTAAACATAGGCATGAAAGATAGACCTCCGGGCAACATAGACATGAAAGATAGACCTCAGGGAAACATAGACATGAAAGATAGACCTCATGGAAACATAGACATGAAAGATATCATACGGAACCCGTCACCTGGGGGAAACATAGCACCTGACTCCGCCCCCACCTCTCCCTCCCCACAAAACAAACAAACAAAAAACATCCACAAGCCTGGTGGAACACGTGCATTGGGAGGGGAGGGAGGGGGGAAACATACCTGGGGTGGCAAAACTAAGGGAAACGAAAACCTCGAGGAGGGAGGGGGAGGGTAACAGGCACGCTGGGAGACATGCGTCTAGGGAACATAGACTGGGGAAATAAACTGGGAGACATGCGTCTAAAGGGAACATAGACCTGGGGGAAATAAACTGGGAAACATGCGTCTAAGGGATCATAGACCTGGGGGAAATAAACTGGGAAACATGCGTCTAAGGGATCATAGACCTGGGGGAAACGTGAGTCTAAGGGAAGATAGACTTGGGGTATACAAACTGGGAGACATTCGTCTAAGGGAACATAGACCTGGGGTAAATAAAAACCTCGGCCAGTCGATAGAAAGTTAGGCCATGAGGAAATTCCAGTTTAGGAGAGGGGTGAAGTGGGGGGGAGGGGGCAGATGGGGAGAGGGGTGAGGTGGGAGAGGGGTGAGGTGGGGATCGAGAGGGGACATAAAAAGGTGGGGGTGGGGGGGGGGGGGGGGCTTAAAACTCAGTCAGACGGGGAAACACTAACCTCGGGAGACACAAACCGTGCGGGTGATAAAGTGGGTGATGGATGTTTTGGGGAGAGGGAAGAAAGGAGGTGTAGGGGAAGGGGCGCAAATAAACCTCGTGCGGATGATAAATAAACCTTGGGGACGGAAACACTCGCGTGTGCTCACACCTGTGGAAACAAAGCCAGACTCCTCGTGTTGTGTGTGTCGTTCAGTTTGTTGACTCTCTTGGGTTGATTCTGATGACAAATGCTAAAAACCCGAACCCTCAGACCCCTGCGCCCTGCACGCCCCTCTCTTACTGTCTTTATGTCTCCTCTCTCACAATTCAGCTCATTGTCTTCATGTCTCTCTCTCTCTTCACCAAATTCCAGCTCATTGTCTATTTATGTCTCACCAATTCAGCTCATTGTCTTTCTCTCTCTCACCCAATTCCAGCTCATTGTCTTCATGTTCCTCTCTCACCAATTCCAGCTCATGCTTTCTCCTCTCTCACCAATTCCAGCTCATTGTCTTTCTCCTCTCTCACCCAATTCCAGCTCATTGTTTTCATGTCTCCTCTCTCACCCAATTCCAGCTCATTGTTTTCATGTCTCCTCTCTCACCCAATTCCAGCTCATTGTTTTCATGTCTCCTCTCTCACCCAATTCCAGCTCATTGTCTTTCTCCTCTCTCACCCAATTCCAGCTCATTGTCTTTCTCCTCTCTCACCCAATTCCAGCTCATTGTTTTCATGTCTCCTCTCTCACCCAATTCCAGCTCATTGTCTTGCCTGTACGTTTCTTTATCCGCTGGTCTGAAGAAAGCGGTTTCATCGACGTTTCGCACCTCTCCTGCCGTGCACGTTTTAACAAGGCAGTAACCGCCGACTGCGCGTGATCATCGGTCGGACGTCCTGTTTGTTGGGCTAGGTCCAGGGAAATCATACAACAGATGGACGTCGATCTTATCGGGCAGGTACAGATTGTAGGGACGTTTGCAGAACTAGGCAAAAAAGTGTTGCCCCCCCCCCCCCCCCAATCCCCCATCCTGAATCCACACGCACAACACACACACACACACACACACACACACACACACACACACACACACACACACACACACAACATACATACTATACATACATACATACATACATACATACACACATACGCTCTGTGTGTGTGTGTGTGTGTGTGTGTGTGTGTGTGTGTGTGTGTGTGTGTGTGTGTGTGTGTGTAACACACAACAAGAATGGCTAAGTACCGTTGTCTTTGATTTGTCTTCTCTCTGCTCAGTGTTTACACCTACATCCCAACTTATTTTTCTATACGATGTATGTGACGGTTGTATTTATGGGCTACAAATCACAATTTGATATCTTTTCTGATTAATTACTGCTTTCTGTTTTTCCATTCATTCTACATAGGAAGTTGTAACGCAGGCCTAGTGCCCACGAGACCAAGACCCACACCCCTTCCCACTCTTACTCTAACACTAACCCACTAACACAGAGTTCCATTTCCAACATTTAATGACACTTCTTTGTACACAAATCCACAACGATAGAATCACCCGAAACAACATACATCAAAACACATATGATGAGGAGGATGGGGATGCGGATGATTATGACGAGTACCAGAATGAATTAATTATGATTATAGGACAGATTGTGAACAGACAAAACAAAAGCAAACGAAAAGATGTCCAAAAGTCCGAGCGCCCGCGCCCGAGAAAGGGTTAACTGCTGGCACTGTAGGGGATGGTTCCACGCAGGCAATGTAGCCTTGCGAGCGCAGGTAAGAATTCTTGAACTTGGGGCATTGAAGTGGGCACGAAGATGAAGGTCCCAGGGCGCAATCTCCAGGGGGGATAACTTGCTGAAGGAATGGCTGGTGATGATGAAGGGGAAGTGGAGGACTGGGGATGGATAGTTCGTATGCAAGAACAGAGTGAAAGGCCTGGAGACAAAGTGAAATTGCCGTAAGGGAGGGGACATGGAATATTTTATATTTTGTAAAAGTTATGACTTGGGGTTAGCTTCCTCCTTCCCTCTTATAGAAGTTCAATATTAAGGACACGCGAAGCATAGGTGCACGCCCTACCCCTTGACAGTTCGTGACAAACGTCTTCTGACTAGTACACACGGTCACAATTCTCTCTCTAAAATACACTTAGAGACATGGGCACGCATCCACATTCACCGCACTTACACTCTCGCACGCATGATCATATGCGTGGGCGCTTGCTCTTATGCATACATGTAATTGCGCTTCGTTCTGACACGTGCACGCATACGGCGTATGTACAGAGAGAGAGAGAGAGAGAGAGAGAGAGAGAGAGAGAGAGAGAGAGAGAGAGAGAGAGAGAGAGAGAGGTTGAGTATACAAACAAACGCCACCGTTATAACTTTCTAAGTTTGTTTTTCGCAAGTCTTATTTTTCTTCGTGTGTTTGGAGTCTGCTCTACACATACATACATACATACAGACAGACAGACAGACAGACAGACAACACACACACACACACACACACACACACACACACACACACACACACGCATGCACACACACACACACGCACGCGCGCGCGCGCGAACACAGACACACAGACAGACAGAAGACACACACACACACACACACACACACACACACACACACACACACACACACGCATACACACACACACTCACACACACAGCACGCACGCACGAACCCATGCACACGTACACCCACGCACACGCGCGCGCGCGCACGCACACACACACACACACACACACACACACACACACACACACACACACACACACACACACACGCCAATCACCACCACATCCCCCCGCCCTCCTTCTCGTACTAATCCCCCCTACCCCCCTCACACACAGACTTGACCTTCTTCACCTATCCGGAAGTCTTGAAGATCGCTGGGGCGCCACGGGAGACTTGGCAACCAGCTTCCTCCTTTCCTTCCTGTTCTCAGATGTTCTTAGGTAGTTGCTGAGTGTGAGGCAGTTGCTGAGTGTGAGGCAGAGAACTATAAAATAGGCATTCTGGCTCACCCACCTCCGCCAGCTCCAACCGGCTGAAGCCGGTTTCGCTGTTGCTCCGCCGGCTTACCCAGAATGCCTATTTTATAGTTCTCTAATAGTAAACACTTTACAAACATACATAATGTGTAGGATTATCTGTTTTTAACACTAATTTAGAAAACTTTTGAGACTTAAGTTTTTGCTTAATCCTTCGTTTTTCTTGATCGTTTTCAATAACATCATTTTCACGCATACATTCATCAAATGCGTCTCTATCTTTCATGTGGAATAAAACCACTGTCTTTAACTGTTCTCTAAAGTCTTTTAAAACTGAGTTATATTTTTGACATAAAATCCACACACTTATCCCAGCATGTCTTCCACTGAAAGCCAGTTTTGATAAAGTGTTTCTTTTTTTGACTATATCCTTTTCTGCCGAACAATCATCTATAATAAATAATGTCTGAGTTCCTTCAAACTGTCTATAAAAGTGTTCTAAGCACTCGCTAAGTTTATTGCTAGGATCAACTAAATAGATTTTATCATCCGTCCATATAAACCTTCTGTCGTGATATGCTTTGTTCCATTTAAGTGTTGGGCAGAAAATTACAATATGATCAAAATTATAACGATAAACTGTTTGTAATAGGTCGAGGACAAATATTGTTTTTCCACAACCAGTCTGTCCACAAATCAATGAACAATGAGGGGTTTTTATCATAAAGTTTAACATCGGCATTGACACCAAAGTTGTCTGCTCCATAGTTTTTAAAACAGAATTTAATCTAATCCAGTTATTGTTTTTATCATACTCTCTGTCAAAACTTGTTCAGTATAATAAAACCCTATAAGGCCCAAATGTGTAAGATTAATCCAGTTCAGTTCTGTAAGATCGTTTCTATTTAGACTAATATCAATTTTGTTGCTTGTTGTTATGACCTTAATATCCTCGCCATTGTAAAGAACGACGACAGTAACTTTAAGTTTGTCAACGTCTAAGTTTTGCCAGCTAATAAGAATTCCTTTCATAAGATTGTCACTGACGCCCAGAGCTCCATTTCTCGCCTCATCTTTTAAGACAGAAATTTTAAATATCATTGTGAACGTGTCTCCTAATTTTGTGCGTGGAATGAACTGTAATTTTGTAGAAGCTTTCTTTAAAACCGATTCTCTTCTGTGGAGGATGTACTGTTTGTCCCCAAACGGCTTTATTTCGATCTCTTTCCGACTGTTGTCCTCTGGCATAAGACTTACATGTAAAGGGCCAGAGTTCAATGCTTTTCTGAAACTTTTTTGACGGTCAAAAAATGTAAATGGGCTTAAGAATTCAAATTTTATGTCCCATTCTAAATATGGTTCTAAGTGCCATTTGTTGTCAGTTTTTCGAACTATTTTATATTCATACTGACCTGTATTATTTGCTTCTAGATTGCGTAGTTGTTCTAGTTTAGGAAACCTTTTGTTGTCGTCAACCTCTTTGCGCTTATAATAACCATCTTTAGTGTACTCAAAACCATACAAAGTGCCTATCTCACCGTTTTGTTCAAAGTCCTCAACGTCTGCAAGGTCTTTTAATTCTAAAGTTACACACCTCTCAGGCGCTAATGTAACTCCTGATTCTTCTGGCCCACGTGACATTTTTTAAAACAACGTATTATTTTATTTCTAAAACAATGTGCAGGTTATTACATTTCACGACTTTCCCTGTTTTATCTGTGATCTTTATATTAAATGATCTGACCCTCCCACAAGCTAATCTTTTAAACTGTAAATTAGGGAATTGTATAATTTCATAATCGCAATATGCAGCTTTCCCTGATGGAAGAGCTCTTAAAACAGTTGAGGGCCTTCCATCATATAAGTTTTCATCAGTGCTCAGCTCGTCCAAATGAACATAGAGTAATGAATGTAATGCAAGATCGAGCGGATATTCTCCCTCAAAAGTAGTTTCGTCTGGTGCAACTCTAAATCTATGATAGGCTTGATTGGTTTTAAAGCCTAACATTTTAGCTAGCTCTACATCAAAAAAGTAATGGACTACTTCTTTTTCAGGTTTGAATGTCAACATTGTTTTCAGATTTGCATTGTTAAGTTTGAGAGTAATGTTGAAGTTACTCATTGCTTCTTTTAGTGAGCAAAACCCGTAATAACCATCAGGTATGGTTAACTGGCTAATTACGTCTCCTCTTCTGTCAAGTTTTTGAATTACATTATTCTTCTTGGATTGACTTATATTAAACCATACGACTTTGTAAAAAATTTCATGGAGTGCAACCCTTCGGGTTCCGCAGTTATTATCAATAGCATATTCTAAAAACGAAGGACTGTCTTGAGTTGTTATTGTTACAAACATTTTTAAAACAATTTAAAAATGAGTGCATTCAAATATACTAATGCAAAATATTCTGTTGGGCCGCACTACAGTCCTAAAGATATAACAACTGATACCCTCGACATTTCTGTGACTCAGACTGACGCCTTTCAAGTAAAGGTTAGTACTCCATTGGATCGTTATCTTAACCCTCCTATCAAAAACGACTACATCCCGAAAGTGTGGTTCAGTCATCCGATGCAGTTTTATCAGAACCAGTTAAACTTTGCTGTGTTTTGTGCATCAACTGGGTGTGGAGTGTCGTATGCTGATCATTTAAATCATCCTGATCCTTTGGTGAGGTCAGTGTATAGATTTCATTTTTATTACACCTTCAGACGTATTTTATCTGAACTGCAAGCACCATTACCAAATGACAAAACGTTTAATCCATTCAGCAACAGAATAGATTACAAGGCTTTTGAAAGGATCTGTAACGAATTTGATATTGACCCAAAGACAGACTTTAGACAAAAGTTGGATCTTAATCATGGTTTAGGCACTCTTTATTATTGGGGCGTGCATAGAAAGTATAACTATGATTGGAATCCTCCTTACACATCTTTCTCTTCAGGCACAACTGTTCACCTCGGGTCCATAGAGCAAGAGCATAAAACAGCATGGACAACATTTATTTTGGATACATTCTAAGGGCCTAACAAAAGCAGGAATAGAACGAATAAACGACTCCATTCGTACTTATGTTTGGTGTTTGCTAGGTTCGCAAGCACAAACAGATCAAACATAATTGATCCTTCTACTGGCTTTGACGCCCAAAAACAGTATTTAGCAAATTTAGAGGATTCTATTAATTCTGCAATTGATTTGCCTTCAAGTATTAAAAGGTACCAAAATGTTTTGCAATACGCAAGATCGAAAGTAGACTTTGCTGTTGGCACTGGTTTATACATGCTGCCTTCTGACCTCAGACTTCAGATAGGAACAATAATAAACTATAATAATGAAATCCTTGTGGCTGGCAATGAAGAGAAGGTCGGAAAAAACGACATAAATTCTAAGCCAGCAATAGCAATAAAAAAAGAATCCCCACCAATCCCCAAGGCCCCAAAACCCCATCCAATACTCCCCTCAAAACCCCAACCAATCCCCATGGTGAATAAAAGCGACCCCCATGAATATGAAAAGACGGCACTTGTTATTGGATTAACTGCCCTAGGATTACTTGGTCTTTATCTTACTATAAAGTAACCCAACTATTAAGACAACTAATGTCCATAAGTGCTCGGCCATAAAGCCAACTACTTTACTTGCAGTAGACAAAAGCCAGCTAACGATCCCCCTATTATACCAGGCAAAGAATCTATTGCCTTACTGGCTAATTTTTTTAATAAACTTGCAAGATGATCAAGTTGTTTTTTTACCCATGATTTATCAGGTGGAGGAGATGGTGGCACTGCTCCCCCACCACCGCCGCCTGTAATAGCCAACACCAGTGTACTTATTGCAAATCCTAAGGCTGTTATAACGCTCGCTAATGTGACACCTTGCTCTCTAAACAGTGTTCTTATTCGTTCTGCTAACGTTGTGTCTTCATATAAAATTCTTTGGATAGTTTCTCTTATTCTGCTCACTTGAGTTCGTAATTGTTCTCGGTTAGTAGACAACACTTCTAGTCTTGCTGATCTCTCTTGTTCAAGATCTTTTAGTCTTTGTGTTATTCTTTCTTTAACACCAGGTCCTAAGTTGTGGTCATCAGCCTCAACTAGTTTTTCTTTTTCTCTTTTTATATGCTCATCTAGTTCACCCAGTTTTGCTAAATTGTTTGTTAATTCGCCTCTGATGCTTTTCAAAGCATGATCAAGGGCCGTTATTTCTCTCATAGGTAGCGGCGGATCGTGCATAGTTTTTAATACTGTTTCTTCTGAAAAACTGGTTTCTATTATTTCGTCTGCTGTTGGGCTTAAATCTTTAAGTTCCATGTTTTGTATTTGGTTTTCTGTTGGGAGTTCTTGTAGTGTGTTTTGAAGTTTAGCAACTGCCTCACTGTCTAATCTTCGCGGTTTAGCAATGCCAAGGCGATTTTGATCGCTCACACTGAGCCTTTGTCTAATTGTAGTCTTTGCTAAAAACTTTGATGGGTCTGGTTTAGTTGTAAGCTGAACAAGTTGTCCTTGCTCGTTTTTCACAAACAAATGGTCATCTTTTGTTTCAAAATCATTAGGGTCTATAAATTCGGGAGGTTCTTGGCCTAAACTTTGATAAAATGATTTGACCTTACTTTCTGTTAATTCACGCCGCAATGATTGTAATGGATGTGTCAAAGGTGTCATTTCACTCATGTCGTCTCCAGGATCAAAAACATCATAATCTTCTTCTGCCATGTTTTTAAATAATTAACTTTTTATTTTGTTTTATAAAAAAATGTCACAAGCATATGGTTCGAAATTTTTGACCCGCATAGAAGACTGAAAGAGCCCTTTGGCGTGAAGGGAAATAAACAGAATATTATTGTTCCAAATAATCCATCTACTATTGATTCAGATCAAATTCTTACTGTTAAATTTCCAGACCTAGGAGCAGATGAAGTGATTGTGCCGGGATCTGCACGGCTTACTTTCAAAATAGAACTTGATTCAGCAACAGACGCAAACAGGACAGTTGTACAGAATCTGGGACGGGCAATCGTTAAGAAAATTTCTATAAAACTTGAGGGGCAAGAAATATTTTCTTTACACAATGCAGACATATTTTAATCTATTCTGATCTATGGCTAACCGATAATGAAAGGGCCGATCTTGCGTTTCAAGGAATCGAAAATAACGAAGCACTAAAACACAGAATAGACGCCGAAGATGCTAAAGACGGTAACAAGTATGAAGCTGTAAGTTTTGCTTATGGAAATCGCTTTTCCATACCCTTAGATTTTGAGTTGTTAAAAGCGCATGCGCCATACTTTCAAGGAGCATTAAAAGACAGATTGTCATATGAACTAACTTTTAATGAATACAAACGTGTCATTAAATCTACAGACACTGATTCCAAGTACAGCATTTTCGACATCTCGTTAGAGTTTGACATTGTTAGCAACCCTAACTTAGCAAGGCTGATTGAGCAACAATATCAGTCAAAATTAGCAATATATTACGAAAGAGTGATTCATCATACTAAAATATCCTAAAAGCAGGGCAGACACAATATGGAACTTTAGTTTTAGCGCCGCAGCAAGATCCCTTAAAGGTATTTTATTGCTGTGTGAAGATGAAGAACCATTCAAAAGACAAAGTGAAAAGTTTATCAATCCTAAAATAACGAAAGTACAATGTTCAATTGAGGGTAGTCCTAACCAAGTCTACGGTAGCGGGCTTAAACCTTATCATCATTTTGATGAAATAAGAAAATTGTTTGGAGGCGGGAGGTGTAGAAATCCAACAGTAGACCTTGTGTCTAAAGATCTACACCTTCACAGTGTTAGACTTGATGAATATTTAACAACGAAATACGGTTTATGGATTGACCTAAGGTCAACAGAAGATAATCAGTTGCATGGGAGTGGGAGAACAGTTAAAGACGTAATAAACATTCAAATTGATAAAGAAAAAGAGAGTGATAAACCACTTAATGTACATTTGTTTTTAATATATGATGCGCAGCTGAATATTCAAGATAACAGATTAAAAGATATCCAATACTAAATTATTTTTATTTTAAAAAAGCATGTCTGTTACGACTTATCCAAAAGTGCCCAAAGAAGAGAACTCTGTAGACATAAAAACTTTCAGATTAACAAACATAACACAAATGCAACAAAACTAGAGCAGGACCTTTCAAAATACAGTAAAACCAAACGAAGGTATTCTGCTGTCTTTAATGCTGTTACATATGTTAATACTGGAGCATCGACATAGTGCTTTAACAGCAGGAACAAGTGTAGGTCTCTTAGCAACAGGCGTAGGTGCACCGGTAGCTATACCTCTAGGTGGTGTGTCTTTAACTCTTGGCCTGTGTTCATTGGCTGTAAGTGCTGTCAGCAAAAAAATAAAAGCTAAACTCCAAAAGCACACAGCTATGGTTCAACTAATAACAGCTAAACTTAGTTCCTTCAAACTGATAATTGATAAAGCACTTGCGACTCAAACATCACGGATGAAGAATTTAGTCGCCTACAGGCTGATTTTGAGGACTACAAAAGACAAAAGTTTGATCTTCAAAGAAAGGCAAGGGCAACTTTTTCTCAACACCAGACACCGACCAGATAAAAAAGGAATGTTTAAAAAAAGTAAACGAAACATTAAACTCTGTTCTAAACAGCTCACATTAACAACCCCAAAGGGCGTTTATACTTTAGTTTATGAGTCCAAGCACAAAAAGACCGTTGATATTGATTCTGATTAAGTATTTTTTTTTTAATTTAAATAAATATTTTGAGTTAGAAAAGAAACTCAGCATGGATAAGATATATGAAGGTTCAGATGAATTGTTTGAAGCAATGCTCGAGGAAGAGCGTTTGTCAAAAGCTTTAAATGAGGTCGTTTTAGAAGTTATTGATCCAACAAACGTACAGGCAAGCGTTGTGCATGCAATTTCTCAGTTCCAAGTAAACTAACAATAAACCCTCCAGTTAAAGTAAGGTTAGTTGTTTTAATTGACTATATAACAATAAACGAAGAAAATCTAGAAGTCTGGGTCTCAACTAAACAGCAGACTATTCTTTCTTATAATGACTTAACACCCGGTTGGGCAGATCAACTTCTTACACAGTTTAATGAAGCCTCTGAAGCAGCTAAAATGAGAGGCTCTGGTTGGTCAGAGGGTGAAGTCCTAGACATCAGATTAAGACAGGCTAAGTATGAGCCGATTGTAGGCAAGTCTTACATTCCACTGCCTCCAACATTGGTTGCAAAGAAAGCAGTTCTAAACATAAAGAATTCAGACAACAAATGTTTTATGTGGTGCGTTCTTGCTAGGCTGCATCACGTTGCCAAAAATGCAGAGAGAGTATCTAACTATTTACAGTGGGCCAATGATCTTAACTTTAACGGCCTTGAATTTCCTATGGCTGTAGACAAAATTGATCAGTTTGAAAAACAAAATCCACCAATAACTGTTAATGTCTACACATGGTCTGAAGAAACCAACCTTCTGCCAATTAGAGTGTCAAAGAACAGTCCAACAATAGGCGAACCAACCAGGAGTCATGTAGACTTACTCCTAATGCAAAGCCTTAATGGGTTGCACTACACTCTAATACGCACAATGAGTAGATTACTAGTGCATACTACAAAACAACATAGCAAACAAGAATTTTGTAGAAAATGTTTAACAAGAATTCCGTCCGTTCAAGCAGCGAGCGAACATATAAAACATTGTATTAGCCCAGTTGACTGTGATACAGAACTAATTACGCCCGGAGAAGGCAGTAAAGTTAGTTTTAAGAACTGGAAACGGTTGCAAACTAGTCCATATGTTGTTTACGCAGACTTCGAATCACTCATTGTTCCTTATGAAGGACCAACCCCACAGAAACTTCCTAAAACAGTCTTAATGAGTAATCATCAGATTTGCTCATTTGCCTTCATCATTGTTAGGTCGGATGGCGCCCATTCAAAGCCAGAATTATACAGAGGACCAAATGCTGCAAAATACTTCTTAAAACGCATGCAGCAAGTGCGTAATGCCTGTTCTAATAATCTGAATTTATCTGAAATCATAATGACGCCTGAAGACCAACAACAGTATGACTCAGCCACTCACTGTTGGATTTGTGGGGCGGCCTTGGTTGCCACCGCAGAGAATCCAACAGTAAGAGACCATGATCACATTAGTGGAAAGTTTAGAGGAGCAGCACATAACAAATGCAATCTTCAACTAAAGTTTGAACCAAAGACATGGAAGCTGCCTATATTCTTTCACAACTTGCGAGGTTACGACTCTCATCTTATATTGCAAGCAGTAACTAGCGATTTCAGGGTGTCATGCATTGCGCAGTCATCAGAAAAGTACATGTGTTTCACTTTAAATAACATGTCTTTCTACGACTCTATGCAACACATGATGGGTTCATTAGAGTCACTGGCTATGTCCTTAAAGTCCTGCCCAATAACAGAAGAATATTTTGACCCAACTCTTGTTAGAAAGGGCGTTTACCCTTATGAGTACATGAACAGTTGGGAAAGGTTTGATAACCCAGCCCTTCCGCCTAAAGGCGCGTTCTTTAGTAGTCTTAGAGGAAAGGACATCAGTGATTCTTATTATTCTTATGCTCAAGATGCGTGGCAGAAGTTAGAGTGTAAAACGATGGGAGACTATCATGATTCCTATTTAATGGCGGATACCTGTTTGTTGGCGGACGTCTTTGAAAATTATAGGAAGACCTGCATGAAACATTACAGCCTGGATCCTGCGCATTATATTTCTGCGCCCGGGATGAGCTGGGACGCTTTCTTAAAATTTACTGGAGTACAAATTGATTTATTGTCTGACCTGCCAATGCTTCAGATGATTGAAAACGGATTGCGTGGGGGAATCAGTATGGCGTCGCACCATTACTGTAAAGCAAACAACAAATACTTGGGCGACTATGATCCAAGTAAAAGGTCTAACTATCTCATGTATTTAGATGCAAACAATCTGTATGGATGGGCAATGGCGCAATCACTTCCATTACGCAACTTTAAAATGTACACTGTAAAAGACATTCAAAAGTTTTTAAAATGGCTACCTACTCTAGAAGCTGATCGTAAAAGAGGTCTCATTCTAGAAGTTGATTTAGAATATCCTCATGAACTTCATGATTACCATAATGACTATCCATTAGCGGCAGAAACCCTAAAAGTGTCAATGACAGAACCGCCTAAACTTGTGCCTAATCTTCGTGACAAAAAAAATTATGTCTGTCATTACAGACTTCTCCAATTTTATTTAAGACATGGTTTAAAGTTAACAGCAGTTCATCGTATAATTGCATTTGATCAAGAACAGTTCATGAAACCATACATCATGAAGAATACTGATCTCAGAACTAAATCCGCAGATGCTTCAGAAAAAGACTTTTTCAAGTTGATGAACAACAGCTGTTTTGGAAAGACTATGGAAAATCCGCACAAGCGTAAAGATGTTAGATTGGTCACCAGAGAGAACGATGCAATTAAGTTGACTTCAAAACCAAATTATCAGGACTTCAGAAGATTTCATGATCAGCTTTTTGGCATAATGATGAAAAAAAAGAAAGTCAAATTGGATAAGCCCGTTTTTATTGGGTTTACTGTTTTAGAGCTGTCGAAGCTTTTGATGTTAGAATTTCTTTATGACTACTTTAAACCCTTGTATCCTGAGTCCAGAGTTCTGTACACAGATACAGATTCCTTTGTAATCGACATCCCTACTGAAGATATCTATAAAGACATGGAATTAGAAGTGGCTAAAGAGCATGCTGGATGGTACGACACATCTGATTACCCTAAAGATTCGCCTTTGCATTCAACTGTTAACAAAAAGGTTTTAGGTAAGATGAAGGATGAATTATCTGGAGGTGTGATCAAGGAGTTTGTTGGTTTGAGGTCGAAAATGTACAGTCTTTCAAGCCAAAAAAAAGTTGTTAAAAAAGCAAAGGGAATATCTCGTAGTGTTGTGCAGTCAAGCATATCCCATGACAACTATAAAGAAGCATTGTTTGACAATAAGACTTTTCATCATGACAACGTAAAACTACGATCTAATCTACATGAGATCAACACAACTGTTGTAACAAAGAAGTCATTAGATAGAACAAACACAAAACGTGTGTTTGTTAATCCAGAGTTTTCATATGCAATCGGGCATTGGAGAACAAAATAAACATTAGTATAATCATATGTCTTCAGGCTTATATTTTTCAGCAATCGCACGTTCAATTATATCATCATCTAATTTAGCAAAATTAATATTATTTATTAATGCTAGATGTGCTTTAATTTTTTTTGTCATTTCGCAATATTCATGTTCCCATACCCATAAATCAAAATAAAAGCTTTGGGTTTAAAGCGATTGTCTGGCGATTGTTCTAGCCAGAGATTGTCAATCTTCTCAAATACTTCTTTAATGATATACTGATACTCAAATAAATCTTGCATTAATTTTAAAGACTTTCCCTTTGCCATTTCTGCCATTTCCTTTTGAGCTTCCATTTTAAACTCAAATGTATTTGCCTAAATTAACTAAGCGACTGGAACTGTGTCTGGCGGGATTATCTGCAGTTCTTCCTTCACAAAAGATCTTCGGGGGGCTGGTCGTTTTGTTGTGTCAGTTTCTCGTAAATAATACACGGGCGGATTCATTTTCACAATTTTTTTTATCTCATATGGATCAACACTCCAAACTGGATCTGTTGCCCTGATGCGAGTGTCCCCTTCCGCTTCTCCCGGTGAATAAAGGTATCTCACTTTTAAACCAAATGGTAATAGTTTGCTGGATGAAGACTCTTCAACAACATTTATTGTTTGTTTTCTGATTGCTTGTACTGGTTTTAGACCTTTAAATTCTTCATTATTCATTGCGCGCAAAACTGAGGGCAGTCTTCTAACCCATTCTGTGTTGCGAGAATTGTCAATCAGCTCTCTGTGATACTGGTAGGAAAAAAGTCTTTCAGATAACTGTTTGTTAAAGTTTTCAACCAAACCCTGTGATCTGTGAACACCCGGAATGCCTCTTTTAATGGTAACTCTATGTTTTAACAATAATTGATTTACTTGACCTTTAAATTCTTTTCCATCATCGACTTGAATCATGCGAGGATAAGTTAACGGGCCTCGTTGATATATCAGTTGTAAAGCGACAGCAACAGCAGAAGCACTCTTTTGTGTTAATGGTTCAGCATCTTTGTATCTTGAAGCTATATCAATGACTGTAAGTGCGTACTTAAATCTTTTTCGTCTAATCGTATCATGGGGTAAATATAGAAGGTCCATTTGATGGGTGTCGTTTGGAGTTATATTCACAAAGTGTGGTCTCTGTATTTGTTTAGGCGCTGGTAGATAAATTTGCCAAATCGCTTGTTTAGATAACCATTCTTTTGCTGTTTGTTCACTGACTCCCGCTGCTTGGCTTAGCTTTTTAATTGCTGTTATTCCCTTCCAATATCCTTTTGGCGAATAATAGATTTTGTACATTTTTATTCAGCCAATACTTTGTGCAACAAAATACACAGCGGTCATGCCAAAGACAATAAACAATATTTCTTGCATCTTTTGTTTTTCTGATGGTTGATAAAAGTCGCTAAATTTTGGTGGGGGCAATGTTTCAACTTGTTTGCCTGTTACTAGAAAATATTCTTTTATTGCCTGGTCAACATCTTTAAATGTGTAAGCTGCATGTCCCTGTTGTTTAAGTCTGTCGTTAATAAAATCTAACTGCTCCATTCTTTGCTTTTCATAGGTGTCTTGTGCAGCAGCTAGTTGCTCCATAGCTCTGTTATGTCTTTTTCTCTCATCGTTATTTTGTAGTTTACTAAATGCGTAATTACTTCCGCTAAAAGCAAGCGCATTAACCACAGCGCCACCAATCATCATTACGAGTGAAGCCATTTTTATAAATGTATTTTTTTAATTTTACATATTGATACTGTCTGGAATTATTCCTTGCTTAACTAGAAAATCTTTCGTAGCAAATGAAGCTGTAATAACAGCAATCAGCTTTGCTGAGTCTTCAAAGCCTAGTTTGCCAAGATCTGCTGGTTTTATTTTTAACAGGCTTTTACCAAGCATTGTGTATCCTACACTTAGGCCTCCAATAACAGCAGAATGGTATACAAGGTTAGTAATAGTTTTTTCGGTGCTCATTTTTAAAAAATAAAATAATATTTATTCATTAATAAAACATGAACTGCGATGATCTACTTCCTGAACTTATGATTACAAATGATCAAGTTGATGACCAAGCTATTATGCGCCAAAAGGAAAGGCTGTATTCTTTGGCGGCGTGTGGAAAAACAAAACAGTACCTCGGAAATGAATTCAGCATAGAACAGATTCAACAAATGTCGCCACAAGACATTGTAAAGTATCACAACAGGTATGAAGCGCAACTGGGGTCAAGAATGGTAAAAAGTGTTGGGCAAACGGTTCTTAGTTTGTACACTAAACTAGTTAGTAGATTTGCTCCCATTGATTCTGAACAAGATTTTATGTATGATTTAACGCAGGATCCAGTTTTAACAAAGTCATTAGAGTCTCTAGGATGTGATCTATATTACAGATTTGGAACATTATTATCGCCATTAATCATGGGATTAATTACTTTTAATCATATAGATTTTGTTTCCCTTCAAAATGACCGAGCCAGAAAATCAGCAGAAAACATTGATGGAGAAAGTGACCAGTAAAAAGCCTCCTCATCCTGGGCGTGTTGCAGCAGGAAAAAAATTAGCAGAGTGGAACAAACAAAAAAAATTAATGTTGCAATCACAAAATGTAACTCATAATGAAAACATAACACCGCCAACGCCAACAGTTGTTTCAATGCCAGCTGTAAATACACAAGTTGATTCAAGACCTACAACACCAAAGTCGTCATGGATTATTTGGATTAAAAGAGTTGGCATTTTTGGCGCCATTGCTGCTGGGGGTGGTTATTACGGTTATAAAATATATAAACAACGCCAGCAAAAACCAAAGCAGTCCAAAAAATCTCAGCCACTAAATACAGAAGCCGAACAAAAAAGCATGCCAGAACCGCCAACAACAAAAGATCATTTTGATCCATTTCAGATGGAATAATATTTCAAGAACTTAATAAATAATTATAAGTGACTTGAATAAGAACTTGATAACGACTTGATGACGACTTGATAAAACTTAAATAAGAACTTGATAAAAACTTAATGACGACTTGATAAGAACTTAATGACGACTTAATAAGAACTTAATGACGACTTGATGACGACTTGTTAAGAACTTGAATAAGTACTTGAATAAGTACTTGAATAAGAACTTGATGATGACTTGTTAAAAACTTGATGTTGACTTGTTAAGAACTTAAATAAGAACTTGAATAAGAACGTGATGCCGACTTGAATAAGAACCTAGAACGACTTAATGACGATTTTTTTCACAATTAATTGTTACATTCTTTTCCGGGGAAACAACTCCCTTCTGCCTTTATGTAGTACTCTAGGCCCCGGCTTACTCAACTGCATAATTGCCGAGTCGAAGCGCCGCACTGTTTCCGGGTTCGTGTCAAGTTACACATAAGGGCGTCGGGCCGCCACGCGGCATTGTATAAATTTAGACGGCGTCGTTTAGTACAGGCGTTAGACGTCATTGTATAAATTTAGGCGGCTAAATTTCCAAACATATCAAAACATGTTTCTTACCTTCCCCCAATCACAAGACTAGATAGAATCAGCTGATTAGTAACAGTGACGACATTTCCGCCCAGCACTTGTGTTGTTAGCAACTAAACCTAGCTGTCTTGTCATTTGCGGGTGTGCAGTGCAGTCGTGTTTTCAGTTAGAAAGTGTTGTGTTATGTCGCAAGACAGTATCTCTTCTGAATTAGAGATAGAACTTCTTGAATCACAAACCGTTCATCAAGAATTGCTAGATTACTCAAGACAAAAATGGGAAGATTGGTTGAGACAACATATTGGAATCTCACCTTCCTATTCCCGTAAACTGAGGGTGATATCTCGATTGCTGAGACCGTTCACGCGTGAACGGTACTATTTTTAGAATCCTATCTGTCGGAGCTGGCTTGTCTGGAAGACCTACCGTTCACGCGTGAACAGTACTATTTTTAGAATCCTAGAATTCTTGAGAATAAGTGCACTTGGTGGCTGCTTAGAATAATCTTCAACAACGTGCCACGATTCTACGCTTGTGTGAACACACATCCCACCCCTTTTCAGACACTCCCTATTCAGATAGCTTTCAATAGCCAGTCATTCCTCACAATAGAATGAAATCCCAACTTGGTTGACAAATAGCCCTCCTAAGAATAAAGGCATGGTTAACCAAGTCCCCATTGTTTTGTTTGTTTACTTCTTAACGGTCCAGTGACAGAGAACTATAAAACAGATAATCCTACACATTATGTATGTTTGTAAAGTGTTTACTATTAGAGAACTATAAAATAGGCATTCTGGGTAAGCCGGCGGAGCAACAGCGAAACCGGCTTTAGCCGGTTGGAGCTGGCGGAGGTGGGTGAGCCAGAATGCCTATTTTATAGTTCTCTGAGGCAGTTGCTGAGTGTGAGGCAGTTGCTGAGTGTGAGGCCAGGCCGTGCACTGATGTTGTCCTACCATCTCTTTCTCTGTCTTCTTGTCCTTCAGCCTCCTTGCACACTTCCTTGTAGAAAGGTTTTGGCAAGTCTTGTTGATCTTGGTACATGACCATCTCATTTTCCTTGTTTTCATCGTGGACAATAGGTCTTCGTATGGTCCAGTGGCTTGCCTTGCTCTGGTCTGGACCCCCAAGTTGGTAATGTGGAATTTGTATCAGATGCCAAGGATCTTGTGGAAGCATCTCATCTCTAATGCCTGAATTCTTCTCTATAGTTCAGCAGTCAGAGTCCACGTCTCACAGGCATAGTGAAATATGGCAATGACCAGGGAGCGCATCAGTCTGTCATGTTTCTGTCATTCCAGATGGGTCTTGGTCTGGCTAGCGCTGCTGTCGTTTGCGCAGCTCTGGACAGCACTTCAGGTTTTGATCCCTCATCTCAAACAATTGCTTCGAGGTACTTCAAGCTCTGAACTGTCTCTAGTTCTTCTCCTTTGCTGGCGATGTTAGCGCCAGCGCCATGGTGTTGTTGGTCGTAAATTTTGTCTTTTCGGCGCTGATCTCCATGTCGAATGCTGCAGAACATTTGTCAAGGCGCTCTGCTTGGCTGGCCACTTCCTGTTCTTCTGCTAGCCCGTCAATATCATCGGCAAAGCGTAGGTTTGTAACCATCCTGCCATCAATACTTCTTTAGCCTTGATGTCCCTCCAGTGCAGCAGTCCCTAAGTCGCTCCAGGTAAATTTTGAAAAGAGTGGTTGAGAGTACACAGCCTTGCCTCACTCCAACAGTTGTTCTGACCCAGTCTCCTATGGTACCATTGAGGAAGTCTGTGCTAGTGGCCTTCTCGTAGAGGCATTCTATGGTCCTAAACAGGTTGCTATTAATGTTGTACTGTCCCATGGTCGCCCATAAGGCTGCATGCCACACCTTGTCGAAGGCTTTTTTTGAAATCCGCAACAATGTCATACGGGGATCCTGCTGATGCTGATGGTATCTCTCACACATTATCCTCAAGTTAAAAATATGTTCGATGGTACTGTGACCTGCTTTAAAACCACAGTGTTTTTCAACAATGATCTCTGCTGCGGCTTCATTCTGTCCAAAAGGATCTTCAGCATCACCTGCCTTGGATGACATATCAGTCTAATGGTTCGGTAATTTTGGCAAAATTGTAAATTGCCTTTTCTTTGAGAGTGATGATCAGGGACTGGGTCCATGGTGTTGGCCCTGCGGTGACCGAAACAGCCGGTGAGATCGTCATCAAACATCGCCCTGTCAAAAAGCGTTGGGTCGCAGCAGACATTCTTGATTTGTGCGACAAGAGGAGGGAACTGAAGAACAAGAAAAATGAAGCAGATGGAGCAAGACGGTATGGAAATATGAGAAAGCAAAGGAGGCATGGATAGAGGAGCGATGCCAAGGCATTGAGGACAGCCTACAGAAGAACAACAGTAGAAAAGCATACCAACTTGTGAAATACCCGACAACCTCTAAGCAAGGACAAGTTTCCACCATTCCGGACAAGTCAGGCAAGTGCCTCACTAAAGACAAGACCATTCTCCACTGTTGGACAGAATACTGGTCCGAACCATACAACTTAATCACAACAGGAGACCCACTTGTTCATGCGCACGCACGCACGCACGCACACACACACACACACACACACACACACACACACACACATATATATATATATATATATATGTGTGTGTGTGTGTGTGTGTGTGTGTGTGTGTGTACATATAATATATATATATATATATATACATATATATATATACATATATATATATACACAAAAACACACATACACATACACACACACTCTCTCTCTCTCTCTCTCTCTCTCTCTCCTCCACACACACACACACACACACACACACACACACACACACACACACACACACACACACCACCACCACCACCACCACCACCACCACCACCGCCGCCGCCGCCGCCGCCGACGAGAACAGCAAAACGAACATACCTATCTCCTCCCTTTATCTGCCCCCCCCCCCACTCCACCTCCCCACAGACATTCATAACAAAAACAAACACGAACACATCTCTACCCCCTTCCTCCCGCCTCCCCTTAATTAACCAGCCTGTCCCACCCCCTCCTCCTCCAACACGTTCTGTGAACAGAACCAGAGTGAACATATGGCAGACTTCCCTTGAATCTGTACAGACAGCGACAGAGTGACCGAATTCTGGCTGGGAGGCACACATAACAGTCTGGAAATTCCAAACATGATAATGATGGTTGCCCTTCACTTTGCTCTTGGGTATATCTTTTTCACTACGTAGCTGCCTGGACAGAAAATTTTCCAATGTGGAAATGTTAAATATATTCTTTTCACCATGTAACTGCCGGGACAGAATCTTTTCCAATGTGGAGATGTTAAGAACATATTTTAACTGTTTTGTAATTATACTTCAATACACAGAAAATAAACAAAACAAAGCGAAGTAAAACCAACAGCAACAGCAATAAAAACAACAAGAATAAGAACAGCAGCAACAACAACAGCAATAAAAACAACAAGAATAATAACTAACAACAACAGCAACAATGTTTAAACACGTTTTCAAAGTTGGAAGTCATCATCGGATAAAGCGTTGACACCTCGCGCCTCGGGTCTGCTGCCTTGCTGTCTCCATGGAACTGACCTTAACATGGCGCTGGGTGCCTCTGTGTCTGTCTGCCTTTCTGTCTCCATGGTGATAATCTTAACATGGCGCTTGGTGCCTCTGTGTCTGTCTGCCTTTCTGTCTCCATGGTAAATCTTAACATGGCGCTTGGTTCCTCTGTGTCTGTGCCTTTCTGTCTCATGGTGATAATCTTAACATGCATTGTGCCTCTGTGTCTGTTGCCTTTCTGTCTCCATGGTGATAACTAACATGCGCTTGTGTCTCTGCGTTGTTGCCTTTCTGTCTCCATGGTGATAATCTTAACATGGCGCTCGTGTGTTGTGCGCCCACTCTGCTACTTGTACAGATCCTGTGTGTCTGTCTGCCTTTCTGTCTCCATGGTGATAATCTTAACATGGCGCCGGTGTGTGTTGTGCGCCCTCTGCTACCAGTGTACAGATCCTGTGTGTCTGTCTGCCTTTCTGTCTCCATGGTGATAATCTTAACATGGCGCTCGGTGTGTGTTGTGGCGCCCACTCTGCCTACCAGTTGTACAGATCCTGTGTGTCTGTCTGCCTAAATGTCTCCATGGCCTTAACCTTAACATGGCGCTCGGTGCCTTTGCGTCTGTCTGTACACTCGCACACACTCGCACACACATGCACATACGTACATGTACACATACATACTGCACATACATGCGCACATACACGCATACACACGCACACGCATACACACACACACACACACACACACACACACACACACACACACACACACACACACACACGCCCATGCGCACACACAGGCACATGAGTATACGCCCATGTACACAGACACACTCACATGCACACAGATATGTGTACACATATATGTTCAGATGCGTGCGCGCAGGAGCATGGTCACCGAAGCCCACAGATCACAACACACACACACACACACACACACACACACACACACACACACACACACACACACACACACACACACACAACATGTATGCACATGCACATCTGCGTGCGCATACACACACACACAACACACACACACACACACACACACACACACACACACACACACACACATAGCACACAAGCGCGCGCACGTGCACAAACAAACACGCGCGCGCGCGTGCACAAACACTGCGTGTACACTGGCACACACAAATGGGCCTGTGCACACACACACACACACACACACACACACACACACACACACACACACACACACACACACACACACACACACACATACACACACTCATGTTCACTCATAATACACACAGACAATGATTATAATGGATAGCTAATGTTAGGTAGGTACTCAAAGTCTGACCAGCCCGTTGATAATGCGAAGATCAGACGTCTTCTAAGTCGTTGCCACAAAACTCTCTTGTTATAGCTTAGATCCTCTCATCTTAGTCGTTAATTCATTCACCCATCAGTTTTTAAATCATGCGCAGTGTGATCTCGAAGCTTAGCGTATGTGGTGTCGCGCATATGGACTAGTCCGCACACAGTGACACCTCCTCGATGAAACTGACACTGAAACTGCCCTGGGCGTTTCTAGAACAGTTCCAAAGCATTTGTGCCAATGACGAGTTGGGCTGGAATGACAAGTGCCTCGGCGGCACCTTACTACAAGAGACTCAAGCATTTTTTAATCGACGGGTAAAGTTGGAGTTCCGAAAATGCCTTAGGGCATTTATGGAAAAGCCTCAAACGATCAAAAGGTGAAGCTGGAATTCTGAAAATGTTTTGAGAATTTCTAGAAGCATTGAAAAGCGATAAGAGCACATCTGACTGTGTGTCTGTCTGTCTGTCTGTCTTGTCTGCTTGTCTGTCTAACTATGCATCTTTATCATATCATAAGATAGCCAAACCACTGGACGCTCTGGGCTGTGTTTAAGGCATAGGTCTCGTCATCACAGTACGATCGAAAAAGGCAGTGATGAGTTGTAAAAAGGCAGTGATGAGTTGTAAAAAAGGCAGTGATGAGTGTAAAAGGCAGTGATGAGTTTAAAAAGGCAGTGATGAGTTGTAAAAAGGCAGTGATGAGTTGTAAAAAGGCAGTGATGAGTTGTAAAAAGGCAGTGATGAGTTGTAAAAAGGCAGTGATGAGTAGTAAAAAGGCAGTGATGAGTTGTGAAAAGGCAGTGATGAGTTGTAAAAAGGCAGTGATGAGTTGTAAAAAGGCAGTGATGAGTTGTAAAAAGGCAGTGATGAGTTGTAAAAAGGCAGTGATGAGTAGTAAAAAGGC
The DNA here is from genome assembly GCA_033310375.1 of Conus canariensis. NCBI lineage: Eukaryota > Metazoa > Mollusca > Gastropoda > Neogastropoda > Conidae > Conus > Conus canariensis. The sequence continues at coordinate 59,798,690 of CM065731.1, forward strand.
AGCGATGAGTTGTGAAAAGGCAGTGATGAGTTGTAAAAAGAAAAAAAAAGTCAGATGTTTGAACAAAGTATGTAACTTGACCATAAAGGTAAAAACAAACAAACGAACGAAACAACAGTCAACGGTATTAAGGAACATTTTGAAAAGGTAAACCCAGAAAGGGAGAGAAACAGAAAGGGAGAAACAACTGTCAAAAGGTGGAAATAGAATTGACACTGGAAGACTTGCGGTATTGGTACAATGAGGGCAGAGAGGGGTTGGCTGGGGACCTACTTACTTACTTAGGCCTATAGCTCAAGGGTGAGCATAGGCCATCGACAACACTCCGCCATCGCACTCGGTTCAGGGCTGTTCACTGAATGCCTGTCCAGTTGGTCCCCTGCCTCTTTATCTCTGCCTCAGTGTCTCGCCTCCAGCTGCTGCGAGGTCGGCCTCTCTTCCTTTTCCCCTGCGGGTTCCATGTCAGGGCTTGGCGTGTGGTGCTGGATGCTGGCTTCCTAAGAGTGTGTCCAATCCAGCCCCACTTCCTCCGCAGAATCTGCTTGGCCACTGGTTTCTGTCCTGATTGTTTCCACAGATCTTCATTGTTGATTTTTTCTTGCCCTCTGATTTTGAAGATGCGTCTCAGACAGGTGTTGATGAAGGTCTGAATTTTTTGCTTTATTGCCTTGGTCATTCTCCAAGTCTCGCAGCCGTAGAGCAGAACCGAACTGGCTGGCTGGGGACATTCACACTGAAAGACTTGCGGTATTGCTACAATGAGAGCAGAGTGGGGTTGGGTGGGGACATTGGCACTGAAAGACTTACGGTTTTACTACAATGGGGTCAGAGTGGGGTTGGGTGGGGACAGGAGCAGGGCGGGGGAGGGGGGGATGGGGGGGGGAGGTTGGGGCAGGCGAATGAGAAGGCCGGGAAAGGTACGTCTTGTAGCAGTGTAAATCTCTACAAGATAAACTGACACGCCACGCCCAATCTGGACTGTCTCTGAACACAGATAATGGAAAGGCATAGCGGGGCGGCCAGACGTGACAGCACAGACCTGGTGGTGGCCAGACATGACAGCACAGACCTGGTGGTGGCCAGACATTACAGCACAGACCTGGTGGCGGCCAGACATGACAGCACAGACCTGGTGGTGGCCAGACATGACAGCACAGACCTGGTGGTGGCCAGACATTACAGCACAGACCTGGTGGCGGCCAGACATGACAGCACAGACCTGGTGGCGGCCAGACATGACAGCACAGACCTGGTTGACTGGCAAGCTGCTGGTCTGCTCTCATTCCTGTACCCTGACAAAATGCTCATGTCTGCATGACCTTTGGCGTGGAACAACTCCAAGTGGAAACGTGTGTTGACTGTTCACGCTGAATCTTTAATTTCGATAAATTTCAAGTCGAGATTTTTGTAGACTTAGGAGATACAGTGAGTACCAGTGTCTTTAAGAGCTGACAGACGAGTGGACATTCCAAAGCTTCTGCACCACTGGGGAGATACAGTGAACTGGGGAGATACAGTGAACTGGGGAGATACAGTGAGCATCAGTGTCTTCTACACCACTGGGGAGATACAGTGAGCATCAGTGTCGTCTACACCACTGGGGACATACAGTGAGTTTCAGTGTCTTCTACACCACTGGGGAGATACAGTGAACTGGAGAGACACACAGTGAGTATCAGTGTCTTCTGCACCACTGGGGAGATACAATGAGTATCAGCGTCTTCTGCACCACTGGGGAGATACAGTGAGTATCAGTGTCTTCTGCACCACTGGGAGATACAGTGAGTATCAGTGTCTTCTGCACCACTGGGGAGATACAGTGAGTATCAGTGTCTTCTACGCCACTGGGGAGATACAGTGAGTATCAGTGTCTTCTGCACCACTGGGGAGATACAGTGAGTATCAGTGTCTTCTGCACCACTGGGGAGATACAGTGAGTATCAGTGTCTTCTGCACCACTGGGGAGATACAGTGAGTATCAGTGTCTTCTACGCCACTGGGAGATACAGTGAGTATCAGTGTCTTCTGCACCACTGGGGAGATACAGTGAGTATCAGTGTCTTCTACGCCACTGGGGAGATACAGTGAGTATCAGTGTCTTCTACACCATTGGGGAGATACAGTGAGTATCAGTGTCTTCTGCACCACTGGGGAGATACAATGAGTATCAGTGTCTTCTGCACCACTGGGGAGATACAATGAGTATCAGTGTCTTCTACACCACTGGGGAGATACAATGAGTATCAGCGTCTTCTGCACCACTGGGGAGATACAGTGAGTATCAGTGTCTTCTGCACCACTGGGGAGATACAGTGAACTGGGGAGATATACAGTGAACTGGGGAGATATACAGTGAACTGGGGAGATACAGTGAACTGGGGAGATATACAGTGAACTGGGGAGATATACAGTGAACTGGGGAGACATACAGTGAACTGGGGAGATACAGTGAACTGGGGAGACACAGTGAACTGGGGAGATATACAGTGAACCGGGGAGACATACAGTGAACTGGGGAGATACAGTGAACTGGGGAGATACAATGAACTGGGGAGATATACAGTGAACTGAGGAGATGCAGTGAACTGGGGAGATACAGTGAACTGGGGAGATACAATGAACTGGGAGATATACAGTGAACTGAGGAGATGCAGTGAACTGGGAGATACAGTGAACTGGGGAGATACAATGAACTGGGGAGATATACAGTGAACTGAGGAGATGCAGTGAACTGGGAGATACAGTGAACTGGGGAGATATACAGTGAACTGGGGAGACATACAATGAACTGGGGAGATATACAGTGAACTGGGGAGACATACAGTGAACTGGGGAGGTACAGTGAACTGGGGCGATACAGTGAACTGGAGAGATACAGTGACTATCAGTGTCTTTAAGAGCAGACAGACGAGTGGAGACTCCAAAGCGTCTACACCAAACTTTCAGCTGGTTTCAGGAGAGCAGGCGTACGCGCAAGCGCGTGCGCGTACGCCTGTGTCCATGTGTGTCTGTGTTTGCATGCTCATCGCATTGCTTAGCACTCATAGAAATGCTCACGAAGTCCTACAGTTCTGTGCTTCTCCCTCCTCCACCAATACGTATACCTACTCATCATCACCACCACCCTCCCCTCACACACTCATCATCATCACCACCCTCCCCTCACACACTCATCATCACTACCACCCTCCCCTCACACACTCATCATCCACCACCCTCCCCTCACACACTCATCATCACCACCACCCTCCCCTCACACACCCATCATCACCACCACCCTCCCCTCACACACTCATCATCACCCCCCCTCCCCTCACACACTCATCATCACCACCACCCTCCCCTCACACACTCATCATCATCACCACCCTCCCCTCACACACTCATCATCACCACCTCCCTCCCCTCACACACTCATCATCACCCCCACCCTCCCCTCACACACATTATCACCACCACCCTCCCCTCACATACTCATCATCACCACCACCCTCTCCTCACACACTCATCATCACCCCCACCCTCCCCTCACACACTCATCATCACCACCACCCTCCCCTCACACACTCAAACTCACACACACTTAAACCCACATAAACACCGGCAACAGTCCTTTCACCTGCTCCCTCGCCCCTTTCCTCTCCCCCTCTCCCCCCTCACACACCCCACCCCAGTCCCACCCTTCCTACCCTCACCCCTCCCACACATACACACAACTGCTAGCTGACAGACACTTACACTTACAACATTCTTGTTATTTCTGACATAAAATTCTTATCGTATTCGCATTTTTTCAGTGTGTGTGTGTGTGTGTGTGTGTGTGTGTGTGTGTGTGTGTGTGTGTGTGTGTGTGTGTGTGTGTGTGTTTCGGTTTTGTTCGTAATGGTATAGAGATGATGTAGACATAGGAATATGCTGTATAAAACATATATACCTGTCTACCCCAGACAAACGTATGCTGGAAGCTTACGCTCTGTGGGAATGCATCTTTCCATAGGAACACACCCCAAACAAAGTGTGCTCCAAAGCACTCAGACCCATGCCAGGACTTTTAGCTGTAAATTTCTGCAGACAGAAATGGGATAATTTCTGTCGATTTCAGTTCCACGCAAATGGCAGTGATTGTCTACGAACATAACAGAAATCAACATCAACTTTGCAACGGGACGTGCTCTTTTCAGTTGCACTTAACAAAACATAATAACATCTTTTGTTTTTGTTTTTGTTTTTTTCTTTTTGTTTTTTTTGCTGTCCCAACCTCTGCGCCACCTCAGAGGCAGTGCACCCACGCCGCTCATTCCGACACCCCGTCCACAGCCACATCCTGGTCGGCCCCACCGCAGCCCCGGCACCGGCAATCCACAGGGAGCGGTCAATGTCAAGTCGTCAAGAGGCAACCCACCGGAGGAGACATTGCACTGCTGCCGAGTCACTTCGGTGGTGTTCAGTGGTGCCTGTTCTAATCTGACATACGCAGGACACCACCTACTAAGCCCCCTACTGACGGTAACAATTGCTTAGTCGCGGAGCCGGTGTGAGTGAGCTCTCCCTTCGGAGGGCGCCACCACGTCCGTCCAACGACAGCCCCCATGGACTCGCCGATACCGGTGACCCCAACGGAACCAAACCAAGGCTACAGACGTAGAGAGGACATCGAAATTGAGGTCACCAAGAGAGCAGGGCATGAAGGGCCACAGAATTTGAAACTTTTTTTTCATGCTGATGGATGAGAATGAGGATGATTAGGATGATGCTACGGATTTCCATTTCGGTCTGAGACTACGTGACAGGGCTGTACTCTACGCTTCCTTTCATAATATATCCTGGCGTCAACCAGGCCCGAGAGATACAGGCACTTGCAGTGTTGGTCACGAAATTTGAGCAACACTCAGAAACGCATCCATTAAGTGGATGAAACTCGACTGTGTGGTCCCAGTCTTCCCAACTGAGTCCGCAGCAAACTCAACTCTGGGTAGGAGCCGGTCGGGGCAGAAAAACCCACATGACTCTGATGGGATTCGAACCCACGACCTCCCAGCCGGGAGTCCGCGACGCTAACCACTTCGCCACGGCGGCTGGTCATAATAACATCTTTGTGCTGTAGGAAAGCTCATTAGAACGGTCTGTTTAAATAAACACAGGTTCGCATGTGTTGATTTAGTTGTTTTGATGCTTCTTTTTATGTTGTTTCCATACAAACGGCAATAATGGGTGAGCTTGGAGGAATCATATTCGAGTTGGTCAAGCAAGCTGAAAACCATCACAATCAAACAATGGGACACACAATGTGTTTGAAGGGACCGTTGCCCAGTGACAATCGCCGAGAGCGTTTCGTCAGATGTTGACATGTGAAGTTTGAACTTGGATCTCTTCGATCAAATGGGGTGGAAAAACATTTTGTGTTTGTTCACGTCTTAGTATGCGGATATTTTTTCCTCAACAGTCTTTGAATAGACAAGTTTATATTTATGACAAGTTGTACACCAAAGGTGACAGAATATGCAGTTTATCTAGAATGCTAAGTCGGTGCGTGTGTGTGTGTGTGTGTGTGTGTGTGTGTGTGTGTGTGTGGTGTGTGTGTGTGTGTGTGTGTGCAAACTTTCTTGACTTCGTTCTTAAAAATATATACTTTTTAATTTGTTTTGTAAAACAAAAAGCCCGATTATTTCGGTGATGATACGACACGTGTGAAGTGTGCTTGACTTCGTTCTTAAAAACATATACTTTTTAATTTGTTTTGTAAAACAAAAAGCCCGATTATTTCGGTGATGATACGACACGTGTGAAGTGTTAAAGTTATTTGTGTCTCAGAAATATCTTTCTGTGTCAGTTACGTGATGTTTTTATTGTTCAGTTCATTGCTACACTTGTCTCGATTGTTGCACCAGACATAATTTGTTTTAAGATAACACCTTTATTCTTAATTAAATTTGAAATGAGGCAGGGAGCAGTAAAGAATAAACAAGTAGAGCAGCTCTTGTTCCCACAAGAAAATATAACTCCAAAGGAATGCTGCTTACGACACAGAATGGTCCAGCAGACATGACAGCACTGAGCACACAGAACAAACAAGGAAACATCCCCAAAAAGAGGTGCTCCAACCTTGCCTGTATACCCCATACCGAACACATCTACACAGCAACAAGAACTGGAGAAATGAATAAATATAAAGTAGCTTTTATCCAAGACTGGCACAGCCATGTAAACTTGAATAAAGTCAGACAAATACAAAGACGGACAGAAACAAATACAAATAACCTCGATTTAATTGAAACGAAATTAAATATGAAATGAGGCAGGGGACAGTAAATAATAAACAATAAACAAGAAGGATAACTCTTGCTCCCACATGAAAACATAACTCCAATGGAATGCTGCTTACGACACCGAATCGTCTAGCAGACATGACAGCACTGAGCACACAGAACACACAAGGAAACCCCCCCCCCCCCCCAAAAAAAAAAAAAAAAAAGGAATCTCCAAGCTTGCCCATATACCCCATACCGAACACATACACACAGCAACAAAAACTGGAGAAATGAATAAACATAAAGTAACTTTTATTCAAGACTGGCACAGCCTTTTAAACTTGAATAAAGTCAGACAAATACAAAGACGGACAGACACAAATACAAATAACCTCGATTTAATTGAAACAAAATTAAACATGAAATGAGAATGGAATATTTTAAACGACGGCAGGCAATGTCAGAAACACCAAATCTAAATTTAGCCAGTGTGCTCATCATGTATCGATTCATGTTATATTGACATATGGTTCTAACTCATGAGTAGTCTTAAAATGTCTGCACTGTGTGAATCTGTCCATATGATAGACAAGATCAGGCCAGTTTTGCCATCTACAGTCAATAATCCGGAAGAGAGAGAGAGAGAGAGAGGAGAGAGAGAGAGAGAGAGAGAGAGAGAGAGAGAGAGAGAGAGAGAGTTTCATAAAAATGGGTCGTGTGTGGTGCGTGTGTGTATGTGTGTGTGTGTGTGTGTGCGCGCGCGCGCGCGCGCGCGCGCGCGCGGTGTGTGTGTGTGTGTGTGTGTGTGTGTGTGAGTGCGCGCGCACGCGTGCGCGAGTGTGTGTTTGTGTATATGTGTGTGTATGTGTGTGTTCTTTAGTTGAGAGAGAGACAGAGACAGAGAGAGACCGAGAGAGACAGAGACAATGACAGAAACAGAGACAGCGAGAGACTGCCTGGTTTAATACGGATTGCCTGGGTGTACGCACATAATTATGCTTACATATATGAAAGTAATGGCTACACATAAGTCTTTAAAATATCTTTTACTAAAACCGGACGACAGCGTCAACAAGTGACTAACACAGAATCATTAACAACACTTGTGTGTGTGTGTGTGTGTGTGTGTGTGTGTGTGTGTGTGTGTGTGTGTGTGTGTGTGTGTGTGTGTGCATGAATACATAATCTTGCTGAGAGACAGGCAAGCGAATACACCAACAAACGCAGGTGAAAACGTCGCGCCTTTAGAGCAGCTAACAAGCATATTGTTCCCAAGAATAATGTTTCCTGGAAGGGGGAGTTGTCAACTAACGCGCGTAGTACAATTAGCGCGCATGTTTCCTGTATACAAATAGCGCGCATGTCTCGTATACAAATAGCGCGCATGTCTCGTATACAAATAGCGCGCGCAGAGAGACAGAGAGCGAGTTTCCTGCCGTGAACACTTATCAGATTCTTGACTCGACAACCAGCTTTCCGAAGAAAAAAAATCTGGATTCAGTTGCTGTTTCGAACAGAGCACAATGGACGCTTCGCTTACAAACCAGGGACGGCCTTGCCTTCTGTACGGTTTTCGTTTCAGACTGGACCGTGTGACGAAGTCAACAAAGCTGTGGAGATGTGCGAAGCGGGCATGCCAAGCGCGGTGCAAGACACAACTTGATGGCAGTTTCATTTCCTTCACAAACCAGCACAATCATGAAGAAAACTCTTTAAGATCGATAGAGGCGCACAAGCTCAAACAAGGATGCAAAAGGAGAGCCGCTGACGATTTACTTGAGAGACCTTCAAAAATCATCGGGCTAGAGTTGCAGGCGAAGACTCTGGCATCATCGTCTTCACCACACGAACAAACCTGGAATTCTTGTGTAATGAAGACGTGCCTCTTTTTGGCGATGGCACTTTCAATTACTGTCCAAACTTTCTGCAGCTCTACACCTTCCATGGTTTTAAGAACGGTCAGCACATCCCCTGTGTTTTCAGTTTGCTTCCAAATAAGTCAAAAGACACGTACCTCACCATGTTCAGGCATCTGAAACGAGTCTGTACAACGTATGGTCTGGATCTGAACGTCGCCAGCATTCATCTGGATTTTGAAGATGCGATGCATCAGGCTGTGAAAGAATCATGGCCAAACGCGATCGTCAAATGCTGCAAGTTTCATCTTGGGCAGGCGTGGCTGCGTAAGATCCAAGCACTAGGACTCTCTGATGAGTACAAGACGCACGAAACGGAGACAAGCGCTTGGCTCAAGTCATTTTTCGGACTCAGCTTCCTCCCCCCCTGCAGATGTCTCAGACGCCTTCGCATTCGACATACTAGCAGATGCACCAGAAGGAAGGAAAGTGGAACAGTTCGCCGATTACGTGCTGCAGACCTACGTGGCACCAGAGGCCAAGTTCCCGCCGGATATGTGGGCAGACCCCGATTTGGAGTCACACCGGACAACAAATGCCTGTGAGGCCTTCCATAGGCATCTGGGGGACACTTTTTATCACCCACATCCACCCATCTATCATTTCATGGAACATTTGAAGCGCTTTCAAGTGCAAATCTACATTAAACTGAATGCGGCCATAACGGGCGTGACTGTGCCAGTGCCAAGGCAACGACGCCTCAGACTGCAAGAGATGCATGGAACTCGAGAACGCTTCCAGCGACAGGAGCTCACCACAAAGGAGTACATCAAGCGAATGGCCTACAAGGTGCTTCCAAGACTACTCTAAAGAACTTGTACAGAAAGTCTTACTTCCCTGTGCACCTGTGATTATGACGTCTTCTCCTGCATTTTATATATTTTTAAGCCTGTTTTTTACAATTAAAAAAAAAAGATCCTGCTCGAAATCCTACTTCCACCTCCCCGTGGTGATCAGGGGGCATTGGCAGACGGAAGGGGTGCTCTCTCTCTCTCTCTCTCTCTCTCTCTCTCTCTCTCTCTCTCTCTCTCTCTCTCGTACGCGCTATTTGTATACGAGACAAGCGCGTTATTTGTATACAGGACGTGCGCGCTATTTGTATAAGAAAAACGTACGCGCTATTTGTATTTGCGCGCTAATTGATGCCTGCCCTGGAAGGATGTCTTTCCATACAAAATTACCTCAAACACCCTTCGCCTGTGCACAGACTTTGTCACCTTAATTCATGAAGATACGTCTGGGTGGTTTCTGTCTCTTTCGCTTCTTTCCAGGTGGTCGTGTTTGCCACTAAAAATCAAGCCAACATGAGGAATAGATGGTGTTGTGTGTTAAACAGCATTCCAGAACACATGTTGTACTGTGGCGAAGCTCATTCGCCAAGTCTCATTGAATTAATATTGGGTTAGTTAATTTGCTTTTGTTTTGGTTGGATTTGTTTACTTTCCGACGCTCCAGTCGGTGAATATATATTTCAGTGTTTGTTGATGTTTGTTTTCTTTGTTTTCATCTCTCTCTCTCTCTCTCTCTCTCTCTCTCTCTCTCTCTCTCTCTCTCTCTCTCTCTCTCTCTCCTCTCTGGATGTGCACGATCCTAGTAATATGAACACATATAGAATTAAAATAGTTTCACATGTCTGTAAAATTCTTTTACTATTACAGTTTTTTTTGCCGCACCAACTTGATGCAGCTAGCTAGCTAGCAAGTTATTTGTTAGTTGGTTACTTAGTTAATTAGTTACTTGAGTTAGTTAGTTTGTTTGCTTAGTTAGTTGGTTAGTTAGTTGGCTAGTTAGTTTGGCTAGTTTTTGTTAGTTTAATTCAATTAGTTTGTTTGCTTATTAGCTTGTTCGTTAGCTAGTTGGTGACTTCGTTTCTCAGACAGTGTGTTAATTACTTATTTAATCATGTTTATTTGTTCATTCGTTTGTTTTGTGTTCTTACGCGTACATCCCGTTTAAACAGGTTTTCATTTATGCACATGCTTGTTTTATAGCTCTTTCTGTCTGTCTGGCAATCCAGGTGACCGCATTACGAATATAAACTGGCTTACTGACAGGCTTTTTACGATGCCTGTTTTCCATGTATACTAAGATCTCTGCGACTCCACAATTCCAGAAGGCTATGCATTTTATCCAATGCTTTTAGGTAGTTCTTTTCGATGTACTGGGCTCTTGTATTATTTTTAAGGAATAATCCGAGAACCTTAATTTTGTCTGTAAGTTCAAACAGTATGTTTTCGTCGGGGTTATGAATACCAATCCGCATAGTTTTGTTTTTTGTGTGATTTTGTGTGAAAATGTTGAGAATTCTATGGCAATAGAAGAGGCATGCACGATGTCTTCTTTGTTTTGTAGAACAAAATGTTGTATCGTCAGCAAGTTGGTTTATTTTTTAGTTATTTGATTTGTCTCTGCTCTAGTTACACTTTGATTAAATTATTCCGTTTGTGTTATTGTTCTTAATGTTAGCCGCTAGCAACTCAACTGACAGTATAAAAGCTAGGGAAGAAAACGGACATCCTTGCCTGATTCCACATACATGTTACTGGGAATTGTTTGGATATCCATCCTCCATGGTTTATGCCACTTAAAGTATTGCTATTGAGAATTGCCATCCATTTGATAAACTGTTCGCCGAAAACAGAGTTGGAATGCATTTTACAGGAAACTACATGATATTGAGTCAAAGGCTTTTGAGTAGTCTAGAGCTAAAAGATAACCAGCTTTGTGTGATCTAAGAATTCAGTGAAGTCGTCGATCGTTCTGATAACTGTTGATCTACTCCGACCTTTACGATATCCGACTTGGTCTTTATTAGTCAATTGTAATATTACTTTGCGTTATCGTCCTGCTAATAATTTGGTAATATTTTGTAATCAGTGTTTGAGAGTTTAATTGGTCTCCAGTTACTAATCTGATCACTTACTAGTTCTTTCCCTTTGTGTAACAGAATTATTATGCCTTGTTTTTGTGTATACGACAATTTTCCTTTTTCAAACGACTCGCTGAAACAGGATCTTAACAATGTTAACAATGTTTTTCTCCAAAAGAAATTAATTAATTTCATTAATTCCACAGTTTAAGCCGTCACTGCCAGGAGATGAACCATTTTTCATTGCTGTTAGAGCAGAGTGTGCTTCCTCTACAGATATTAGTTCTTCACATAGAGCTGCGTCCTCACCATCTAGAGTAGGGAGTTGTACATCTGCAATGAAGTTATTCATAGTTTCTTGTATATTTTCTGTATTTGTGCTTTGGTTGTACAGACTGGAACAGCAATGAGTTTCTTCTTACAGTATCTTTATTTGCTCGGTTACGACTTCGTCATCTTCTCTTTGTGTTTTCGTCATTACATTTTTCCTACCCCGTACTTTTTCTAAATTTAAGAAATATTTTCTACCCATTTTTTCCGAGCTCTAACCTGTGCACCCCTAGCTTTCTCGAGAGATAGTTTTTCGAATTGCTGCTTCACCTGAAACATTTGCCGTTGAGTTTGAAGATCAGTTGGATCGCTTATTATCTGTTCTTCCAACTTTTACTTAAGCGACATTGTAATTCCAATGAATTTTTTTTTTCATTGTGTTAGCTTTATACTTACCATCTTCGGTGCAAAACTTTGTTATTTTGACTTTGCAAGATTCCCTTGTTTTTGTCGGATTACTATCTGTTTGCTGGTTGTTTTCCGCAAGAGATTCATCTGATATTTCATTCATTCGTTATTGGAAAACTATATCTTGTAAATAAGAATTATTAAAACGCCAGAACCACGGGCCCTTCATGAACTCGCTGTTACGTAGTTCAGTCAAAACGGCTTTATGGCCAGTGTTAGGAACTATGGTAACGTCACATGTGAAGCACTCGGCGACATTTCCTGGTTAACAAAGCAGTAATCTATTCTTCCTTGTGCTGAACCCTACGAAGTGATCTGAAGCGATCAAAGCTAAGTGAATTTTCATTGTTTTATTCGTTAATGTCTCACCTGATGAAGACATAAGAGGTCGAAACTAGTTGTGTTTCGTCTTGTGACTCGTTTGTCCACGTTCTCTGGGCGGTTCGCTAACATTTATTTAAGATTTATTCTATAAACGTTGAAGGGATTTTGTTTGCACCATGTGTGTTCCTTTTCTGTATTGTGAAAGATCCTCCAAACAACTGTTGGGCTAGAATTCGTTATTAATTTGTTAAGGCTTTATACCTATTTTTTTGGATGTGGGAGATCCGATATGACGTCGAGTTCGCTGTCTAGTGCACATCTGAAATCACCAACTCCTAGGAGTTTGCAAACGAAGTACTGACATGTAACATTCTGTAAGGCCGCGATAAAAATGCGCTTTATCGGCATTATCGTTGGGTGTGTCAATATTTGTGATTATAAGATTCAGTTCTTGGCTTTTATTGAAACTGTCAAGATTCTATCGCATTCGTTTTCTACTTTCACTTCGCCGAAAAAATTGCTTGGAAGCAGAAATAACTTCTCCTCTACTGTGCTTTGTTCATTCATTATACAAAAAATTCCCTCCCCATTGCTTTTCCCAAATATCTATTTTTTTGTTATGCGTGACTCTTGAATTCTTATTTCACATTTCTGTCTTTCGAAATAGTTGAACATAGCCTTACATTTGCGTTGATAAACAGTGCTTCACAAGCATCCGTCAGCGAATTTAAGTTCCGGCGTTTGGATCAAATCTCAGAACTGTGAGTACATTGTGTACATTGTCACAGCTAAGTACGTAAAACAAAGAGGCAGTGAAGGAATCTCAGAACTGTTAGTACATTGTGTACATTGTCATAGCTAAGTCCGTTAAACAAAGAGGCAGTGAAGGGGATGGGGGAAGGAAGGGGGAAGCTAGCCTACGTAGTCTGTTAGTTCATGAAATACGGTGTCATCGTCGTCCATGTCACAGTCCGTGTGTTCTGCTAGCTTCGGTCATTTGCCTGTCTGGTCCGAAGGGGAATCCTTGCATTGTGGTCGTTTTACCGATCCGGATCCGTTCCTTCTGTAAGATTTCAGCGTAGTTTGTCTTTGCTTTTTACCTGATCTACTTTGGTCCGTGGAATTGTCTGTCTTCTTCTTGATTTTGTCACTATTACTGTCGTCCATTTGGTGTTTAACCACAGTGCTCTCTGCACTGTTTCCAGTCGAGTTCTGTGAATTGTCTGTTGTCTTGAGGTTCGTTGTAGCGTGACTTGCCGTTTAGGCATACATGCCACACTGTCTTTAACTGGATTTTTGCAGTCTCTAGTGCTGTGGCCCTTGGAGAGA
>CM065731.1:59814613-59824613 GCA_033310375.1 Conus canariensis
ATTTGGTATGCACATATCAGAATCTGGAATCATATCGGTTAACCAAGACTCTGATATGCAAAACACAAGAAAGTTATTCTCATTGTTGTGATGTATTGCAGCGATTTCATCTGTTCTATTTCTGGCACTGTTTATATTTAAATAACCGACGCAGAGTCCCTCCTTTGAAGGCCATGTATCTAAAGTAGATGACATAATGATTATTTAAGTGAACTGCGTATACTAACAAAAAAGATGTATTACACGCAGCTCCTTCGGTCACAAACCGAAGGCAGTTAATACATTAGATCATGCAGTTGTAAATCAAGAAATTGTCGGTGAAAATGAGATTCACTAAAAAAAACTATAACAGTAACACTATAAAATTACGATCAAACCACGAACACAACAGACAGCATGAAACCCTTTATCAGATTCGATAGGTTGTCCGCCAAAAATTCTAAGTCTCTCTGATCTCCGAACGAAGGAGAAAACAAAATCTCGTATACATTAAAAAAAAAAAACTCTTAGAAAACGCACCTTAAGCCAACGCAACAAGCAACAATTTGAAACACCTGAAACTGCAAAAGAACACTTGTAATGAGAAGAAAAAAGTACATGAACGCACACGTCGCACATGACACGCTACGCAATAAACGGTGCCAGCACTATGAGTGATGGGCTCCATTCAAGCCCAGGAACTGCAATATTTACACACACACACACACACACACACACACACACACACACACACACACACACACGTTGTGTGTGTGTGTGTGTGTGTGTGTGTGTGTGTGAGAGAGAGAGAGAGAGAGAGAGAGAGAGAGAGAGAATGAATGAATGAATGATTCTTTAATTGTAAAGGCCACCAGCCCATCACAATAAAACACATAAAAGATCGTCACACTTTATCAAGCACGCAAGGAAAAAAAAAAAAAAAAGAGCACAGCTAAATCATACTTATTCGCCAGCGTAAAACAGTATAAACAAATCTATTTAAACATACAGAAAATGTAACCAATGAAGCAATTAAGACACAACTGGCAATGAAGCAACTAAACACAGTTACTAATGTACACATTAGGAATTCAAGTTTCTGATACAGAGAGCTTTGTGAACAAAAAGTGCGACTTCTTTTATCAGTTTTTGGTTTGTGCTTGACATCAACAATATAAATTAAAAAAAAGATGGCTGCCTCCAGAATTTGTGCGGAATAAACCGGGCACGAATATCTTCATACATCGGACATATCAAGAGAAAGTGCATTTCACTCTCTTCAACGTCACAACAAAAAGGACAGCGAGAATCAATATTACGACCAGGTTGAAACTTAAGAAAGTGAGACTTCAAAAGGGACATCCCTATTCTAAACCTTGCAAAAGACTTTCTCACAGTTATATTCTTAATTAAAGATACATACTCAGAGCAAATAACATCGCGTTTGAAAAAGGAATACACGTAAAAAAAATCATGAGAAGATAACGAAGATCTCCAGTCCTGCTTAAAAAAGTCAATAAGACGTTGTTTAAATTCTGCTATAAAAACTTTAACATTTCCGACACCTTGCGACTCCCAAACGATTCCAAATCCATATTTGAACAAAATGTTGCGTACGCTGCATGCCCAAGTAGAATAATTATGACGCTGCAACTCCAACAACATGTTGTAGGCCTTTTTCGAGTACCTTGAATTATCTAATCTTGTCAATCTCAGCCAAAATTTGATACATCTGGTGTAAGTAGCTACAAAGAGGGGGTATCTTCCAGTTTCCCCGTAAATTAATTGTCTTGGAGACTTATAACTTACACCAAGAAATCGCTTCAAAGCTGTGAGATGTACTCTTTCAGTTTGGTCTTGGACTCCGGACAAGCCCCAAATTTCTGAACCATAAGTAAGGATAGGCAGAATTTGCGAGTCAAAAAGTTTGAAAAACACTTTTGGAGAGAATTCGCCAACAGACCACAATAACTTCATAATTGCTGAAACACCCTTGCTGGCACGCCCAGCTAAGTCTTTCATGGTATGAGAAAATGAAAGTTTGGTGGACATAAGAATACCTAGGTATTTGTACATGTTAACAATTTTCAGTTCACAACCATTAAAATACCACTTTTCGCTTTCACCAATAAAACCCCCATTTCGAAACACAACAATATTCGACTTGTCAAGATTCACAACAAGACCCAAACGTTTTGAGCTTTCACAAAGTATGTGCAGCTGGATTTGTAGACCAATAACGGTGTCAGAAAATAGAACAACATCGTCTGCAAATAACAAAATAAATAGTTCTGTTAGTTCTGGGGCAAGCTGAATGCCATGTCTACCGTGCTTGGTAATATCACAAGTAAGCTCATTAATAAAAAGTGAGAACAATACAGGGGAGCACACTTCACCTTGTTTTACTCCTTTAGGACAAAAAAATTCTTCAGTTAGATCTGCTCCTGCGCGCACTCGTGCTTTGACAACTCTGTACATACTTTGCAAGGCATGAAAAATTTTACCATTCAAACCATGCTTGCCTAATACTTTCCACAATTTATCTCTGCAAACCGAGTGAAATGCCTTGCGAAAATCAATAAAAGCAACATATAATTTTCTGTGCCTTAAAAGCTGTTTCTGAATCATAGAAAAAAAGTGTAAAAAATATTATCAGTGGTACTGTGATCTGGTCTAAAGCCAGCTTGTTCCTCACCAATAACATTGTTCATTTCAATCCAGTCAGTAATACGCTTATTTAAAACGTAACTGTACAGCTTGCTACTGATGTCAAGCAAAGAAATTCCTCTGAAATTATCTGGAACAGAGGGGTCACCTTTTTATGTAATGGTAGTAAAATTGACAATGACCAAGCATCTGGAAATAAGCCCTTGTCAAAAAGATAGTTGAAAAGCTTCGTGAGAAATGGTAAAATCTGTTCACAACTACATTTGTAAAATTCTCCAATAAGACCATCAGGCCCAGCTGCTTTGTGATACTTCAAGGCACCAATAGCTGAGCGTATCTCGTGAGAAATAATTGGTACATTTAGACATTCACAATCAAGAAATACAGAATTCCCTAGTTCACCAACAACCTCGTCAGACAAATCGTAAGAATCAACATCATTAACAGAGTTGAAAACATTCTTAAAATGATCATACCACTGTTCTTTTTAAACATTTGCACCAGTAGCTCCTCTTGCACGCACAGCGCGTATAGTGTCCCAAAATTTACGTGGGTCATTGGAACAGTTATTAAGATTATTAATGATACTATCACGATGCGTTCGCCTTTTATCTGCTAAAAGTTGTTTGTACTGTCTTCTTTTTTCACAGTAAAAGAGTCTATCTTCCACAAAGTTAGAATATTGACATTTGCGGAGACGTTGCCTCAGGAGTCGACGACTTTGCCGACACTCAAGGTCAAACCAAATCCGCAATTTTTCCGCACCTACAGTATGCGTCATCAGCAACTCTCACCAGCCTTACGTAGACAATCATTAAACTGGGCAAGGGCTAAGTTCACATCAGTGTTTATCAGATCAGTAGCTACATTTAATTTGTCTTTAATTTCATGTGACTGCATTGAATTTAAAAATATGTCTTTCATGTCATCTTTCCACTTATATTTACTTAGCTGTGCAGTTTGTTTTGGTAAATGTGCAGTGGAAACAATAGTCGAATCGGCCATGAATTTAAGCTCAACAATTGTATGTTTTGATTCAATCAGGGGTACTACATTAAAACTCTGGCAAAATGGCAACAGGGTGCGGGAAACAATAAAATAATCTACAACACTTGAGCCATTAGGTGAAGTGTACGTAAAGTGCCCAGGAAACCCATAAGATTTAACACCATTCAAAATACACAGACCAAATTCTTCACAGACATTTAGTAACAGGCGACCAAAAGCATTAACGGACAAATCGCGAGAAACACGTGCAGTTCTCTCATCAGCTTCTGGATTATCGTCTGCTGAATCAGTCAGATCTGCCAGATTCTGAGTTGGATCACCAAAGTCGGCTTGTAGGGAGCCAGTTCTTGCGTTCAGATCACCACAGATAATGGTAGGTAAATCACTATGCTCTCTCATAAGTTCAAGCAGGCAGTCCTCTAATAATGAAACACCATTGTAAATGTCAGTCTCTTCATAGTAAGGAGAGGTTTCAGGTGGCAAGTAACAGCCTACCAACAAACAATCAGTTTCTGTGGCTAGAATATGTTTAGAAAGCTTCAAGGAGACAATGTTATCTATCTCAGTCTCTATTCTTCCAATAAAATGACAAATTCTTTCTAACCAAAAAACCAACTCCACCTGATAAACGCCCGTGAATGTTATCACTGAGCTTAACGCCCGCCACATCAAAGACTTTATGACATGAGAACAGTGACTGAGGAATTGATTTAGTAAAGGTTTCACACAAAAAAAGCAAAGTCATATTCATTTATCAAAAATGTGAGATCACATTCATCTGTGATGGTCCGTAAGCCTTCAACATTGAGTGTCATAAAAGATAAAATTTGTTTTGAATTAGAACTAGTAGAATCACACCGTTCATTCCTGCTAACACAAAGTGATGAGCCTTGGCCTAACCCCTATCTTCTACTGCTCTGGCGCAGACTGGCGTCAAGCGAGGACTGACGCCTCTGAGCACGGTTCCTTGTCGTCAGCGAGGATGAGCAACGAGGTTCACAGCTTTGACGTCCGTTCTGTTGGCTGCAAGGACCTCTGTCATCGCGGGTAGTTTTGCTGTTAGTTTTTGTCACAACGGCACTGCCAGAGGAGTGCCGTCTTAATTCACCTCGTCGGTGTGATGACCCAGATGACACGTCACGTTGTTGATCAGCCCGCGGAGCCAGGGAGGAGTTTGAAGGGGCAGGCAGTGAATCTCCCACATGACGGGAAGCAGAACTGGCTGATGACGGCACAGTGTCGACATGTTTCGCTGCCTCGGGAGACGCCTGGACACCTCCGACACCAAGAACAGCCCCAGTGCTCCAACTGCCTCGAGGACCGTAGTCGTCTGCGTCCTGATGCAGGTCCACACCCCGACTGCTGGTGATGTCAGTCTCGTCCGGTCTGAGAGCGGTGCCAGGTTCAGAATGGACCAGCTGCTGCAATGGCATCTCCAGAACGAACTGCTCACCCTGCGTACTGCGGCCTTCAGGTGAAGGGAGGGAGGAGGAGGAACGGGACTGGCTTCCTGAGTGTGAGAGATACCTCCCATGCAGGGGCCGGGTAGCACTGGGAACAGTCTTCTGGGAAGAAACAGCAGAGGGCACTTTAATATAGGGATGTGGTTGAGCAGGACAGGGGTTGGTGTTGGAGAGGCAGGGTGAAGATGGGAAGGACGGACATCGTGAGGGAAAATACTGCTCTTTCCAAGGGACCCGGACACGACCAGCTTGCCCTTGGAATAGAAGGCATGCAAACCCTGTTGCCTGTAACTGGAAATTTCTTCCCGCTGTTGTATGGTCAGGTCTGTACGAAGACGAAGACCTGCCTCTTGCATGTTCATTTTTGCTTTTGTATCACGAAGCACCAGCATAGCGTCTCTTAAACATACAAATTTTATCAAAACTGGCCTTGGTTTGCCATTGCCCCGTTCTCTGCTCAAACCAAGCCTCTGTGCGTAGTCGATGTCACACGCGTGCCAGTCTCTACCTGGGAAATATTTGCGTAATAAACATACAACAGCATCAGACACATCAGTTTGTTCACTTGAATTCTCAGACATACCATATAACACGACATTAGATTTTCTCAGATGTCTATCTTGTCTTTCTAGTTTGAGCTCCAGCTGTCGTAACACAGTTCTAAGATCCTCCTGCGCTGTCTTTGTATCTTCGATCTCGTGTTTCAGCTCTTCTGTTTGTGAGGAAAATCTTGCTTCAAGAGCCGACAGTCTAGATTGTAGCTGTTCACTTAGCTGTTTTGTTGTGCTGCTTACTTCTATCAACTGGTTCAGCTTACTTTCTAGAACCTGAGACTGTATGTCTAGCTTGCTTTCGAGAGAACGTACTGCTTGCTGCATGACGTCTGCATCAGTTGGGCCTGGATTGCTTTCTACGTCACCACAACACAAGAGCAGTACAGAAAAGCAGAGCAAATCATTTTCATGACAGCGTTGGCAGGTATTGTCAATCGTGTTAATGTATGGCGTAGGCAATGATTCCTGTTCATTCCCTCCTTGATGACTTGTATTATGTGAAACAGGTAACAACTCCTGTGCATGCCCCCTCAGCTGAGCAGGTCCCGGAATTAATTCAATGTAGCTACAGCACAGCAGAAAGCATGTCAATAAGAGCACAGTCACAATACCATCAGTCTGACAAACTAGACCGGAATGTGGAATAGAAATGCACCTCCTCTGCTTTTCTTGTGAATCGAGTTTCTTGAGAAGTAAAAATCTTAAAGTCGCAAGTGCAAGAAACTCACGTTGAAGTGCGTCAATGTTCTGTAGCACATCAAACTGTAGTGTACCAACATTGCACATACCACCGTTCAGGTTCAGCTGGTTGTGATTCACTGCAAGAGAGAAGCAACACAGCAGGGAAAGTACAACTGTTAGTGTTCTCACTGCACTGGTTGGCCAGCACAACTTCAGCCTGTGAGTAGGCGCAAACATGGAGTTCACTAAGCGTTTCCGCATAAAATGTTGCCATGTCAATAAAATTGGCCACAGGCGGCTCTCGAAGATAAATTTGACACCGGCATAATCACGACAACACCAGCAATTTAAAACACTCAAAATAAACAATTAAAGAGTCAGCCAATTAATGAAATTTGCCAATTAAGGAGCACAATGTAACAGGCCGTCTTACCCTCAGGATGAGCTCGTGTTCAGTCCTGTGAGAGAGAGAGAGAGAGAGAGAGAGAGAGAGAGAGAGTGTGTGTGTGTGTGTGTGTGCGTGAGAGAGAGAGAGAGAGAGAGAGAGAAAGAGACACAGGGAGAGTGTATGTGTGCGTGTGTGTGCGTGCGCGCGTGTGCGTGCGCGCGTGCGCGTGCGCGCGTGCGTGTGTGTATATCTGCGTGCGCGCATTTGTTTTGCAGGTTTTAAACCTTTTTGAACATGAGTTAGTTTTAGACGGATTTTTTTTCTCTACCATTAACCCTTTTGCATGGCACCAACTTCCCCAGACAGCGGAAATAAATTCCATGGAGTTGTTATTAGCGTAGTCACTCCTGTGCTAAGGAGCAAACACAACAGAACTCACTCATTTTGATTTTATTTTCAAATCAATAATTGAAAAAAAATTCGTTTCTGTCAAAAAGGTGACCAAATCGAATCACATCAATTCACTGATATAATAGGGCTTTCACACAAAAACGACCTCTTGCTTCACTTTCCCTTCATTTTTTTCCCATTCAGAACTTCTTCTTATCAAACTTGGCGCCACATTCTGATGCTCACTGTTCGTTTCAATTCTCTGAGCCTAGGTTGGAAGGTTCTCTCCCCCTTGCACGCTTTTGTTTTAACGGAGGCAGCTGCTGGTCACACATCACAGATAGGAACAGGCACCAAAATCCTGTGCAATCCATGCCGGGAGGCTAGAAGCATAGGGAAATGTTGAAACACTTTGAGAACTGGATGGAAGAGAACTCACAGTAACAGCACCAACCATTTGTTTCACTGGTTTTTAAGGATCTCCAGCAATGAACTCATTCAGACTCTAGGAACACAGGAAGCATCATATGTCTGCAATCAGATTTCAGCTCTTGAATCTCACCCGTGACCCCCATCTTTGCTCCTGGGTTTCCCCCTGAATGGTCCCAGTGCTTTCAGTTAAATAATGTCTGCTTGTAACCACCTAGTATGTATTTAGATAGGAACACGTTAAATGTGTCTGCTTGTAACCACCTAGTATGTATTTAGATAGAAACAGGGTAAATATGTCTGCTTGTAACCACCTAGTATGTATTTAGATAGAAACAGGGTAAATATGTCTGCTTGTAACCACCTAGTATGTATTTAGATAGGAACAGGTTAAATGTGTCTGCTTGTAACCACCTAGTATGTATTTAGATAGGAAGAGGGAAAATATGTCTGCTTGTAACCACCTAGTATGTATTTAGATTGGAACAGGGTAAATATGTCTGCTTGTAACCACCTAGTTTGTATTAAGATAGGAACAGGGTAAATATATCTGCTCGTAACCACCTAGTATGTATTTAGATAGGAACAGGGTAAATATGTCTGCTTGTAACCACCTAATATGTATTTAGATAGGAACAGGGTAAATATGTCTACTGGTAACCACCTAATATGTATTTAGATAGGAACAGGGTAAATATGTCTGCTCGTAACCACCTAGTATGTATTTAGATAGGAACAGGGTAAATGTGTCTGCTCGTAACCACCTAGTATATATTTAGATAGGAGCAGGGTAAATACGTCTGCTCGTAACCACCTAGTATATATTTAGATAGGAGCAGGGTAAATACGTCTGCTCGTAACCACCTAGAATGTATTTAGATAGGAACAGGGTAAATATGTCTGCTCGTAACCACCTAGTATGTATTTAGATAGGAACAGGGAAAATATGTCTGCTTGTAACCACCTAGTATGTATTTAGATAGGAACAGGGTAAATATGTCTGCTTGTAACCACCTAGTATGTATTTAGATAGGAACAGGGTAAATATGTCTGCTTGTAACCACCTAGTATGTATTTAGATAGGAACAGGGAAAATATGTCTGCTTGTAACCACCTAGTATGTATTTAGATAGGAACAGGGTAAATATGTCTGCTCGTAACCACCTAGTATGTATTTAGATAGGAACAGGGTAAATATGTCTGCTTGTAACCACCTAGTATGTATTTAGATAGGAACAGGGTAAATATGTCTGCTTGTAACCACCTAGTATGTATTTAGATAGGAACAGGGTAAATATGTCTGCTCGTAACCACCTAGTATGTATTTAGATAGGAACATGGTAGAAAAGAAGGGGAATCAACTTTCAGACATAATCAAAACTTTAAGAACAAACCAGTTGTGCCTGTCTATAAATGCTTGCTTCGTTATTCAAAGTCTTAATGCATTAAGTTTTGGTGTGCAGCTTGCATTGCATTTCACATCACAGTTTAAAGAGGTGGGGGTTGTGGCATCTGACACTTTAGATCTCTATTATTCTCTCCAGGTGGGGAATATTAAGATGTTCATCCCTCTGTTTTGGTGAAAGGGATTTAAAACTACGGCTAACCGGCCCTGTCAAAAGGATAGTTTTGTGAGTACGTCTGACCTCAAACAGATCAGTGGATGGTCACTTTAACTCATTACTGGCGTGAACGCACTAAAGCCTTTGAACACAGATGGTAGAAGCCCTTTGAACACAGATGGTGGAAGCCCTTTGAACACAGATGGTGGAAGCCCTTTGAACACAGATAGTGGAAGCCCTTTGAACACAGATTGTGGAAGCCCTTTGAACACAGATGGTAGAAGCCCTTTGAACACAGATTGTGGAAGCCCTTTGAACACAGATTGTGGAAGTCCTGTCAGAGTGTACTAAACCATCTGAAACTAAACCTTTTGAACACAGATGGTAGAAGCCCTTTGAACACAGATTGTGGAAGCCCTTTGAACACAGATTTTAGAAGTCCTGTCAGAGTGTACTAAACCATCTGAAACTAAACCTTTTGAACACAGATGGTGGAAGCACTATCAGAGTGTACTAAACCATTTGAAACTAAAGCCTTTGAACATAGATGGTGGAAGCCTATCAGGGTGTACTAAACCATATGAAATTGTGGAAGCCCTATCAGAGTATACTAAACCACATGAAATACCAAAACCTTAAACCCTATGATGCACGACATTAACACCCTTAAATGGCACTAAACGTATACTCAAATACACTAAATCCACTGACAGAACACTAAAATACAAAAGAAGGAGAACTACACCAAAAGGAATACATGATGACGAAAATACATGATGACGATGAAGAAGAAGAGGAGAAAAACAAGAACAAAACGAGGAGAAGGAGAAAGAGGAGATGGTAGACAAGGCAGAAGGGCAGGAGGAGGAGGAGGAGGAG
>CM065731.1:59832113-59844613 GCA_033310375.1 Conus canariensis
GCAAGCGCATGAATCAAAACACAGCCCAATCTTGATATACACTGAGGATATGCCTATAATAGTAAAGATCCACAGAAAATCCTCTGCTATTTGAAGGTAAAACAAGTCAGAGTGATGATCATGTGAGACATTAAAAGCAAACACTGGCACAGGTGGAAATCATGGCGACCAGTCCTTAGCCTCTTTTTCTCAATTTCAACTGTATGTGTTCAACATTGGCTAAATTCTTTCGTTGGTCCCTTACTCATTCTTTCAAATGCTCTGTGTTATGCCATTAGTGTGTATGTGTGTGTGTGTGTGTGTGTGTGTGTGTGTGTGTGTGTGTGTGTGTGTGTGTGTGTGTGTGTGGTGTGTGTGTGTGTGTGTGTGTGTGTGTGTGTGTGTGTGTGTGTGTGTGTGTGTGTGTGTGTGTGTGTGTCCGCATGCGTGACTCCGAGCGTGTGGGTGTCCGCACACATGTGTGTGCATGTTTGTAGGTTGTGAGGGGGAGTAGTGTTTCTTTAGAGCATCAGTGTGAATTAATGTATGTGTGTGGGTAAGTAGGTATATATATATATATATTATTATATATAGAGAGAGGAGAGAGAGGAGAGGAGAGAGAGAAGAGGCGACAGACAGGACAAGGGAAGAGTAAGGAAGGGGAGAGGAGAGTAGATTTGAAAGGAAAAAAAGAGAAAGAAGCAAGGAGAGAGGAGAGTAAGTGAGAGAGAGAGAGAGAGAGAGAGGAGAAGAGAGAGAGAGAGAGAGAGATTGTGAAGAGAAGAAGAGAAGACAGCAAAGAGAGAGAGGAGAGAGTGAGAGATGAAGGAGAGAGAGGAGGAGAGAGAGAGAGAGAGTAGATTGTGAAGAGAAAGAAGAGAAAGAGCAAAAGAAGAGAGGAGAGAGGAGAGAAGGAGAGGAGAGAGGAGAGAGAGAGAGAGAGAGAGTAGATTTGTGAAGAGAAAGAAAGAGAAAGACAGCAAAGAGAGAGAGAAGGTAATGGAGGAAGAGAGAGAGAGAGTGTTTGTGAAGAAAGAGAGAAGACAGGCAAAGAGAGAGAGGAAGAGTAAGTGTGAAGAGAGAGAGGAGAGAGAGAGAGAGGAGAGAGAGAGAGAGAGTAGATTTGTGAAAGAGAAAAGAAAGAGAAAGACAGGCAAAGAGAGAGAGGAAAAGTAAATGAGTGAATGTCTAGTGACTGTCTATGTGTAAAATATGTGTGAGCGAGTGAGTGAGCTCGTGTGTGTGTGTGTGTGTGTGCGTATCGTGTGTGTGTGTGTGGTGTGGTGTGTGTGTGTGTGTGTGTTGTGTGGTGTGTGTGTGTGTGTGTGTGTGTGTGTGTGTGTGTGTGTGTGTGTGTGTGTGTGTGTGTGTGTGTGTGTGTGTGTGTATGTGTGTGTGTGCGTGTGTGCGTGTTGTGTGTGTGTGTGAGTATGTGTGTGTGTGTGTGCGGTGCGTGTGTGTGTGCGCGCGCGCGCGCGCGTGTGTGTGTGTGTGTGTGTGTGTGTGTGTGTGTGTGTGTGTGTGTGTGTGCGTGTGTGTGGTGTGTGGTGCGTGGTGTGTGTGTGTGTGTGTGTGTGTGTGTGTGTGTGTGTGTGTGTGTGTGTGTGTTGGTGTACGACTGTTGGAGTGTTTCTGTAGTGAGTGAGAGAGAGAGAGAGAGACAAAGAGAGGGAGAGAGAGAGAGAGAGAGAGAGAGAGAGAGACAGAGACAGAGACAGAGAGAGACAGAGAGAGACAGAGAGACAGAGAGAAACAGACAGACAGACAGAGTAAAAGAGATAACAGATTTAAAGTGGTCAGTGTGCAAACTGCATACAGTGACATATTGGGATCTAAACAAGATGTGGGTGACAGATGTTCACAGAAAGGGTGTGTTAAACTGAGGTTTAATCACAGAAAGGATGTGTTAAACTGAGGTTTAACTCACAGAAAGGGTGTGTTAAACTGAGGTTTAACTCACAGAAAGGATTTGTTAAACTGATGTTTAACTCAAGAAAGGATTTGTTAAACTGAGGTTTAACTCACAGAAAGGATTGTTAAACTGAGGTTTAACTCACAGAAAGGATGTGTTAAACTGAGGTTTAACTCACAGAAAGGATGTGTTAAACTGAGGTTTAACTCACAGAAAAGATGTGTTCAACTGAGGTTTAACTCACAGAAAGGGTGTGTTAAACTAAGGTTGAATTCACAGAAAGGGTGTGTTACACTAAGGTTAGTCCCACACATTAAGACCCTCAGGGTAATTCACAAAAGAATATGTTAAACTAAGGTTAGTCACACACATGAAGACCCTCAGGGTAATTCATGAAGACCCTCAGGGTAATTTACAGAAAAGACGTGTTAGACTAAGGTTAGTCCCACACATCAAGATCCTCAGGGTACTTCACAGAAAGGATGTGTTAAACTAAGGTTTAATTCAGAGAAAGGATGTGTTAAAGTAAAGGTAGTCCAATACATTAAGACCCTCAGTGTACTTCACAGAAAGGATCAGTTAAACTAAGGTTGAATTCAGAGAAAGGATGTGTTAAGCTAAGGTTAGTCCCACACATGAAGACCCTCAGGGTAATTCACTGAAAGGATCAGTTAAACTAAGGTTGAATTCACAGAAGGGTTGTGATACACTCAGGTTTAATTCACAGAAAGGATGTGTTAACTAAGGTTAGTCCCGCACATTAAGACCCTCAGGGTAATTCACAGAAAGGATGTGTTAAACTAAGGTTAGTCCACACATTAAGACCCTCAGGGTAATTTACAGAAAGGATGTGTTAAACTAAGGTTTAGTCACAAAAGGACTGAGTTAAACTAAGGTTAGTCACACATTAAACCTCAGGGTAATTCACAGAAAGGATGTGTTAAACTAAGAGTTAGTCCCACACAATAAGACCTCGGGTAATTCATCAGAAAGTATGTGTTAAACTAAGGCTAGTCCTCACAATAAGACCTCAGGGTAATCACAGAAAGGAGTAATAGCTGGATGTGTTAAACTGAAGTTAGTCCCACACAATAAGACCCTCAGGGTAATTACAGAAAGGATGTGTTAAACTAAGGTTAGTCCACATTGAAGACCCTCAGGTAATTCACAGAAAGGATGTGTTAAACTAAGGTTAGTCCCACACATTAAGACCCTCAGGGTAATTCACAGAAAGGATGTGTTAAACTAAGGTTAGTCCCACACATAAGACCCTCAGGGTAATTAACAGAAAGGATGTGTTAAACTAAGGTTAGTCCCACACATGAAGACCCTCAGGGTAATTACAGAAAGGATGTGTTAAACTAAGGTTATCCAAAATGTAAGACTCAGGTTTAATAAGAAAGAGTGTTAACTAAGGTAGTCCAACATAAGACCTCAGGGTAATTCACAGAAAGGATGTTTAAACTAAGGTTATTCACACGAGAAGGATGTGTTAAATTTATCACAGAAGGATGTGTTAAACTAAGGTTAGTCCAAAGATGGTAAGACCTAGGTAATTCACAGAAAGGATGTGTTAAACTAAGGTTAGTCCCACAAAGACCTATGGGTATCACAGAACCTCAGGTTAATTCACAGAAAGGATGTGTTAAACTAAGGTTAGTCCCAATGAGAGACCTAGGGTAATTCACAGAAAGGATGTGTTAAACTAGGTTATCCCAACATGAAGACTCAGGTAATTCACAGAAAGGATGTGTTAAACTAAGGTTAGTCCCACACATTAAGACCCTCAGGGTAATTCACAGAAAGGATGTGTTAAACTAAGGTTAGTCCCACACATAAGACCTCAGGGTAATTTACAGAGAAGGATGTGTTAAACTAAGGTTAGTCCCACACATTAAGACCTCAGGGTAATTCACAGAAAGGATGTGTTAAACTAAGGTTAGTCCCACACATTAAGACCCTCAGGGTATTCCAGAAAGGATGTGTAAACTAAGGTTATCCACAAAAGGACGTTTAAAAGTGGTAATTCACAGAAAGGATGTGTTAAACTAAGGTTAGTCCCACACATGAAGACCCTCAGGGTAATTACAGAAAGGATGTGTTAAACTAAGGTTAGTCCCACACATGAAGACCCTCAGGGTAATTCACAGAAAGGATGTGTTAAACTAAGGTTAGTCCCACATGAAGACCTCGGGTAATCACAGAAGGATGTGTTAACTAAGGTTAGTCCCACACATAAGACCCTCAGGGTAATTCACAGAAAGGATGTGTTAAACTAAGGTTAGTCCCACACATGAAGACCCTCAGGTAATTCACAGAAAGGATGTGTTAAACTAAGGTTAGTCCCACACATAAGACCCTCAGGGTAATTCACAGAAAGGATGTGTTAAACTAAGTTAGTCCCACACATGAAGACCCTCAGGGTAATTCACAGAAAGGATGTGTTAAACTAAGGTTAGTCCCACACATGAAGACCCTCAGGGTAATTCACAGAAAGGATGTGTTAAACTAAGGTTTAGTCCCACACATGAAGACCCTCAGGGTAATTCACAGAAAGGATGTGTTAAACTAAGGTTAGTCCCACACATTGAAACCCTCAGGGTAATTACACAGAAAGGATGTGTTAAACTAAGGTTAGTCCCACACATGAAGACCCTCAGGGTAATTACAGAAGGATGGTTAAACTAAGTTATTACAGGAAACGAGATGTGTTAAACTAAGGTTAGTCCCACACATAAGACCTCAGGGTAATTCACAGAAAGGATGTGTTAAACTAGGTTAGTCCCACACATGAAGACCCTCAGGGTAATTCACAGAAAGGATGTGTTAAACTAAGGTTAGTCCCACACATGAAGACCCTCAGGGTAATTCACAGAAAGGATGTGTTAAACTAAGGTTTAGTCCCACACATGAAGACCCTCAGGGTAATTCACAGAAAGGATGTGTTAAACTAAGGTTAGTCCCACACATAAGACCCTCAGGGTAATTCACAGAAAGGATGTGTTAAACTAAGGTTAGTCCCACACATGAAGACCCTCAGGGTAATTCACAGAAAGGATGTGTTAAACTAAGGTTAGTCCCACACATGAAGACCCTCAGGGTAATTCACAGAAAGGATGTGTTAAACTAAGGTTAGTCCCACACATGAAGACCCTCAGGGTAATTCACAGAAAGGATGTGTTAAACTAAGGTTAGTCCCACACATGAAGACCCTCAGGGTTAAGTTTACTAACACAGAAAGGATGGTGTTAAACTAAGGTTAGTCCCACACATGAAGACCCTCAGGGTAATTCACAGAAAGGATGTGTTAAACTAAGGTTAGTCCCACACATGAAGACCCTCAGGGTAATTCACAGAAAGGATGTGTTAAACTAAGGCTAGTCCCACACATGAAGACCTCAGGGTAATTCACAGAAAGGATGTGTTAAACTAAGGTTAGTCCCACACATGAAGACCCTCAGGGTAATTCACAGAAAGGATGTGTTAAACTAAGGTTAGTCCCACACATGAAGACCCTCAGGGTAATTCACAGAAAGGATGTGTTAAACTAAGGTTAGTCCCACACATGAAGACCCTCAGGGTAATTCACAGAAAGGATGTGTTAAACTAAGGTTAGTCCCACACATGTAAGACCCTCAGGGTAATTACAGAAAGGATGTGTTAAACTAAGGTTAGTCTAAGGTTAGTCCACACATGAAGACCCTCAGGGTAATTCACAGAAAGGATGTGTTAAACTAAGGTTAGTCCCACACATGAAGACCCTCAGGGTAATTCACAGAAAGGATGTGTTAAACTAAGGTTAGTCCCACACATGAAGACCTCAGGGTAATTACAGAAAGGATGTGTTAAACTAAGGTTAGTCCCACACATGAAGACCCTCAGGGTAATTAACAGAAAGGATGTGTTAAACTAAGGTTAGTCCCACACATAAGACCTCAGGTAATTCACAGAAAGGATGTGTTAAACTAGGTTAGTCCACACATGAAGACCCTCAGGGTAATTCACAGAAAGGATGTGTTAAACTAAGGTTAGTCCACACATGAAGACCTCAGGGTAATTCACAGAAAGGATGTGTTAAACTAAGGTTAGTCCCACACATGAAGACCCTCAGGGTAATTCACAGAAAGGATGTGTTAAACTAGGTTAGTCCCACACATGAAGACCCTCAGGGTAATTCACAGAAAGGATGTGTTAAACTAAGGTTAGTCCCACACATGAAGACCCTCAGGGTAATTCACAGAAAGGATGTGTTAAACTAAGGTTAGTCCCACACATGAAGACCCTCAGGGTAATTCACAGAAAGGATGTGTTAAACTAAGGTTAGTCCCACACATGAAGACCCTCAGGGTAATTCACAGAAAGGATGTGTTAAACTAAGGTTAGTCCCACACATGAAGACCCTCAGGGTAATTCACAGAAAGGATGTGTTAAACTAAGGTTAGTCCCACACATGAAGACCCTCAGGGTAATTCACAGAAAGGATGTGTTAAACTAAGGTAGTCCCACACATGAAGACCCTCAGGGTAATTCACAGAAAGGATGTGTTAAACTAAGGTTAGTCCCACACATGAAGACCCTCAGGGTAATTCACAGAAAGGATGTGTTAAACTAAGGCTTAGTCCCACACATGAAGACCCTCAGGGTAATTCACAGAAAGGATGTGTTAAACTAAGGTTAGTCCCACACATGAAGACCCTCAGGGTAATTCACAGAAAGGATGTGTTAAACTAAGGTTAGTCCCACACATGAAGACCCTCAGGGTAATTCACAGAAAGGATGTGTTAAACTAAGGTTAGTCCCACACATGAAGACCTCAGGGTAATTCACAGAAAGGATGTGTTAAACTAAGGTTAGTCCCACACATGAAGACCCTCAGGGTAATTCACAGAAAGGATTGTGTTAAACTAAGGTTAGTCCCACACATGAAGACCCTCAGGGTAATTCACAGAAAGGATGTGTTAAACTAAGGTTAGTCCCACACATGAAGACCCTCAGGGTAATTCACAGAAAGGATGTGTTAAACTAAGGTTAGTCCCACACATGAAGACCCTCAGGGTAATTCACAGAAAGGATGTGTTAAACTAAGGTAGTCCCACACATGAAGACCCTCAGGGTAATTCACAGAAAGGATGTGTTAAACTAAGGTTAGTCCCACACATGAAGACCCTCAGGGTAATTCACAGAAAGGATGTGTTAAACTAAGGTTAGTCCCACACATGAAGACCCTCAGGGTAATTCACAGAAAGGATGTGTTAAACTAAGGGTCTAGTCCCAGACACGGAGGAAGGTACCCACTACTAGGGTAATTCAAAGAAAGGATGTGTTAAACTAAGGTTAGTCCCACACATGAAGACCCTCAGGGTAATTCACAGAAAGGATGTGTTAAACTAAGGTTAGTCCCACACATGAAGACCCTCAGGGTAATTTACAGAAAGGATGTGTTAAACTAAGGTTAGTCCCACACATGAAGACCCTCAGGGTAATTCACAGAAAGGATGTGTTAAACTAAGGTTAGTCCCACACATGAAGACCCTCAGGGTAATTCACAGAAAGGATGTGTTAAACTAAGGTTAGTCCCACACATGAAGACCCTCAGGGTAATTCACAGAAAGGATGTGTTAAACTAAGGCTAGTCCCACACATGAAGACCCTCAGGGTAATTCACAGAAAGGATGTGTTAAACTAAGGCTAGTCCCACACATGAAGACCCTCAGGGTAATTCACAGAAAGGATGTGTTAAACTAAGGCTAGTCCCACACATGAAGACCCTCAGGGTAATTCACAGAAAGGATGTGTTAAACTAAGGCTAGTCCCACACATGAAGACCCTCAGGGTAATTCACAGAAAGGATGTGTTAAACTAAGGCTAGTCCCACACATGAAGACCCTCAGGGTAATTCACAGAAAGGATGTGTTAAACTAAGGTTAGTCCCACACATGAAGACCCTCAGGGTAATTCACAGAAAGGATGTGTTAAACTAAGGTTAGTCCCACACATGAAGACCCTCAGGGTAATTCACAGAAAGGATGTGTTAAACTAAGGTTAGTCCCACACATGAAGACCCTCAGGATACTTCACAGAAAGGATGTGTTAAACTAAGGTTAGTCCCACACATGAAGACCCTCAGGGTAATTAACAGAAAGGATGTGTTAAACTAAGGTTAGTCCCACACATGAAGACCCTCAGGGTAATTCACAGAAAGGATGTGTTAAACTAAGGTTAGTCCCACACATGAAGACCCTCAGGGTAATTCACAGAAAGGATGTGTTAAACTAAGGCTAGTCCCACACATGAAGACCCTCAGGGTAATTCACAGAAAGGATGTGTTAAACTAAGGTTAGTCCCACACATGAAGACCCTCAGGGTAATTCACAGAAAGGATGTGTTAAACTAAGGTTAGTCCCACACATGAAGACCCTCAGGGTAATTCACAGAAAGGATGTGTTAAACTAAGGTTAGTCCCACACGTGAAGACCCTCAGGGTAATTCACAGAAAGGATGTGTTAAACTAAGGCTAGTCCCACACATGAAGACCCTCAGGGTAATTCACAGAAAGGATGTGTTAAACTAAGGTTAGTCCCACACATGAAGACCCTCAGGGTAATTCACAGAAAGGATGTGTTAAACTAAGGTTAGTCCCACACGTGAAGACCCTCAGGGTAATTCACAGAAAGGATGTGTTAAACTAAGGTTAGTCCCACACATGAAGACCCTCAGGGTAATTCACAGAAAGGATGTGTTAAACTAAGGCTAGTCCCACACATGAAGACCCTCAGGGTAACTCACAGAAAGGATGTGTTAAACTAAGGTTAGTCCCACACGTGAAGACCCTCAGGGTAATTCACAGAAAGGATGTGTTAAACTAAGGCTAGTCCCACACATGAAGACCCTCAGGGTAACTCACAGAAAGGATGTGTTAAACTAAGGTTAGTCCCACACGTGAAGACCCTCAGGGTAATTCGTCCTTATCTCGTGTGGCCAGTGTCTTTCATGAGGTCTCCTGTGCCTGGTGTCCAGTGTTTTCACCTGATCGACAGGAGGGACTCGGAGGTCATCCACACTGTGTTCAGCCCTCTGGAAATGTTTAGCTACCAATGTTTCCCTGCCTGCCGCCTCAGTCCTGCAAGTACCATCTTGTAGGGTGTTGTTAGAAGAGTTTTTCATTTCCTTCTTTTTTTATATTGGACCTGTGGCCGTGGAATCTCCTCGACAGGGTTTGGTTCGTTTCCCCAACATACTGGGCATCTTCACATGTGGCATAATCAACCAAGTTAATAACGTTGGAGCTTTTGCAGTTCATGGTGTCTCTGATGAAGAAAGTTTGGCCCGTTCTGACAATGGTAAATGAAACCGTTTCTCGAACATGTTACTGGCACACACCTGGTTGCCGTACATTTGTAGACCCCAGATGCACTGCCCCCTTGTTTTGCTGTGTTGACATGTGGAGGTATGACTCTTTGTGATGTAACTAGTAAGGTATACAGTACTATTATAAACCGTCGATTGCAGGAATGGGTGTTAGAAAACGATCTTACAGGAGAATACCGGGCTGGTTTTAAACGTAATTATTCCACAGAAGATCACGTGTTTACTTTAATGGCCTTTGTTCAAAAGCAGTTTTCTTTAGATCGTAAATTATGTGTAGCCTACACTGATTTTGAAAGAGCGTTTGATTCTATAAACAGAAGTATTTTACGACCTATTCTACTGGCTTTGTGCCTGGCTTATCGATTGTAGATGGCAAGACTAGAATGCTCACATTCAAGATAGTAGTAGATTTCCATTTATACAGACACTTCAATCCACTACATCATATCCCTTATCAACACAAATGGACCGCCACTTGAAATACATAATGACAAGATTTAGATTTGGATTGTCTCATATTAACGTTCATCGATATCTTTGCCACAAAGAGTGTACAGAGATTACACTTATTTGTCCTTTGTGTAAAGAGGCTCGTGAAAGCAAGGTTCATTTTGTGTTTAGCTGTCCTGCCTTGGATACACTTAAAAACCAGTTCTCATCAAAATATTATAGACACCCTTCTGCATTTAGGCTAATCTTACTTGTCACATCTGCTCACGAAGATGTTATAAAACGATTTGCCATTTATTTGTATAAGGCGTTCAAAATCCGCTCCAGTTGCTATGCGTGATTGATATCTTTCTCTTTTCCTCTGTGTTGAATGTACGATTTCTTGTATTTGTAACTTATGTTGCTCTCCTTTTAGTTGCACTGGGTATATGATTCTTGTATTCATGCATTGTTTGTATATACCACTCCGTTCATGAGGGGCTATGACCTTTTTGAATAAATTACCCGTATCTCTCTCTCTCTCTCTCTCTCTCTCTCTCTCTCTCTCTCTCTCTCTCTCTCTCTCTCTCTACAAAAACAGCATAAATAATAAAGATAACACGCTTCAAGCTGACGAAGGTAAACCAGTTAACAGGTGAACAGACTACCGTGCGCGCTCGTGTATGTGTGTATGTGCGCGCTTGTACGCAGACGCAAACACAGACACAGGTGCACACACAGACACAGGTGCACACACACACACACACACACACACACACACACACACACACACACACACACACACACACTCTCTCTCTCTCTCTCTCTCTCTCTCTCTCTCTCTCTCTCTCTCTCTCTCGCTCTCTCTTATGCTCACACGTTCAGGATAAACACACTTACAAGCCACACGAATCGAACATGAATCATATTGACGGCAGCAGTCTCTGACTAAACTGACCATGCCTACAGTACGTTGCTCCAATCCTGAGTGCTCCTGCAAATCTCTGTCAGTCGTAAATATCATCCATCATGTCTAGCCCGTCTGAAGAGCGAGGAAAGGAAGTGCACGAAAGCAGAGGGGCAAATGACCCAGTGTCTGCCTCTGCATTAACCAGGCTCTTCAATGCTGCCTGTTTGCGATGAAGACAGCTTCTGTTATTTCAAATCCAGACTACCATCTGTGCACTGATGACGACGATTGGGCACACACGCGCACATGTATGCGCGCGCGCGCACACACACACACACACACACACACACACACACACACACACACCACACACACACACACAAAGATACAAATGCAAACACACACGCACGCACCACACACAACACACACACACACACACACACACACACACACACACACACACACACACAACACACAACAACACAAACACACACACACACACACACGCACGCACGCACACACACACACACATACACACGTGTATAATCAGAGAGAGAGAGAGAGAGAGAGAGAGAGAGAGAGAGAGAGAGAGGATTCCAAAGAAAGGAAGAAACGGAATATGGGAAGGATTGTGTGTGCATGCGTTTGTGAGGGTGATGTGGGGTGGAGGGAGGGAAGGAGGTAGTGAGGGAGTGTGGGGGGTGGGGAGGGAGGGAGGGTGATGTGGGTGGAGGAGGAGGTGGTAGTGAGGTGATGTGGGTGGAGGGAGGGAAGGTAGGTTGTGAGGGTGATGTGGGGGATGGAAGGGAGTGGGTGAATGGAAGGAGGGGTTGTGAGGGTGATGTGGGGTGGAGGGAGGAAGGAGGTTGTGAGGGTGATGTGGGGTGGAGGGAGGGTAAGGGGGGGGTAGGGAGGTGTGAGTGTGAGGAGGAGGTGGAGGGATGTGGGTGAGGAGGGAAGGAGGTTGTGAGGGTGATGTGGGGGGGAGGAAGGAGGTGTAGTATGTGGTGAGGGAGGAGGAGGGTGTGAGGTGATGTGGGTGGAGGGAGGGAAGGAGGTTGTGAGGGTGATGTGGGGTGGAGGGGGGAGGGAAGGAGGTTGTGAGGGTGATGTGGGGTGGAGGGAGGGAAGGAGGTTGTGAGGGTGATGTGGGGTGGAGGGGAGGAGGAGGTTGTGAGGGTGAGTGTGGGGTGGAGGGAGGGAGGGAAGGAGGTTGTGAGGGTGATGTGGGGTGGAGGGAGGGAAGGAGGTTGTGAGGGTGATGTGGGGTGGAGGGAGGGAAGGAGGTTGTGAGGGTGATGTGGGGGGGAGGGGGGAGGGAAGGAGGTTGTGAGGGTGATGTGGGGTGGAGGGAGGGAAGGAGGTTGTGAGGGTGATGTGGGGTGGAGGGAGGGAAGGAGGTTGTGAGGGTGATGTGGGGTGGAGGGAGAGTGGAGGGAGATGGTGTGGAGGGTGATGTGGGGTGGAGGGAGGGAAGGAAGGAGGGTGTGAGGGTGATGTGGGGTGAGGGAGGGGAGGAGGGTGTGAGGGTGATGTGGGGTGGAGGGAGGGGGAAGGAGGTTGTGAGGGTGATGTGGGGTGGAGGGGGGAGGGAAGGAGGTTGTGAGGGTGATGTGGGGTGGAGGGGGAGGGAAGGAGGGTAGTGGGGTGGATGTGGGGTGGGAGGGGGGGAGGGTTTGGGGGATGTGGGGGGGAGGAGGAGGTGTAGGATGGGTGAGGGTGATGTGGGGGGTGGAGGGAGGGAAGGAGGTTGGAGGGTGATGTGGGGTGAGGGGTGGGGGAGGTGTGGGTATGTGGGGTGGAGGGGGAGGGGTGTGAGGGGATGTGGGGGAGGAGGGAGGAGGTAGTGAGGGTGATGTGGGGTGGAGGGAGGGAAGGAGGTGTGAGGGTGATGTGGGGTGG
>CM065731.1:59849613-59874613 GCA_033310375.1 Conus canariensis
ACACGTTTAATTCTGTTTATGACAAGCATGCGCCATTCAAAACGCGTCGAGTTAAACATAGTGCACAACCAAAGTGGATGACTGATGAAATACAAGCTGCTTGTTTCTTACGCGACGATCTGCTTGAAGCAGAAGGGAAGTCGGATGGATTTAAAAGGCAACGTAATAAAGTCAATTCACTCAAACGGACAGCAAAAATGAATTTTTTTTCGTGAACTTGTAGCAACAAACAAAATTCGAAGTCCATATGGCAAGCAATAAATGAACTTACGAATAAAACTTCACAGTCAAAGACAAGTCCCATTACCAGCGTAACAACAAATGAACTCAACCAACACTTTACAACAGTTGCAGAACACATTGTCAAAGAAAAGAATACTGACTCAAATGAATTACAAAAATTAAAAAAAATTTGCAATGCTATGAACATTCGTCCAGCAACACCAGTTCCGCCTATGACAGTTAGTGATGTTTGCCAAGCTTTATGCCAATTGAAGCAGACAGGAAGCCGCGGACTTGACGGGATTGATGGAAAAATACTGAAACTATCAGCACCTGTTATATGCGAAACTCTTACCTACATTTACAATTTATGCATTGATAAATGTCACTTTCCCGCTCAGTTCAAAGTTGCAAAAGTAATACCCATTTTCAAATCTGGAGACAAATCTGAACCATCCAACTACAGACTATATCCATTTTGCCAGTTCTGTCCAAGCCCTTGGAAAAACACATAAATAAACATCTTTGCCACCATTTTGACTCCTCCAACCTACTAAATAAAAATCAATCAGGATTCAGGAAAAATCATTCTTGTCATACAGCGCTTACAAACCTAGTAGATCAATGGCTAGCCAGTGTTAATGAGAAAAATATTGTGCGCACCGTTTGTTGATTTTGCAAAGGCTTTTGATGTAATTGACCACAAACTGTTATGCAGGAAGCTTTTATTATATGGTATAAAAGGAAATACCTTCCAACTGATAACATCATTCCTAGAAGATCGTCAACAAATCGTTTGTGTCAACAACAATTTATCAGAGAAGCTACCTATCCAACATGGCGTACCCCAGGGTTCTGTGTTAGGTCCGTTGCTGTTCTCAGTTTATATAAATGATCTCCCTCTTTATATTGAGGATTCATGTGAACTCTTTTGTGATGATACCACTGTCCATACAAGTAGCTCCAGCTTGGAAGCTGTTTTCACTTCATTACAGAAGAATGCTGACATCTTAAGTAATTGGTGCAATGTAAATCACATGTCACTGAATCCTAACAAAACAAAACTAATGCTGATAACAACAAGGCAGAGAAGACAAAACATAACCACACAGCCCCCATCTGTTTTTATCAATAATCAGGAAATTGAAGTGGTGGATAGCCATCGAGTTCTAGGCGTATATGTTGATAATAATCTTTCTTGGTCTTATCACCTTCGCAGTTTATGTAAATCAATATCCAGACAAACATATCAGCTGTGCAAGATTAAGCATTTCTTAAACCTTCATGCCAGGAAATTGTTCCTACACGCAATGTTCTCTCTTCAATCAATTATTGTTCAACACTATTTGATTCTGCTAGTGCTAATGCCATGAAACCTCTTAAGAGTGTCTACAAAAGAGCACTTAAAGCAGTCCTATTAAAATCATCTAGTCTTAGTGAAGGGGATTATACTAAAGCGGGGGCTCTTCCGTTACAAGAAATGTTTGCTGTCAACAAATGTCTGCTAATGCAAACAATTGCATCGGGTTTAGCACCACAAACTCTTCAGTCCAAATTTAGCATAAACCCCAGGGATTCAACCAAATTCCAGGTTCCCACACCTAGAATAGATCTATTTAAATCAAGCTTATCTTACTCAGGTAGCGTGGTTTGGAATTCACTTCCACTACATTTCCGATGTACTCAAATTACAGAATCCTTCAGGGAAAAACTAATTACACATTTCACAGCAGACCATTGCTATTAGGGACAAAATACATATACCAAGGCACACCCTCTGTTTTGCTGCATATTAAACTGATACGCCGTTTCCTTTCCACTGATGTTTTCAAAACTAGATAATGATAAATGAGAGATATGGTTACTATCGGTTTTATTAATGATTGAAATTATAGTATGATGAATGACTGTTGTGGTCGCTGGTTTTATTGGTGCATTGTCACTAATTGATTGATGTCTTAATACTTTGATTTCTTCGAGCACTGTAACTGCAAGGTGATAAATGTGTGTCCGGATTACTGTTGATCATATTGATGTATTGCTCTTTATTCAAATTTATAGCAATGTTTAGCATGTGATATTTTGGATAGAAAAATGGAATTATTCTCTCTCTCTCTCTCTCTCTCTCTCTCTCTCTCTCTCCTCTCTCTCTCTCTCTCTCTCTCTCTCTCTCCCCCCGTTAATCACGGCTGCGTTTCGATGGATTGTCGCTTAATTAATAATTATAGTTTTGGGTAGTGTATGAATGGTCGAAAAGAAAAAAAAAATGGAAGGGGAAGGTAAATGATAATGGCATCTCTCTCTCTCTCTCTCTCTCTCCTCTCTCATCCACACACACACACACACACACACACACACACACACACACACACACTACACACACACACACACACACACACACACCCGCCACACCCCACACACACACACACACACACATGCACACGCACACGCACACATCATGAAAAATAAGTGTTATGATTATTGATGCTAGGAATATTGCTGCTTACTGATAACTGATTGTTCGTTCTCGTTTTGCCTTATAACCACATCATGTAAATGTAAAAGAAAGTACAAATGTTGATATTATTGATGCATTGTAATTGTCTAATTATCATCCTTAGCAGTTTGTTGTATGTTAATTTTTTACAAAAGGAATGTAACTCTCTCTCTCTCTCTCTCTCTCTCTCTCTCTCTCTCTCTCTCTCTCTCTCTCTCTCTCTCTCTCTCTCTCCCCCTCTTCGATAGGAGGATCGCTTATTCCATATCTGTGTGTGCCGAATCTTTTCTTCTTTGTAATACATTTCTTTATTCTTGTTTGTTGTTTAAATAGTTTCTTTTTTCCTTTTAAAGTCATCTACGCCTTAATGGATGAACTTTTTAATGTTGTGAAGATATGTGTGTTTGTTAAAAGTTTTGTAAGTCTTAGTCACTAGTCATACTTAGTCCCTTAACGGGGCAAGGGCCGGATGAAAAAAAGCATGTGTTTGCTTATCTGTTACCCTTGGAAATAAAGATTATCATCATCATCATCATCATCATCATCTCTCTCTCTCTCTCTCTCTCTCTCTCTCTCTCTCTCTCTCTCTCTCTCTTACGTATATACATGGTCATTCGTGCGCATGCTCTCTCTCTCTCTCTATCTCACACACACACACACACAACACACACACACACAACACACACACACACACGCACGCACGCACGCACGCACGCACGCACGCACGCACGCACGCACAGCACACACACACACACACACACACACACACACACACACACACACACACACTGTATATCTCTTCTTATGAGTAGTGTAGTCTTTATTCTTTTGCTTAATTGTTCCTTTCGGTGTGAGTGGTAAATGCAACAAAGCGAATGTGTCAGCACAGTAAACATTAGAGCACAAACAGAGCATAAACGGACCCAGGCGCCTTGATTCCAACGCAAGAAAACGGAAACAGCAAGCAAATGTCCATCGCTGATGTAACACACAGATTATGCATGGTGTGTGAGTCTTTGAAGAAAAATAAATGGAAAAGGGGGGGGGGGGGGGGAGGAGGATGGAGGCCCCACTAAAATGTTTCTAAGTTAAAAAGAAAGGGGAAAACATGTGGGGAAAAATTGAAGGATGGAGGCCCCACATACAAAAAGAAGTCTGAGTTTTTCACCAACCGTGGCTACTCCAGTGCCATCGTTAATGATGCTCTCAGCCGCACCACAGCTAAATGCAGAACATCTGCTTTGGAAACTCAGCCTCCAAAAGAGACAGACAGAAACACCACCTGCCTCCTCTTCCATTTTCACACTCTGGCGATCTGCAGGATCCTGAAGTCTAACTGGCACATAGTAGAAAATCACCAACCTGCCTTTGAGACCAAACCGATGATCGATCACTTCTAAAGACGTATTGACATCAACATCCAAAAGTAGCATGTACCTATCCACCACCGCACTGTCAGCCGCTGTGTCCTCCACCAACACACACACACTATACTTTCCACTATTTACCTCATATATTATAGTTACAGCTATCTTCCGTTCCCCTCTCATACACTCGCTCTATTTGCTACACCAGTCTATTATTTACTCAATACTTATCCACTCCCTTTTCTTCATCTGGTTTTCCTTTCATTTCGTATGCTATCTCCTCTACAAGAGTTTCTGTTCCCTCCTCTCTCTTTCCCCTGGATATGTGTGTTTGTAGGTGTAGGTGTAATTATGCTGAAAAAAAGCAAAACCAAACAAAACAAAAAAGGAGAAAAAAAACATCTATTTCTCTCTTTCTTTCCCTTTTTTTCTCAATAGGAATGCCAGCCCTTTACTCATTGATCATTTCTATCTTTCCAGCCACTATTGTTATAATTAATTTTACTACATACACAAAAAATTATAAATAAACATTACCAATACATTACAAGAAAGTACGTCGCGATAGGATGCCAGATCACGGAATTGTTCAGACCGTTAAATTCCATGATAACACACATAACGGTCAATCGGATTTTCCAGATGTTCATCAGTTACAACAGTGCAATAGTCACTAAGGATTGTCAGGATTTGGGTTTTCCACCTCTTTGCTGCATGTAGTGCTGCCTTTCACCTCTTCTTTCAATTCCTGCAGGCGATCATTCCTCTTCCTTGCCGTTTCTCTCAAGCACGCCATTAGGTATGTGATTGTAATGTTTTCTGCATGGGGTGTCTGTGTTGTAACACCAGGTGGTACCTGCACAATCACTACAACTGTCTGTACCCACACTGATTTGCCGCTGCAACAAATATTTGAATTAATTGTTGCAGAGATTTAACTACAGACGAATCATGTTCACGAAATACACCACAGTTATCAATATTATCTTCATTAACACACAGCTTTTCAACATCTGTGTCAGATGGCAGGTCTAAATTGGATATTACTGTCACTGACTCACTGTCTGTGTCGCACGGTGCCAAGAGAGAGAGAGAGAGAGAGGAGAGAGAGAGAGAGAGGAAGAGAGAGAAGACAGACAGATAGATAGATAGACAGACAGACAGACAGACAGACAGAGAGACACACACATGCACGCGCACGCGCATGCTCGCACATACACACACACACACACAACGCGCGCGCACGCACGCACGCACGCACGCATACACACACACACCACACACACACACACACTCACTCTCTCTCTCTCTCTCTCTCAGAGAGAGAGAGAAAGAGAGAGAGAGACAAAAGAGAGAGAGAAAGAGAGAGAAAGAAAGAAAGAAGAAAGAGAGAGAGAGAGGAAGAGAGAGAGAGAGAAAGAGAGAGAGAGAGAGAGAGAGAGAGAGAGAGAGAGAGAGCGAAGGGTGCAGGAAGGGGTGGGGATGGCAGCAGGGCGGGGAAAGGAAATGTAGCTGCTTTTTTGAAGTGTCTTCCATCGGAGCAGACAAAAGGAAGGTGGGGGGCGGGGGGGGGGGGGGGTATCTTGATTTCAAGAATTCCGGTCACTTTGCCCCGTCCCCATTTGGCTGGAAAGAATGCCCAAATTGCCATCCTTTCCTCCTCACTCTCACGGGGTACCACGCTTTTTCTTAACAACTGAGTGCACTCCCCCCCCCTCCCCTTTCCCCGCCACCCTCCTCCCCCCCCCCCCCCCCCCCCCCCGATGTTAGAGAATGATCTTTCAGTTTGAGAGTTATAATTTCTTTTCTTTCTACTGATAAATTTTGAAAACACTACTCCCGATATTATAGAATGATCTTTCAGTTTGAAAGTTGTAACTTCTTTTCTCTCTTCTGATAGATTTTGAAAACACTACTCTCGATGTTATAGAATGATCTTTCAGTTTATGAGTTCTAATTTTGTTTTCTCTCTTCTGATACATTTTGAAAACACCAAGAACGGAACACGTAAGGCTGCCATTCATTTACTCTATATGAAAACAACAATAACACAAACAACCCAAAGTCTGTTTCTTCTACCTGAGCGCGGATCTATATGGGAAAGCTAAGGTGGATGGCACAACAGTGACGCCACTAGAAAGGAGAAAGGGAATGGTAGTAGGGGTGGGGTCACAGAAGAACAGACTATGGAGGAAAAAAAGTACATTCCAAATTCAACTAGTGCGTCCGAATCTCTAAAAATATCAAAGGGTTTTTTTTTCCGAATCTATTTTTCAGAGAAAAAAAAAAGTAAAATAAAAAAGTCGAGAGTGAAAGAGTAATCAATCTAGAGTGAAAGAGTAATCAATCTATCCTGTTTCCGGTCCAAGTGTTCCTCCAATTGCATTTCCTCTTCGCGCATGCTGTTGGAAGTGGTAAAAACTGAGAGAGAAAAATGGTAATGAAGGGTGCTCGTCAATTATGGAGAACAAAGGGGAAAAAAGACAGAAAAAAGGTTAAAAAAAAAACAAAAAAACCCAGCAAATGTACGTTTCGCAAGAGAGTTTGTGAATTGCATTTTGGTTTGAGGTCCTATCCTAAGGTGATGTGCCCACGGGAGATAACCATCCCAGAAGAGTGGGGCAAGAGAGTCTACCTTACCCTACACCGTTGCCAACAGAACGACAACATGCGCAATGTTAATGCCCATATTGATGTTGGTCGCGCTGGATTCGAACTCACGATCTTCTGAAATCACACTCAGGATCAATACCACTGAGATAACTGAGCTAAGCAGATGAAATGAAGTCTTAGCAGGTATCAGTGAACAGAAAGCTTACTCAATTGACATGTTTCGGTGAAGAGAAAGCTTACTCAATTGACATGTTTCGGTGAAGAGAAAGCTTACTCAACTGACATGTTTCGGTGAACAGAAAGCTTACTCAATTGACGTGTTTCGGTGAACAGAAAGCTTACTCAATTGATATGTTTCGGTGAACAGAAAGCTTACTCAATTGATATGTTTCGGTGAACAGAAAGCCTTCACACCATATAGGACAACGAAAATTCACTTAGCTTTGATCGCTTCAGAGTTCAGCGCAAGGAAAGCCTATTTGTTTGTATCTTGCCTGAAGAAGACCTAAGAGGTCGAAACGCGTCGTGTTTTGTCTTGTGACTCGTTTGTCCACGTTTCTCTGGGCGGTTCGCTAACATTTATTTAAGATTTGTTTAGATTTCCGCCTGCAGTCGTCTCACTTTGCAACTAGATCAATTGACATGTTTCAGTGAACAGACAGCTTACTCAATTGACATGTTTCGGTGAACAGAAAGCTTACTCCACTGACATGTTTCAGTGAACAGAAAGCTTACCCAATTAACATGTTTCGTGAACAGAAAGCTTACTCCATTGACATGTTTCAGTGAACAGAAAGCTTACTCAATTGACATGTTTCGGTGAACAGAAAGCTTACTCCATTGACATGTTTCAGTGAACAGAAAGCTTACCCAATTAACATGTTTCAGTGAACAGAAAGCTTACTCAATTGACATGTTTCGGTGAACAGAAAGCTTACCCAATTAACATGTTTCAGTGAACAGAAAGCTTACCCAATTAACATGTTTCAGTGAACAGAAAGCTTACCCAATTAACATGTTTCAGTGAACAGAAAGCTTACTCAAATGACATGTTTCGGTGAACAGAAAGCTTACTCAATTGACATGTTTCGGGAAACCCTGCAGATGGGACAATCTACTGTTTCTGAAAACGTCACTCATGCGCGTTTCTTCATGGGCGTGCGGCTGTTGGTGACAGAAGTCCGATGAAGTGCAGGGTAGTGTTCACTTCAGAGTCAGCTCAGAGGTTCTCCTCTGCTACCAGTAACCATGTACCAGTTTTGCCTGCCACATGTGGGGAGCAAACCCAGCAAGAAAAGCTGAGTTAGAGTGAGATGGTGTCCAATGGATTTGATTTGCCTAAGACAAATGACAGAAAAGAATTAGAGATCACACCGGATCAGTTCCAGCCTGGAT
Organism: Conus canariensis; assembly: GCA_033310375.1. Lineage (NCBI taxonomy): Eukaryota > Metazoa > Mollusca > Gastropoda > Neogastropoda > Conidae > Conus > Conus canariensis. Next base: position 59,857,708 of record CM065731.1, read on the forward strand.
TAAAAATAATTGTGCCATCCGTCGACCCATTGGTCGATGAATATCTATGAACCGAAAATCATTACATCGCCATGTGGAACGTAAGAACACTCAGGCAGGTTGGAAAACTTTTTTAAAAAATTGATCCATGGGATGGACAGGTATTTTGGCACATTTTGACCTCGTGATCCATGGGATGGACTCTAGCACATTTTGACCCTGGGAAGTGAATTGATCCACGGGATGGACAGGTACTTTGTCACATTTTGACCTCTGGGAAGTGAATTGATCCATGGGATGGACAGGTGCTTTGACCTCTGTGAAGTAAAAAGGAAAAATGACCGAGAATTAGTGACAGAAAAAGGGCGTGTCCTGTACTATAATGGACAAGAATATAATGATATGGGGTAGCGTTATCCTGTACTATAATGGACAAGAAGACAATGACATGGGGTAGGGTTGTCCTGTACTGTAATGGACAAGAAGACAAACAATTACATGGGGTAGGGTTTTCAGCTGACCTGGGAGCAATTAAAGAAGTTGGTCTCGTGGCTATGACTAAGCAGATGTCTGACCTACGCATTAGCCCAGCACGCTGATCAGAACTTGAATAGCCTACCTTATATTAACAGTGCCATTATCATCATTGAATGTGTGTGTAGTGAGTGTCCACGTGTGTGCGTATATATGTGTGCGCGAGGCTATATGGACACAGGCCCATGTGTGTGTGTGTGTGCCAGTGTATGCGGTGAGCGAGTGTATGTGCGTGGGTTTGGTGTTTTATATGCGTGTGCGTATGCATATGCGTTATGTCCCTGAGATATTGAAAGTTTTATTTCAGTTGACATGTGTTTGATTGTTTGTGTCTGTAACTGGAAAGGCTCAATATGAGTCTGCCCCAATCTCTAGGAGTCATGGCAATGTTGGCCTTGAGATTAATCCGATGGTTCTTTGGTTGATGATATTCTCGCTCAGCCTTTAAGTCTTCACGCGCGGCCACTTCCTCTCTTGATGTACAGATCTGAAAGATGAACTATGGTATAGTGGCTTCGCTCTTGTTTGTTTAGTTGACTCTTGATTTCTTATCACATGAGACTGGCCAAGCTGTAATCCAGTTCTCATCGTTGCTTTGCCTACCAGTGTGTCAGCTCTCTCATTTCCTTTAACTCTTGCATGTCCAGTGCAGTACATCCACATGAGTCTCTCCCAACGCAATACATCCATATGAGTCTCTCTGTGACGGACCGTTTTTCATCCGGTCACAAAGTTTCATGTGTGACCGTGCTTACCGGAAGGTAGTTGTCCGGAAGCCGGTTGCAAAATTTAGCTGACTGCTACTCACCGGCGCACTGCTATAAGCCGGGTGAATTGAACCGGTTAGGCAGTCTCTGCAGTGATTCCGGCAATACAAATCACAGAAGGCCGAAGAGGGACTCAGCTGTTTGCTGGTAGCAGTCAGTATTTATCATTGAATGGTTATTTATTAACAAACTAAAACTGTATTCCCGTTTAGGAGCGACTGAAACTTCCTCAGCGCTCTTGTGAAGGTTTTATTTAAAAAAGAAAGTATTGTTGTTCTGTTGTCCTATGACTTGATAGGGTAACAAAATGAAATTGTTTCGGAAAATGTGAATAGATGAAGTGAGTATTATAAGAAGTGGTCTTCAGAAAAAAGAAAAAAGATTTTGTTTATTTTGTGACTTAACTGGCTATGAACTTCATGATGGAGAAAAAGTGTCTATTCTAATATGGTTTGCAAGAAGATGGAGAGTTTTGATGCTATGGATAATAAGCTCCCAGAGCGAGCGACATAGACTTTTGTTTTTCATTCTGATGTGTGATGTGTTTACATGGGTATCAATATATGTGTTGTTAAACAAAAGTGTGGTGGAAATCTTTCCCTTGCATATATTGGAGCTGATGAACTGAAGTGAAGTGAGCGTTCTTGTGTTACAAGAAAAGTAACGAACATTTCCTGAATTGACAAAAGACATGGTGATTATGTGAAATGAATTGAACATTCTTGTTTACAAGAAAGCAAATGAATAGTGTGTGAATTAACGAAAGACATTATAGTTTGAAAAAAATAATCATCAATTGTGTAATTATTGTGTGTAATGAATTGTATTCATGGTTTATTGAAGAGGATCCAGATGGAAATCCTTTTCCCCAATTTGGAAAACTAGAGTCTGAAAGGTTTATGTGGAAATCCTTTCCTGTGCAGTGTCATGATTCCGGAGAAGGGAATATTGTAGTGTAATGATTCCGGAAAAGGGAATGTTGTAATGTTATGATTCCGGAAAAAAAAGAATATTGTAATGATGAACAAATATGCTGATGTATGGCTCACGTTCTAGTGAAATATGATGTGGCTAATGAATATGAACGAATATGCTGATATGTGCTCAAGTTCTAGTGAGATATGATGTGGCTAATGAATATGAAGATAGTTGTGATTCTAATGAATGGTGGCCATAATAATCAAGGTAGTTAATCAGTTTCCCCAGGTTGATAGTGTTCCCTGGATTGACGGGGACTGACTGCTACCGAGGTTAGGGCCGGGGCCGTAGCTGGTTGACGCCCCGTTCTCCACCTGTTGCTGCGGGTGTGGAGAGGCCAGCCTGAGCGCCGACAATCGCCCTACCTGCCACTGCGCCCGTGACCGGTCAGTGTTGGGCCAGTGAAGAGGAGACATCGCTCCTGCTTCTGTGCCAGCGACCTGCGTTCGAGGACGTCGCTGTGTGTGTGGCGTGTGTGTCACAGCTTTGTGTTAGTGTTTTGAGCCACAGCTCAAAAGTGTTTGAGCTACATCTAGTAAGAGAGACTGTCGCCGAGTGCTGGCAGAGACGCCATGAATGAGGTTTGTTTTTTGTTTTTTGTTTTTTTGTGAGCCACAGCTTCGAAGAGACTCTGTGTCAGACTTGCCTCGTCGATGCCGTCGTCATCATCATCGCTGGACCCGGCAGTTGACAGTTAAAATTGTATAAATTGGTTATTTGTGTACACCTGATGGTGGGTGTACCATCCTATGCTTAATGTGTTTATTTGTATGTGTTTGTTGATGGCTCGGGCAGCATAAAAAGAAAAGTGTTATTTTGTTGCCTGGCTGTCCATGTTCGGATGAGTGGGTGTGTGTATGTGAATTAAGAAAAAAGTCGTGCATGCATCCATAATTACTGAGTGGGAGTCAGACAGATATCCACACACGCACTTCCATCCGTAACACTCTCCCAGTGCAATTCATCCACATGAGTCTCTCCCAGTGCAGTACATCTATGAGTCTCTTCCAGTGCAGTACATCTATGAGTCTCTCCCAGTGCAGTACATATGAGTCTCTCCCAGTGCAGTACATATGAGTCTCTCCCAGTGCAGTACATCTATGAGTCTCTCCCAGTGCAGTACATCCATATGAGTCTCTCCCAGTGCAGTACATCTATGAGTCTCTTCCAGTGCAGTACATCCATATGAGTCTCTTCCAGTGCAGTACATCTATGAATCTCTTCCAGGGCAGTACATCTATGAATCTCTCCCAGTGCAGTACATCTATGAGTCTCTTCCAGCGCAGTACATCTATGAGTCTCTTCCAGCGCAGTACATCTATGAGTCTCTTCCAGTGCAGTACATCTATGAGTCTCTCCCAGTGCAGTACATCCATATGAGTCTCTCCCAGTGCAGTACATCCATATGAGTCTCTCCCAGTGCAGTACATCCATATGAGTCTCTCCCAGTGCAGTACATCCATATGAGCTCTTCCAGTGCAGTACATCCATATGAGCTCTTCCAGTGCAGTACATCCATATGAGTCTCTCCCAGTGCAGTACATCCATATGAGTCTCTCCCAGTGCAGTACATCCGTATGAGTCTCTTCCAGGGCAGTACATCTATGAATCTCTCCCAGTGCAGTACATCTATGAGTCTCTTCCAGTGCAGTACATCTATGAGTCTCTTCCAGCGCAGTACATCTATGAGTCTCTTCCAGCGCAGTACATCTATGAGTCTCTTCCAGTGCAGTACATCTATGAGTCTCTCCCAGTGCAGTACATCCATATGAGTCTCTCCCAGTGCAGTACATCCATATGAGTCTCTCCCAGTGCAGTACATCCATATGAGTCTCTCCCAGTGCAGTACATCCATATGAGCTCTTCCAGTGCAGTACATCCATATGAGCTCTTCCAGTGCAGTACATCCATATGAGTCTCTTCCAGTGCAGTACATCCATATGAGTCTCTCCCAGTGCAGTACATCCGTATGAGTCTCTTCCAGTGCAGTACATCCGTATGAGTCTCTCTCATTGCAGTACATCCGTATGAGTCTCTTTCAGGGCAGTATATCTGTGAGTCTCTTCCAGGGCAGTACATCCATATGAGTCTCTTCCAGGCAGTACATCCGTATGAGTCTCTCTCATTGCAGTACATCCGTATGAGTCTCTTCCAGTGCAGTACATCTATGAGTCTCTTCCAGGGCAGTACATCCATATGAGTCTCTTCCAGGGCAGTACATCCATATGAGTCTCTTCCAGTGCAGTACATCCATATGAGTCTCTTGCAGTGCAGTATATCTATGAGTCTCTTCCAGTGCAGTACATCCATATGAGTCTCTTGCAGTGCAGTACATCTATGAGTCTCTTCCAGTGCAGTACATCCATATGAGTCTCTTCCAGTGCAGTACATCCATATGAGTCTCTTCTAGTGCCGTACATCCATATGAGTCTCTCCACTGGAAGGCTGTGGATTACTTCATGCCAGAGCTGATTCCACTCTCCACTGTTTGAAGTAGGTCCATGGAGTCAGTCAGTATCTGGCTTGTTGAGCTTAAAACTGGTTTTAAGAATGATAGCCAGTGGATCGATTGTGTCACTGCTTCTACCTCCATTGCTAGATTTGAAGTTGTTAGATTTTATGCACCATTGTCATCGTTGATAGTTCGGCCATTTTGCTTCACTGTGTATCCCCAGCCTGCCAATCTCTGGTGACGGAACCGCCAGTGTATACAACTGTGTCTTCTTCTCTGCCAAGGTTTTCTAACGGCATCTGAATTTCTGCGTTGGCTTTGCCTTCTGGCCATTCTCGACAGTGTTTTCCAAGTTCTGGCAATGTCGTAGAGGTATTTGAAGACGTCTGGATACTTTCCCCATTCCTTTGTATCTTTGCGTACGGCTGACTGGCACAGAAACAGTATACTGTCTTCTGCCTGTCCCATCCATGATTTTCCACGTCCTAGGCGAGTGCCTCTTGTTTCCCTAATCATTGCATGTAACGGGTTTGGGGATTTTCAAGTGCTCTGATATATGCCTTCACCTATTCAAGCTTGTGTCTTGCCTGCGTTGAAGGAAAATCTAGCAGGTATTGCATAGTTTCAACTGGTGTATCCTTCAATGCAGGAAAACCACAAGCTAGAACAGGACCGGGAGAGATTCGCCAGAATCCAGGCTGTTGTTTCCAGCCATTAGGAGGAGAGACAACGGGTGCAATGGTCATTGCAGCGTCCCCTGTGGTCATGCGAAGCTCTGAAACCCGTGACAATGAACCTGTATTTCCATGGCGAAAGTGTTAGTGAAGAAAGGTTCATTCATTTGCATCCTTGCTAAAGTCAACTATAGACAGGGCAAGTCATTCGCACAAGAAAACAAGAAAGACAGGAAATGATTTCACTGAGCAGAAATGTACCTGTCGCGATCTGAGAGAGGCAAAGGCCGCGTCTTTCTCCCGGCGATTAATCATGTCCATCTTCGAAAATGGTTCTCACGCAATCAGCTGACACGTCGAGACGTTGACAGCTCGCAACAGGCTGTGGCATTTGTCTTCGGATGACAGGAGACTTGGCTGTGAGCAAGAACCTGTTCAAGTATGGTGGCTAAAAACGTTTGCAACATGTTTTTCCACCTATCGGGGCATATCTGAACTAATCAACAAGCCAGCCCTTACGTAGTGGACAAACCGGAATATTGGTAGATATCAGTTTTGAATTTTAAGTCTGCTATTCGTAAAGGTGTTTCATAGATAGGTCAGTTAATTTACATATCCCCGTGACCTTGTAGATGGGCCCAAAGGTGAAAGGTTAGAGCTTCTGCCTGCGGTCGCGAGTTCCCATCAAGGATTTGTACGGCTTGAAAACTCACTCTGTCCACCCAGCAATAAATGGGTGCCTTAGTCTTGTCAGGTACGATTAACACGACGGACGGAGAGGGTGGGTCCGCCTTCCATTAGGCTGTGCTCCACACAGGCTGAACTTTGTACAGCTCACCACCTCTACGGCAATTCGGCCCTGGAGCTTCAACCATTTGACCATGTTACTGCACTGTCAAGACTCCTTTCACGTGCCGAGGATTGTTTACACTGTTGTCTGTGTTGAGATTCACTCCCATTTGTCCTGTCAACTTTTAATGTACATTTGCTTCGCAGTGTGTTTTAAGCATTAAACTACTACACTGTGTACGAGTCTGTACTATAGTTATCAATTGGAATATCAACGTGTTTTAGAAATGAAAGCCAGAGGCACAAAGGGCGATGATGATTATGACGGTAATAGTAATGATGACAATGATAAATCCCCTCGTGACCGCGGAGGTGACGATGGAAATTATGATAATGGTGGTCATGAAGATGTATGATGAGATTGTGATAATGAAAATGTTGATACTGCTGCTGTTGCTGCTGCTGATGATGACGGTGAAATGTTCTCTCTGTCTGTCTGTCTCTCTGTCTGTCTGTCTGTTTCTCTCTCTCTCTCTCTCTCTCTCTCTCTCTCTCTCTCTCTCTCTCTTCTCTCTCTGTATGAATGTACGCGCACGCATAGGTTTCTGAGTGTGCCCGCACATGTTTTATTGTGCTTGCATGAATTCCTTTTCGGATTTTTGGTTTTGTCCTTCTCTTTACTTTGAAGGGAGGGGGCAGGTGCGAGGGAGGATGGGGAGAGGGCATAGGTCAAAGTATGGAAACTGTGCTGTCGGGAGAGTGGGAAGTGGGTGTGGAGAGTATGGACAAGTGCACATGCACCTATACGTATTGCTGCTGAGGAAAAAAAAATACCTACAGCCATTTTCCTTACTTGTTGTCTGTGTTTGTTTGTTCGTGGAATCGCTGAAAATAGACAACTGCTTTCCTACCCGATTGATCGACGACGAGCCAGTTGTTTAGCTGTAATTCTTTTGGCAAAGACCTCCGGATCTAACATGGCTTGAAGGCTGGGAACCTTCCAAACACTGCCTGTGTCCATGAAACTGGAGACTACTGCATCCTAACTCGACATCCCTAACATGGCTTGAAGGCTGGGAACCTTCCAAACACTGCCTGTGTCCATGAAACTGGAGACTACTGCATCCTAACTCGACATCCCTAACATGGCTTGAAGGCTGGGAACCTTCCAAACACTGCCTGTGTCCATGAAACTGGAGACTACTGCATCCTAACTCGACATCCCTAACATGGCTTGAAGGCTGGGAACCTTCCAAACACTGCCCGTGTCCATGAAACTGGAGACTACTGCATCCTAACTCGACATCCCTAACATGGCTTGAAGGCTGGGAACCTTCCAAACACTGCCTGTGTCCATGAAACTGGAGACTACTGCATCCTAACTCGACATCCCTAACATGGCTTGAAGGCTGGGAACCTTCCAAACACTGCCTGTGTCCATGAAACTGGAGACTACTGCATCCTAACTCGACATCCCTAACATGGCTTGAAGGCTGGGAACCTTCCAAACACTGCCCGTGTCCATGAAACTGGAGACTACTGCATCCTAACTCGACATCCCTAACATGGCTTGAAGGATGGGAACCTTCCAAACACTGCCCGTGTCCATGAAACTGGAGACTACTGCATCCTAACTCGACATCCCTAACATGGCTTGAAGGCTGGGAACCTTCCAAACACTGCCCGTGTCCATGAAACTGGAGACTACTGCATCCTAACTCGACATCCCTAACATGGCTTGAAGGCTGGGAACCTTCCAAACACTGCCTGTGTCCATGAAACTGGAGACTACTGCATCCTAACTCGACATCCCTAACATGGCTTGAAGGCTGGGAACCTTCCAAACACTGCCCGTATCCATGAAACTGGAGACTACTGCATCCTAACTCGACATCCCTAACATGGCTTGAAGGCTGGGAACCTTCCAAACACTGCCTGTGTCCATGAAACTGGAGACTACTGCATCCTAACTCGACATCCCTAACATGGCTTGAAGGCTGGGAACCTTCCAAACACTGCCTGTGTCCATGAAACTGGAGACTACTGCATCCTAACTCGACATCCCTAACATGGCTTGAAGGCTGGGAACCTTCCAAACACTGCCTGTGTCCATGAAACTGGAGACTACTGCATCCTAACTCGACATCCCTAACATGGCTTGAAGGCTGGGAACCTTCCAAACACTGCCCGTGTCCATGAAACTGGAGACTACTGCATCCTAACTCGACATCCCTAACATGGCTTGAAGGCTGGGAACCTTCCAAACACTGCCTGTGTCCATGAAACTGGAGACTACTGCATCCTAACTCGACATCCCTAACATGGCTTGAAGGCTGGGAACCTTCCAAACACTGCCTGTGTCCATGAAACTGGAGACTACTGCATCCTAACTCGACATCCCCTACTGTCGCCACACATCTCACGAGGGGAAGGGAGCACACGCGCCAGGGGCGGATTACGACCAGGGCGTCCATGACTGGGAGACTGGAAGGCATTTCAATGTTAATCCACACTTACACTGGTACCGGTCTGGGAAAACTCGGTACAATATGCAGCAGGGACTGGGCTTTTATGTGGTGATTTATGGATAACCTAAGCGCTCGCGAGCATGCATGCATACACACACACACACACACACACACACACACACACACACACACACACACACACACACACACACACCGATGTCAGAAAGAGAGAGAGAGAGAGAGAGAGAGAGAGAGAGAGAGAGAGAGAGAGAGAGAGAGAGAGAGAGAGATTTGCTTGACATTCTGTGCTGTATTCGTCTCGTGGATGTTGGAGTACTGAATATGATTTTCAGGCAGATTTTTTTTTTATCTTGTAAAGAGATCTGAAAATACGTTCTATTTGGACGCATTAGAATGATACACTCCCGGACACACCCCTCCCCACTCCATCTTCCTGTCTTTCTCTATTCCTTTTACAGGTGGTACTACATACCCAGCCCTCATGAAAAGCTCTAGTCTTTGCAAGGTCATTGTCACCATGATGGAGGACTTCTTTGTTTTCACTGGCCCCTACCCTTACCACTGACTTTGTGCTGTTCCCTATAATTCATTGCTCATCCACCGAGGATAGGGTGCGTATCGGTGTGGGCAGGTGTGCAGATTATCCACGTTAGGCTGTTCTACACAATTCTCAGCTGCTGTTCGCGCTGATGTGACCGTGTATGCCTTGGTTATTAATTAATAAAATGAAACGTCGACAGCTCAGACTGCTAGCGCTTTTGATTTCCTTCGGGTCTGTATTTTTTGTGTCTTCAAGCACAGGCTCAAAGATTTCTTCTCACCTAATTTATTCCTTATTTCTTCTTTCCTTCCTTTTTCCTTTCTTTCTCTTTTCATCACGAGCACATACATAAAGAAATGTTGGCACGCACATGTAAAAACATGTAGGAATGCACGTGCACGCTACATGCACACGCAGAGAGACAGACAGACAGAGAGATAGACAACACACAGACACACACAGACATATGTATATACATATGTATACATACATACATATATATATATATATATATATATATATATATATATTATGTCTCTCTCTCTCTCTCTCTCTCTCTCTATATATATATATATATATATATATATATATGTATATTATGTCTGTCTGTCTGTCTGTCTGTCTGTCTGTCTCTCTCTCTCTCTCTCTCTCTCTCTCTCTCTCTCTCTCTATATATATATATATATATATATATATATATATGTATATATATATACAGTCGCAGCCGCTTATAACGAAGTCGGATGTAACGAATGCCGGATATAAACGAAGCAAAATGGTTGGTCCCGGCAAAAATCCATCTTTATATGACTAAGAATACGTCGGATGTAACGAAGTCGGATGTAACAAAATGCCGCTTATAACGAAATGGGTTTGGGTCCCCAGCGGGAGATTACGCCGGTTATAACGAATCAGCTGCCTATAGCGAATCATATGTTCGGCCCTGTGCAGCGTTTAAGCCGGATGTAACGAAGTAGCTGGTTTCGTGTTTGGGAATCATTTCTCGGAAATGGTTGGTTAGTTCGCTGCGATGTAGATTACTTCATACTGTCCCTTGCTGTTGCAGGAAGATGGAGAAGTGTCTGCACAGCACATGAAATGTATAGTTGTCTCTGCATTGCACTAAATAGAAATCACACGTTTATACATAATGTTTGTGACTAGCTGCATAGTTTAAGCTTGTTTCAGATTCTTACACAACTTGACATAGGTAGATTAAAAGTGCTCAGTATTTTCAACTGTATGTTTGTTGTATGGTAAACCTCGTCTCTGTAATTCGTAAACAATAAAATCGTAATCGAATGTCCTGTAAAGCGAGTGATTGACGAAGCAGGGCAGTTGATTCACATCGGGTCAAGTTCAACAGTTTCAGTTTCGCAGCATATTTTACCGTATGTTTGTTGAATGGTAAACGTCAGCTCTGATAAGAAAATTGTATTCTAATGTCCTGTCCTGCGAGGGCCTGTGGTTGTCGAAGCAGAGCAGTTGACTCACGTGTTATCAAGTTAAGCGACTGTGATGTCCTGTTATGTGAGTGCCTGTGGTTGTCGAAGCAGAGCAGTTGACTCACTGTCATTGTCGAAGCAGAGCAGTTGACTCACTGTCATTGTCGAAGCAGAGCAGTTGACTCACTGTCATTGTCGAGGCAGAGCGGTTGACTCACTGTGATTGTCGAAGCAGAGCAGTTGACTCAATGTCATTGTCGAGGCAGAGCGGTTGATTCACTGTCATTGTCGAAGCAGAGCAGTTGACTCACTGTCATTGTCGAAGCAGAGCGGTTGATTCACTGTGATTGTCGAAGCAGAGCAGTTGACTCACTGTCATTGTCGAAGCAGAGCAGTTGACTCACTGTCATTGTCGAAGCAGAGCAGTTGACTCACTGTCATTGTCGAAGCAGAGCAGTTGACTCACTGTGATTGTCGAAGCAGAGCAGTTGACTCAGGTGGCAAGTTAGGCGACTGTGGACGGAGGACAGATGCTAGAGGGACGAGGCTGGAGTGAAGGGGAAGGAGAACAGAGAACACTCCAATGACCTAACAGTGTGAACCAGTCAACGAACAGTGTAGAAACCCCCCCATTCCCCCTCGCACTTCCAAATCGTGGCACTGTGTAAGTTCTCTGAAAATCTATTCTTCTGAAGTCTTCAGAATAATACAGTTTTGTTGTTTTTTTTCGGCTGCTTTACTTATATTCCATTTAGAGACCTTTAAATTGCAATGTAGGGTTTTGTGACGTCTTTACATTAATGTTTAGCCATATCTTGAACAAAATTTGAAAAAATCGTTATTAAAGTATATAACAGCCTAGGAAACGGGCTTTATTATTGCCCATGTATGCGGGCACACACGTGTGTTTGTGTGTGTGTGTGGGGGGGGGGGGGGGGGCGTGCGTGCATGCGCGCGCGCGCGCGCGCTGTGTGTGTGTGTGTGCGTGTGTGTGTGTGCGTGTGTGTGTGTGTGCATGCATGCGTGTGTAGGTGTGTATGTGGGGGTGTGCGTGCGTGCATGCGTGTGTGTGTACGTGTGTGTTTCTCTGTGTGTGTGTGTGTGTGTGTGTGTGTGTGTGTGTGTGTGTGTGTGTGTGTGTGTGTGTGGTGTGTGTGTGTAACTGAGTGGGTAGGTGGGTGAGAGAGAGAGAGAGAGAGAGAGAGAGAGAGAGAGAGAGAGAGAGAGAGAGACGTCACGCCGGCTTTTACGAAGCAATTAGCTAGAAATTCGTTATAACCGCCCCTGGCGATTCGTTATAAGCGGCTTCAACTGTATATATATATATATATATATATAGAGAGGAGAGAGAGAGAGAGAGAGAGAGAGAGAGAGACGAACACACAACACACACTCACACACACACACACACACCACACACACACACACACACACACACACACACACACACACCACAACACACGCTGTGGGGCCGACAATTTCATGCAGTCTGACAATCGTGTTAGGTTAAAGCGCAAGTCAGCATCCGCTATGCCTTTTTCATGCGACCGTCTGCTAAAATCATTCCTCTTTTGTCATTCCCTCATTTGACCACTAAGCTGGACACTTGCGCACTGTACTCTCGTGGTGCAATATGTTTGGTGTCACGTGCATACATGGACTAGTCCGCCCGCAGAGACACCTTGATGAAACTGAAACTGAGATACTGTGTTCTGCCTTTTGCTTATGGAGATTTAATGGTTAGAATGCCACAGGTGACATGTCCCTGTTACATATCATGACAGACTCATCACAATGCACAGGTGACATGTCCTGTTAATATCATGACAGACTCATCACCATGCCACAGGTGACATGTCCCTGTTACATATCATGGCAGACTCATCACAATGCCACAGGTGACATGTCCCTGTTACATATCATGACAGTCTCATCACAATGTCACAGGTGACGTGTCCCTGTTACATATCATGACAGACTCATCACCATGCCACAGGTGACATGCCCTGTTACATATCATGACAGACTCATCAGAATGCCAGAGGGGACATGTCCCTGTTACATATCATGACACTCATCACCATGCCACAGGTGACATGTCCCTGTTACATATCATGACACTCATCAGAATGCCACAGGTGACATGTCCCTGTTACATATCATGACAGACTTATCACAATGCCATAGGTGACATGTCCCTGTTACATATCATGACAGACTCATCACCATGCCACAGGTGACATGTCCCTGTTACATATCATGACAGTCTCATCACAATGTCACAGGTGACGTGTCCCTGTTACATATCATGACAGATTCATCACCATGCCACAGGTGACATGCCTGTTACATATCATGACAGACTCATCAGAATGCCATAGGGGACATGTCCCTGTTACATATCATGACACTCATCACCATGGCACAGGTGACATGTCCCTGTTACATAGCATGACACTCATCACCATGCCACAGGTGACATGTCCCTGTTACATATCATGACAGACTCATCACAATGCCATAGGTGACATGTCCCTGTTACATATCATGACAGACTCATCACCATGCCACAGGTGACACGTCCCTGTTACATATCATGACACTCATCACCATGCCACAGGTGACATGTCCCCCTGTTACATATCATGACACTCATCACCATGCCACAGGTGACATGTCCCTGTTACATATCATGACACTCATCACCAATGCCACAGGTGACATGTCCCTGTTACATATCATGACAGTCTCATCACAATGCCATAGGTGACATGCCCTGTTACATATTATGACAGACTCATCACCATTCCACAGGTGACACGTCCCTGTTACATATCATGACACTCATCACCATGCCACAGGTGACATGTCCCTGTTACATATTATGACAGACTCATCACAATGCCACAGGTGACACGTCCCTGTTACATATCATGACACTCATCACCATGCCACAGGTGACATGTCCCTGTTACATATCATGACAGACTCATCACAATGCCTCAGGTGACATGTCCCTGTTACATATCATGACAGACTCATCACAATGCCACAGGTGACACGTCCCTGTTACATATCATGACAGACTCATCACAATGCTCTCAGGTGACATGTCCATGTTACATATCATGACAGACTCATCACAATGCCTCAGGTGACACGTCCCTGTTACATATCATGACACTCATCACGATGCCACAGGTGACACGTCCCTGTTACATATCATGACACTCATCACCATGCCACAGGTGACATGTCCCCCTGTTACATATCATGACAGTCTCATCACAATGCCATAGGTGACATGCCCTGTTACATATCATGACACTCATCACGATGCACAGGTGACATGTCCCTGTTGCATATCATGACAGACTCATCACAATGCCACAGGTGACATGTCCCTGTTACATATCATGACAGACTCATCACCATGCCACAGGTGACACGTCCCTGTTACATATCATGACACTCATCACGATGCCACAGGTGACACGTCCCTATTACATATCATGACACTCATCACCATGCCACAGGTGACACGTCCCTGTTACATATCATGACACTCATCACAGTGCCACAGGTGACATGTCCCTGTTACATATTATGACAGTCTGATCACAGTGCCATAGGTGACATGTCCCTGTTACATATCATGACAGACTCATCAGAATGTCGGGTTGACACAGTTTGTTGTGGCACCGACTTCGATGTCAAATGTTGCGAATTCGAACCATGCTAACAACTAACATGAACAAAATTGCCAGTTTCATTGCCCCTGTTAAATGTGTTATCGTTCTAAAGATTATGTGTGTAAGACAGACCGCCCCCCCCCCCTCCCTCCTCCTCCTACCCCCGTCTTCCCACCATTTACCTTGGATGGCTATACACGCCTGCCAGATCACCTGAGAAGGGTATAGATGGAACCTAAATGTACCTGACAACATGACGCCTGCCAGATCACCTGAGAAGGGTATGGGTGGAAAACCTAAACATGAACTGACAACATGACACCTGCCAGATCACCTGAGAAGGGTATAGGTGGAAAACCTAAACATAACTGACAACATGACACCTGCCAGATCACCTGAGAAGGGTATAGATGGAAAACCTAAATGTAACTGACAACATGACGCCTGCCAGATCACCTGAGAAGGGTATAGATGGAAAACCTAAATGTAACTGACAACATGACGCCTGCCAGATCACCTGAGAAGGGTATAGATGGAAAACCTAATTGTAACTGACAACATGACGCCTGCCAGATCACCTGACAAGGTATAGATGGAAAACCTAAATGTAACTGACAACATGACGCCTGTCATCTCACCTGACAAGGGTATAGATGGAAAACCTAAATGTAACTGACAACATGACCAAGCTGGGTCCACTGATGAGTGTGGCCCTGGAGACTAAATCTGGGTCGACTCTACTGAGGCATTACAAGTGGTTCCTTAGCACGCGGCAGAGCAGGCCAGACAGACTGTCGATGAAGTGTTTAATATTCACTCTTCAGAGCTTTCTTCCCCAATCCCCACTCCACCCCTCAGCCATCCCCTACAACCGTTCCTCATACTTTTTTTCATATACAGACGCTAAATCATTGTCATGGTGACAGACTGTTTGTTTGAACTTGTGTTCATAACATTGTATCTTATTCATTTTTATTTTCTCTTGTTCGTACAGGTATTGTGTTTACATCCATCCCTTTCCCTCATTTTTGTTGCTTGTGAATTTTACTTGTGCGAGTCACACGCCTTTGTGAACACATGTAAAATTGCAGATTCGTTTTTATGGAATGCGCATCTTCACTGTTTATAATTCTTCCACTCACTCATTTCTAATTTGCACTGCATATCCAGCCGGGGTTCCGACACATGAGTTGATACACCACTCAAACATCGTACACTCTCAAAAATGGGATAGCGATTAAAAACCAAGAAGAACCGAGATCGCGCGGGAAACAGTAGACCTCCTTCAAAATCGAACCGGTCCTGGATCGGTTTTTACATCCGGATCTTTATCACAGACTCGGGCCAGCATTTCATTGTTTTGTCTTTGGACAACATTCCATCTTTCTACAAATTTTGTTAAAATTGATTTAATACTTTTTACGTTACCATGTTGACATGAACAAACAAACCGACAATTACAGAGAGACACAGAGAGAGGCGCAAAATGATTTTTCATGAAAAAAGCGAAACGGAATGTCCCTAAAAGAAGATAAGGCAAGAACGAAGAGTGGTGTGTGTGTGTGTGTGGTGGGGGGGGGGGGGGTAGGAAGAATTGAGTGGGCAGGCGACAGACATGGAGGGAGGTGCAAGGGGAGGGGGGAGGTGGAGGAGGGAATGCGGCACTGAAGGTTTTTTTTTTTCGTATTTTTTCACTTATCAGTTGATTTTCCTTTACCGTTCAATCGCTTCATTTAACAGTGCGATTACTCTCACAGTTTTAGGAACTCGTTCCCCCTCTGTTTTTTTTTTTCTTCTTTTGTTTGTTTTGTTTTGTTTTGTGCGTGCGAATATGTATGACCCTTGCACCTCTAGTGATATCAGTGTTACTCAGCTTTTTCCCCACCTTTCGTTCATTTCTCATTGTTGCTTATGACCTCATTCTCATCGACCCTTAGTCAGCAACGCTGTTTGATTCTTAAATCATGTTAATGCAGTAGTTAGCCAGCAACGCTGTTTGATTCTTAAATCATGTTAATGCAGTAGTTAGCCAGCAACGCTGTTTGATTCTTAAATCATGTTAATGCAGTAGTTAGCCAGCAACGCTGTTTGATTCTTAAATCATGTTAATGCAGTGGTTAGCCAGCAAAACTGTTTGATTCTTAAATCATGTTAATGCAGTGGTCAGCCAGCAAAACGGTTTGATTCTTAAATCATGTTAATGCAGTGTTAGCCAGCAACGCTGTTGATTTAAATCAGTTAATGCATGTCAGCCAGCAACTGTTTGATTCTTAAATCATGTTAATGCAGTGGTTAGCCAGCAACGCTGTTTGATTCTTAAATCATGTTAATGCAGTGGTCAGTCAGAAAAACCCTGTTTGATTCTTAAATCATGTTAATGCAGTGGTCAGTCCAGCAACGCTGTTTGATTCTTAAATCATGTTAATGCAGTGGTCAGTCAGCAACGCTGTTTGATTCTTAAATCATGTTAATGCAGTGGTCAGTCAGCAACGCTGTTTGATTCTTAAATCATGTTAATGCAGTGGTTAGCCCAGCAACGCTGTTTGATTCTTAAATCATGTTAATG
>CM065731.1:59879613-59887113 GCA_033310375.1 Conus canariensis
TCTTCTTCTTCTTCTTCTTCTTCTTCTTCTTCTTGGTCCTGTCTTTCGTGCCTCGTCAGTGGGTTTTTTCCCCACGCCGATCATTCCAGTCAGTGGCATTATCCTTACGCCGATCATTCCAGTCAGTGGTATTGTCCTCACGGCGATCATTCCAGTCAGTGGCATTATCCTTACGCCGATCATTTCAGTCAGTGGTATTGTCCTCACGGCGATCATTCCAGTCAGTGGCATTATCCTTACGCCGATCATTCCAGTCAGTGGCATTGTCCTCACGACGATCATTCCAGTCAGTGGCATTATCCTCACGACGATCATTCCAGTCAGTGGCATTGTCCTCACGCGATCATTCCAGTCAGTGGCATTATCCCCACGACGATCATTCCAGTCAGTGGCAATATCCTCACGACGATCATTCCAGTCAGTGGCATTGTCCTCACGGCGATCATTCCAGTCAGTGGCAATATCCCCACGACGATCATTCCAGTCAGTGGCATATCCCCACGACGATCATTCCAGTCAGTGGCAATTATCTCCACGACGATCATTCCAGTCAGTGGCATTGTCCTCACGGACGATCATTCCAGTCAGTGGCAATATCCCCACGACGATCATTCCAGTCAGTGGCATTATCCTTACGACGATCATTCCAGTCAGTGGCAAATTGTCCCACGACGATCATTCCAGTCAGTGGCATATCCCACGACGATCATTCCAGTCAGTGGCATTATCCCCACGACGATCATTCCAGTCAGTGGCAATATCTCACGACGATCATTCCAGTCAGTGGCAATATCCCCACGACGATCATTCCAGTCAGTGGCATTATCTCCACGCCGATCATTCCAGTCCGTGGCATTATCCCCATGACGATCATTCCAGTCAGTGGCATTATCCTCACGCCTATCAATTCATCTCCTGGTCCACAGCTGCATTCTGACTTGTCTTGCCATCGTACCGACACCAGCAAATGGCAGGGAGCAGTCGGTATCAAGTTGTCAGGCGGCAACCCACAAGAGCTGACCCTGCACTGCTGCCGAGTTACTTCGGTCGTGTTTAGTGGCGCCTCTGCTGATCCAACGTAGGCAGGACACCACCTACTAAGCCCCCTACTGACCATGATAGTCGCACAGTCGCGGAGCTAGCGTGAGTGAGCTCTCTCTCCGGAGGCCGACTACACGCCTGACTGCCATTTCCCATGAAACGGCAATCTCGGCACGAACTCAGTATGGATACACACGTGGAGAGAAAATAAAAACAGCGTTATAGAGGAGAGAGAGAGAGAGAGAGAGAGAGAGAGAGAGAGAGAGAGAGAGAGAGAGAGAGAGAGAGAGAGAGAATCTGCGCTTATGCCAACTTGATGTGAAATTACTGGTTTTGTTGTATACAGAAATGTAATGCTTTAGAATGTAAACATGTTAATGACACTAGATGTCCATGAAGAAAGAGGTTGTTGACTTTCTTCCAATGTCGCGTCGTAAACAGTTCTGATCCGATTCATTGTCAAACAGTAGTTATTCCAAAAACAAATCAAAGTTAATATTGCAATTCAGTCTCTTCGTTTCATTATTATATATTATTTTTCTTTAAAAAAAAAAAAACAACGAAAAAAAGACGGTACCGGAGATGTTCTCTCAGAAATTAGAAGTTGAGTTATTTAGATATTTTCCTTTCATACACATTGTGCTATGAGTCTTTTATACATTTTGGATGTTGTGTCATCTTCCGTACCACTTCAGTTGCAGTATTCCCTCGCCGTTTATTCCAGTTCCGTCCATCACCACGCCCAGGTTTGTCCCTCTGCTGTCCCGGCATCGGCAATTCACAGGAAGCACGTTAAGTCGGTCTGAGGCAAGTCATAGGAAGTGACACTGTACCAGTCTCGAGTCACTTCGGTGATGTTCAGTGGCGCCTGATCAATCTACCATACGATGACGAGCTTCCTACTGAGTGACAAGAATTATTGCTTAATCGTTCAGCCAGCATTAGTGAGCGTCATTCTCCGGAGCGCCACTCTCAGAGTTGTATCTAGAAGAAACGTGTGGTCTTTCTGTTTGAGCTCATAGCAAACTCAGTTCTGTACAGGAACCAGAGCAGAGCCGAAAAATATCACAAATAAATGAATCTGATGGGAATCGAACCCACGACCTATCTCCCAGCCCGCAGTTCGTGACGCTAGCCCCTGTGTCACGACGACGGCTGGTGTCTTTTATGTAACTGATCACATCAACATCCGGTTCAAACATCTTTTGTTGTGAAAAGAAGTTTAAACAAGCAAAGCAAAGCATGTATCCAAGATCTGTCCAAACAGGCAGAATTATGTGCTCCAGATGAACTGCCCCAAGACAGCACCTAGCAGCGTTGATGGAGAGCAGCGACGCAAGGACAATTATTATCACTAGCAGCCGGTAAGAGAAGACAATCATTATCAGCAGCAGTATAGAAGCAATGACCACATCATCGGAGCCAGGGCAGTGTTTCAATCCAGACTAAGCACGTTCATTCTGTTCCAGAATGGGACACCCGGTTATCTGTGAGTTCCGACCTGATGTTATCCGTGAGTTCGTACCTAATGTTATCTGTGAGTTCGTACCTGATGTTATCTGTGACTTCCTACCTGATGTTATCTGTGAGTTCGTACCTAATGAGACGTTGCACACAGGCCGTCATCATCGCAGTAGGCGGACTTCCGTGATTGTCTTGAGTGGTGAAGTACCAACAGTAGGCGGACTTCCGTGATTGTCTTGAGTGGTGAAGTACCAACAGTAGGCGGACTTCCGTGATTGTCTTGAGTGGTGAAGTACCAACAGTAGGCGGACTTCCGTGATTGTCTTGAGTGGTGAAGTACCAACAGTAGGCGGACTTCCGTGATTGTCTTGAGTGGTGAAGTACCAACAGTAGGCGGACTTCCGTGATTGTCTTGAGTGGTGAAGTACCAACAGTAGGCGGACTTCCGTGATTGTCTTGAGTGGTGAAGTACCAACAATAAGATGCTTTTAGAAGTAGCGTGGCCGCTTACCGTCTGTATCTTTTTCTTCCTCATATAGTAAAAACGCCATGCCAACGTGGGACATGCTCTCCATGAGTCACAAAAGCTATTTGTCTGTTCACATGGACAGCAAAATGGGGTGAAATTATCGGGGATTGTGGAGTAATTGCAATGTCAACTGCCGGCAGAATGATGATGAGGGACGGGGTGGAAGGTAGAGAGGGGGCAATTAATCACCATCGTTGTCTGTTCGTCCGTCGTCTGTCTGTCTGTCTGTCTGTCTGTCCTGTCTGTCCGTCTGTCCGTCCGTCTGTCTGTCCGTCCGTCCGTCCGTCCCGTCTGTCTGTCTGTCTGTCTGTCTGTCTGTCTCTCTCTCTCACTCTCTCTCTCTCTCTCTCTCTCTCTCTCTCTCTCTCTCGATGTAGTTGTTCCTTGTTGTTTATTATTATTTTGAGGGCATGGTGTAAAAAAGGCTTACAGCTTATCTATTCACCCTCATTAAAGATTTCGAGTTTCGATAATCCTGACAATTGTTAAAGAGTCTCTAATGAGTAAACTTGGGACAGTGGCTGCCAGCGTTTCAAATAATCGCTTTACATAATGAGCAAAATACAAATGGAAAGACTGCCGAGGAGCGATATAGACTCAGATCAGGCTAGTTTACCTCCGACTATATATTTGCTCCGTTCGTTGCAGTGCAAACATACGAGGTGAGAGAGTTGAGAAAAGTATATGGTTGTTAAGTAGACTTGAAAGGAAGTCCTCGATACGGTTATTCGCAACATCTTGAGGAAGGCACCCAGGAAAACTGATGTTAGGAGCAAAATGGCAAAGATGCTGCGATGCATGTAGCAAATGTCAGATCTTGTGTAAGATGTCCCGGCATTGTTACTGAGTTCTTTGAGTGCCCAGTGGGTGTAAGGCAAGGATTTGTGTTTTCGGCCACGTTATTTTTGTTTTTGATAAATGAACTGGGATTACAAATTGGCGGACAGGGAGAGTTTGGAATACAGCTGGTACCCAGCTATGTACAATTCTTGATGTTGTTGTTTACTGCTGTTGTTTTCGCCTCATATTGTCCCAAGGGTTTACAGAAGAAACTTGATGTCTTAAAACAATTTGCAGTGAATTTGGAAAAGACGAAAATGTTTGCATTCAGAAAAGAAACTTCTGGGTGAAAAGGAAAAGTCCAAATATACATGAACACACGAAAGTAGTCAACAATAATGAATATCTAGGACTACACTTTACAACCGAGCCTCCATTAACATCATGAACACACGAAAGTAGTCAACAATAATGAATATCTAGGACTACACTTTATATCGAGCCTCCATTAACATGTATGGTGAAAGAGCAGGTCACTAAAGCTAAACATTAAAACAACTCAGCTCCAGAGATGTGTTTGGAAATTAAGAGGTATTCGAAGGGAGGTGTTCTTTAAAACATGTGAAGCTCAGACGGTTCCCATTATACTATAGGGGTCTGAAACCTGGGGCTAACAGCAGCTTAATGGTCTTGAGAAGATAACATATGTTTGTAGGCAAACGTTAATTGAACGTAAGTAAGCAGACACCAAACTGAAAGATAGTGGCAGACCTCGGCCGATCTCCTATGTATGTTTTAGCGGCTGAAAACGTGTCTTCGATATTGGCTGAGAATCCGTGATCTGGCAGAAGAGAGACTAACCAGGAAAACCTACAATGTGTTATATCACTTAAAGCGTACAGAACATGATTTGAATTACGAGATGTTACAATGTCACAGAGAAGCCTGTAATGAATTCAGATTTGACACTTCTCTTATCTTGCTGCACTCGCTAAGACGTAGAAGGGATGTCTTGCCGAGACATTTATCATGTCCGGCTTGCGAGGAAAGCATCAAGATGAATCACGTGTTCTTTGAATGTAAGGTGTGTGAAGAGTTTATCCAATATGTAAATACATTTGAAAGCGTAGACAAACGAAACACGAGACAAAACACGACCCGTTTCGACCTCTTAGGTCTTCTATGACAAAATGCGACGCGTTTCGATCTCTTAGGTCTACTTGAAGAAAACACTTTCAGAGATTGTTTTCAGTGTGTATTACTTACTGTGACCATCATTTCCAAAGACAATTATCAGCGCCTCCGCGACGACCATGTCTAACCCAGATAATGTGAAGGACAAATTCTATGAGGATCTTCACTCTATCATTGCTGCTGTTCTGAAAGCAGACAAGCTCGCTATGCTTTGTGATTTCAACGCTAGAGTGGGTTCTAAGGGCGACTTCTAGGAACATGTCATCGGCAAACACCAAATAGGCAACGGTCTCCTGCTATTCCAGACCTGTGCTGATCACTGACACAGTCTTCCGCCTCTCTACCCGTAACGAGACATCATGGATGCATCCCCGCTCCAAGCATTAGCATCTCATTGACTACATCATTGTCAGGAAGAGGGATAGACAGGATGTGAGAGTCACCAAAACCATGTGTGGTGCTGAATGCTGTCTCATAGTCAGCATGTTTAGCATCCGGATCCAACTTAAGAGATGCCCGCAAGCCATGAAGGCTCCAAGATGGCTTGATGTCACCAAGCTGAAGAAAAAATGAACAAAGCATTTGTTTGTAGACACTCTGGAAGAATGCTTGGAGCTGCCCCTCTGGACAACTAGAATGTGAAAGCCAATGAATCGACCTTCAGAGAACTGATTTACAGCACTGCTACAGAGATCCTGGAACCAGCAGCAAAGAAACACAAGGGCCAGTTTGATGAGAACTAAGATGACATCCATAAGCTAGTGGGTGAGAAATCTCCTCTGCTCAAAGCTTACCTCAGTGACACAAGTCCACCACCAAAAACGATGCGTTCAACATCATACGCAGAACAATTCAAAGAAACTACGAACGATGCAAGACACATGGCTGAGCAACAAAGCTGACAAGATCCAAAGATATGCTGACAGGCATGATATGAAGAACTTTTATGATACCTTGAAAGGAATTTATGGACCTACATCATCAGGATCATCTCCTCTGCTCAGTGCTGACGGAAACACATTGATCATTGACAAGGAAAAGATCTTGGAACGTTGGGCAGTACATTTCAACAGCGTACTAAACCGCACATCATCTATCAATGAGAAAGCCATCAACCGGCTCCCTCAAGTGCCCTTTCACAAAGAAATGGATGAACCACCAACCCTCTTGGAGATCCAGAAAGCGATATGTTTGTTTTCAGTGGTAAACCTCCAGGCTCAGACTCCATACCATCTGAAGTCTACAAAGAAGGTGGCACAACTCTCACTGAATAGCTTCATCATTTGTTTCTTCTGACTTGGCATCAGGAGTTCAAAGATGCATTCATAATCCATTTGTACAAGCGTAAAGGGAACATCCAGGATTGTGACAACCACCGGGGCATAAACCTCCTTTCTATAGCAGGGAAGATACTTGTCAGGATTCTGCTGAACCGCCTGATACCACACCTTGAGCAAAAGCTTTCGTCGGAGTGCCAGTGCGGCTTCAGAAAAGACAGAAGAACCATTGATAGCGTATTTGCTGCTAGACAGCTCCAAGGAAAATGTCAGGAACAAAATACCAACCTGTTCTCCCCCTATTTCAACCTGACCAAGGCCTTCGATGCTGTCAATAGAGAGGGCCTGTGGAAGATCAAGGTCAAATACGGATGGCCACTGAAATTCATGTCTATGGTGTGGCAATTCCATGATGGCATGCAGGCCCATATCCAGGATAATTAAGAGATATCTAGCCCATTCCCTATCACAAATGGCGTTAAGCAAAGCTGTGTTTTGGTACCTATTCTGTTCAGCATCATGTTATCTGCAACGCTGACTGATGCCTTCAGAGAAGGAGAGGTAGGCATCGACATCAGATTTAGAACAGATGGAAGCTGCTTAATCTCAAAAGACTCGAGGCAAAATCTAAGGTTATGACGGACATCATCAGGGACTTTCTGTTTGCTGATGACTGCACTATCAATATTGGCTCAGAAACTGACAATCAGCATCAATAGTTTTCCGTAGTATGCACCAACTTCGGTCTCACCATAAATACAAAGAAGACGGAAGTTCTGCATAAACCCGCGCCAGGCAGACCCTACGATGAGTCTTGCATCACAGTCAATGTTGTGAAACTTGCTGCAGTGAGTAAATTCGCCTATCTCGGCAGCACACTGTCCAAGAACGTCGCCATCGTTGATGAAGTGAACATCAGAACTGCAAAAGCAAGTGCAACCTCTGGCAGACTACACACCAGTGTTTGGAACAGAAGATACATCAATCTAGAGACCAAGCTGAAGGTGTACAGAGCAGCTGTTCGCCCCACACTCCTCTACGCATGTAAAACGTGGACAGTGTACCAAAGGCACGCCGAGCAGCTGAATCACTAGCACACAAACCTGCCTCAGAAAATTTAAAATGGCAGGATAAAATCCCAGACACAGAGGTGCTCGACCAAGCAGGCCTGCCGAGCATCCACACCATTCTGATATTGTCTCAGCTTCGATGGGC
>CM065731.1:59889613-59924613 GCA_033310375.1 Conus canariensis
CCTCCACCTCCTTCCACATCCGCATCTTCCTGTCTGCTTACTCCCTGTCGTGGAACGACTCAAAAAAGTGAACATCGCATAATAGAACAAAACTAAGCGCGTTATAAAAACATGACGTAACACTTCAACTATATCACCAGACGCGACAAGTCAGTGAAACGAAGAAATATTATTTTCTTTCTTTCTTTTTTTTTTTTCTTTTTTTTTTGTACAAAAATTTCTACCCGACGTCCAAATTACGAAACTAAGAGAATTTCAGTGACATTAAGTATGTTTTTGATAACTCAGCTTAAGCGATCCATCATGAAAATGTTTATAAGAAATGCTGTTCTCTGGCAACAAGAGTCTTGGAAACAGGAGAGGTTCCAGCAGACGAGAGCTTTGCTGCTATGAGAACAAAACAATAAATTGTGTATAGTTGGGTGAAACTGTTTGTGCGGACTGTCGCTATGTGGATCCAGACCGGGCGACATCAACACTAACCAAGGGAAAGAGGAGCAGAAGTACAGATCCATACGAGGTATTTGCTGTCATCCTGAAAGGAGTGGAGGAAGAAGCTTAGGCACAATGTCGGCGTCCTTGGATGCGACAAATTTGGGTGCCAGGAGAAGGAAGCTACAGCTGCAGATGCGCTGGATAATCCTAGCTCCGGTTCGAGGTGAGGTCTTCAGGTAGACCTTTGGGGTCAGTCAGTGTACAGCAGGGAAACCACCCCATGGTCGTGGCATCGTGTGCTGCCGAGGTATTCTTCGGGGGCGATTCACATTGAACCGAGGTGTTATTTACATTATAGAATAGTCAGTACTCATCATCAAGATGGGGGGGGGGGGGGGGGGGGGGGGGGGGGGGGGGGGGGGGGGGGGGGGGGGGGAGACGGAGAGAAACAAGCAGAACAAGATCTGCGTAGTTTAGTTTAGTATCGAAGTTAAGCCAGACGAGATCAACGGGAGACAAGTGCACTTCTTCCCCACGAAAAGACCTCAACAAGAACAACGACTTCGAGGACCGCGGCAACTCATAAGCTAAATCTTATTCGACTGAAAGAACAAACATGAAGGAAGGAGGATACTCACACACACACACACACACACACACACACACACACACACACACACACACACACACACACACACACACACACACACTCCTTTAGATCCCCATGTAGACTATAAGCTTCGGCAGTACTTAGGAGCGAACCGTCATCATACGATTTGGAGACTGAACGCCTAAGCCTCATCAAATTTCTATGGGATTAGCTCAAGGTTCTCCTCTCTCCCCTCTTTTATACAATGTTTACACTAAAGGCCTTGCAGACCTCAACTGAAACGGAATTGCTCGAGTGTTGACACTAGCAGATGGCGGTCTGACCTACAAAACATCAAAGAATGCTCAAGAACGAACGAAAGCAGTTCCGCAACAGTTGAACAACATTGCTCAGTGGTGTCAAGAAACTGGATCGCCCAATCAACCTTACAAAAGCCCAGACATTAGTCTGCACTCTCAACAACATCAGGACAAGTACCCTCACCAGTTTCGTTCAATGGAATACCAATTGAACCAACTGACAACCTACGCTGTTTGGGTGTAGGCTTTGACAGAATGCTAACCTTTAGACAGCATATTTTAAATGTAATTAATAGCAAACCGCCAAGAAAACATAGACAAACGAATCACACGTCAAAACACGACGCGTTTCGACCTCTTATGTCTTCTTTGGGCAAGATACAAGACACTCTGGAAAACGAAAATGAACGAGCAATCGCTTATTTTCATTCACTTAGCGCAATAATTCTCTCATCTTAGTTATTAATTCATTGATCCATCAGCTTTAAATCATGCGCAGTACGGTTTCTAAACTTAGTGGATGTGGTGTAGCGTATATGGACTAGTCCGCACGCAGTCACGCCTCCTTGATGAAACTGAAACTGAAACTCAGGTGAAGCAGAGAAAGTAGATACCCCAAACAAGTGACTGCAATCATTTGTAATGTTTAACTTCTCTTTTATTCGTTTGGCTATTGTATAGGTCCAACACGAAAACAGTCGTATTACATTTCTGGTTTAATTGTATTGTTGAAAGTTATGTTGATCTTAACGTGTGATGCACTGAGAATGGGTGCTGTGGTCTTATACACCTGAGCCGCAAGGAATAGAGTAGTGTCACGTAACACTTCCTCTCCCTCAGCCCAAAATAACATATCTTAGGCTACAGTCTAGCTTACATCGTATCTTCAACGCTATCAGGAGCAGAACGTGAAAGCTAGAAGGTTCAAACAACTCTGATGGATGGATAACACCAAGCGTTTCCGTTGGCAACAACTCAAAGCAGCAGGATCCCAGTTAGTCTGCCATTAGGACTCTGTCTAGACTGTAAACAATGGAATGTTTTGAAATGGACGGAAGCATACGGCGATGTGTGTGGGAAGCAGGACGGTGGAGGGTTGAAGACGACAGGGGAGGAATGAAACAAAAATAAAAGAATATTGCATAATTCACTCATGGTAAACACTGCCGAGATTGACGATTTATTCCTAGATCAACACTAGTGTTAACAGGAGTGGGAGTTCTGGCTACGGTTGCCAGCAAACCTAACAATCTTACAATCGATTAGACGGTGCAGTGACTACCAAACATCTGGTCTTCAACTGTTTAAGTACAAAGAGAAAAAATTCATTTTAAACAACATTCTCTGAAACCGCGTATATTTTGCGAAATTATGAAAAGTACTTTTTTTTACTGACTATGCTTTGTTATCAATGAAAAGTGGTGAAAGTGGGATTCTGACTGTGAAGGACTAATCCTGTCGTATGTGGAGGAATAAAAAGATTTTTGGGAAGGACTGAGCGGTAAATATTTCGAGTGTAGCTCTCTCTCTCTCTCTCTCTCTCTCTCTCTCTCTCTCTCTCTCTCTCTCTCTCTCTCTCTCTCTCTCAGTTCCACACCTGAAACGTTTTCTGCTTTCTAATCTGCACAAAGGTAGCCAGATCATCAAGCATTTGTCATTTTGACAGATAACTGGCTATCATTTATTGAGGTCCAAGCTGAAAATGTAAAGGGGGGGGGGGGGGGGTAAGGATTTATAAAGTGGGACCAAGAGACTGAATATGAAATTTGAAATATTACAAAACGCAGCTGACAGAGAGAGTTTATAGCTACCACATCTACCAGCCTTGTCAAACATATATATCTTTTTAAAATCACCTCAAATATCAGATTTGAAGGTAAGAATGACCAGAGCCGTAATACATTTTCCATTTTGCTTCACATCCATTCTTAGTTGTGTGCGTGCAATCTTTATTCGCCATTCCTCGTTCCCCGACTCTTCTTTGCCCCACAACCCTCTCAACTACTAAAACCACAACTCAGTGCCAACCACCAAATGTTTCTCCCATACTCATGCCAGCTTTTGCCAGTCCAATCGTTTTCTGCCACTCATCATCCCTTTGCACTCGGTTATGCCAAAACACAGTTTCAGAAAACCAGATCAGCATCCCATCTTAACTTTCTTAAATAATGCCTTAGACTACGCATCACTCCTCGTGGCTTCTCATTTCCCACACTCCATCCAACCTCCGTAACACCACTCTCATCACTACCACCACATAGATTCTTTTACAAGCCAGTCGTAAACTCATGTTGGCACATAATAAAACACTGTGTTCAACCCTGACATCTCTCTCCAACCTTCTCCAACATTTCACACAACATCATCAATTATCATGCCCATAGCCACTGCCTCCAAACTCAGACAGCTCATCCATACACACAACCAAATCATTTACAACCACTGCAACCAGATCAAACAAGACAAATTATCAAAATTACAAAACAAACACACAACAGATCACCCAGACCGTTCAGACTCCCCAACCCACAATTCCGATCCCACTTCCACATCTGAACACCACCACCACCTTGTCTACTGCATCCCTGAGAATCTTCTTCCCTCTCCAACGATGAAAGATCAGTCCTGGCAAAAGGTTTGAATTTATCCCCATTCAACCCACGACCAATAAGTATCAGAACCACCTTGATATGGAAACATTCTTTAAGAAAAAACTTGTTCAAACCCCAGAGCTCCGCCAACCACCCCCAACAAATCCAGCGAAGTTGAATTCTACATTAAAAAATTGCAAAAAAGACATGAGCCAAATCAAATCCAAACCTGGCCGACATCGTAACCTTTCAAAAGATCATCAGAAAACCTCAAATCATTAAGAGAACGACAAGGCATAGTCATCAAACCAGCAGACAAGGGTAGCCCAGCTGTTGTCTGGAACAAACAACTGTATATAACAGAAGCACAATAACAACTGTCAAACACAAATTTCTATACATCACTCACAACATCATCCCTCCCACAACACCAGAAACTCATCGAAAACTCAATCAAAGAAGAAATCAAATTCAACAGCCTATCGACCATATCCAAACTCCTGATCATGACAGACAATAAACAGCCCACCTTCTACCTGTTTCCCAAAATACACAAAACCAGTACACCTGGCAGACCCATTGTTTCTGCTTGCAGTTGCACCACAGAAAACATTTCACAGTACACAGACTTTCTCCTTCAACCCATAGTACAGAGCCTCCCCACATACCTCAAAGACACACCCCACACACCCAACATAATCATTTCATACAACACAGACCCCACTTTTCAACCCAGCCTCCTCTTCGACGTGGTCTCACTCTACACTTCTATCCCCCATGCCGATGGACTGAAGGCCCTCACATTCTTCCTCGACAAACGGCCCCCAACCAACAACACCCTCCCACCACTACACTGGTCAGACTTGCAGAATTAGTCCTCACCCTCGACACCTTCGAATTCAACAATCACACATTCTCACAAATTAGTGGTGTTGCTATGGGCACCAAAATGAGACCATCCTATGCCTGTCTCTTCATGGGACACTTAGAACACCACCTACTAACCACATATACAGGCCCCACATTAGAGCTGTACAAAAGGTACATTGATGATGGACTTGGAGACACATCCATGCCCAAACAAGATCTCCTCAATTTTATCATCTTTGCCCAGACCTTCCATCCATCCATCCAACTAACCTACACCATTTCACAGTCAGTTAACTTCCTAGACATCGCCATCTCCCTCGAAGATGGCCTACTCAAAACCACCATTTTCTACAAACCCACTGATGCACATGCATACCTAGTCTACACATCCTCCCACCACCCATACACTAAAGACAGCATTCCATATTCACAATTTTGCCGTCTACGCAGACTTTGCTCCAGTGAAGACGACTTTACTATACAAGCAGCCAAAAGTCAGAATTTTTCACAAACTGTGGATACCCCAGTTCCTTCATCAATGAAGCCCTCAGCTGCACCACAGCCTTATCCAGAACATCTGCTCTGGAAACCCAGCATCTAAAAGAGACAAACAGACCCACCGCATACCTCCTCTTCCATCCACACACCTCCCCATCTGTAGGATTCTCAAATCCTATTGGCACATAGAAAACCACAAACCTGCCTTTCAAACCAAACCTAGGATCACTTTAAAACGTGACAAAAACCAGAAAGATCTACTTGTGCAGTCCAATTGAACCAACAATTCCGCACCTAAACCACCAGGTACTTACCCCTGCTCAAAATCAGTTGTAAAACCTGGCCTCTTACCAAACCAGACACCATCCTACAGGACCCCAGAGACTTCTTCACAATTAAACGCACATTCTCCTGTCAGAGCCGCAACATGGTGTACGTTATCCACTATCAGCTGTGTGGCAAGATCTAGATAGGTGAGACACTCCACGCGCTTGAGACACGCATCTCTGAACACCTGGCTGACATCCGCCACCACCGGCCCAAACCAGTTGCTCTACATTTCAATCACCCCCAACACAACATCAACCAAAGTCTTGGCACTTTGGCAATCACAGAATGACAACTTTGAGCGTATCACACAAGAGTCCTATCTCATTGCCAAACTCGGAACGCGACAGCCCCATGGCATCAACATCCAAAAGTAGCACACGTATACATATCCACCACCGCAACACCAGCTGGCAATATATTCCACCAACACACACACACACACACACACACACAGCCGCGGCGGCGCCACACACACACACACACACACACACAACACACACACACACACACACACACACACACACACACACGCGCGCGCCGCACACACACACACACAACACACACACACACACACACACACACACACACACACACACACACACACACACACACACCCACACCACCACCACCACCACACCACCACCACCACCATACCCCCCACTACCCACTTCATACAGAAGTTACAGCTACCCTTCTTTCACCTTTCGCTTCCCACCACACTCTCCCCATGTTCTATACCAATATACTGTTTACTCACAGACATATCCCCCTTCCCCTCCCCCCTTCCCCCCTCCCCTTTTTTTCCATACACCTGGTTTTCTTTCAACTTAATACACCTCCACCTCCACATGAATTTCCTTTCCCCTTCCATATTTCCTGTGCATAAGTGTAGGTGCAGGTGTAGGTGCAGATGCTGACGAGCGAATGATGTAGCGAAGTGGGAAGGTAGTTCTAGGAGGACAAGGGCAGTGGAGGGAAGGGAGTGGAGAGCACAATCCTTCCTCAAACACACACACATTCACACACACATGCATAGACAGACACTCAAACATACACATTCTCTCTCTCTGTCTCTGTCTCTCTCTGTCTCTGTCTGTCTGTCTGTCTGTCTGTCTGTCTGTCTGTCTGTCTCTCTCTCTCTCTCTCTGTAAGTGTGTGTGTGTGTGTGTGTGTGTGTGTGTGTGTGTGTGTGTGTGCGTGCGTGCGTGGTGCGTGCGTGGGGTGTGTGTGTGTGTGTGTGTGTGTGTGTGTGTGTGTGTGTGGTGTGTGTGTGTGTTTTGGCCCCTTTCTATTTCTCTTTGTCTATCAGAAGCATACTTATACCGATCCCACCACATATCCCATCTTTTCTCTATAAACACATCCTCTCTTAGTATATCTGTATCTCAGTCACCCATACATTCACTTTTTTTTGCCTATGTACTCCAAGTTCAACATCACCAGCACTCTACTCAGAGGGAAGAATAAAACAGATTTTAGATATCAGATGATGAAATAAAAACAAAAAACAGGAAGGAATTAGACGTTGAAATGGGTAAAGAAAAAGGACACTCTCAACCACTTTACGTTCCTCCATGTTTCTGCTTTCCCTTCTCACTCATCCACCTCCTCTGGCTTACATCGTATCTTCAACGCTATCAGAAACAGCATGTGAAAGCTAGAAGATTCAAACAACACTGATGGGTGGATAACACTCAGCTTTTCCTGTTGGCAACAGCTCCAAGCCCCAGGATCCCAGATTTGCTGTCATCAAGACACTGTCTAGATTGCAAACAAGGCAATGCTCTTTCCACTCTTTACAGATGAAGTCTGCTAGAAGTAAGATGTTCTGCTGTGCCAAGCTACTGAGTATAATTCGAAGAAGTCAAAACTGACAGACACTAAGGTAAGATGGAATGGTAGGCCTAGAAAATGGAAACCAGGGAATGGAGTGTATGAAATATCGAAATGAAATTATAAGAGACAGTCTCTAGCTGCCTCATCTACCACCCCTGCCAACCGGTCCTTTCTATCTCTGAAACAGAAAACACATCAGTCTCTGGCTTTGGAAGCAAGAACACAACCCAGCAAGCAAAGGTCTTGATGCATGGTTAAGTACGTTCTGTCTTGATACATGGTTAAGTACGTTCTGTCTTGATAAATGGTTAAGTACGTTCTGTCTTGATAAATGGTTAAATACGTTCTGTCTTGATAAATGGTTAAGTACGTTCTGTCTTGATAAATGGTTAAATACGTTCTGTCTTGATAAATGGCTAAATACGTTCTGTCTTGATAAATGGCTAAATACGTTTTGTCTTCATAAATGGTTTAATACGTTCTGTCTTGATAAATGGCTAAATACGTTCTGTCTTCATAAATGGCTAAATACGTTGTCTTCATAAATGGTTAAATACGTTCTGTCTTGATAAATGGTTAAATACGTTTTGTCTTGAAAAATGACTAAATACGTTCTGTCTTATAAATGGCTAAATACGTTCTGTCTTATAAATGGTCTAAATACGTTTTGTCTTGATAAATGGTTAAATACGTTCTGTCTTGATAAATGGTAAATACGTTTGGCTTAAAATGGACTAAATACGTTCTGTCTTCATAAATGGCTAAATACGTTCTGTCTTGATAAATGGTTAAATACGTTTTGTCTTGAAAATGGTTAAATACGTTCTGTCTTGATAAATGGCTAAATACGTTCTGCTTCATAATGGGTAAATACGTTGTCTCAAAATGATTAAATACGTTCTGTCTTGATAAATGGCTAAATACGTTCTGTCTTGAAAATGACTAAATACTTCTGTCTTGATAAATGGCTAAATACGTTCTGTCTTGATAAATGTTAAATACATTCTGTCTTGATAAATGGCTAGATACGTTCTGTCTTGATAAATGGCTAAATACATTCTGTCTTCATAAATGGCTAAATACGTTCTGTCTTGATAAATGGTTAAATACATTCTGTCTTGAAAATGGCTAATACGTTCTGTCTTCATAAATGGCTAAAATACATCTGTCTTCATAAATGGCTAAATAGTTCTGTCTGATGAAATGGTTAAATACATTCTGTCTGTAAATGGCAATCTCACATAAATGGTGTACGTTGTCTGGAATGATACACTGTCGTGTGAATGGTGAAAGTAATCTGTCTAGAATGACCAAAATAAGGGTGCTAGGGGTGGTTACAGGAAGGGGGCTATAAGATTTGCATGAAAGCAGAAACTTTTTTTTCTCAGTGGATATTGAGAGTGTGCTCGAGAGGGAATTTTGAAAGTATCCACACACACACACACACACACACACACACACACACACACACACACACACACACACACACACACATCCTCTTTCTCTCTCAAGCTCCATATCTGTGTCTGTCTGTCGATCTGTCTGTCTGTCTCTCTGGCTGGCTCTCTCTCCTCTCTCTCTCTCTCTCTCTCTCTCTCTCTCTCTCAGAGTCACGCTTATATTCAACGCCCTTCTCCCAATCCTTTACACACAAACAATTTCTTTTCTTATTCTGAGTGTATTTCTGTCTCAGTCATTCACTTTCTGTCTTATGTCTTGACCCATGTAATCCTAGACCTACCCTTTTCACCTTAACCGTTGACCCATGTGATCCTAGTCGCACCCTTTTCACCTTAACCGTTGACCCATGTGATCCTAGTCGCACACTTTTCACCTTAACCGTTGACCCATGTAATCCTAGTCGTACCCTTTTCACCTTAACCGTTGACCATGTAATCCTAGTCGTACCCTTTTCACCTTAACCGTTGATCCATGTGATCCTAGTCGTACCCTTTTCATCTAAACCGTTGACCCATGTGATCCTAGTCGTACCCTTTTCACCTAACCGTTGACCCATGTAATCCTAGTCGTACCCTTTTCACCTTAACCGTTGACCATGTAATCCTAGTCGTACCCTTTTCACCTTAACCGTTGACCCATGTAATCCTAGTCGTACCCTTTTCACCTTAACCGTTGACCCATGTAATCCTAGTCCTACCCTTTTCACCTTAACCGTTGACCCATGTAATCCTAGTCCTACCCTTTTCACCTTAACCGTTGACCCATGTAATCCTAGTCCTACCCTTTTCACCTTAACCGTTGACCCATGTAATCCTAGTCGTACCCTTTTCACCTTAACCGTTGACCCATGTAATCCTAGTCCTACCCTTTTCACCTTAACCGTTGCATAAACTGGAGGAAAGAATAGACCACTTTTCTGTTATCAAGCCAAGAAGTGAGTTACAAAACCATGGGAATATGATGTCAAAAAAAAAAAAGATAAAACAATTCGACAACTTTGCGAGACAGTAAACAAAAGCATCCCACCACGTCTCAAACTAGCTCCCCCCCCCCCTCCACCCGCCTAGCTCCAGCCCCCCTCCCCACCCCCACCCCCCACCCCCACCCCTCAAAAAAAAACACGGAATCTCATACTACAGGCTGTTTTACATCATATCTTCAACACTATCAGGAATAGCATGTGAAAGTTAGAAAGATCAAACAGTACTGGTAGAAGGATAAAAACTCTGTTTTCCTTTCTGTTGGCGAAAAAACCAAACCAGCTGTTATCCTGTCTGGCTATCGTTAGAACTTTGTCGGCAATATGAATAAGGAGATGCTTTGAGATGGAGGAAGGCATGAAGGAGATGTGTATGGGAGAGGAAGAGAGTGGAAAGAAGCAGAGAACAATAATGTCAAGACTTTGAATATTCCTGTTGGTAGACACTTTGGATTGAAGATCTTTTCCTTTTTTTTTAAATCACGCCAACCTCTCGGGAGGAGGGGGGTGGAGGGGGAAGACTGGGTTGTGGGTGGTAATATGTATATCACCAAACTGAACGAATGAAACTAATCTCAGAATCACACAATCGAATAGACTATGCAGTGATTCTTCCTTAAATGTTTTATCCACATAACATTCACTGACACCACGTGTATTTTGCTAAATGTAAAACGGAACCTTTAAGTAGCTCTGCTTACTAGCTAGCTCTCCTGTAGGAGCAAAAATTAGAAACCCTTGGGATAACCTGAGCAATGAGCTAGCTCTCCTGTAGGAGGAAAAATAAGAAACCCTTGGTACAACCAGAGCAGTGAGCTCAGTACTGAGCACAGAGGAAGATTCAAAACATTGTCCACTCATTTATTTTGCAGTGGTAGCCAGATTCAGCAAAATGTTTTGGAAGACAATGCGCGAAATGGAAAAGCGCTAAAAGTAACTATGACAGGGAGAAGAAGGACCCGTAAAAACGGGATCAAGAGAACAAAATGCACGAGGGATGAAAGCGTAGTTGACAGAGACATGCTGTCAGCTGCCTCATTCACCTTTCTTACCATTCAGTTCCTGTCAAACAGCACCTTAAGCTGAGGAGCCACAAATAGCTCCTTTTACACTGGATGCAGGGGAAAAGGAAGAGAGGCCGACCTCGCAGCAGCTGGAGGCGAGACACTGAGGCAGAGATAAAGAGGCAGGGGACCAACTGGACAGGCATTCAGCGAGCAGCCCAGAACCGAGTGCGATGGCGGAGTGTTGTCGATGGTCTATGCTCACCCTTGATTAGTTTCATTCGTTCAGTTAGGTGATATACATATTACCACCCACAACCCAGTCTTCCCCCTCCACCCCCCTCCTCCCGAGAGGTTGGCGCGATTTAAAAAAAAAAGAAAAAATCTTCAATCCAAAGTGTCTACCAACAGGAATATTCAGTCTTGACATTATTGTTCCCTGCTTCTTTCCACCCTCTTCCTCTCCCATACACATCTCCTTCATGCCTTCCTCCATCTCAAAGCATCTCCTTATTCACATTGCCGAGCTAGACGGGTGGAGGGGGGTAAGTAAGTACATTGGATGTGACAGAAGGAACAATCTAACGAGCACCAGCCTTGGTAAATGGAAAACTGGAATTAATGGGTGCCTGTCCCTTTGGCATTGACTCATTGTCGAGACATGCTGACACTAGAGAATGATGTGATGAGGAGGAAGGTAAGTGTAGGGGGGAAGGGGGATAAAGAGGAGATGTGAGATGAGCATGCCAGGGAGGAGGAATGGGACGGAGTGGAGGGAGGTGGGGAAGAAGCGGTGCACTTACCCTACATAAGATTGATGAGTGCTTGGATCAAATAGATATAAGGAGTGTTGAAATTTTAGATAAGCGTTGGCTCACACACACACACACACACACACACACACACACACACACACACACACACACACACATACACACACACCCCACACACACGCACGCACGCACGCACGCACGCACACACACACGCGCGCGCGCATACACCTCTCTCCTCTCCTCTCTCTCTGTCCTTCCGTCTGTTTGTGTATCTCCATCACTCACTGGCTCACTACTCTTTTGATCCATATAGTTGTGTACTTATACACCCGATCTTCCTAGCATCACCATTACGTAAAAATGAGGTAGGAAAAAAAAAAACGATTTTATATATGAAGCAAAGCAGGATGCCAAAACAAAGAGGACGGCTGTCTACTCCGAAACGGGAAATGTAAAACCACCTCTTCACGAGCCAAAAAACGAAAACAGTCAGCCACCACCACCCCTGCTCCTCTGCCCTCGTACCCCCCCCCCCCCCCACCGCCTCTCCCCCCGCACAATCCCTGGCAACATTTTGGCCGGCATCCACCGTATTTTCAATGCTCTCAGGAATTGAGTGTAAAAACTAGAAGGATCAAACTTACTGAAAATAGATAGGCAGAAATTAGTTCCCCTGATGGAGGAAAAGAATGAGACCAGCAGACTCCGTGTTTGTGTCTCCTTGCCACTGTCTGGAATGTAAACAAGGGAATGCTTTGAGACAGAGTAAGATATGAGAAGACATGTGTGGCATGCAGTGGGTGGAGGATATAAGAGAACAGAAATAGAACGTAATCGCGTAATCCTTCTTGGTTAATACTGTCAAAATGTAAAATTAACAAATCACCACAAGTGGATGGGTATGGGTGGACAGAGACTGGACTGAGGATAAGAGTAGGTATGGGGTAAGGACGGGGGCAGAGAGAAAGCAAAACAGAACAAAAGTGAACGAGCACACTACTGATACAACAGGCTAGACTGTGCGGTATATTTTTTTTATTGTAGAACAATGAGAAATACTCAATTGACAACATCTCTCAAACTATATTTTGCAAAATTGAAAAAGTGCCTTTTTACAGGCCCTGCACATAATAGATCGTGGGTGACAGCAAGATCCAGGTGTTGATCGTGGGTGACAGCAAGATCCAGATGTTGACCGTGGGTGACGGCAAGATCCAGGTGTTGATTGTGGGTGACAGCAAGATCCAGATGTTGATCATGGGGACAGCAAGATCCAGATGTTGATCGTGGGGACAGCAAGATCCAGATGTTGGAAACCTGACCTTGTCAAGAAAACGTAGCTCATGCTCAGAGATCATAAATGAGCATCACTCAAAACGTGTTCTGTTCACTATTATTTGAAGCACTGGCAAGAATTAACAAAATGTTTTGACAGATAATTGAGTAGCAATCAGTGGAGTCCAAAACGGAAATGTGAGAGAGGAAGAAAACCTATAAACAATTGGGTCAAAAGAACGGAACGCGTGAAGTAGCAAAACACGGCTGACATAGAAAGTCTCCAGCTGCCTCATCTACCGTCCTCACCATCCAGCCCCTCTCACAAAGCTTCTTGGACGTTGGATGTGTAAACAGGAACAAACCAAGGACCAGCAAGCTTGATTAATAGCAAACTGGAAATAATGGGCGCCAGTCCCTTTGGTATTGGCTCACTACGATCAGAGGGTAATGAGAAAAACGGGGGAAAATAAGAGTAGCTAGGGGGAGGGGGGGTAGGTGGTGCTGACTGTGAACGGGCATGGGAGTGGGGAAGGATGGGGGTGAAGAGAGGTGAAGTGGTGGTTTTTTTTTTATCTACACGATGAAGGTAAATAATGCTGATGGATGCACGCATGTGCAAATTCACACACACACACACACACACACACACACACACACACACACACACACACACACACACACACACACACACAAGCGCGCACGCATGCAAACACACACAAGAAGACAGATGAACTGTCTGACTCTTCTCATTCATCTGTCTGTAAATCACTCACTCGCTCAGTCTTGTTTTGATCCATGTAGTCCTACAGCCATACTCTCAGTCTTCTCAACAGCGCCACTATGCAAACGCGGCGAAATAACAAAACAGTTTTCACTCACCCAGAAGAGGGGTGAGTTACAAGAACAAAGAGGATGGGAATAAGATGGGACAACGGGCACGCAAAACCACCACTTCCTCAGCCAGAAAACGAACACAGTCCATACCCCTCACCGCAGTCCCTTTTCACCCACGAATCACGGAACACTGGCTGCATCCATGGTATGTTCAGTGCTATCAGGAACTGAATGTAAAAGCTTGAAAGATCAAACATCACTGATAACAGATAGGCAGAACTAGCTTCTCTGTTGAAAAAAAATGGAACCAGCAGACTCTGTGTAGAAAGTCTCCAGCTGCGTCCACCGTCCTCACCAACCATCCTCTCTCACAAAGCTTCTTGGACGTTTGCTGTGTAAACAGGAACAAACCAAGGACCAGCAAACTTGGTTAATAACAACCTGGAAATAATGGGCGACCATCCCTTTAGTATTGACTCACTGACACTGGAGAATAATGGGTGAAGGGGGACGATAAGAGCTGGGGTTGGGGATAGGGGGTGGTGCTGGGGATGGTCATGGGAAGAGGAGGAGGGGGGGCTGTTGAGGAATGGGGTGAACAGTGGTGGACACACACACACACACACACACACACACACACACACACCACGCACGCGCGCGCGCGCACGCATGCACGCACACACACACACACACTCTCTCTCTCTCTCTCTCACACACACACACACACACAACACACACACACACACACACACACACACACACACACACACACACACAAGTAGAGAGATGAACTCTGCCTTTCTCCAACTTCTCTCTGTGTGTACATCACTCACTCACTCTTTTCTGTTTTGACCCCATTAGTCCTAAGCTATTCTTCCAGTCTTCTCAACAGCGGCAGAATGCAAAATCAAAATAATTTCCACGAATACGACAGTAAAGTAGGTTACAAATACAAGATAGATGGGAATAAAATGGGAAAATGGGAAATATAAGACCACCACTTCACGGGCCAGAAAGCAGTCCATGTTCTTCCCCCCCCCCCCCCCCCCCCCCCCCCCCCCCCCGCCTCGTCCCCATCCCGTCTAGAATGGAAAAAAGGGAATTGTTTGAATAAGGGGAAGACAAGATGTGTTTGGGGAGAAAGAGGATAGAAGATATTGGAATGCAAGAAA
Source organism: Conus canariensis (assembly GCA_033310375.1). Taxonomy (NCBI): domain Eukaryota; kingdom Metazoa; phylum Mollusca; class Gastropoda; order Neogastropoda; family Conidae; genus Conus; species Conus canariensis. Next base: position 59,904,584 of record CM065731.1, read on the forward strand.
GAGAGGAAACAGATGTCAAACGATTTTGCGTATTTGCTTGTAGCAACCACTGTCAAGATTTAAGATGTATGTTCAAAAAATCACTCTCGTTGGAGGAGGGGTGGGGGTGGGTATGGATAACAACAAGCAGAAGACAAAACATACCAAAGGGTGACAAACTTAACAATTTAACAGTAAGCTGCACTCGCAGTACTTACTATATGCCGGCAGTTTACTGTTCTTGGAACACCGGGTAAAGTTCTATTGACAATAATAAACCACATTCATTTTGCAACATCGGCAACATGCCTTTTCACGGATTCTGCTAACCAACCAAGAATGTATAGGGACTGCATGATTCAGCTACAGTAGCTCGTGCTCTGTCCTCAGAACAGAGAAAGGCTGGAAACGTGTTCCTCATACTAATCTTTGCAACATTAGCCAAATCGATTCAACGAAGATGGTTATGACAGAGAGACATGTTTTGAGGGGAAGAGAGAGAGAGAGAGAGAGAGAGAGAGAGAGAGAGAGAGAGAGAGAGAGAGAGAGACAGAGACAGAGACAGAGACAGAGAGATAGAGAGAGAGTCCTTGCCTGCAATTTTTATCTGGTCTAAATTACTAAGTTACTCACTCTTATTTTCACACATGCAGTTATATATCAATGCTCCCAATTTTTCCACCATGACCAGCACATAAGCATGAGGAAAGAATAAAACAGCTTTCAGGTATCAAGCGAAGAAGCGCGTCATAAAACCGAACTAGATAGGAAAAAGGCATTGAAAATGGGTAAGCAAAACCACAACTTTGCGATAACAACAACAACAGCAACAACATACACATTCCTACGTCCCTCCCTCCCTCCCTCCCCAGCTCCATCCTTCCCCCTCCGTTAGGAAGAATAAAACTGTTCAGGTATCAGGCAGAGATGTATATCACAAAACTAAAGTGGGTGGGGAAAAATATCAAAAACGGTACAGTAAAACGACCACTCTCGAGACAAAAAAGAACAAAGCCAATGCATTTTAACACCCCTTCCTCCTCCCTAGACTCTTCCTTTTCCCCTACCCTCCTCCCCTCGTCCCCCTCCTCACCGAAAAAAAATAAATGTCCGGTAATATTCTGGTTTACACCTTTCTTCAACACTCGGGAATAGAATGTGAAGACCAGAATATTCGTATGATGTTTTTGCTGGTAAAAATCTCCAGCCACAAGGTTTGGCTGTCATTAGGGCTTTGTTTGGATAGTCAATACGGAAACGTTGTGAAATGGCAGACGACATGTGGAAACGCATGTTGTGAGGGAGGGTTTTCAGCATGGGAGAGAACAGAAAAATACTTTTACAATTTCTAAACCGGTGAGCACTGTCAAAATTTGAAGACCTGTTCTCCAAACCACCATTTCAAGAAACTTTTTCTGCTAACTAATCTTCGCAATGATAGGCACATTCAACAAGGACGCAACACGCTTTCTCCTTATAATCTGTATAAAGTGAGAGAGATTCAATATAGACGCTTCAACAGGCAATGGCGTCACTATCAATCTGTATAAAGTGAGAGAGACTCAATATAGACGCTTCAGTGGCGTTACTATCAATATGTATAAAGTGAGAGACTCAGTATAAACGCTTCATGGCGTCACTATCAACCTGTATAAAGTGAGAGAGAGTCAATATAGACGCTTCAATTGTGTTACTATCAATCTGTATAAAGTGAAGTCAATACAGACGCTTCAATAGCGTTACTATCAATCTGTATAAAGTGAGAGAGACTCAATATAGACGCTTCAATGGCGTACTATCAATCTGTATAAAGTGAGAGAGACTCAATATAGACGCTTCAACAGGCAATTGCGTCACTATCAATCTGTATAAGGTGAGAGAGATTCAACATAGACCCTTCAGTGGCGTTACTATCAATCTGTATGAAGTGAGAGAGATTCAATATAGACCCATCAACAGGCAATGCCGTTACTATCAACGGAGGCTAGACATGTAAACGGAGAGAGTGGGAGGGGACAGGAGGGGAGAGGAGAGGGACCTGTCCAATGCAGGGAGTGGGAGGGGGGATAGGGAGGGGGGAGAGAGGGACCTGTCCAATGCAGGGAGTGGGAGGGGGATAGGGAGGGGGGAGAGAGGGACCTGTCCAATGTAGGGAGTGGGAGGGGGATAGGGAGGGGGAGAGAAGGACCTGTCCAATGCAGAGAGTGGGAGAGGGATAGGGAGGGAGAGGTAAAGGACCTGTCCAATGCAGGGAGTGGAGGGGGTAGGGAGGGAGGAGGACCTGTCCAATGCAGGGAGTGGGAGGGGGATAGGGAGGGGAGAAGGACCTGTCCAATGTAGGGAGTGGGAGGGGGATAGGGAGGGGAGGAGGACCTGTCCAATGCAGGGAGTGGGAGGGGGATAGGGAGGGAAAGGAGGACCTGTCAATGCAGGGAGTGGGAGGGGATAGGGAGGGGAGGAGAGGACCTGTCCAATGCAGGGAGTGGGAGGGGGATAGGGAGGGGAGAGGACAAGGACCTGTCCAATGCAGGGAGTGGGAGGGGGATAGGGAGGGGAGAGCTAGAGAGGACCTGTCCAATGCAGGTAGTGGGAGGGGGAAGGGAGGGGAGAGGAGAGGGACCTGTCCAATGCAGGGAGTGGGAGGGGGATAGGGAGGGGAGAGGTAAGGACCTGTCCAATGCAGGGAGTGGGAGGGGGATAGGGAGGGGAGAGGTAAAGGACCTGTCCAATGCAGGGAGTGGGAGGGGGATAGGGAGGGGAGAGGTAAGGACCTGTCCAATGCAGGTAGTGGGAGGGGGATAGGGAGGGGAGGAAAGGCCTGTCCAATGCAGGTAGTGGGAGGGGGATAGGGAGGGGAGAGGAGAGGGACCTGTCCAATGCAGGGAGTGGGAGGGGGATAGGAGGGGAGAGAAGGACCTGTCCAATGCAGGGAGTGGGAGGGGATAGGAGGGGAGAGAGAGGGACCTGTCCAATGCAGGGAGGGGAGGGGGATAGGGAGGGGAGAGGAGAGGACCTGTCCAATGCAGGGAGTGGGAGGGGGATAGGGAGGGGAGAGGAGGACCTGTCAATGCAGGGAGTGGGAGGGGATAGGGAGGGAGAGAGAAGGACCTGTCCAATGCAGGGAGTGGGAGGGGGATAGGGAGGGGAGAGGAGAGGGACCTGTCCAATGCAGGGAGTGGGAGGGGGATAGGGAGGGCAGAGGAGAGGGACCTGTCCAATGCATGGAGTGGGAGGGGGATAGGAGAGGAGAGAAGGACCTGTCCAATGCAGGGAGTGGGAGGGGGATAGGGAGGGGAGAGGAAGGACCTGTCCAATGCAGGGAGTGGGAGGGGATAGGGAGGGGAGAGGAAAGGACCTGTCCAATGCAGGGAGTGGGAGGGGGATAGGGAGGGAGAGGAAAGGACCTGTCCAATGCAGGGAGTGGGAGGGGGATAGGGAGGGGAGAGGAAGGGACCTGTCCAATGCAGGGAGTGGGAGGGGATAGGGAGGGGAGAGGAGAGGACCTGTCCAATGCAGGGAGTGGGAGGGGGATAGGGAGGGAGGGAAGGGACCTGTCCAATGCAGGGAGTGGGAGAGGGATAGGGAGGGGAGAGGAGAGGGACCTGTCCAATGCAGGGAGTGGGAGGGGATAGGGAGGGGAGAGGAGAGGGACCTGTCCAATGCAGGGAGTGGGAGAGGGATAGGGAGGGGAGAGAGAAGGACCTGTCCAATGCAGGGATGGGAGGGGGATAGGAGGGGAGAGGAGAGGGACCTGTCAATGCAGGGAGTGGGAGGGGGATAGGGAGGGAGAGAGAAGGACCTGTCCAATGCAGGGAGTGGGAGGGGGATAGGGAGGGGAGAGGAGAGGGACCTGTCCAATGCAGGGAGTGGGAGGGGGATAGGGAGGGGAGAGAGGACCTGTCCAATGCAGGGAGTGGGAGGGGATAGGGAGGGAGAGAGAAGGACCTGTCCAATGCAGGGAGTGGGAGGGGGATAGGGAGGGGAGAGGAGAGGGACCTGTCCAATGCAGGGAGTGGGAGGGGGATAGGAGGGGAGAGGAAGGACCTGTCCAATGCAGGAGTGGGAGGGGATAGGGAGGGGAGAGAGAGGGACCTGTCCAATGCAGGGAGTGTGGGAAGAGCACAGAGGGGGGAGGGAGGAGACGCATCAGGTGAGGGGAGGGAGGAGAGGATGCAATGCAGGGGAGGGATGGAGGAGAGAGCCGCATGGAGGGGGAGGAGGGAGGAGGACTCAAGGGGGGGATAGGGAGGGTCAATCAGGTGGGGGTAGGGGGAGGAGACTGCAGAGGTGAGGGATAGGGGGAGAGACTTCAGGGGGGGGATAGGGGGGGAGGACTGCAGAGAGGAGGGGTAGAGGGAGAGATGCCAATCAGATGGGAGGGGAAGAGGAAGAGCCGCAGCAGGTGGGAGGATAGGGGAGAAGACTTCAATGAGGGAGTGGAGAGGGGGATGGGGGAGGGGAGAGAAGGACCTGCCAATGCAGGGAGTGGGAGGGGGATAGGAGGGAGAAGGACCTGTCAATGCAGGGAGGGGAGGGGATAGGGAGGGAGAGGACCTGTCAATGCAGGGTGGGAGGGGAAGGAGGGAGAGGAAAGGACCTGTCCAATGCAGGGAGTGGGTGGGGGGAGGAGTATGAGGGGAAGGACTGCGAATGCAGAATGGGAGGGGAGGGGAGGGGGGAGAGGAGACCTGTCCAATGCAGGGAGTGGGGAGGGGGTAGGGGGGGAGAAGGACCTGTCCAATGCAGGGAGTGGAGGGGGATAGGAGGGGAGAGAGGACCTGTCCAATGCAGGGAGTGGAGGGGATAGGGAAGGGAGGGGAGAAGGACCTGTCCAATGCAGGGAGTGGGGGGAAGGGGAGGGGAAGGAACCTGTCCAATGCAGGGAGTGGGAGGGGGAGGAGGGACTTCAGGGAGGGGGGATAGGGGAGACTGTCAATGCGGGAGTGCGAGGGGGATAGGGAGGGGAAGGAGGGGCAATGCAGGGATGGGGGGGGTAGGGAGGGGAGAGGAAGGACTGTCAAGCAGGGATGGGAGGGGGATGGGAGGGGGAAAGGAGGACGTCCAATGCGAGGGGAGGGGGAGGGGATAGGGAGAGGGAGCAAGGACCTGTCCAATGCAGGGAGTGGGAGGGGATAGGGGGGGAAAGGAGAACATGCAGAGGGAGTGGGAGGGGGAGGCTGCAATGAGGAGGGGAGGAGGACTGCCAATGCAGAGGATGGCAGAGGGAGGGAGGGGTAGGAAGGGAAGCTCCAATGAGGTGGGAGGGGTAGGGAGGGAGAGGACTTCCAGGAGGGAGGGAGGAGGGGGACTGGCGAATGCAGGGACCGTAAGCAGGGAGTGGGAGGGGATAGGGAGGGGAGGAGAGAAACTGTCCATGGAGGGAGGTGGGAGGGGGATAGGGAGGGGAGAGGACAAGGACCTGTCCATGCAGGGAGTGGGAGGGGATAGGGAGGGGAAGGAGGACCTGTCAATGCAGGGATGGGAGGGGGATAGGGAGGGAGAGGGAGGACCTGTCCAATGCAGGAGTGGGAGGGGAATAGGGAGGGGAAAGGAGGGACCTGTCAATGCAGGGAGTGGGGGGGGTAGTGAGGGGAGAGGAGAGGACCTGTCCAATGCAGGGAGTGGGGAGGGGGATGGGAGGGGAGAAGGGACCTGTCCAATGCTAGGGAGTGGGAGGGGATAGGGAGGGGAAAGGAGGAGGATGCCATGCAGGCAGTGGGAGGGGGATGAGGGAGGGGAAAGGAGGACCTGTCCAATGCAGGGAGTGGGAGGGGGATAGGGGGGGAGAGGAGGACCTGTCCAATGCAGGGAGTGGGAGGGGGTAGGAGGGGAGCAAGGACCTGTCAATGCAGGGAGTGGGGGGGGATAGGGAGGGGAGAGGACAAGGACCTGTCCAATGCGGGAGTGGGAGGGAGAGGGAGGGGAGAGGAGGAGGGACCTGTCCAATGCAGGGAGTGGGAGTGGGATAGGGAGAGGGAGAGGAGGACCTGTCCAATGCAGGGAGTGGGAGGGGGAATGGGAGGGGAGAGGAGGACCTGTCCAATGCAGGGAGTGGGAGGGGGATAGGGAGGGGAAAGAGAAGGACCTGCCAATGCAGGGAGTGGGAGGGGGATAGGGAGGGGAGAGAAGGACCTGTCCAATGCAGGGAGTGGGAGAGGGATAGGGAGGGGTGAAGGACCTGTCCAATGCAGGGAGTGGGAGAGGGATAGGGAGGGGTGAAGGACCTGTCCAATGCAGGGAGTGGGAGGGGGATAGGGAGAGGAGAGGGACCTGTCCAATGCAGGTAGTGGGAGGGGGATAGGGAGGGGAGAGGAGAGGAGAGACCTGTCCAATGCAGGGAGTGGGAGGGGGATAGGGAGGGGAGAGGAGAAGGACCTGTCCAATGCATGGAGTGGGAGGGGGATAGGGAGGGGAGAGGTAAAGGACCTGTCCAATGCAGGGAGTAGGAGGGGGATAGGGAGGGGAGAGGTAAAGGACCTGTCCAATGCAGGGAGTGGGAGGGAGAGAGGGAGGGGAAAGCAGAAGGACCTGTCCAATGCGATCGAGGAAACGGAGCGCGTGAAATATGAAAACTTTGTTGAAAAAGAGAGTCTTCAAGTGTTTGATCCGCCGTCTTCGTCAACTGGTCCTTCTCATTAAACACTGCAGCCATAGCCAGTGAAAGCAAGAGCAAATGGAAATGGACAGAATGAAGGATGTAAGGAAATCGAGTGAACGATATTGAATGGTATTGACTGGATGACACGAGAAACGACTGAATGAAGCGCCAGCTGGCATCTCTTCAGTCGGCACTACCCAGGTAGGCAGCTCGCTGTGTAAATAAGTGTGGATTGTAAAGCTCTTAGAGCTTGGTCTCTAGCCGAGGATAGGCGTTATATAAAGTATTCATAATAATAATCATCACAGAAAAGCAGTCCAAACAAATAGCATTCTTGATCAATGGAATATTAAAATGAATGGGAACCCGTCCATCTGGCACTGAGTCATTGTTGTGGCATGCTGAGAACTATATGCTGAAAGAGGAGGCGGTGGGAGTAAGACGGGGGTAGTGGTGGCGGGGGCTGAGCATGGGAAGCTGGAAGATGGGGTGTAGAGGGCTGGGCATAAAACGGTGCAATATCAGAGAAAAAGACGTGGGTGTTACCGTAGTATGGGTGTTACCGTAGTATGGGTGTTACCGTAGTATGGGTGTTACCGTAGTATGGGTGTTACCGTTATGGTGTTACGTAGTATGGGTGTTACCGTATATGGTGTTAGTGTTACTCGTAGTATGGGTGTTTATTTGGGTTTAGTATACGTGTTACCGTCGATTTTTTTTATAAAGATGGATGAGTTGGGTTTGTTTGTTTTTTTCATAAAGTGTATAGTTACCTAACACCCTACAATTATGTTCACTTTTCAGGGGTTAAAGTACGTTCTTTACATAGGTGGAAAAAAGGAGTATTGGTGATTTCAACAGATAAGAAGCACAAACGGGGCCGGAATAGATCAGCTGGTAGACCACCATACTACGGTAACACCCATACTACGGTAACACCCACACTACGGTAACACCCAACTACGGTAACACCCAACTACGGTAACGCCCAACTACGGTAAACACCACACTACCGGTAACACCCACACTACGGTAACACCCACACTACGGTAACACCGTAACACTCATACTACGGTAACACCCATACTACGGTAACACCCATACTACGGTAACACCCATACTACGGTAACGATTTCAACCAAACATCGCGGGGAAAATAGAATGAGGTACAAGGACAAATCTATTAAATGTCTTTGAAATCCAGGACAGAAAGTGTATTCATTTTTTTCACTTTTTTTTTAAACATACAGGGCTCTCCCAACATACAGGGCTCCCTCCCCCCCCCCCCCCCCCCCCCCCCCCTCGTAAAATCAGCGAGAAATAACGCACAGATCCGGACGAAAAAGGTGTATCATATTGTTATCTTGCCAACGTAAAATCGGTGCTTCTCACGAGTCAGAGACTTGGCGAGTCACAACCAACACCTCCACGAAGATCCAGACCTTCATCAATAAATGTCTCCGGCAGATCCTCCACTTGCGATGGTTCGACAGAGTGCCAAACACCGACCTGTGGACGAGGGGAAACCAACAGCCAATGGACGTCCAGGTCAGGAAGAGAAAGTGGCGATGGGTCGGCCACACACTGCGGAAGGAGCCCTCTAACATCACCAGGTAGGCGCTCGAGCGGAACCCGCAGGGCAAAAGGAAGCGAGGGCGCCCAAAGCAGACCTGGAGGAAGAGCTCGCTAAACGAGCTGAGAGCCTCCAGCCTGACCTGGGAGGAGATCAGGACCTGTGCCAGGGTACAGACGGAGGTGGAAGGTTGCTGTTGAGGCCTATGCTTCTCAAGGAGCGAAGAGGACTAAGTCAAGTCATATTGTTATCTACAAACATGTTAAATTTGTGCCGATCTAGACTGCAAACCGGAATCAGAGAAAAAAGATGTTGACGGGGGTCTGCGCCATTCAAATTCATTTGTTCATTACATTTATCTTGGAAGATTGTAAACCCTCAACGTTCTTTCTTTATCCCAGGACGCTCGGTCTGTAAAGAAAGACCACCACAATCACCACCACCATCACCACTACCACCACCACCACCACCACCAACGCTCTCTGTTTGAGATAACCGAATTTTGTCTGACGTGTAATTCAACCAAACACCATTATGCAATTTTGACACAGCACATTTTGCAAAATAGGCCGAGTCCCATGCTGCTTTCCTGTGATCTTTGTAGTGATCATTACACGTCATACAGAACTGATGGACCACTCTCTATCTGTTTGATTCTACGATGATTGGCCAGATACCAATCTCTGCAGAGTCTAACGGCGAAACGTAGTCTGTAAACCGAGCTGCTAACAAAAGAATGATAAATACAATGAGGTGAGAAGGATAATGATGGTGGGGGGGGGAGAGGAGAGAGAGAGAGAGAGAGAGAGAGAGAGAGAGAGAGAGAGAGTGAGAGAGAGAGAGAGAAGTTTGTGTATGCGCACGCTCGAGTGTACATGCGCTCTCGTGCTGTGTGTGTGTGTGTGTGTGTGTGTGTGTGTGTGTGTGTGTGTGTGTGTGTTGTGTGTGTGTGTGTGCGTGGGTGCGTGCGCGCATGCGCGCGGTATGTGTGTGTGTGCGTGTGTGTGTGTGTGTGCGCGCGCATGCGCCCGCTATGTGGTGTGTGTGTGTGTGTGTGTGTGTGTGTGTGTGTGTGTGTGTGTAACACATACAACACAGAGAGAGAGAGAGAGAGAGAGAGAGAGAGAGAAAGAGAGAGAGAAAAAGAATGTGTGCACGAGAGTGTGTGTGCGGGGGGTGGTGTGTGTGTGTGTGTGTGTGTGTGTGTGTGTGTGTGTGTGTGTGTGTGTTGTATGTGTGTGTGTGCGTGCGTGCGTGCGTGCGTGCGTGCGTGTGTGTGTGTGTGTGTGTGTGTGTGTGTGTGGCGGTGTGTGTGACAGAGAGAGACAGAGAGAGAGAGAGCGAGCGAGCGAGAGAGACTAAATCTAGTAAAAAAAAAACAACAACAAAAAAACTATATAGCACCAGAACTACTGCGCAGTTAATAGACGTGTTCACTGTGTGACACGACACTGAGTCAGGTCTCCCGGGCGCAAGGCAATGACTGAAGCCAGCCCCTCTTTGAAGATAATAGTGTTTGTCTCTGCATCTGACTGGGCCAAATTAGCCACTAACAGAGTGTTTAATGCTCGCCCAACACGAATACCAAATACCGCACGTCAGAGTGGCGACACTGGGGGCCATTTGACAGCCCAATTTCAACTTATCACACACCACGTGACCTCTCCTGCTTCTTTCTTGTCCGGCGTAATTAGACACTGGGACAGACCTGTTAACCTTATACGTTTTGTTTTCAAATGCAGAAAGAGGAACTCGATACATATTACTCTGCTGGTGTCCAGAAAAACCCAGTATCAGCAACATGCGAATAGATCTAGTTTGCATTCATTTAAAACATTTCAGCTATAGAATCCCGTGTCAAATATTTTAGAGGATTAGCAAAAATTATCCGACATATCTCAAATCCTGATTCCGGCACGAATCTGATTCAAATAAAAGAAAATACTTCAGTCGTCATATTCATGCCCCCATCTCTCCCCCCCCCCCCCCCCCCCCCCCCCCCTTTTTTTTTTTTTTTTTTTTTTGTTTGTTGCAAAACACATCAATGAACGTCAGATTAGTTACGTCAGAGGGAGGGGTGGAGTTAAGGGGTAGTGTTGGCGAAAGCGGGTGGTGGGGGTGGGGTGGGGATGGAAGTACAGGGAAGGATGCCGACTGCTAATGACGCCAAGAATCTTCTTCCGCCACGCACCAAGTTTAAAGTACAGCTGAAACTGTTTATCATGTTAGTTAGGAATTCACTCTAGTGTTTTTCTGACTCAGTCTGTTTGTCCGTTTCCTTCTTTCTCTCACCCTCCTCACTCCCCACACACACACGCATACACACACAAACATAGAGGATAAACAGTAGACCAGTAGGGTAACTCTTGCTCCCATAAGAAAACCTAAAACATAGTAACTTACATTCAAGACTGGCACAGCCTTTTAAACTTGAATAGAGTCAGACAAATTCAAAGACGAACAATCTAATAGTGGAGGCAAACAAGCGCAGACCAACAACCCGTCCGTCATCACAGTGATGACTTGGCAAAGTTATTACTATGATGACGGAGGGTTGTTGGCCTGCGCTTGTGTCAGTCTTGAATGAAAAATACTCTGTGTTAGGTTTTCTTATGGGAGCAAGAGTTACCCTCCTTGTTTACTGTTTATTGTTTACTGTTCCCTGCCTCATTTTATTTTCAACTACATAGAGGATAGGGTCTAGTTGCAAAGCGAGAGGACTGCAGGCGGAAATCTAAACAAATCTTAAATAAATGTTAGCGAACCGCCCAGAGAACGTGGACAAACGAGTCACAAGACGAAACACAACTAGTTTCGACCTCTTAGGTCTTCATCAGGTGAGACATTAACGAATAAAACAATGAAAATTCACTTAGCTTTGATCGCTTCAGATCACTTCGTAGGGTTCAGCGCAAGGAAGAAGGCGTTGAATGAGAACGAGGCTGTTGGAAGGGAAATAGTGAGCGAGTCAAAGTCGTAATGAAGATAATAATATTACTGATAGGAATACTAATAATGGTCAAAATACTGAGAAAAAAAAAAAAAAAAAAAAAAAAAAAAAGGGACAAGATTACTACCAATCTGTGTCAATAAGTATGGATATGGGAGAAAGGACAGTGTGTTAGAGGATTCTTAAACAGCAGGGTTGCCGTGGCAACAGTCCCAGAGGCGAAGGCGATGGTGATGTCAATGCCAGTGGTAGTATCAATACTAGCAATAGTATTACTGAATGATACTGCTAACAACGATAGTGAAGGTTAAGGTAATGAAAGCATGATACAGAAATATATTTAGAAAATACATTTTTATAATAATCAAATAAATAAATAAATGAAACATTAAAAATAATAATAAATTAAAAAATCAGTAAATAATAATAATAATAATTTAAAAAAAAAAAAATAATAATAATAATAATGATAATAAATGCATAAATAAGATAGCTATAAGTTGTGTGAGGTGAATAGTGGGAGATAAGGTAGTATGTGTGTGTGTGGTGGGAGGATATTATGGGCTGAGATTGAAGTGGTGGGTTGGTACATGTTACTTTAAGGTGTAGATGCTATGAGGGTGGAGGGAAGAAGGGGATGGTTTACGTACTTACTGTGGGAGGGGGAGGGGCAACATATTCACACCTATACACAATCTCTCTCTCTCTCTCTCTCTCCCCCCCCCCCCCCTTTCACGACCAACGATAAAGGAGCCAGCATTCTATTTATTATGTGTGTGTGTATGTGTGAGTGTGAGTGTGGTGTGTGTGTGTGTGTGTGTGTGTGTGTGTGTGTGTGTGTTCCATTTGTAATATCAGCCTTATTCATTGGTTACCCCCACCTCCACCCCCAGCAACCGCCATATCCACCAACACCCCTACACACATCATTACTAGGGCAGGGGAGGGGGGAGTAAGTCGATTGATGTAGCAAATGGAGAGACTCAGAGAGTGTAGGAAAAGGGAAGATGATGATAGCTGCAACCTATGTCTGAGGTAAACAGAGGAGGTAGGGTGGTATGGGTGTGTGTAGGTGGGGGATATTTCAGGCTGGAGCTGCAGAGATGGAATGGTACATACTACTTTTGGACGTTGATGCCATGAGGGTGGACGGTGCCCAGTTTGGCAATGAGATGAGATTCCTGCATAAGGCGTTCCAAGCTGTCACTCTTAGATTGCCAAAGTGCCAAGACTTTGACATGGACTACACATCTTCCCACCACCAGTCCACTAAAAATAGCATTCCATATTCTGAATTCCTTCGCCTACGCAGACTGTGCTCTAGCGAAGAGGATTTCACTATACAAGCAGCCAAAATGTCTGATTTTTTCACCAACCGTGGATACCCGCACTCATACCTGGACTACACATCTTCCCACCACCAGTCCACTAAAAATAGCATTCCATATTCTGAATTCCTTCGCCTACGCAGACTGTGCTCTAGCGAAGAGGATTTCACTATACAAGCAGCCAAAATGTCTGATTTTTTCACCAACCGTGGATACCCTAGTGCCGTCATCAGTGATGCTCTCAGCCGCACTGCAGCTAAATCCAGAACATCTACTCTGGAAACTAAACCTCCCAAAGAGACAGACAGACCCACTGCCTGCCTTCTCTTCCATCCTCACAATCTGCCCATCTGCAGGATCCTGAAGTCTAACTGGCACATAGTAGAAAATCATAAACCTGCCTTTGAGACCACACCAATGATCATTTTCAAACGTGACAAAAACCTCAACGACCTACTGGTGCGCTCTAAGCTGAACAAAATCTCAACACCTAAGCCACCAGGTACTTTCCCCTGCTCAAAACCCAACTGCAAAATCTGCTCTCTCACCAAACCAGACACATCCTACATGGCCCCACATGCTCTTTCACTATTAAACGCACTTTCTCCTGCCAGAGCCACAACATTGTGTATGCCATCCACTGTCAGCTGTGCGGTAAGATCTATGTAGGTGAGACATCTCGCACACTTGAGACGCGCATCTCTGAACACCTGGCCGACATCCGCCACCATCGGCCCAAACCAGTCGCTCTACACTTCAACCATGCCCAACACAACATCAACCATGTCAAAGTCTTGGCACTTTGGCAATCTAAGAGTGACAGCTTGGAACGCCTTATGCAGGAATCTCATCTCATTGCCAAACTGGGCACCGTCCACCCTCATGGCATCAACGTCCAAAAGTAGTATGTACCATTCCATCTCTGCAGCTCCAGCCTGAAATATCCCCCACCTACACACACCCATACCACCCTACCTCCCTCTGTTTACCTCAGACATAGGTTGCAGCTATCATCATCTTCCCTTTTCCTACACTCTCTGAGTCTCTCCATTTGCTACATCAATCGACTTACTCCCCCCTCCCCCTGCCCTAGTAATGATGTGTGTAGGGGTGTTGGTGGATATGGCGGTTGCTGGGGGTGGAGGTGGGGGTAACCAATGAATAAGGCTGATATTACAAATGGAACACACACACACACACACACACACACACACACACACACACACACACACTCACACTCACACATACACACACACATAATAAATAGAATGCTGGCTCCTTTATCGTTGGTCGTGAAAGGGGGGGGGGGGAGAGAGAGAGAGAGAGAGAGAGAGAGAGATTGTGTATAGGTGTGAATATGTTGCCCCTCCCCCTCCCACAGTAAGTACGTAAACCCATCCCCTTCTTCCCTCCACCCTCATAGCATCTACACCTTAAAGTAACATGTACCAACCCACCACTTCAATCTCAGCCCATAATATCCTCCCACCACACACACACATACTACCTTATCTCCCACTATTCACCTCACACAACTTATAGCTATCTTATTTATGCATTTATTATCATTATTATTTTTTTTTTTTTTTTTTTTTTTTTAAATTATTATTATTATTATTTACTGATTTTTTAATTTATTATTATTTTTAATGTTTCATTTATTTATTTATTTGATTATTATAAAAATGTATTTTCTAAATATATTTCTGTATCATGCTTTCATTACCTTAACCTTCACTATCGTTGTTAGCAGTATCATTCAGTAATACTATTGCTAGTATTGATACTACCACTGGCATTGACATCACCATCGCCTTCGCCTCTGGGACTGTTGCCACGGCAACCCTGCTGTTTAAGAATCCTCTAACACACTGTCCTTTCTCCCATATCCATACTTATTGACACAGATTGGTAGTAATCTTGTCCCTTTTTTTTTTTTTTTTTTTTTTCTCAGTATTTTGACCATTATTAGTATTCCTATCAGTAATATTATTATCTTCATTACGACTTTGACTCGCTCACTATTTCCCTTCCAACAGCCTCGTTCTCATTCAACGCCTTCTTCCTTGCGCTGAACCCTACGAAGTGATCTGAAGCGATCAAAGCTAAGTGAATTTTCATTGTTTTATTCGTTAATGTCTCACCTGATGAAGACCTAAGAGGTCGAAACTAGTTGTGTTTCGTCTTGTGACTCGTTTGTCCACGTTCTCTGGGCGTTCGCTAACATTTATTTAAGATTTACATAGAGGATAATTTGATTTTCTTCAATCATGTATGCTATTCCGGCAAGATAGTAGGTAAACTTGTGCAGAATTATCGATTACTGTGATTTTAAGATTTCCTACTGATAACTGAGTAAAGCTGAGGAAGAAAGGTGGCAGCGTGGTTAAGACGTTCGCCTGCCAGTCCAACGTGTGAGAAGTGCGTGGGTTCGAGCCCTGCCTTTCTCGCCCTTTCTTTCCCAGTTTGAATGACAAATCGAACTGAACGTCAAGTCCATCGGATGGGGACTATACGCGAGTCGGACCCGTGTGCCTTCCTGGCCCCTGCACACGTTAAAGAACCCACGGCAGTTGAAAATCGAAAAGAGCAGGGGGGTTCCCCGCTGCCCTGGCAAAATTGATGTAGATTGAAGATAGCCGCCTGGTATTTCTTACCAAGCCACAAAATTGTCACTTACTGTTATCGTGTGCCATCGTGTACCGGTGGAAATGGAGGACACGTATAAACATCGCATGCATCCTATGTGAGAAACTGGAGGAATAAATGAGATAAATGAAAATGAGTGACTGATAGTTGAATGGTACGGGAAACGACTGAATGAGCGCCAGTAGGCTGCTCTTCGGCCGGCTCTACCTGGGTAGGCAGCCCGTTGAGTGAGTGAGGTAGTGTGTTTATTGTAAAGCGCTTAGAGCTTGGTCTGTGACCGAGGATAGGCGCTATATAAATACCCAATATAATAATAATAATAACAAAAGCTCGATATTGACTTCGGAACTATCGCTGCAGCATTCTGTGACTGGACTAAAAGAAGACGAGATAAAGGGGGAAATGATGGGAGATCAGAAGGGGGAGGTAAACAATAGATGATTTTCTTTATTACCTGACACAATAACGAGAGAATTAAGAGAAATCGAGAAACTGCATAGACCAGCGCGTAGACCAACGCGTAGACCAACGTGTACGCTGAATGTATAAAGACAGAGATGAAAAAAAATCAATTTAGATAAACGAATCTCTGATTCAGCTGCTGTCCGTTTAAAATCCTCTTCCTCTTTAATGCAAACAAGATGAATATTGTTGCCCAGATCCAGAGTCTAAACTGAAAATGTGTATGCGTTCTATCGTTATTTTTCTCCATACATTAAACACAGTAAATTTCCCTGGTGTGTGAGTAGAGTTCTCACACTAGAGAATCCGAGAGCACAGTTACCTATGTCAGTGTTCGTTCTGTGTGTCATGGGATTTGTTAAACAATGTTTTGCGAAACAAGCGCGCTCCACGGTCTTTTTGCGTTTCCTGTCTGACATACTTTTGTAAGAAATGATTACTGTCAAGGCAGGTGACTTCTGAGAGGGCCTGATTCAAGGTCTGAAATCGGTACTGGCTTTGCTGAGAATCGATTATTTCAAGACCACTTGACAAGCCAAGCTCGAGAGAGAGAACGCTATAAGAGACAGGTGAAACAACAAGAAACAAAACGAAAAACACTCATCGTTTGTATCTCGTTAGGATGTGTGTTTTAACTAGAAATATTGTTGTGTGCCTCATGCCTTAATGTGGCATAAAATCTCGTTTTTGTGACTCGACAATGTTTGCCGGTGAAACATGCATATCTAAAGAGTGCAGACAGCTTTGAGTGTTTCCATGCTGCTTTGTTTAGACGCGTCACGCGATAACAAACCGACAGCAACGGGGTGCAGGTTCAAGCAGTTACGCCACACCGCCGACTGGTGCACAAACTGAGGCATCCTGTGGGGGCGAGTGCATCAGATAAGCGCATGTTTTCCCCACTGTCTTTAGAGCATCAGATAAGCACACGTTTTTCCCACTGTCTTCAAAGACGCGTGCTAAATATGACGTCAAAAATGGCGCAATGCTTGACTGCTTGTGTACGAAAAAAGTAAGAAGAACAAGCTGGAAGAGGTTGAAGAAAACAGGAAAAAAAAAAAGTAAAGTGGGGGTGGCGTGAAGCAAATGAAAAGGCAGAAAAAGTGGAGAGAAAATGTGTCTGTTATGAAGTAAGAAAGAAACAAATAAAAGAAAACATAGGGGGAACAGAAAAAGACAAAAAGCGACGGGTAAAGTAAGGGAAGTACCCAAACAAATGGAAAAGGTTAGGGACAGTATGAAAAAGTAAGGAAAGGAAGCAAAAAGGTCACCAGTATAAGAAAAAAAGGAAAATATAGGAAAGGCACGGAGAGAGCGAACGTAGGAAACAGTGGCAAGAGATGGGAGACACTAGGGAAATATGGGGAACAGTCGGAAAGAGTTAGGAGTGGGAAAATGTGGTAAAAAGTGGGAGGAACGTTGGAAGCAGTAGGGGAAAAACTGACAAGTTTGAAAAAGGTAAGGGATTGTTGGAAAAGACAGAGACAAAAGCGGAGAAAGGCAAGAAAAGTTAGGAAAAGATCGGGAAGAATTTGAATATAGAGGAAAAGATGGAAAATAGGAGAAAAGGTAGGAGAAAACAAGAAAAGATCAGAAAAAGTGGAAAGGGAAAATCTGATAAAAAGTATTTAAAAAAAAAGAAAAAAACATAGGCAGTACAAAATGAAAAGATAATTAGGAAAAGTGGGAAATATAGGATAGAGTCAGAAACCTTGGCATGGTGGGGAAAGGTCGGAAAAAAGTGGAAAGACAGGAAAAGTAAGATAGGAATGGAAAATAAGAATGTACAGGAAAAGTAAGATAGGAATGGAAAATAAGAATATACAGGAAAAGTAAGATAGTAATGGAAAATAAGAATGTACAGGAAAAGTAAGATAGGAATGGAAAATAAGAATGTACAGGAAAAGTAAGATAGGAATGGAAAATAAGAATGTACAGGAAAAGTAAGATAGGAATGGAAAATAAGAATATACAGGAAAAGTAAGATAGGAATGGAAAATAAGAATGTACAGGAAAAGTAAGATAGGAATGGAAAATAAGAATGTACAGGAAAAGTAAGATAGGAATGGAAAATAAGAATATACAGGAAAAGTAAGATAGGAATGGAAAATAAGAATGTACAGGAAAAGTAAGATAGGAATGGAAAATAAGAATGTACAGGAAAAGTAAGATAGGAATGGAAAATAAGAATATACAGGAAAAGTAAGATAGGAATGGAAAATAAGAATATACAGGAAAAGTAAGATAGTAATGGAAAATAAGAATGTACAGGAAAAGTAAGATAGGAATGGAAAATAAGAATATACAGGAAAAGTAAGATAGGAATGGAAAATAAGAATATACAGGAAAAGTAAGATAGGAATGGAAAATAAGAATATACAGGAAAAGTAAGATAGGAATGGAAAATAAGAATATACAGGAAAAGTAAGAAAAGCTAAGGAACAGGAAAGGGAAGGTAGGAACTGCAGAAAAAAAAAAAAAAAAACAGTAGAAAAAGGTAGGGAGCAATGGCGCTGACAAAATGAATGTCCGAACTAGCGACAGTACTCAGTTTTCTTTTTCTTGACATGCGATTGCACTAAATCCTCGTTTACGATGTGCTTTTTTGTCATTATGGATTTGCAGGGGGAAGGGGAGGGGGGGGTATCCGCTTTGTTTTGACGGAGTGGCAGTCGCGTGAGCGGGATGGGTGACGACGGAAGTCGCAGTTGATGTTAAATGTTGTAGATAAGAAAACGAGATTTTCTTCCCACCTTCTCAGTGCACTGACTAACTCCCCAGCACATAACAGTGGCGAAATTCAAGAGCCGCGCCAGTTGGCAGATGGTGGCCGGAGGAGCGAGGGAGGGTGGGGAGAGTCTTTGAAGGCATTTCGGCTTTTCCCCAGTGTGGTCTGATCTGGTCTAATACAGACTGCGGGCACAAATTATGGGTGGTCTACTCTGGTGTTTGTGTGCTCCATAAACACAGACTGCGGGCACAATCATGGGTGGTCAAATCTGGTGTTTGTGTGCTCCATAAACACAGACTGCGGGCACAATCATGGGTGGTCAAATCTGGTGTTGTGTGCTCCATAAACACAGACTGCGGGCACAAATCATGGGTGGTCTACTCTGGTGGTGTGTGCTCTATAAACACAGACTGCGGGCACAAATCACGGGTGGTCTGAACTGGTGTTGTGTGGTCCATAAACACAGACTGTGGGCACAAATCACTGGTTGTCTGAACTGGTGTTGTGTGCTCCATAAACACAGACTGCGGGCACAAATCATGGGTGGTCTACTCTGGTGTTGTCTGCTCCATAAATACAGACAGCGGGCACAAATCATGGGTGGTCTACTCTGGTGTTGTCTGCTCCATAAATACAGACAGCGGGCACAAATCATGGGTGGTCTACTCTGGTGTTGTGTGCTCCATAAACACAGACTGCGGGCACAAATCACGGGTGGTCTGACCTGGTGTTGTGTGCTCCATAAATACAGACTGCAGGCACAAATCATAGGTGGTCTGGTGTGGTGTTGTGTGCTCCATAAATACTGACAGCGGGCACAAATCATGGGTGGGAGAAGAGGGCTGGGGGAGGTGGGCGACGAAGGTAGGAAGGGATTATGTTCAAGGTATTCCAAACACCCAGCCACCCCAACCCTGTTGTCTGTGGCCCAGTGTTAATGAAACGAGGAAAACAGCTTTGAAGGCAGCTTAAAGAACGCATTACTGGGGGAGGGAGGGGGATAGGGGCTGGGGGTAGGGAGAAGAAAGTAAAGATATTGTCAGTGGGGAATAGCATCGGCACATATAGTAGACAATGTACAAACGATGTATCTCTCCCGACCCCGCTGTCCCTCTCTCCCTTTGCCCATCAGTCTTTCCCCCTCTCAGTCCCGTTCAACGACCTTTGGTTGAGAGTACTTGATTCACTGAATCGGAATGACTTCTGTTGCTGCCTCCTCCTCACCCTACATACACTTGTGTTCGTACACACACACACACACACACACACACACACACACACACACACACACACACACACCACGCACGCACCACACACACACACACACACACACACACACAACACACACACGCACGCGCACACACACACACACACACACACACACACACACACACACACACACACACACACACACACAGATAGAGAGAGAGAGTCTGAGACTGGGTGTGGGTGGTCGAATGATTAGGTCGTGGGCCCATTTCAGTGAATGAGCACGCACGAGGAAACACACAAACAGTTCATCTTACATACATTCACGAACTCCAAGAAATGCAAATAGCAACACACACACACACACACACACACACACACACACACACACACACACACACACACACACACACGCACACGCACGCACGCACGCACGCACACACAAAACGAAGGATCAGGGTAATATGGATTAATCAGAGCAAATAGCTGGCAGAAATAGATAGATATACTTGCATATGAATCCTACATTGTAATTAACAGTGAAAAGGATT
>CM065731.1:59934613-59947113 GCA_033310375.1 Conus canariensis
TGTTTTTCAGGATCAGACCAGTGCGGCTCTTGATGTTATAAGCTAGCGCAAACTGAAGCACCCGCCTCTTTTTCTTTAGTTTTTGCAAAGGGGCAACGAGATTGTACTATGTTGTTTCTTGGCACGTTTGATTTAGGTCTCTGATAACAAATGCAGAGTGCCCGCCATGCTGGTGACAACGCTGGAAGTGTCATAATCTGCCAATGCCTGCGTAACACCTTTGAATGGCCAGAAATCTTCATCAGTTGCCACCTCCTGTGCTGTCATGACTAGAAACTGCGATTCCATTCCCAATCTGAAGACCACCTTCCCGTTCCGAGGGCCCCTCCAGGCGGTCAGTGTTGGCAGAACACCCAGGACGATCCCCTGGACAGGATACGGTTAGTCACTCTCGTTTCTGTGAGCGGCCCGTATATGACATCCTTTTTTTTTAATGTGAACTCAACAGCAATGTAGTTTTTTTTCCCCAGACTCACGCCAATGTGGTGGCACGTGTAGTAATAGGTAGTCCAGTCCTTCTCGATTAGTTTACTCCTGAGGTGTGTTTCTGGAATCAGCTGAAATATTTACTTTTTTCTCCATCATCAAAGTCCATTAGTTTCATTCTCATATCCTGTTTCCTTAGTTCATCCATTTCCCCACTAACTTTACTGCTCCTTTTTTTCCCTCTAACTTTACTGCTCCTTTTTTCCCTCACTAACTTTACTGCTCCTTTTTCCTCACTAACTTTACTGCTCCTTTTCCCCTCTAACTTTACTGCTCCTTTTTTCCCTCACTAACTTTACTGCTCCTTTTTCCCCTCTAACTTTACTGCTCCTTTTTTCCCTCTAACTTTACTGCTCCTTTTTTCCCTCACTAACTTTACTGCTCCTTTTTCCTCACTAACTTTACTGCTCCTTTTCCCCTCTAACTTTACTGCTCCTTTTTTCCCTCACTAACTTTACTGCTCCTTTTTCCCTCTAACTTTACTGCTCATTTTTCCCTCTAACTTTACTGCTCCTTTTTTCCCTCACTAACTTTACTGCTCCTTTTTCCCCTCTAACTTTACTGCTCATTTTTTCCCTCTAACTTTACTGCTCCTTTTTTCCCTCTAACTTTACTGCTCCTTTTCCCACTAACTTTACTGCTCCTTTTTCCCCACTAACTTTACTGCTCTTTTTCCCCACTAACTTTACTGCTCATTTTCCCCTCTAACTTTACTGCTCCTTTTTCCCTCTAACTTTACTGCTCCTTTTTCCCCACTAACTTTACTGCTCCTTTTTCCCCACTAACTTTACTGCTCCTTTCCCCACTAACTGTACTGCTCCTTTTTCCCCACTAACTTTACTACTCCTTTTCCCACTAACTTTACTGCTCATTTTTCCCCAATAACTTTACTGCTCATTTTCCCCTCTAACTTTACTGCTCCTTTTTCCCACTAACTGTACTGCTCTTTTTCCCCACTAACTTTACTGCTCATTTTTTCCCTCTAACTTTACTGCTCCTTTTTCCCTCTAACTTTACTGCTCCTTTTCCCCTCTAACTTTACTGCTCATTTTTTCCCACTAACTTTACTGCTCCTTTTTCCCCACTAACTTTACTGTTCCTTTTTCCCCACTAACTTTACTGCTCCTTTTTCCCCACTAACTTTACTGCTCATTTTTTCCCTCTAACTTTACTGCTCCTTTTCCCCACTAACTTTACTGCTTCTTTTTCCCACTAACTTTACTGCTCCTTTTCTCCCCACTAACTTTACTGCTCCTTTTTCCCACTAACTTTACTGCACATTTTTTCCCTCTAACTTTACTGCTCCTATTCCCCACTAACTTTACTGCTCCTTTTCCTCTAACTTTACTGCTCCTCTTTCCCTCTAACTTTACTGCTCCTTTTTCCCCACTAACTTTACTGCTCCTTTTTTCCCTCTAACTTTACTGCTCCTTTTTCCCCTCTAACTTTACTGCTCCTTTGTCCCTTCTACCTTTACTGCTCCTTTTTTCCTCTAACTTTACTGCTCCTTTTTCCCACTAACTTTACTACGCCTTTTTCACCACTAACTTTACTGCTCCTTTTTCCCACAGACTTTACTGCTCCTTTTTCCCCACTAACTTTACTGCTCATTTTTTCCCTCTAACTTTACTGCTCATTTTTCCCCACTAACTTTACTGCTCCTCTCTCCCACTAACTTTACTGCTCCTTTTTCCCCTCTAACTTTACTGCTCCTTTTTCCCTCTAACTTTACTGCTCCTTCTTCCCACTAACTTTACTGCTCCTTTTTCCCCTCTAACTTTACTGCTCCTTTTTCCCACTAACTTTACTGCTCCTTTTCCCCACTAACTGTACTGCTCCTTTTCCCCTCTAACTTTACTGCTCCTTTTTCCCACTAACTTTACTGCTCCTTTTTCCCTCTAACTTTACTGCTCCTTTTCTCCCCACTAACTTTACTGCTCCTTTTTCCCACTAAATTTACTGCTCCTTTTTCCCCACTAACTTAACTGCTCCTTTCTCCCACTAACTTTACGCTCCTTTTTCCCCTCTAACTTTACTGCTCATTTTTCCCCACTACCTTTACTGCTCCTTTTTCCCACTAACTTTACTGCTCCTTTTTCCCCTCTAACTTTACTGCTCATTTTTCCCACTAACTTTACTGCTCCTTTTCCCCACTAACTGTACTGCTCCTTTTTCCCTCTAACTTTACTGCTATTTTTTCCCACTAACTTTACTGCTCCTTTTTCCCTCTAACTTTACTGCTCCTTTTCTCCCCACTAACTTTACTGCTCCTTTTTCCCTCTAGCTTTACTGCTCCTTTTTCCCCACTACATTTACTGCTCCTTTTTCCCACTAACTTTACTGCTCCTTTTTCCCCTCTAACTTTACTGCTCCTTTTTCCCCACTACATTTACTGCTCCTTTTTCCCACTAACTTTACTGCTCCTTTTTCCCACTAATTTTACTGCTCCTTTTTCCCCTCTAACTTTACTGCTCCTTTTTCCCCACTACCTTTACTGCTCCTTTTTTCCCTCTAACTTTACTGCTCCTTTTTCCCCTCTAACTTTACTGCTCCTTTTTCCCACTAACTTTACTGCTCCTTTTCCCCACTAACTGTACTGCTCCTTTTTCCCTCTAACTTTACTGCTCCTTTTTCCCACTAACTTTACTGCTCCTTTTTCCCCACTAACTTTACTGCTCCTTTTCTCCCTCACTAACTTTACTGCTCCTTTTTCCCACCAACTTTACTGCTCCTTTTTCCCCACTAACTTTACTGCTCCTTTTTCCCTCTAACTTTACTGCTCCTTTTTCCCCTCTAACTTTACTGCTCCTTTTTCCCCACTACCTTTACTGCTCCTTTTCCCCACTAACTTTACTGCTCCTTTTTCACACTAACTTTACTGCTCCTTTTTCCCCTCTAACTTTACTGCTCCTTTTTCCCCACTACCTTTACTGCTCCTTTTTCCCACTAACTTTACTGCTCCTTTTTCCCCTCTAACTTTACTGCTCCTTTTCCCCCTCTAACTTTACTGCTCCTTTTTCCCTCTAACTTTACTGCTCCTTTTCCCCACTAACTTTACTACTCCTTTTTCCCCACTAACTTTACTGCTCCTTTTTCCCCACTAACTTTACTGCTCCTTTTCCCGACTAACGTTACTGCTCCTTTTCCCCCACTAACTTTACTGCTCATTTTTTCCACTAACTTTACTGCTCCTTTTTCCCACTAACTTTACTGCTCCTTTTTCCCCACTAACTTTACTGCTCATTTTTTCCCTCTAACTTTACTGCTCCTTTTCCCCACTAACTGTACTGCTCCTTTTTCCCACTAACTTTACTGCTCCTTTTTCCCCTCTAACTTTACTGCTCCTTTTTCCCCACTAACTTTACTGCTCCTTTTTCCCCTCTAACTTTACTGCTCCTTTTTCCCCACTAACTTTACTGCTCCTTTTTCCCCACTAACTTTACTGCTCCTTTTCCCCTAACTTTACTGCTCCTTTTTCCCCACTAACTTTACTGCTCCTTTTTCCCCACTAACTTTACTGCTCCTTTTTCCCACTAATTTTACTGCTCCTTTTTCCCTCTAACTTTACTGCTCCTTTTTCCCACTAACTTTACTGCTCCTTTTCCCCACTAACTTTACTGCTTCTTTTTCGTCACTAACTTTACTGCTCCTTTTCTCCCCACTAACTTTACTGCTTCTTTTTATCACTAACTTTACTGCTCCTTTTTATCACTTACTTTACTGCTCCTTTTCCCCACTAACTTTACTGCTCCTTTTCCCCACTAACTTTACTGCTCCTTTTTATCACTTACTTTACTGCTCCTTTTCCCCCACTTACTTTACTGCTCCTTTTCCCCACTAACTTTACTGCTTCTTTTTATCACTAACTTTACTGCTTCTTTCCCCCACTAACTTTACTGCTCCTTTTCCCAACTAACTTTACTACTGCTTTTTTTACACTAACTTTTCTGCTTTTTCCCACTCACTTTACTGCTCCTTTGTCCGCACAAATTTTACTGCTCGTTTTCCCCACTAACTTTACTGCTCATAAATTGCATCCTGCTCTCAGCCGGGGGGGGGGGGGGGGGGGGGGGGGCTTATGCCAAAAGAAGTAAGGATCATGTTGTGTGTCCTATGCCACTCTTCATCAATGCAGTATCAAGTGCCACATTTGTCATTGCTGCATTCCTGTCTCGCTGTGGCTTCTGCTACCGCACACCTTCAAACAGTTTAGTAGTGCTAGTAGGCACAGCTGTCACATCTTAATGATGTGGAGACTACTATACCTTGTCTGTGTTCTTTAGCTACACAGAAGTGAAGGGATAAACATGTCTTGACTGCCTTCTGCTCTGCCTTCTTGCGAAATTCCACAGATCACTGATTCTCTGTAATGCACGAGTCTCATAAATCCTGTTTTCTCACACAAATCTGTAGATTCATACACCCTGGGCCCTTACGCTGTAGGATGGGCTGGCATCTGTAATGGTAGTATCGCCATTTGAAGCAGGGCGGGTCAGTTACCGTGCCATTTGAACGAGTAGGTGATGCCTTTTGGGCAGTAATAGAAGCAAGATCACTCCCTCTGGTCTGGTTTTCGAGCTGGAGCCACTATGCCGGGTGCTTTCTAAATGGCATTATGACATCATATCAGCGCAATAAACTTGTAAGCATCACAGTTTCTGTTAACGTTTCCGGAGATATTTCTTCTGATATGCACACTTGGTGAAACTCATGGACAGGGACTAGCGTGGTGTTGGACTGCTGTGTGTGTGAGTGTGTGTGTGTGTGTGTGTGTGGTGTGTGTGTGTGTGTGTGTGTGTGTGTGTGTGTGTGTGTGTGTGTGTGTGGGTGTGTTGTGTGGGGTGGGGGGGGTGTGTGGGAAGAGTGTTTGTGCTTGCATGAATATATTCTACTGATGGGATTGATTTACTATTGATTCTTACACAGGAAGTTTACGCCTTTTTTTCTCTCTGTGTTTGTGTATTGTCCTGGTATATGGTTGCTGTGCTGTCGAAAATGAATTTTCCATCTTTTGGACAAATAAAATTATTATCCTGTTATCCTGTTAAAAGAGTGCCTAGGTCTGAGAGATCATAAAATGGCATTTCCCTCTGGCCTTCTCCCCTGAGTGCTGACAGTGACCAGAAACAAACCCCTTCAGTTTGTTAATCCCTCCTGCCCCCCTACCTTCACTTTCCCTCCTTCCCTCCCTCCTCTCTCTCTCTCTCTCTCTCTCCTCTCTCCTCTCTCTCTCTCACCTCCCCTTCTTTCCCTTTCCCCACCTCTCCTTTTTGTATCCCTCCCTCTGTGTGCATGCATTTGTGTTTGTGTTTGTCTGTGTGCCTTCATACCGGGAAATAAAACCAGGCTTTTGATACCCATGTCACAAAAAGTGATGTCCTCCTTTCCTTTCTGTCTTTCTGCGTTCGCAGGCTGATACTCCTGCGGACATTCCCTGTATAGACAGGCAGTGGAACTTGGGTGTATGACCTTTTTTTTAATCCCACCATTAAGGCAGCCATACTCCATCTTCGGGGAAGGTGCATGCTATGTGTAACGTGTCATCCATACCAACGGCCAAACTGGCCTTCTCTTCCGAAAGTTGGTGATGAGATTTTACGTGTGTGCAAGATATTGTGTGTGCGTTCACACACGGAACCTCGGTTTATAGTCTCATTCGAAGGACTGTATGGGGAATGGAGTCAGAACCAATGTTAACTCCGAGGGGAAAATCCCCCTGTACCGAAATTCGAACCCGCAACCCCAGGATCACGAGTCCGGCGCTCTACCAACTGAGCTATTCCGGCTCCAGGTCCTCCTTTTTAGGGGATAGGTTCAAAGGAAATCCAGAAAATCACAACAGAAGCAAGAACATCTAACTACATGACAGAAAAAAGAGCATAAATGGGGTTAATCATCTGAACAATTCTGCAGCTCTCCGCTTCAGATACATATGACATTCTCTGATCTCATTCATCATCTCTGTGTTCCGTCTCGCAACTTACGCTCATCCACCGATTCTCGTCTGCTTCGGCTTCCCTCCGCTCGCCTGAAAACTTCAGGCCAACGATCTCTCTCTTACTCGGCGCCTTCTTCTCTGCATAACACGGACTCTATAAAGACTTTTAAAACCTCCCTAAAGACACATCTTTTCCCCCGCCCGGACTGATTAACGATATCCACTTATCTCTGTGCGCCAGTCTGCGTGTGTGTGTGTTTTGTTTTTCGTGTGTGTGTGTGTGTGTGTGTGTGTGTGTGTGTATGTGTGTGTGTGGTGTGTGTGTGTGTGTGTGTGTGTGTGTGTGTGTGTGTGTGTGTTTGTGGCGAGTGTGCGCGCGTGCGCGCGCGTGTGCGTGGCTGTGTGTGTGTATGTGTGTGTGTGTGTGTGTGTGTGTGTGTGTGTGTGTGTGTGTGTGTGTGTGTGTGTGTGTACTTTGGATTAGAATTAGTATTTTATCATGTTTCTGTAATATGCGCTTTGGGCTCTCGCGAGGTAAAGCGCTCTACAAATATTCTTTTACATTGCATTACATTACATTCAGAGACTATTTTGAAATAAACCTAATGTAAGTGATCAAATGGAGGCAATTAATTTCTTTTTCAGTGTTGTTACTCTGGGGCATATGAAAAGGCCACAACTCCCAGTCGAATCATCCTTGTAGGAAAGGCGGTACGAAGGTGTTCAAACTATCATGTCCCCTTTTTTTTCATGTTTATGTTAGAGGGGTGATAGTGTGAGTTTTCAGTTGTCAAAAGTGACCAGACACCCCCCAGGAGTGACTTTTTAGAGGAGTATGTTAAAACCATCATTTTACTAACAAAAAAAATCATGCATTACATCATACCGCATACACCTTTTCAAAGTTGCAGTCGCCATGACTCTACCACATTCTAAAGATGTTGGCCAGACGTTGTCGGTAAGTGCTTCAACAGGCACTTTCATTCGGTAGCGAGCAGTGAAAATGCGTTGTTACACCTTGTCGGTAAGTGCTTCAACAGGCACTTTCATTCGGTAGCGAGCAGTGAAAATGCGTTGTTACACCTTGTCGGTAAGTGCTTCAACAGGCACTTTCATTCGGTAGCGAGCAGTGAAAATGCGTTGTTACACCTTGTCGGTAAGTGCTTCAACAGGCACTTTCATTCGGTAGCGAGCAGTGAAAATGCGTTGTTACACCTTGTCGGTAAGTGCTTCAACAGGCACTTTCATTCGGTAGCGAGCAGTGAAAATGCGTTGTTACACCTTGTCGGTAAGTGCTTCAACAGGCACTTTCATTCGGTAGCGAGCAGTGAAAATGCGTTGTTACACCTTGTCGGTAAGTGCTTCAACAGGCACTTTCATTCGGTAGCGAGCAGTGAAAATGCGTTGTTACACCTTGTCGGTAAGTGCTTCAACAGGCACTTTCATTCAGTAGCTAGCGGTGAAAGCGGGTTATTACACCTTGTCGCGGAGCGAATAGTCGGTGTGTACAAGGTCTTGTCAATACTGCCTAAGTATCTGTAAGCCATGTAAACCGTTTATTCGAGTTTAAAAAATGATAGGATTTGTCATAAGGCCATCATATCTTTGGGGCAAGGGCAATGGCCGATGTACAGCTGCACACCAGAAATTAATACGCCAAGATCTGAAGGAGTCGAATATTTTTTTTTTTTTTTTTATAGACAGGCACCATTAGATTGTTCTGAGAATTTTCTTTTTATAATGTCTGCAGGTTGATTCTCCTCTTCTTTCATATGCCAGTCAAGATACATACCAGATGGTTCCAGGCAGACACATTAAAATGAAAGAGATGGGACTATTTGGGGGAGACCATCTGGCACAAAGACAGGGTCAACTTGAGAGCGAAGGCCTAAAATGTGACGTCAGCTAAGGAGTAGCCCTTGTATATCAAGATTGTGAATGACGTAATCGGCAGAAATCTCTGAAAACAAGTGAGGGGAGAGGTGCGGCATTTGATCTGTTATTAGTTTAATATCAATTAATGGCTCAAATTTATACAAGGCCTCATAACACTTCATGGCTTATAGTGTGATTTGGTGCGAAATTCTAATTGTGGCGTGTAGCCGGTTATTAGGGTCGCGGACCTCCAACAAGTCGGGGAGTGTCGTTTCCCATCACAGGATTTGTTAGTGATCTTTTTCATTGTGGCGTGCAGCCAGTTGTTAGGGTCGCGGACCTCCGACAGGTCGGGAGTGTTGTTTCCCATCAGAGGATTTGTTAGTGATCTTTTTCATTGTGGCGTGCAGCCGGTTGTTAGGGTCTTGCACACCAGCCTTTTTCTGGGATAGCATTCTTCTTAAAACCAAAAAGGCAGAGGAGTCAAGTTACCACTTTCCGCGGTCACTGAGGAGAAACAATCAGGTTTCGAAATATCGGTATCTGACCAGGAGTTATATGTTAGTGAGTTTCCTCCCCATTGGAGATTGTCTCCCCCTTGGAGACTATAAGCTTGCTGAAGGCTCATTTTGAGAAGCATTTATTATTCCCCATTCACCCTCTCAAGCACATACTGTTAGTTTGGCAGAATTATCTACCACTGCAGATATGAAAGCTTATCTCCCCCTATTTCTTCAATCTAAGATGTAAGAGCAAGCTTTGTTTATAATTGAATATTTCTTGCAGTCATTGCAACACCAAGCTGCTCTGTAAGTTGCTGGAATGGTGCTCGGTACTTATTCTTCGAATTTATTAGTTTATTGTAACTATATAAGTTTATTGTAACTACATATTATATATATATATATATATATATATATATGTGTGTGTGTGTGTGTGTGTGTGTGTGTGTGTGTGTGTGTGTGTGTGTGTGTGTGTGTGTGTAATGTAAAAAAAACTTTCTGAACTGGATCTTATTGGAAGTTCTGTTTTGATTCAGGAGTTTGATGGAATTCGGAACCAAACTGTTTTTAGTTCTACTTGTTTTGAATTTTGGAATTTGGAATCTTCGTCCAGAGGACAGAACATTGCAGTTTTTTGAAAGAACATGAGAACTGTCGGCAGCAATGTTCACAGCTTTTTGTGTGACACGACATTCATAGAATTTATCTAGCTGTTCTTAACAAAATCGGAAATGAAATGAGGAAGGGAACAGTAAACGATAAACAGTAAACAAGTTGGGTATTTTTTGCTCCCATAAGAAAACCTAACACAGAGTAACTTTTATTCAAGACTGGCACAGCCTTTTAAACTTGAATAAAGTCAGACAAATACATAGACGAACAATCTAATAGTGGGGGAAAAAACAAGCGCAGGCCAACAACTGAACTATCTTCATAGTAATGACTTGACAAAGATTTGGACTTAAGGAGGGGGGGGGGGGGGGGGATTTGAAGATGGAGAAACTGGGAACATGAAATTAAGAAAATATGTTACAGATATGAAAACTCTTCACTAGCTGTATAAGGGAACCATCGCAATCCCTTTTGAAGGCAGATATATTTGTATTGCCTGCTCCGAGGCAGCAGGCAATACAAATATATCTGCCTTCAAAAGGGATTGCGATGGTTCCCTTATACAGCTAGTGAAGAGTTTTCATATCTGTAACATATTTTCTTAATTTCATGTTCCCAGTTTCTCCATCTTCAAATCCCCCCCCCCCCCCCCCCTCCCTCCTTAAGTCCAAATCTTTGTCAAGTCATTACTATGAAGATAGTTCAGTTGTTGGCCTGCGCTTGTTTTTTCCCCCACTATTAGATTGTTCGTCTATGTATTTGTCTGACTTTATTCAAGTTTAAAAGGCTGTGCCAGTCTTGAATAAAAGTTACTCTGTGTTAGGTTTTCTTATGGGAGCAAAAAATACCCAACTTGTTTACTGTCTAGCTGTTCTTGTTTTTTCCCGATAGTCTTTCCACATGCATTCACCACTCTGTTTGAAATGGTTTTGTTTTTCACCCTAAGATTCCAAACCAGCATAAAAAAGCCAAAGGACAGCACTAATTCTACAAAACAACAATGAAATATATTTTAAGATGTCCTTCTTAACAGCGAGAGACCGAAGTTTCTGAAGTGTGATTTGAAGATGAAGAAGAAGTTTTCAGGTTTGCAGCTAGATGAACTATGCCATTTTTTGGTCGGATGAATGTAGTCGGTGTATAAATTCCGACCTGAAGGCGATCTGAAAGCAGGCAATGAAGTGTATGTTGAGGCGATGGCAGATGATATGAAGACGCCTCTTGGAGGGGAAGATGGAGCTGTTCAAGTTATGAAGCCCCTTTGCTGGAACAATGACATTCATATGAATGAATGCATTTTGGAAAAACACGACGTATACTGGTTATCACTTTCTTCCACGTGTCTTCGCTGATGGATCCTGCGAAACGTCGTTCACCCCGACGTGGACTGTGATGGTCTGGACACGACGCAGACTGTGACGGTCAGGACACGTAGGTTGACAGCTAAGGTGTCCAGCCACTGACTGAGGTCCTCGCATTTTTTTTCTGGTATGCAGATTTTGTGAGTAAACTGGCCTTTGGTCGTTCTTTTCCGAGGATTTATATATTTTATGACAGAGTCACCCCACAGTGCGTTGTGGCTCTGCAAGGAATAGCCAAGGAAGATAACACTTCAGAGTTAGACCTCCTAGGACTGTTTAAACAGTTCGTGTTCGATGCAGATAATGCTGCTGTTATTGCATTGCGGTTGCTGGAGTTCCTTGACAGGTGTGTTCTTGTGGTTTGAAATCTATCGGACTGGTCATTTACATGTCCAAGGGAAACCGACTGGAAATGGCGATCTCCATAGCCTCTGATTCGTGTGTAACAGTCTTTGCTTGCGTGGATGGCGTGACTTGTGGTTTGTCAAGTTTAGACTGAAGATTTGTCAGTTGAAATTTCAAATCATGATTTTCTCTTTGAACTGTGTTTAGTTTTTTTTTTTTTTTCTAATTCATATATTCTTTTCGCGAAACTTTCCATCTTAAAATCGCCAGAAACATCCGTGATATGCTTTGATATAGATGTGATTGTAGATCATGTGACTGATGTTTCGGGCAGAGGACTTTTTGAAGCGGGTGCATTGTTTTCATGGATGGACGAAGATGGAGCTTTGAGTTTGGCTGAAACAGATCTGAGTTTGGGTAAAACAGTTTTGAGTTTGGGTGAAACAGCCTTGAGTTTGGGTGAAACAGTTTTGAGTTTGAGTGAAACAGATTTGAGTTTGGGTAAAACAGTTTTGAGTTTGGCTGAAACAGCCTTGAGTTTGGGTGAAACAGTTTTGAGTTTGAGTGAAACAGATTTGAGTTTGGGTAAAACAGTTTTGAGTTTGGCTGAAACAGTTTTGAGTTTGGGTGAAACAGTTTTGAGTTTGGCTGAAACAGATTCGGGACAAAGGGCTATGGAAAAGCAGCTGGTCGTATGCAGTAGGAACAACAAGAGTCATATCAAATGAGGAAGATGGCGGCAGTGACGACAAAAGGACTGTGTGCAGTAGGAACAACAAGAGTCATATCAAAAGAGGAAGATGGTGGCAGTGACGACAAAAGGACTTTTGATAAATAAGTAGGCGCGGTGCTGACATCAACGCTGAGTGATGATGCAGCATCTTCAGTGTCCTGGCTTCCTTCGGTCGTGTGTGGCTGACGGGACAGAGGGACGTCTTGGTCAGCAATCGGCGATGGCTTTGTGTTGTAAGACGATGCGGGGAAGGATTGTATTGCAGTCTCAGATGAACTTGCCTTCAATAACCCTGGTTGAAGCACATCAGAAGAAGATGCACCATCAAAATTTTCAGAAACAAATGAAGCTTTAGCGGAAGACGCCGGCTGTCCTACGAGACAGGTGCAGAAGACAGGGTTGTTGGGACAATGTGTGGCTGCTAGCAGGTATCGGGGCAGCATCAGAAGAACGTGAAAAAGATCCCGGCGATGGCGGTGGGGACGAAGTGACAATGGAAGTGGTGGAGCTGACTTGGGTTATGGCTGATGAGACCAGTATGGAGACATGTTTCCTGTACAATATGGGGAGCTGGTGGCCGGACCGGAGAACATTGTCACCTGTGACACTCGTGGACTCTGTCAGCTTGTAAAGTTTTGTAGGAGGGG
>CM065731.1:59959613-59977113 GCA_033310375.1 Conus canariensis
ATAGAGTACACTGAGGAGGGATGAAGGGGCAACCCACAACACAATGATAGAGTACACTGAGGAGGAATGAAGGGGCAAGCCTAACACAATGATAGAGTACACTGAGGAGGGATGAAGGGGCAACCCTCAACACAATGATAGAGTACACTGAGGAGGGATGAAGGGGCAACCCTCAACACAATGATACAGTACACTGAGGAGGGATGAAGGGGCAACCCTCAACACAATGATACAGTACACTGAGGAGGGATGAAGGGGCAACCCTCAACACAATGATAGAGTACACTGAGGAGGGATGAAGGGGCAACCCTCAACACAATGATACAGTACACTGAGGAGGGATGAAGGGGCAACATCAACACAATGATAGAGTACACTGAGGAGGGATGAAGGGGCAACATACAACACAATGATAGAGTACACTGAGGAGGGATGAAGGGCAACCAACACAATGATACAGTACACTGAGGAGGGATGAAGGGGCAACCTCAACACAATGATACAGTACACTGAGGAGGGATGAAGGGGCAACATACAACACAATGATAGAGTACACTGAGGAGGGATGAAGGGGCAACACTACAACACAATGATAGAGTACACTGAGGAGGGATGAAGGGGCAACCACAACACAATGATACAGTACACTGAGGAGGATGAAGGGCAACTACAACACAATGATAGAGTACACTGAGGAGGGATGAAGGGGCAACCACAACACAATGATACAGTACACTGAGGAGGGATGAAGGGGCAACCCTCAACACAATGATACAGTACACTGAGGAGGGATGAAGGGGCAACCCTCAACACAATGATACAGTACACTGAGGAGGGATGAAGGGGCAACAACAACACAATGATAGAGTACACTGAGGAGGGATGAAGGGGCAACATACAACACATGATAGAGTACACTGAGGAGGGATGAAGGGGCAAGCCACAACACAATGATACAGTACACTGAGGAGGGATGAAGGGGCAACCCTCACAACAATGATACAGTACACTGAGGAGGGATGAAGGGGCAACATACAACACAATGATACAGTACACTGAGGAGGGATGAAGGGGCAACCCACAACACAATGATACAGTACACTGAGGAGGGATGAAGGGGCAAGCCACAACACAATGATACAGTACACTGAGGAGGGATGAAGGGGCAACCCTCAACACAATGATAGAGTACACTGAGGAGGAATGAAGGGGCAAGCCACAACACAATGATACAGTACACTGAGGAGGGATGAAGGGGCAACCTCAACACAATGATAAGTACACTGAGGAGGGATGAAGGGGCAACCCACAACACAATGATACAGTACACTGAGGAGGGATGAAGGGGCAACCTACAACACAATGATACAGTACACTGAGGAGGGATGAAGGGGCAACCTCAACACAATGATACAGTACACTGAGGAGGGATGAAGGGGCAACATACAACACAATAATAGAGTACACTGAGGAGGAAATGGGAGGTGGAAAGTTGAGGAAGGTGGTGGTGGTGGTGGCGGTCGGTAGCCAGACCGGACCCTGAGGAGGAAGAGGGGTGGGGTTGGCAGGAGGAGGGGAAGGGAAGGGAAGGAGGTAACAGGTATTACTACTCCTAAAAATTCCGTTGTTAGGGGAAACAAGCATGACCACAGCAGCGAGGCGATAGCCAAGAACGAAGGAAACAGGGGACAGGGAAGTGAGCTATACCAGGGAAGAGGGACGGAGGGGAGGCATAGGTGAAGGAGTGACGGATCCAAGTCTTATGAAAGTCATTGAAGGGGTGGGCGGGGGGCGGGGGGGGGGAGACAGAAGCGAGCAGAGATGGGTGGGAGATGGGGTATGATCGGGTGGTTCAGGAGGGAAGCCATGGGCATGGACATGACTGCTACCACTCAGCTGTTAAACTCAATGTCAATCTCTCACTTCTGACTTGTAAAGACTGGTTGGTTCTCGGATGATGGAGTTATCTTTGATGAATTAGCAATATATTGTGATAGTGCTCATTAGCAGCAGTATTTTATACTCATGGGAAAATTGCACTTATCTTGTGCGTGTGTGCGCGCGCGCGCACACACACACACACACACACACACACACACACACACACACACACACACACACACCACACACACACACACACACACACACACAACACAAGAGAGAGATGTTCTGGACTACGTCATTCGCCGATTTCGGTAAACTTTCTTGCTATTGGATCGTAAATCACCTGTAGGGCTGTCAGAGCTGTTCGTAATTCACCCGTAAGGCTGTCAGAGCTGTTCGCGAAGTGCCCAGGGGCTTCAAAGCAGTCCTATGTACATGGCGCCTGGTTCCCCCAGCACTGTTAACTCTCTCGTCATTGGTTAATATCTGGCGTGAGGTCTTTTCTGTCGTCTAATTCGAACATGGAAGAAATCATTACACTGCGACAGAAAAAACACTTTCTGGAGGAAACTGCGTCATTAAAAAGAACATTCTGTATCAGTTTTAACATCCTAATCAAGTACCCCCTCTCTCTCTCTCTCTCTCTTCTCTCTCTCTCTCTCTCTTCTCTCTCTCTGTAGCATGAAAAAAAAAAAAAAAAAAACAGAAAATTCACAAGAATGTGACTCTTGGGACGTGAAGAAAGAAGTTCCCTAAAATCCAACCAACCAACCAACCAACCAACCGAACAAACAAACAAACAAATAAGCAAACAGAGAAACATTCCTGTTTACCCACCTCCCCTTCACTCTCTCATTCTCCCCCGCCTGCTTCCCCCAGCCCCTGCTTGCCCCTCGACACCCTCTTCCACCCGAACACACACGCACAGAGAGAGAGAGAGAGAGAGAGAGAGGGAGAGAGTTCCAAGTCGGTTTAAGTTCACACTGCAAGAACCCACTCAAAACGGCACTCAGTCTGCAAATGGGTTTCGTTAACACAACGAGCCTTTGCTCTTTACCGTCCGGTGAACGATGGCTGCCTTGCTGCTGTAGTGGATTTTTCCGGTGTTTTGTGGGAGGCTTTTCTTCTGAGCTGGAAATTACCATACAACCATTTCCACATTTATGATTAAGATTAATTGAAAAGCAATGTACATCAGGTAGCTTAGAGAGGGTATAAGGGATGTTAGTTGTCGGGAACGAGTAGAGGAAGGAAATGGGGACATGGAAATCTTCGACTTGTTTGACTTAATGGCTCTTAGATTTAACACACTTCATTTTTTTTAATAATTGAATAAAGTTGACTTAATGGCTCTTATATATAACAGACTTTTTTTTTCAATAATTGAAATCTTCGACTTGTTTGATTTAATGGCTCTTATATATAACAGACTTCATCTTTTTTTTAATAATTGATTAAAGTTGACTTAATGACTCTTATATATAACATACCGTCTTTTTTATAATTGAAATCTTCGACTTGTTTGACTTAATGGCTCTTATATATAACAGACTTCATCTTTTTTTTTAATAATTGATTAAAGTTGACTTAATGACTCTTATATATAACATACTTCATCTTTTTTGATAATTGAAATCTTCGACTTGTTTGACTTAATGGCTCTTATACATAACAGACTTCATCTTTGTTAATAATTGAATAAAACTGCGCTTCTTGTGAAGAGTTATTTCATTTTCGTCTCTGATATGACTGACTTGACTTTTTAATGAATGACAACTTTGACTCTCTGTTATGACTGACTTGACTCTAATGTCTCATTAATGAATGACAACTGACTCTTGTAGATGATATCTAATGTCATATGATGCAACTTTGTCTCTGTTATGACTGACTTGACTCTAATGTCTCATTAATGAATGACAACTTTGACTCTCTGTTATGACTGACTTGACTCTAATGTCTCATTAATGAATGACAACTTTGACTCTCTGTTATGACTGACTTGACTCTAATGTCTCATTAATGAATGACAACTTTGACTCTCTGTTATGACTGACTTGACTCTAATGTCTCATTAATGAATGACAACTTTGACTCTCTGTTATGACTGACTTGACTCTAATGTCTCATTAATGAATGACAACTTTGACTCTCTGTTATGACTGACTTGACTCTAATGTCTCATTAATGAATGACAACTTTGACTCTTTTATGAATGACTTGACTTATTTTTGTGCCTCTTTTGTGTCATGTGACTTCTCTTTAATGATGCATATGACTGAGGCCTCTGTTAAGGTTTGCTTGAACCTAGTTTATGAGGTTTGCTTGAACCTAGTTTATGAGGTTTGCTTGAACCTAGTTTATGAGGTAATATACCCTCTTTTCGTGATTGTGATTCACTGACTTATGATTTTTATGATTGTCTTGACTTATGCGTTGTTTAGGACTGACTTGAGTTATGCCTGTTTTATTATCTTTGGGACTTGTGCCTTTTTTATGACCTTACATGCCTCATTTGTGATGTACCTATACCAAAGTACATAAACTGAAAAACCAGTGTTGTACAAGGACATTTCGGTGTGCATACAACACCTTATTTGTGATGTACCTATACCTAAGTACATAAACTGAAAAACCAATGTTGTATAAGGACATTTCAATGTGCATACAACACCGACGCAAATAAGACAACGGATGGCACTGACATGTCGTGAAGACCACGGATGGCACTAATATGTCGTTGAATCACACAGTCCAACACAGGAATGGTCGACTCTAGTAAATCTAAATTCTTTGTTAATTGCAGATAATTCGTAATTTCAACCGTCACATGGTCCTCAAAACATTCCAAAATAAAACGTAAATTTGAGCTCCTACGAATTCTATAGAAAACTGTCTTTCAAATATCCCAAAGCCGGTCCATTTCATGCATCGAAACTTCAAGATCCATTAAATATCATAACGCATGAGGTATTCTGGAAACAAAATTACAGAAAGCAAACAAGAATTGCGATCCATTCCTGTTCTTTCTGAACTCTTCTTGAAATGATATGTCTATTTCGCCGTCTGGGCATGCGTCATTCATTACGTGAATAAAAGACCCATAGAGTAACTTTCATGAAATTCCTAGAGCAAAATGAAGGCATGCTTATCTTAACCAGTTCACGATGCTTAGATAAAATTGATCTGACTGTAACAACATCGTTATGACATACTTGGCTTGTACCTCTTCATATTATATAGTTGGCTTTTATTTTCGTGCGATTCATTGGCCGTATACATCTTCGATGATTTATTTGACAAATGCTGCTTTGTGATTCATATGACGGTGTCTCGTTTATGATTTTACTGACCTGTTGGCCACCTGCCCTACACTTCTGTTTATGATTTGCATGACTTCAACCTCATGGTTTACTTCACTTACAGATTTGTGTGTGTGTGTGTGTGTGTGTGTGTGTGTGTGTGTGTGTGTGTGTGTGTGTGTGTGTGTGTGTGTGTGTTTACTGATTTTGTTTGTTTCATCGACATGCATCTCAATATAATTTACTTACATTATAGGACTACCTGTTTCCACAATTGATTTCTGGGTTTTAAATGCTTCAGTATACTAATGTTACTTTTAAAACATACTAGAATCACACCTTGATGATGATCTGTTTGACTTAGATACTACTGTTATAGTAAACTTAAAGAAATGTGTTTTGTTTGTTTTTTGCTATTTTTTTTTTCAAACAGCTCAGTAAGGAATTGACTTTGACAAGATGACTGATTGAAATTTCGCCGCCCCCCCCCCTCCCCCCTCTCCTCTCTCTCTCTCTCTCTCTCTAAGGAAGGGTTAGAAACATCATGCACTGAAATGAGTAGCCTTTCTGGGAGGACTGACGTCACTTAGTACGCTTTTTTTGCAATTTACTTGGACTTATGCCTCTGTTCGGTGTTCTTGACTTATACTTCTGCATGACTTACTTGCCTTCTTCCTCGCTTATGATTTACTTGGCTTCACTGCCTCTTTAATGAAATGTTTGGACCATGGCGCTCTGATTTATTTTTTTGCTTACTTGACTGATGTGTCCCAACGATTATTTGATTTACAGCTCTTTTTACCGTTCGTTTTCTTTTTTTTATTCACATGACTAATACCTCTTCGTGGTTAAATTTGATATATACTTCTTTTTTTATTCTAATTTTAACAATCGTGTTCCTCTTTAACGATCTGCAAACCAAAAGAAACTTCTGAGAGATTCAGATACAGATGATTTATTCATATAATAGGCCAAGCCCCCTAATGAAGGGGTGTTTGAATTTTCATAACACAAGAGTAATAAGCAATGGAATTAAAGTTAATTACTGAACGAAACGCAAATAATTCAAAAGAAAAATCTCAAGAAATGAAAATTTCTCTACACTTCAAGGTTTTGAACGAAAACAATGCAAAGTTTTAACAACTCCAGCAGAAGTTGATGAACAGAGTAGGCTCAGTTTAAAGAAAGATGGCTGTCTGTAGTATTTGGGTTTAATAAACTTTTACATAATGCTCATGAGAGCCGGACAGCACAGGACGAAGTGCAGTTTGGTTTCCTTTGATTCTTTTTACCTTTAGTATTCAAGACATATAACATATTATATGCCTCGCGAGGAATTCTGAGGTCATCCATTTGTATCAATTTGAGCCAGCAGCGGATGCATCTGACAGCAGAAACAATATAAATGGGAAATCGGTCAATTTCACTGTAAATGAAATCGTTTGGAGTCTGTCTGTCTACACCTAGAAACCTCTTCAGAGCAAAGATATGAACAGATTCACAATAGACAGCCGCTTTTTCTAGTCCCCATAGCTCAGAGCCGTACAATGCATTCAGCGGTACCTGAGTATCAAATAGTTTTATAAATAGCGTAAATGAAGAATTATTAACAATATGTAACTTTTGAATGATGCAAAGCAAAACACTTTTACATGAAAACCCTTTGCACGTATCAACAAAACTCAAGCGTGTTGAGAATAATATACCTAAATATTTCTTAGCATTAACGACTGGCATAGGAATACCATCGTATAGACCTTTCTTTAACACTTAATATCCACCTTTACGAATTACTACGATATTGCTTTTTCCATATTAACTTTCAAGTGAAGTCATTCAACGGCTCCGTGCAAACTATTCAATTGTGTTTGTAACCCTACAGCAGTTTCAGACATCAAAGTGACATTATCGACTACCAGAAGGATAAAGAATTCAAAAGCGTCAAGCGACAATATAACACCATCTTTCCCATTGTTGATTACATCAAGAGCTAACTCATTGATAAACAAAGAAAATCAGATAGGGCTACATGTATCTCCCTTCTGGATCCTCTTGAACAATTGTTAGAGTCAATAAATTTCGCTCCACAGCGACCTCTGGTTCTTGCTCTATCATACATACTTCTAATACATTTTTAAAGAGTTTATCTTTAATGGTGTTTTATATAAAGACAGGCTAGAGCAGATTTCTATTGGAGTGAAACGCTTTTTCGAAGCTATGTAAAACTTCCAATTATAAGAAAACTGCTTCTGTATGAGTGCAAGCAAAGTAAACATGTGGTCAATGGTTGAGTAACCCTTTTTAAAGCCTGCTTGGTGATCACCTGTGATATTATTTTCCTCTACCCATTCTTGCAGTCTGTTATTAATGATAATCATCTCGAAAAGTTTACTACTTATTTCACAAATATAGATCCCCCTGTAACTGTTAGGGTTATCAGCATCACTCTTTCTAAAACTTGGCAAAACAACTGATTCGGTCCAGTTTTCTGGAAACGTACCATTAGCAAATAACATATGAAACAGTTTCAGAAAGAATTGCATTATTTGATCAGAAGAATGCAACTTGTGTGTGTGTGTGTGTGTGTGTGTGTGTGTGTGTGTGCGTGCGTGCGTGCGTGCGTGCGTGCGTGCGTGCGTGTGTGTGTGTGTGTGTGTGTGTGTGTGCGTGTGTGTGTGTGTGTGTGTTTGTGTGTATGTGTGTGTGTGTGTGTGCGCGCGCGCGCGTGTGTGTGTGTGTGTGTGTGTGGAGTGGGTAGCATGTGCGATCAGTAAAACAGTCCTATACATAAAATGGCACAAGCAATGTTAGTATGTACTCAAGGTCTGACCAGCGGGTTGGGCTAATGCATAGGTCAGACATCTGCTAAGTCGTAGCCACGAGACCCTCTTCTTAAATTGCCTCATCTTAGTCTTTGATTCATGTATCCATCAGCTTTAAATCATGCGCAGTGTGTGGTCTCAAAACTTAGCGGATGTGGTGTAGCGTATATGGATTAGTCCGCACGTAGTGACACCTCCTTGATGAAACTGAAACTGAACTCTGCATAATACGGCAATGACGCAGACTGGACAGAAGTTATTGAAAAACACTCCAGACCAAAACTCTACAGCCAGCTCTAGGAGAATAGCGGTAGGCCTGCCTCAGTACACACACTTCATGACTCTGCCACATGTGTTTTGACTGTGGGCTTGCGTCAGCTTCTGTCTAAGGCGTTACTTCCCTACCCATCGGTCCTCCCTCTGTGTGTGTGTGTGTGTGTGTGTGTGTGTGTGTGTGTGTGTGTGTGTGTGTGTGTGTGTGTGTGTGGTAAGCGTGTGCACGTACACGCGCTCATGTGCCAAAAGGGGATCGGTAGAAGGCGAATGGTGCGGCGTGCAATGGTAACCTACGTTCTTGTTCGCAAACAAACGCTCCCGTTGAGTTAATGGGTCTTGGGATGAATTGACTCCCCTGGCTATCATGCGATGCCACAGATACTTTTTGAATTATTGGGGTGGGAACCCGGCATGAAGATAAGCCTGTCTGTTTGAAAAGCCTGTTGGTCTTTGAAAGGGAATAGTGTGCATGAGACACCCCTCCTTTTTCTATACCTCCGGTCAAACTGGCTGAAAAAGAGAGACAGAGGCAAACAGACGGGTCCTAAAGAGGGAAAGAGTTGAATGAATACAGACGGGTCCTAAAGAGGGAAAGAGTTGAATGAATACAGACGGGTCCTAAAGAGGGAAAGAGTTGAATGAATACAGACGGGTCCTAAAGAGGGAAATAGTTGAATGAATACAGACGGGTCCTAAAGAGGGAAAGAGTTGAATGAAAACAGACGGGTCATAAAGAGGGAAAGAGTTGAATGAATGAGTTAAATAAAGGCAGGGAACAACGAAAGAAAGAAAGGAAGAAAGGAGAGAATTTTTTTTGAACGCTTGAATAGATAGATAAAGAGATAGATAGATTAATAGATAGACAGATAGACAGATACATACATACATACATACATACATACATACATACATACATACATAATACTTGCATACATACAAACATATATACACACACATACACATACAAACATACATGCATCCATAAACAAATGATGAATCAATTCACGTAGGTAAATAGATAAATTAATCATAAAAAAAGGAAAAAACAAAGATGAGAAGAGATTGACAAGTCGGGGGGGGGGGGGGGACAAAGAAAAAATCAAAAGAGGGGGAAATAGAAGAAAAGAGGAGTGATGAAACTAAGTACAGAAGAGAACAAAGATAGCAGAAAGGAACAGGAAAACAAGAAAGGGTAAAGAAGAGAAGAAAGAAAAGAGAAAAAAAAAGAAGCACAAAAGAGAAAGATGCAATGTCGGTCGAAAAGAAAAGTCATCCAGTACACCCAGGTCAGTGAGGAAGAAGACACAGACAGCTAATCAGGCAGAGGATGGGAGGGAGGTGGGGGTGGGGGTGGGGGGGGGGTCAACGCACCTATCTCCTTCAGGTCATGTATCATGTGCCACGAATTTCCACCTGGTAAAATATTTTCGTACGCTCTTCACAGGATGACCCAGTAGGTAGGGCCTCCAAGTGCAATGTACAGCAGGACAGGAAAAAAAACCAGTAGGTAGGGCCTCCAAGTGCAATGTACAGCAGGACAGGAAAAAAAAACCAGTAGGTAGGGCCTCCAAGTGCAATGTACAGCAGGACAGGAAAAAAAACCAGTAGGTAGGGCCTCCAAGTGCAATGTACAGCAGGACAGGAAAAAAACCCAGTAGGTAGGGCCTCCAAGTGCAATGTACAGCAGGACAGGAAAAAAAAAACCAGTAGGTAGGGCCTCCAAGTGCAATGTACAGTAGGACAGGAAAAAAAAACCAGTAGGTAGGGCCTCCAAGTGCAATGTACAGTAGGACAGGGAAAAAAAGGGGGAAAAAAAGAAGAAAACCAGGAAAGTCTGAAATTCAAAAAGGGAAAAAATAAAACAGGAGAAAAGAACGAAAGAAGGTTGAGAAGAGACAAAGACAGTTTCAAATAAAGCAGACAGAGATGAAAACAAGAAGAAAAGAATGAAAAAAGTGGAAAAAAGAGAAGAAATAAAAAGAAGACAAGAAAGACAGAAAGACAGAGTTAAAGAAAGAAATGGAGGAAGAAAGTAACAAAGGAAGGGAAAAAATCAGGAACCACAGAAGGAAGGACGAAAACAAGAAAGAAAGAAAAGGGGGAAACAAAGAGATACTAGGAAAAAATAATGTAGGAAAGTGAAAAGGGATCACAAAAAAAGAAATGGAACGAAATTAAAGAAAGAGTAGAACAAACACATAAACTTATGCAAGAAAAGAATGAAAGAAAAACATGAAAATAGAAACGATGAACGATTAAAAGAAACTCAGAGGAAAGGAAGAAAGATCAGACCGCGCAACCAGCTTTTCCAGGAGAAGGACAGTCATCCAGGCAGAGGGTGGGATCAACGATGTATCAAAGATGTATCAAAGATGTATCAAAGATATACTGGGGAAAGGATCGGTAACAAACTTCACTTTCCCACTCTGCGTCTCTGTCAGAATGCCTCCGCTCCCACACCCAGCTAACCATTTCTGGGCGAGAGAATCGTCCAATTGGCTGGTCTGCATCCTCTCCACGATAAGCATGCGCACCAGCATTTAGTTCCAACTGGCTGGTCTGTTCTCTACGACGAGCATGCACACCAGCATTCAGTTTCAACTGGCTGGTCTGTTCTCTACGATAAGCATGCACACCAGCATTCAGTTTCAACTGGCTGGTCTGTTCTCTACGATAAGCATGCACACCAGCATTCAGTTCCAACCGGCTGGTCTGCTTTCTCTCTACGAAAAGCATGCACACCAGCATGAAGTTCCAACTGGCTGGTCTGCTC
Source organism: Conus canariensis (assembly GCA_033310375.1). Taxonomy (NCBI): domain Eukaryota; kingdom Metazoa; phylum Mollusca; class Gastropoda; order Neogastropoda; family Conidae; genus Conus; species Conus canariensis. The sequence goes on from CM065731.1 coordinate 59,970,671, forward strand.
TCTACGATAAGCATGCAGACCAGCGTTAAGTTTGGCGATGTTCGGCGCGGTCAGCTTCTTGCCTGTGTATAGCCTTTGCTTACGAGCGCACTATTGCATTCGGGGGTTCAAACTGCACATTTTTACACTGTCAGCTGAGACTTATGATGAACAGACTGTCAGCTCCCAAACAGGAAACAGACACAGAGCCAATCAGATCGACAGGAAGTGCCAAATTACTTTAATGTTCACTGCGGAACTATAACAGGCGAAGAACGAAGATACTGCTTCTGTCCCGTGTACGTTGGTGGGATGAACACGTCTGTCTGTTATGCCTTGTAAATCACTCATATGCTTCTCAAAGGTGGATCCACAGGGAAGGGAAAGTCTTCGGTGGGGGAGTGGGGGAGAGAAAAAAGTTTTTAAAAAGGCAAAGAAAGAAAGAGGAAAAGAAAGACAGAACAGTATGGAAAAGAAGATTAAAAGAAAGTATAAGGAGAAGAAAGATTAAATGAAACATAAACATAAAGAAGATTAGAAGAAAGTATAAGGAGAAGAAAAATTAAATGAAACATAAACATAAAGAAGATTAAAAGAAAATATAATGAGAAGAAAGATCAAACGCAACATAAACATAAAGATGATTAAAAGAAAGTATAATGAGAAGAAAGATCAAATGCAACATAAACATAAAGATGATTAAAAGAAAGTATAAAGAGAAGAAAGATCAAACGCAACATAAACATAAAGATGATTAAAAGAAAGTATAAAGAGAAGAAAGATCAAACGCAACATAAACATAAAGATGATTAAAAGAAAGTATAAAGAGAAGAAAGATCAAATGCAACATAAACATAAAGATGATTAAAAGAAAGTATAATGAGAAGAAAGATCAAATGCAACATAAACATATAGATGGACGGAAGGGAGCAAAGAAGACAGAAAGAAAGAAACAAGGAAAGAAAGAAGTAGAAAAAGAACAAGAATCTGAAAGAAACAAAGACAGAAAGAAAAGGGGAGAAAAGTAAAACAAAAGGGAAACAATAATGACAGAATAAAAAAAACGAAAAGCTGAGAGACAGGCAGACAACATAAAAGACAACAAAAAAAAAAAACCCAGCGAAGAAAAGAAGAAGAAAGAAATAGATAATAAAAAAAACAGACAGAAAGAAAGAACAGGGGGAAAGTATAACCAAGGAAGAAAGACTGAAAAAAACAACAACAAAAAGACGAGAACGAAAAGATGAAAGTAGAACATGAGTGAAAGAAAAACAGAAACGCAGAGCCGATGAACAAAATAACAGAGAAAAAAGGAATGAAGGTGCGTTCGTCAAAAAGAGAAGTCAGACGGTACAATCAGGTCATCACGAGAGAACGCAGACAGACAGAAAGACAGACTAGCGGACAGACAAACTGATTCATGGACAGACCGACAGGAAGGTGCTGGGATCCACACAGCACTATTATCATTCACATTCTCTTCACTAGCTGACCCAGTGTGGAGGGAACGCCTTAAGCAGGCACACACACACACACACACACACACACACACACACACACACACACACACACACACACACATACACACACGCGCGCGCGCGCAAACACACACACATACACACACACAGGCACTCACGCACGCACACATACACACATACGCACACGCGCGCGCACACACACACACACACACACACACACACACACACACACATCACACACACACACACACACACACACACACACACACACACACACACACACACACACATAGCAAACGTGCGCACGAGTATCTCTCTCTCTCTCTCTCTCTCTCTCTCTCTCTCTCTCTCTCTCTCTCTCGATCGATCGATCGATCTATACATACATACATACATACACATACATACATACATACATACATACATGCATACATACATACATACATACATACATATATACATGCATACATACACACATACATAAGTACATATCTACCTACTTATCCACCTACCTAATATTCTACGTACACTAAGATACATAGATACATAGATGAATACATAGATACATAGATAGATGTGTTTGCGTGTGTGCGCATGTGTGTGTGTGCGCGCGCGCGTGTGTGTGCATGTATGAGTGTGTGTGTTTGCGTACATCTATATCTCTGTCAATGCATCTACATCTGTATTAAAATATATGCCTATACAGAGAGAGGAGAGGAGAGAGAGAGAGAGAGAGAGAGAGAGAAAAGAGAGAGAAGAGAAGGAAGGACGAAGAGAGAAGAAAGAGAAGAGAGAAGAGAAGAAATGAGAAAGTAAAGAGAAGAAAGAAAAAAAGAGAAGAAAGAATGAGAAGAGAGAGAGAGAGAGAGAGAGAGAGAGGAGAGAGAGAGAGAGAGAGAAGAGCAGAGAAGATCAGTAAGAAATAGGAAAAATAACAGAACAAAATCAGGAAAAACTTTTGAAAGGAAAACCCCACGACACAATCGAGGAACACGACAAAAAAAGACAGGAAGAATAAACAAAGAAAGATGAGGAAAAAAGAAGGATAAATAAAAAAGTAACAGAAAAAGAGAAAGAAGAAGAAAACAAAGGAAAAAGAAAGACATAAGAGAAGGAAACAAACTGAAAGAAAGAAAAAGAAGAAAGGAAAAATAACTATGAGAATAAATCAAAGAAGTAAAAAAAAAGGAGCGAAAACAAGACAGAACGCAAAAAAGAGAGGAAAGAAAGAAAAATAAAAGAATGGAAGAACAAGAGACAAATAAACGAAAGAAAGAAAAGAAAGAGATAAAGAAAGAAAATAGATAAAAGGAAGAAAGAATATAAGAAGAAAGAACTGAGAAAAAAAAAAAGAAGAAAGAGGAAGTGAGAGAAAGAAAGACAACAGCAATGACAGGAAAAAGAAAATAAGACAGAGAGAGAGAGAGAAAGAGAAAGAAAAAACCCCAAGACAACAAAATATACAGACAATGAATAGATGACGGACAGAAACTATGAAAAAAGGCACAAAGATGACAGAAAGAAGGGAAAAAAACAATGAAAAGAAAAAGCAAAGATATGGAAAACAAAACAAAATAACAGAACCGTCGAAAGAAAGAACAAAGAATGATTATATGGAGAAAAAAAATCAGTCAAAGAGAAAAACAGATCAATGACGTCATTGAGGAAGAAGACACAGAGACCCAAACAGGCAGGCAGTGGGATTAGCACACCTGTCTATTTTTCATTTCGTAAATCCTTCACGCGCTCTGCAGAGGCTGATCCAGTAGGTAGGGAGGGGCGTGTACACAGACATAACGGAACTGGGGAAATTTAACAAGTCACATAACCACACACACACACACACACACACACACACACACACACAACACACACACACACAGAGGCACGCACGCACGCACGCACGCACGCACACACGCCCTGCGGCTAGCTGTCCATAGATGACGTCTTTTGGGATGCGACCATCCTCCATGCGGCGAACGTGACCCAGCCAACGCAGCCGACGCTGTCTCAGTAGGGTATACAAGGTATGGAGGCCAACCCGAGACAGAACTTCGGTGTTGGTCACCCTGTCTTGCCAGGAGATGCCGAGTATATGCTTCTGAGGTGGAAGGAATTGAGCCTTTTTCCTGGCGAGCATGTGTGGTCCATGTCTAACTGCCATACAGCAAGGTGCAGAGAATGCAGGCGTTATACACAGCCATCTTTGTCTTTGTGGTCAGCTTGAGATTTTTCCACATTCTTTGTGTGAGGCGAGCAGGTGTTGTGGCTGCCTTCCCGATCCTGTTGTCGATCTCAGTGTCAAGGGAGAGGTTATGGGTGATGATGGACCCAGGGTAAGTAAATTGATGGATGGCATCAATCTCATAGTCATCAATGGTGATGGCTGGTGGTGACGGCGTGTCTTGACCCAGGACATTTGTCTTCTTTAGGCTGGTAGTCAGAATAAAGTCTTTGCAGGCCTGGGAGAAGCGGTCCATCAGCGACTGCAATTCCTGTTGGGTGTGGGTCGTAACAGCGGCATCATCAGCAAACAGCATATCTCTGATGAGGGCTTCGCGGCCCTTTGTCCTTGCTCTTAGGCGGGCAAGAGTGAAAAGCCTGCCATCTGATCCGGTCCGCAGGTAGATCCCCTTTTGCGCTGTGATGAATGCATGCCTCAGGAGGAGAGCAAAGAAGACCCCAAACACGGTGGAGGCAAGAACGCAGCCTTGTTTGACACCGCTGCGTATGTCGATGGGTTTAGAGAGGTTGCCATTAAACTGCACAGGCCCTTTCATGTTGGAGTAGAAGGACTCTATCAAGCTGTGCATTTGGATGGAAGGAGGGGGGTGGGGGGGTTGGGGGGGTGCAACCGATCTTCCGGAGAGCCTTGAAAAGACCATCTCTGCTGATTAAGTCGAAGGCCTTGGCGAGGTCGATAAATGCGACATACAAGGGCATCCGCTGCTCTCTGCACTTCTCCTGGAGTTGGCAAAGGGAGAAGGCCATGTCTACCGTGGACCTCTCTGTGATTCCGGGTAGACACGTTCAGCCAGCTTCTGCAGGCGGATCAGGAGGACCCGAGCGTAGACTTTGCCGACCGTGCGAAGAAGAAAGATGCCTCTGTAGTTATTGCAGACGCTCCTCTCGCTCTTGTTTTTGTACAGGGTGACAATCTTGGCATCCCTCATGTCCTGCGGTACAGCTCCCTCATTCCAGCACTGACAGAGGACTGCGTACAGAAGGGTAGTCTTGCGGCGTTTGATGAGGTCTGGAGGAATGCCATCATTGTCAGGTGCCTTGCCTGATGCCAGACTTGTCCATGGCCTTGCTGAGTTCGTCCATGGTTCGAGTTCGAGTTCGAGTTCTCTCTCTCTCTCTCTCTCTCTCTCTCTCTCTCTCTGTGTGTGTGTGTGTGTGTGTGTGTGTGTGTGTGTGTGTGTGTGTGTGTGTGTGTGTGTGTGTGACATGAAAAAAATGATATAAACATGTGGCTCTTGAGACATGAAAAAAAATAAATAAATAAACGAACAAAACAGACAAACAAACAAACAAATAAGCAGAGAAACATCCCCATTGTTCCTCTTGCCTCTCCCTCCCCCCTCCCTCGCCCCTTCCTTCTCCAACCTCCTCCCTCCCGCTTTCACTCCCTCTTGCTTGGCCTTCCACATACCTCTTCCACTCACCCACACACACAGGTACACACACAAAGGGAGACAGAGAGTTCGTCTGTTCGTGACGTCACTACATGAATCAACTGACATCCAAGTCGGTTTAAGCTCGCTGCAAGAAACTGCTCGAAATGGCACTCAGTCTGCAAATGGATTTCGTTAATAGAACAAGAGTTTGCTCTCTTAACCACTTGGTGAACGAGGGCTGCCTTGCTGTTGTAGGTAATTCTTCCAATACTTTGCGGGAGATCTGTCGCTTTAACGGAAAATTAACGTACAACTATTTGCAGGTGTACAATTATGGTTTATAGAAAAGCAGTTTACATAAGAGGGGGCTGGAATAGCTTAGTGGTAGAGCGCCAGACTCGTAATCTTGGTGATCCTGGGGTTGCGGGTTCGAACCTCCGATGGGCCGTTTCAGTACATGGGGATTTTTCCCACGGAGTTAACATTAGTTCTGACTCCATTTCCCCTACAGTCCTTCGAATGAGACTATAAATCGAGGTTCCGTGTGTGAACGCACGCATAACATCTTGCACACACGTAAAGTCCCATCACCAACTTTCAGAAGAGAAGGCCAGTTTGGCTGTTGATATGGATGCACATTACACATAGCATGCGCCTTCCCCAAAGTTCGAGTATGGCTGCCTTAATGGCGGGATAAAAAATGGTCATACACACAAAACTCCACTCCCTTTGTTGGGTACCTCACAACATTCCTTCCTTTCTACTCTCCCTCCTTCCCCCCCCCTCTCTCTCTCTCTCTCTCTCTCTCTCTCTTGCTGTCTCCCTTTGTCTCACAAACGGCAATTAAGATCGCCAATTGATGACAATTTTCAGTCTCTGCCATCATCCCCCTCCCATCCACCTCACCCACCTTCCCTGCATTCTGCTGGGTGTGTCCTTTAAGCTTGCTGACCTTTTCTGGCTGTGCAACAAGGAGACGTGAGTTTTGCGAGTCATCAAGCCCTGCGCTGGTCTTCCCTTTGTGTGTTCTCTCACCACTTAATCAGAGACACCAATCGTAACTCAGCCCCTCTCTTCCCTCTGCTTACCACTCCCCCCCCCTTCCCCCATCCCCTCCATGGTCACAGAAAAAATGGCACACTCATGTGTCATACAGGTGCAGACAATGCAGCTTTGTTTATTTGCATAAAGGCTAAAAATATCACCAACGTCTTTGAGATAGTGTTCTCGAATTTTCTACCCATTGACTCACACTGTAGGTGGTGGTGGGATCATCCACCCCCCATCCCCACCCCATCACCGCGCCTCTGCTTACTACCACCCCCACCCCTACCCCCCACCCCCCATCCCACCCCCACCTCCGCAT
>CM065731.1:59982113-59994613 GCA_033310375.1 Conus canariensis
AGGCTGATCTGGTGGGTAAATCCTTCACGCTGCCCTTCAAAGTCTGATCCGGTGGTAAATCCTTCACGCGCCTTCAAAGGCTGATCTGGTGGGTAAATCCTTCACGCGCCCTTCAAAGTCTGATCCGTAGGTAAATCCTTCACGCTCTCTTCAAAGGCTGATCAAGTGGGTAAATCCTTCCACGTGCTCTTCAAAGGCTGATCCGTGGGTAAATCCTTCACGCACCTTCAAAGGCTGATCCAGTGGGTAAATCCTTCACAGACACTCTTCAAAGGCTGATCCAGTGGGTAAATCCTTCATGCGCCTTCAAAGGCTGATCTGGTGGGTAAATCCTTCACGCGCCCTTCAAAGGCTGATCCGTGGGTAAATCCTTCACGCGCCCTTCAAAGGCTGATCCAGTGGGTAAATCCTTCACGCGCTCTTCAAAGGCTGATCCGTGGGTAAATCCTTCACGCGCCTTCAAAGGCTGATCCCGTGGGTAAATCCTTCATGCGCCCTTCAAAGGCTGATCCAGTGGGTAAATCCTTCACGCGCTCTTCAAAGGCTGATCCGTGGGTAAATCCTTCACGCGCTCTTCAAAGGCTGATCCGTGGGTAAATCCTTCACGCGCTCTTCAAAGGCTGATCCAGTGGGTAAATCCTTCACGCGCTCTTCAAAGGCTGATCCAGTGGGTAAATCCTTCACGCGCTCTTCAAAGGCTGATCCAGTGGGTAAATCCTTCACGCGCTCTTCAAAGGCTGATCCGGTGGGTAAATCCTTCACGCGCCCTTCAAAGGCTGATCCAGTGGGTTGGGATGGCTGTCAACAGAGGGAAACTGGACGGAAAAGAAACAAGTACGCAATAGAAAGTAATCGGTGCAATGATTTTCAACCATCCTTCAAAAAGGTCAACACGCGCACGCGCGCGTCTCTCTCTCTCTCTCTCTCTCTCTCTCTTCTCTCCTACTCTCTCTCTCTCTACTCTTCTTTATATATATATATATATATATATATATATATATAATATATGTATATATGTGTGTGTGTTTGTGTGTGTATGCGTGGGCGTGTGCATGTATACGCGCGCGCGCGCGGTGTGTGTGTGTGTGTGTGTGTGTGTGTGTGTGTGTGTGTGTGTGTGTGTGTGTGGTGTGTGTTTGTTTAAACCAAAAAACAAAATGTTTAGAAGGAAGAAAAAAAAGATGAATAAAGAAAGGAAGATCGAGAAGAAGAAATAATGGGAACCAAGAAAACCTGGAGATATTTCGTGTGTGTGTGTGTGTGTGTGTGTGTGTGTGTGTGTGTGTGTGTGTGTGTGTGTGTGTGTGTGTGTGTGTTTGTGTGTGCCTGTGTGCGTGAGAGACAGACAAACAGACAGAGAGAGAGACGGTATTGAGAGAGAGAGAGAGCGAGAGAGAGAGCGAGAGAGAGAGACAGAGACAGAGACAGAGACAGAGACAGAGACGGTACTGACAGAAAATGCACGATCAGTTTATCTATAAGTTACGTAGAAGTGTTGATTCTGATCAGGACGATGACGATGACAATGACGTCGATGGTGATGTTGATGATGACGATTCTGAAGACAACAATGAGATGATGGTCATTAAAGTTATGATGTTAAGGTTGAAAATGGTGATAATGAGAATGAACAAAGAAAAAGAAGAAGGAGAAGAAGAAAAAGGAGAAAGAGAAGGAGAAGGTGATGATGATATGATGATGATAGTGATGATGATGATGATGATGATGATGAATGATCACCACGACGACGACGAAAACAAAGGTGATGATAACGACAACGACAACAACGGGTACAACTACCACAAAAACGACAATGATGCCAGTGACGACGAAGATAACGGCTATTAATTTCAGTACCTTGGAAAAACACCTATCCCCTGGATACACAAACTCGGTCTCTATTACTCAGAATGCGTGGTTTTGATTGCTAATCTCTCAGGTACATATCATTCTTGGCACCACGGGAGGTTATCGATCTTACATTTCCTTCTTTGTGTACTGGATGCACTCTCTTACTCGCTGTGTGCTTCTCTCATCAATCATAAACCTGTGTTTCGTGTGTGTGTGTGTGCGTGTGTGTGGTGTGTGTGTGTGTGTGTGTGTGTGTGTGTGTGTGTGTGTGTGTGTGTGTGTGTGTGTATGTGTGTGATTTGTTTTGTTTGCGTAATCGCCTTACCAGCTCAACCCAGAGAGAGAGAGAGAGAGAGAGAGAGAGAGAGAGGAGAGAGAGAGAGAGAGAGAGAGAGAGAGGAGAGAGGTTATGCTCAAGCGTGAACCTTCGACTCAGCTAGAGAGAGAGAGAGAGAGAGAGAGAGAGAGAGAGAGAGAGAGAGAGAGAGAGAGAGAGAGAGAGAGAGAGGAGTAGCCAAGCTGGTATTTCCGTGAATAAACTTCCAGTACATTCATCCCCCCATTATCATTACCCCCCTCCTTCCTCATTAACGAGCGCGCTATTTATCATTAGCTTGCCACTGCACTTCGTTCTGCAGTTCTTCCTTGCCTCTCCTCTCTCTCTCTCTCTCTCTCTCTCTCTCTCTCTCTCTCTCTCTCTCTCCTCTCTCTCTCTTCTATACACACACACACATGCTGTACAGAAAATGTATCAGTTTTTATATTTAGTGTAGGACAACGATATTTTGTATGTTAATACATTCGTGTACAGCTGTATGTATGGATGAATGAATGGATGAATATACATCTATGTACACGTGTATGTGGACGAACGTAGTCATGTATGCATGTTTGATTTTGCATGTGTTTACATTTAAATATACATCTGTAAAAGTTAGTATACATTAAATTAAAGCATTTTGAAGAACGTCTATATATACCTAAGATGAATGAACACAACTCGCTGCACCAGATTTCATATGTATGTTTTGTTCTCTGTGCTGTTTGTTTGCTTTTCTTTCTGTGTTTCTCTTTTATGTAATTGAAAGGTGAAATACAAAATGTGAAAGAAACCCTTTGGAACAGGGATACTCAAGATTAAGATAAGAAGTCCCCTTAAGGCTAGTGTTTGGGTATTAACTCAATACACTCAATATATATATATATATATATATATATATATATATATATTTTCTACTTTTCATAAGAAAATGTAGCTTGTTTTGCTCTTTCGTGATTTTCTTTTGCTTCTTAGGTGGCACCTTTGGTTGGTTTTTTTGAAAACTCAACAAACATACTACGGTTTTGCACACCAGACTTTTCTAGGATAGCATTCTTGTTAAAACCGAAAAGGCAGAGGAGTCAAATTACCATTTTCCGCGGTCACTGAGGAGAAACAATCAGGTTTCGAAATATCGGTATCTGACCAGGAGTTATATACTAGTGAGTTTCCTCCCCATTGGAGAATGTCTCCCCCTTGGAGACTATAAGCTTGCTGAAGGCTCATTTTGAGAAGCATTTATTTCATTTTTTCCCCATTCACCCACTCAAGCACATACTGTTAGTTAGGCAGAATTATCTACCCCTGCAGATATGAATGCTTATCTCCCCCTATTTCTTCAATCTAAGACATAAGAGCAAGCTTTGTTTATAATTGAATATTTCTTGCAGTCACTGCAACACCAAGCTGCTCTGTAAGTTGCTGGAATGGTGCTCGGTATTTATCCTTGGAATTTATTAGTTTATTGTATATATAGAGAGAGAGAGAGAGAGAGAGAGAGCGCACACACACACACACACACACACACACACACGCATGCATGCGCGCACGCACACACACACACACACACACACACCGTTGCAAACACAAATAGGCGATAAGACTGCTCATTTTTCAAGTTTCAATAATCCGGCTCTCAATACAAATGAACAGACACTTCGCTACTATTTGGCTAGCAGCCCTTACACCGATTGTTACTAAGCATCTTGAACTCTTTAGTAATTAGCATTGTGTGAAAGATTAACAGTTGTTTTTTTTCGGACCTGATTAGGGTAAGGCTAATAATGAACATCAGGGCAGTTCATACAGTAAATTATGAAAAGAAATAAACGTGTATTGTTACATGCGTAAATGACACAAGATCTTTTTTAAAATGACTAGGGTTCCTCTTTTCACCTGCTCCTTTGGTTTTAATTTCTGTGTAGTCTTCCAGCTATAACGTTCAATACGGGTCTTCGACAAGATGGCCAGGAGTCCGACCTCCCCCTGTTAAAGGTTTTTGATGGACTTATAGTTCTCCCTCTCGGCTGTGTGAACTTCGGGGAATCTGGTTATCTGGCGGCTGCATACGCAACTCTTGCGGTTTTTCGGGTCAGTCTTGTCAGCATTTGCTTCCGTGTCTGACACATTTTCTTCTATGCCTTGAAGTCAATATCTGTCCCTCGATTCTAACGTGCTGCTATCAGTTTGTTTGGGTGAAACATATATAGCAAAGCCATTAGTCAAATTTCTGACTATAGTGCTTTTAAAATGTATTTGTTATTAATGTTGTTCTTGCTGCTGCTGCTGCTGCTGCTGCTGCATTGTTTGTCCGAACTGTTAACCTTTCCCTATCCTTGACTTTGTCAGAGAAAACTGAGATACTACTTAAGCAGAAAGCAAAGGTCCATAATGAGTGTTAGGATAAAGACGATGCTGCTTTTGAATTTCATTCCGGTCTGAGACTTCAGGACAGGGTTGAACCGTAGGCTTCCTTTCACAGTATAATCCGGCGTTAACCAGGTACTGGAAATACAGATGCCTGCAGGTGTTGTCAGAAAATGTGAGCTAAACTTTCATTGGTTCAAACTCAACGGTGTGGTTCCTGTATCCCCTCTGTAGTTTACAGCGCACTTAGTCCTGCGCAAGAGCCGGCTGGGGCTTAAAATGTTTCTAGTGAAACATGAGCCTGCGAACTGTCAGCCTGCAACCCATGACACAACCCGTTGCACCATAACAGCTGCTAAAGCTTGCTGGGTTTTCATCGCTTTCCTAGGCACTGTTTTAATCAATATTCAAGAAAAAAAATCGGAATGCAACAAGAAAAAATCCAAACGAAACCCAGCCTATAAGAAAGATACCTTCCTTTACAATATTAGGTTAACATCAAAGTTTAAAGCCCCATAGCCTTACGGCTGTAGGGGCAGTGAACGGCGAGAGTTTCACTATGTCTGGGGAAGGCATCAGGGTACGCAGGGCCCATCCTCCTCCTTCCGCGCCTTTAACCTTCCCTGAACTGAATTAGCTACCCATTTACTGCTGAGTGGACCAAGAGGAGCCTGCCTCACGAGTGGCTTGAACTCACCCCCTTCACCTCTGCAGGCGAACGCCTATTTGTCTAAGGGCACCCCTCAAGATAAAGGACAGTTTTGTTGTTGCTACTATTGCTTTTCATTATTCCTTACTAGTAGATTGCAGGAGTCTCGTGTTGACATTCGGGAAGTAAGGGGTCTACTCAGCCCTTTGCCCTTAATCATGACGCAACAAGAGTAGAGGTTCTGACCAGTCCTTACCTTTACTTTTTCACACAGAACTTCTTCAACCTGCACCTGCAACGTCCAGTCAACATTGTACCTCATGGAATGGTCTTAGAAAGTCATGACTAGATCCACAGCCGTGCCAGGCGCGCTCACGGCACCTGACTACAAAGACACATCCTTGTCGTCCAGCATATTATGTTGCCTCACTGCCAGATAGACTCATTTGTCTTGTGTTTCTCGTATGGATGTGGAGAATACGTCTGAGGCATTGCTTTTTGAACGCCTTGATTTTTCGTTTGTTTGTTTTTGTTTTTGAGTTCTACTGACAGTGTTCAGTCGTCACGTGCGTAGAGAAAGACTGACATCACCAGTGACTTGCACAGGGGATTTTGTGTTTTGTTCGTTTGTTTGCTTGATGGATCATATGAAAACTAATAGGGCTGGTTTTCCCAGATAAAGTTGAGTCTTGTCCTGGCAGTCACAGCCAGGGCAAGCCTTGTGATTACCTCCCTTGTTAACCTGACATTTGAAGGGACCCAACATCCTTCTTTCAGTGTCTATCCATTCAGGATAACATTAACAAATGAACTGTGTCTGAACTTTGAGGAAGAGTTTGTTTTTCTTACAGTAGACCTCCATCCGTAAACACTTGATGCTTTCTGTAATCTGGTGCTGAGTTCATGAAGTTTTTCTCGGTCTCCCGGTAAGTCTATATCATCAGCGAAACAGATTGCAAACAGACCAAGTTGCAAAGGATATGCAGGTACTGCCAAAATCCATGATTATGTCTTGCATTACATTCTCCAGGTAGATGTTGAACGGAATGGGAGCGAGGAGGTAACATTGGTGCACACCCACATTTCTCGATGAAAGCGTTCCCGATGCAGTTATTCGGGTTACAGGGCTGTTTGTACCCATGAAGAATGCCGCTATGACTCTGACGAGGCTATAGTTAAACTTACAGTCTCTTGTGACATGTAAAAATCCACAGATACCGCCAGACACTAAAGGCTTTCTGAAAATCAATAAAGTTTTGGTAGATAACACGTTGGGTTCAGTTTCTCTATCAGCCGTCAGATGTCGACGACCTCCTCAGAAGTACTCCTGTTTGGCCTGAAACGAGCCCATTCAACAAATAGTTCTTTTATATTTTCTGGTCTGTTAAGCAAGACCCTCAACATTGTGTTGGTAGCAGATTGAAGTTTACGGTCCTGTAATTTTAACGGAGTCCGTTTCCTGTCTGGGCCAGGGGTACTATTTTGGATTGTTTCCACTCTGATGATCATTGTCTCCAGTATTTTATCTGGTGGGCTGCTTTCAGTTTCTTGATGACTACTAGTCCTTTGTGCTCCAGTAGTTCTGATGGCGCATTATTCATGTCTGTTCACTTGTCTCCTTGGAGGTATATAAACTGAAATAGATTACTGAACCACCAGACAAAAGAACAAACAAATTACACAACACGCACAACGTTATTCGACCTGTTGGGTCTTCTACAGGCAGGCCAAACAACATTCAAAATAATGGAAACAAAGGAGATAATTGACTGTTTGTCCTTCATTTTCATTGTTTTGAATGTTATGTGTCCTACCTGAATAAGACACAACAGGTCGAAAAGCATTGTGTCTGTTTTGTTATTTGTTTGTTCCTTCGTTTAGCGGCTATTTTGTGTTTTTTTGTTTCATTTTCCGCCTACGGTCCCCCCATTTTGAAACCTGCTTGGAGGTAACTTTCTCTACTTCTTTTGGCAGAATTGGAGCGTCACCTGTCGCTCTGCTGATATTGACAGTATGGCCCAATTAACTGGTGACCCCATGCTAGCTTGTAATTGTGTTGTTCTCATCAGTCTTCGGCCTGCCTTTTAGTTACTTCTTGTTTTATTCCAGAGGAGGGAACTGTTTCTCTTTTTCTTTTTTCTTTTTTTTTTTTTGTTGTCCCCTTTAGGTTATCATTCGAGGTTATTGTAATCATGTTAGCTTCTTCGTTGAATCAAAAGCTAGCGTAGTGTTCCTGACATTTGTCTCCCTTTTTTCAACCTCTTCTTTGAGTCGCTTCATTCCAAATCATCGTCAATGACCCCTCAACCACAGGTTACTGTTGTTCTCTTGGATATCTTCCGCCCGTACCAAACCATCCAAGCCAAAAACAAATACCTTCAATTCCTCATTTCCATCTTTCTATTCCTCTGTCGACTCTCTACCCCCACCCCCAACATTCTCAAAGAGGATCACGCACCTTTGAAATCAATGGTAGACGTGTGCGGTAAAATTCTCAAAGAAGATCACGCACCTTTGAAATCAACGGTAGACGTGTGCGGGAAGACGAGGCATCCATCGGCGATATCAAAGCGTCACGCGCGTTCGGCTTCCCCTCACCTCCTCCCCCCTCCCCCCTCTAATACTCTCCCATGCTCCCACCCTGCCCCATGCACAGCTCGCTCACTCCCTCAACGGGACGGGCGAGCCACAAACGAAATGGCTCCAGCGTACGCGGAAAGCATGAAGAGGCACTAGCTCAACCGACAGTTGGAAGAGGTGGGGGGGGGGGGGAGGAGAAAGGGGAGTGCGCGTGTGTGAGTGGGGAGGGGGTTAAGTAAGAGGGTCGGGAAATGAGGGGAAAGGAGAGGGAAGGGCGGTAAGTGAAATGAGAAACAGACAGACAGACAGACAGACTGAGAGAAAAGAGGTGAGTGGGCGGAGGTGGAGGGATAGGGGGGAGAGAGAAGGGGGGGGGGGGGGAAGAGGCGCAAGGGGCGATGCAGACAGAGAGGATGGCATCGTATCGCACACACTCACAGAGCATGCTCGCGCGCGTGCATGTGTGTGCGTGTGTGTGTGTGTGTGTGTGTGTGTGTGTGTGTGTGTGTGTGTGTGTGTGTGTGTGTGTTTGTGGGGGTTGCGCGCGCGCGTGCGAGAGTAGTTTCTGACTGGCTAAGAGTGTTTCTGCACGTCAGTTTTTTGTGTGTTCTTGTTTCCATTCACTGGGGCTCGCAAACTGGTTCATGATGGAAAGAGAGTGGAGCTGGTGACTTTCCCCCAGTTTCTCCCTTCTGGCAGGTAAATGGGCTTTATTGTCTCCTTTTTGTCATGGAAACGATTTGTTTTAATCCTTTCTTTCTTTATGTCTTAACGTGAGTGTTTGCATACGCCGTGCGTTTATTCAATTGTATTTTATTTCACTTTTTTACATTTTTAATGATAAGTTCTTAGTTTTTATTTTGCAATGTATTTCTTTTCCCTTTTACTTATTTACCAAAGAATCTCTCCTCTCTCTCTCTCTCTCTCTCTCTCTCTGGGAGTGGCTTCCCTTGTTTGGCTCCAGCAAGACATGTTTTGAGCGGCTCTGATAAATTCGAACCAGTATCACATGTATTCCGTTCAGTATGCCCGTCGAAGTTCTTCCACATGCTACAGAAACTACGCTTAATGCTGTTCTACAGGATATGACACTGTCCTCGGTTAAAATATAGCACAGAGGCAAACAAACAGTTGTCATTCTCCGGTTAACGACTACCGACCAGCCCCCTGCCACTCGAACCGAAAGCCACCATGCTGTTTACCAACGGAAATGTCTGTCACAGGTGAACAGAGATAGAAACAGAGCAAAGACTTACAGAAAGAGACAGTAGATACAGGCAAGTAAACTTTTAAAAAAAAAATTTCCGTCAAATGTCTTTGCCGACGCCACCAAGCCCATTTTATAATGACAGTTCTGACAACAGCCAAGCAGCTTGTGGTGACGTGTTGCTGTGTGATAACCACCCCTCTCCCTTGAGATACCAGCCTGCACGAGATACACGGCGCAATGATATCCAGCAAGAAACTGACATAGGAAAGTGTGCCAAACAGTCTGTGATAGTCGCTTTCGATGAAATCTATGTTGGATTTGGTGTCAGTCAAACCAGGTGTTACTCAAGGCTGTGTTGACGAGTCGAGTGCAGTGATCTCTGAAGAGAACAGGCCACCACTGACTGAAAAAGCCAGTACACAATGCAGGACTGAAGATGAAGCAAGTGGAAATAATAATGAATTACAGGGAAGAAATGACCCGAAGGATATTTCTCAAGTGAATGACCCACAGATGAATCCTTCAGATAAGGTGACGATAAGTGACATACCGGCATTTTTACATGACATGAAAAGAACCATGGACAGTCCTCACTACGCTGATAGGGGAGACGTGAGGCTGACTTCCAACAACAGCACAGCTGTCAACGACGGACATCATGGATGACTGCGGATAAACTTGGTGGTGGTGATCATGTTGATAGTGACATCAGTGTTCGGTTGGACTACTCTTTCCGTGATGTGGTTTCCTCATCGGGATGATGTTTTTTTTTTTTTTTTTTTTCTGCCATGTATTGGATGTTTATTCTTTGATATTCATTTCATGAACAGCCCCTGTCCCCATCGTGCTGTCCCCATGAGAATGGGCTTTGTAAGCTTATCTCAATCATTCATTCATTCATTCGTTGATCCATTCACTCATTCATTCACTCTCTCTCTCTCTCTCTCCTCTCTCTCTGTCTCTCTGTCTCTGTCTCTGTTCTCTTCTCTCTCTCTCTCTCTCTCTCTCTCTCTCAACGTGGTGACAACCCTGATATGGCCCTTTGCGGTCGGCTGGGCTATAAGCAACATTACCTTATCCCTTTGTGTGTGTGTGTGTGTGTGTGTGTGTGTGTGTGTGTGTGTGTGTGTGTGTGGTAATGTTAGCGGTAAAATGTATGGTACGATTGTAAATAACAGACCGCAGGCGTGGATTGAAGAGTATAATCTTATGGGTGGAACATTAGGCAGATTTTAAGCAAGGGTATTCCTCTATCGATCATTTATTTACACTCATATCCTTGTTCAAATACAGTTTAATGTTGATTATAATCGAATATCATATGTTGTTTTTATAAATTTTGAAAAGGCATTTGCTTCTCTCAATAGAATTTTGCTGTGGCCTGTATTATTTAAAATGGCATTTCATGGAAATTGTCTAATTGTTTTAAAAGTATGTACAAGTATGTTAATGCAAGTGTAAGATTTGGAGCAAAACTGACTGAAGTTATTCATTGTTCAGCTGGCGTAAAGCAAGGCGATGTTCTTAGTCTTGTTTTTTTTTTGTTGTTTTTTTGTTTTGTTGTTTGTTGTTTTTTTTGGGGGGAAACATCTTGTGCGTTTTTAGTTAGACACTTTGGAACTATTTGTATTATTATTAGCTGATGATTTTGTTTATCCTTTTGTCTGAAACTGTGGTTGGTCTTCAAACTCAGTTTAATAGCTTACAAGAGGCGACATTATCTCTCGGCCTTAAGGTTTACATGGACAAAAGTAATATTATGGAGTTACGAATAGATGATTATTTAAGCGCGAGGGGAAAATGACATTTGGATGGGAATAATTTGCCTGTTGTCAGTGCCTATGAATATTCAGGAATTTATTTCTCAAGTAGGCTTGAGTTTTAATGCTGCATGTAATGATATTGCCAGCAAAGCCAAACGTTCAGTTATTTACATATTGAGAAAATTAAATAGAATGAACATATTTTTTGTGGAAATATTCTGCAACTTGTTTGATGCTCAGATACGGCCTATAGCTTTGTATGGTTCTGAAATATGTGGACTAGATAAAGCAGCTGTACACTGTGAAAAAGTACATTTGTTGGCTGTAAAGAAATTGCTGGGCGTAGGCATGCGGACACCAAATGATCTTGTGTATGGTGATTTAAAATGATATCCTGTATTTATTAATGCTGTTGTGAATTTTGTTCTCTACTGGTGATGGTTGACATGTATGAAAGCACACAGGTTACCCAGGAAAGCTTATATAATATTACGCAATTCAGACCGAGGTGTCGATTGTTTCTGTTTGTCTTTTTTAATTCGGCTTTGGGTTTGTTTGATTGAATCAAGTTGTAGAGGAAGTAAGAAGCTTTCTAGGAGTTTTCAAACAAAGTCTTATCGACGGCAAAATTTAACATGTAGCAGGAGTGGAGCAACCATATTCAGAACAATGACAGATTTAGTATCCATTGCATTTGGTCATAATTCACATATTGTCCAAATAAATTTGTTAATCGATATGGACAGACATTTAGAATTCACAATGACCAAGTTTTGTTTGGGATATCAGATTTAGCGGTGCATTATTTTCGTCACAGAAATCATACATACTCTCAGTTGCTATGTCCAGTCTGTAAAGAAACAGAAGAATATGAGTTGGTAGCAGAAAAGTTCTACCGAAGCCCCAAGGCTTTGTAATTGAAACTTTTGATTTATCATATTGCAATAGTGTCATCAAAAGTATATCAATATACTTATAAAACGCCTTTTAGATGAGAGAGTACGCAATATCGTAATACTATTTTGTTTGTCTGGTAATTCTTATAGTAATGTGGATAAGTTGCTTATAATGCATACATTCTTCATTAAGGAGCGCTGTTTTTCTATGAATAAACAATTGTCACTGTCATTCTCTCTCTCTCTCTCTCTCTCTCTCTCTCTCTCTCTCTCTCTCTCTCTCTCTCTCTCTCTCTCTCTCTCTCTCTGTTAATTTCTTTTACCCTCTTACCTTACTTTCAGTCTATTTGTTTTTGTTTTTTTTAGTTTTTTTCCCTTTCTGTCTACTTTTAACCTCATTTTTATCTCATTTTGTTTCTCCTTTGTTTTTTATATGACGAATTTTTATTCTCTCTCTCTCTCTCTCTCTCTCTCTCTCTCTACTCTCTCTCTCTCTCCTCTCTCTCTCTCTCTCTCTCTCTCTCTCTCTCTCTCTCTCTCTCTCTCTGTTGAAATGCGTGCAATCTAAGCACATGATTTGTGTTTCATTTTAGTTTTGATCATTCATGCCCCCACTCTCTCCTGTCGTTTCCTGTAATTCTATTTTTTATATATATTTGTGTCACGGCCCATGACTAATGTACAACAGAGAACTCTCTCTCTCTCTCTGTCTCTCTTTCTCTCTCTCTCTCTCTCTCTCATTCTCATTCTCTCTCTCTCTCTCTCTCTCTCTCTCTCTCTCTCTCTCTCTCTCTCTCTCTCTCTTTCTAAAACAACGAGCTGATCTGCAAAATGGTTTTGATAAACTTGTTGACTCGACAGATCG
>CM065731.1:59999613-60002113 GCA_033310375.1 Conus canariensis
GGGTTTTATAGCACTTTTTCGCAGACACACGCACACGCGTGCGCGCGCGCGCGCGCACACACACACACACACACACACACACACACGCGCGCGCGCGCGCGCGCGCGCACGCACACACATTCATACACACACACATTTATACACACACATTCATACACACACACACACACACACACACACACACACACACCACACACACACACATACACACTCACGCACACACTCACACAAACACACACACACACACACACACACACACACACACACACAAGCGCGCGCGCGCACGCACGCACACACACACACACACACACACACAACACGCACGCACACACGCACGCACGCACGCACGTACGCACACGCACGCACACACACACACACACACACACACACACACACACACACACACACACACCACACACACACACACCACACACACACACACACACACACACAAAACTCATGTGCACGAGCGACGTTGTTATGTAAAGAGGAGAAACAGCAGATGGATTGTCCACCATCTCCAAGGTTTCTGACGTTCTTATGTAAAGAGGAGAGAAACAGCAGCTGGATTGTGCACGATCTCCAAGGTTTTCTGACGTTTATGTAAAGAGGAGAAACAGCAGCTGGATTGTGCCACGATCTCCAAGGTTTTCTGACGTTCTTATGTAAAGAGGAGAGAAACAGCAGCTGATTGCCCCACCATCTCCAAGGTTTTCTGACGTTCTTATGTAAAGAGGAGAAACAGCAGCTGGATTGTCCACTATCTCCAAGGTTTTCTGACGTTCTTATGTAAAGAGGAGAAACAGCAGCTGGATTGTCCACCATCTCCAAGGTTTTCTGACGTTCTTATGTAAAGAGGAGAAACAGCAGCTGGATTGCCCCACCATCTCCAAGGTTTTCTGACGTTCTTATGTAAAGAGGAGAAACAGCAGCTGGATTGCCCCACCATCTCCAAGGTTTTCTGACGTTCTTATATAAAGAGGAGAGAAACAGCAGCTGGATTGTGCCACCATCTCCAAGGTTTTCTGACGTTCTTGTGTAGAAAGGAGAAACACCAGCTTGACTGTCCCACCATCTCCAAGGTTTTCTGGAACACTTTCCATCCACTATTAAATTTTGAATCAGAGGTTTGATATTTTCTTTTTTTTTTTCTTAAATATTAATTTGCCTCCCTCTTACCCCCGTTCGTCTCCCCTTCGCACACCCCTTCCCTTCCTACCTTCCCACCCCTCCTTTTCTGTGATCGTGTTCTCAACGTCGTTTCGCACCAGAAGTCATGTTCGTTTCGCCGTCGCTCTGGAGAAAAGAAAAAAAAAAAAAGGGGGGGGGGGGGCTTGAATTAGAGATTGTATAGGGAGTACACCC
Organism: Conus canariensis; assembly: GCA_033310375.1. Classification (NCBI taxonomy): domain Eukaryota; kingdom Metazoa; phylum Mollusca; class Gastropoda; order Neogastropoda; family Conidae; genus Conus; species Conus canariensis. Next base: position 60,000,979 of record CM065731.1, read on the forward strand.
AATGTACAATATGACAGTGTGCGGGCGAAACGTACGCTCTTGACAACATGGCGAAACGTACGCTATTGACAACATGTCGACGAAACGTACGCTCTTGACAACATGTCGGGCGAAACGTATACTCTTGACAACATGTCGGGCAAAACGTACGGTCTTGACAGCATGTCGGGGAAACGTACGCTCTTGACAACATGTCGACGAAACGGAAGTCGGCAGAAGGTGCCAAGACGAAGTGCCGGGCAAAAAAGCGCGCAGACGAATATTGGTGCGCTGCAATCTTCATTTTCCATTTTACTATTTGACCGATTGATTTACTTTAGCACATTCTTCGTGTCTTCCAAAAACTGTTCCTCGGACCTATTAATTACCTCCCCTGAGGAGGTTAGGCTTCTCACCTGCGTGTTCCTTTGTTTGCCTCTAAGCAGAATAACCAGGACCAAAAACAAACACCCACCATCCCACCACCCCAGCCTCTCCTCCTCTCCCACCCCATCCCACCCTCCCCCCCCCCAAAAAAAAAAAAAAAATTAAAAACCAAGATGCATTTCAACCAAATTTTCAGAAGATAGAATATGGATCGGAGACAAATCCATGAAGGTTTAATGTGGATTTGTGCTGCGGATCTTGATCAAACACAGGATCCCTGACCTTTCAGCAAGTTGAAAAGTACCTCCTTCAGTCCTCACCAGCAGTTACTGCCTCACGGATACAGGGTCTATTGACAGTATGGATCAGATCATCATACCTCACCAACAGTTAATTCCTCACGGATACAGGGTCTATTGACAGTATGGATCAGATCATTACGCACTGGCCTTCAGTCCCTACCAACAGTTACTTCTTCACGGATACAGGGTCTATTGACAATATGGATCAGATCATTACACCTCACCAACAGTTACTTCCTCATGGATACAGGGTCTATTGACAGTATGGATCGGATCATTACACCTCACCGATAGTTACTGCCTCACGGATACAGGGTCTACTGACAGCATGGATCAGATCATTACAGTATGAGAGCGCGGAATGGAGGGCCACAGAATGTAGACTTTTTTGAAGCATATCGATGAGTATGAGGAAGACAAAAATGATGCTAAAAAGTGCCATTCTAATATGAGACTACATAGCAGTG
>CM065731.1:60014613-60017113 GCA_033310375.1 Conus canariensis
TTTTTTTTCATATTTACATTTGTAAATATAGAATTTGTCATATAACAGAATTAAGTCAAATGTTTCATCCGATCTAAAATCATAGTCACACCCAAATAGGACAATATTTTCATTCTGCAGTAGATTCATAGTTTCGCATTTTCTATTCATTTTAATTTGAAATTCTTGCCAGAAACTTTGAATATGAGGGCAGTGCCAGAATATATGTCGAATGTTTTCTTTTTCTTTCTTACAAAAAGCACATTTTTCTGAATTTTCAATGCCCATGTTTTTCAAAACAGTATTGGTTGCCAGTGCCCTATTATGAAATCTAATCTCAAACCACCTTAACTTAATATCTTTTATCTGTCGGATTTTCTTAAAAGTTTTAGCCCAGTTATCATCATTCGGTAATCTTTCATTCCATTTAATGCAAAACGTTGGTTCCAGAGTGTGCTGATTCAGTAGATCATAATAAAGTGAGGCTCCCCTTAAAACTGAACATATCACAGACATCAGTTTACTTGACTCACCTTCTTCATCACATTTTATTTCTACTCTGGCTTCCCTCGAATACTTTTTCACAGCATTAATATAACCGTTATATGTTACACAGTCTGTTTTGATGTATACCTATCAACAAAGAACTGGTAGCTCAAAAATTACCATTTTCGTCTAAAAGATTCCGCACGCAGAATATGCTATTTTCTATCCAGTTTTTATCAAAATTAGATCTGCCCCCAAACCTCAAATTCCTGTTACAATACAAAGGCTCTAAACAGAATTCTTTTGCAGTTTTGACACCAACAGTCTCATCTATTTCTTTATATGCTTTGAATCCATCTCTCCAGAAATTGTTTAACTTATCATGCCCAGACAAATCAGTACCTAATTTATGAATAATTTCCGCCTTGTAATACAATGAGAAGAGCATGTTTTTTCATCTATGGTTGCTTGATGAAAGTTTGCGAATCCAACTTAATTTTAATGCATTTATTTGCTTCCATATGTTTGGTATTCCTATGCCCCCATGCTGTATACTTATCACAGATGTTTTCCGCTTAATTTTATCTCTTGTTTTACCCCATACAAACTTAAATGTAAATTTCTGAATTTCTTCCATTATGTAGTCTGTTGGGTTCGGTAGTAACATCCATAGATGGGTTAGTTTTGATAAGATCAGGGATTTAAGTACTGCTACTCTGCCAAGAGGTGTTATCTGCCTTTTTAGCCAGGTTTTGTACAATGTTTTTATCTCTGCAAATTTTCTTCGAGATTCATAGTTTCACAATTTTTTTTTTAATCACTCGTAAACCAAATATCCAAACCTTTGAAATTAGGAAGGTTCTATTTTATATTTCAACCTGGCATATACTTAACGGGCGAGTTTCGTTTACTTCCTAACCATACTGCACTCGTTTTTTCCGCATTTAGTAAGAGTCCAGATACTCTTCCAAATTTTTCTAGTGCCATAATCGATCCTTCGCATGATTTTTGGTCGCCTTCTTGTAAAAGGTCAGTTTCGTCTGCATACTGTGGTATCTTATTCTCAGTATTAGCTTTTTTAATTCCTTTCATGTCTTTATTTTGTCTAATCATATTTGCTAAGATGTCAACACAAATAACAAATAAATGTGGTGAGATTGGATACCCTTGGCGGTATCCTTCTCAACAAGGAACCAATCAGCTAGTTTCTCATTAACTGAAACATTTGACTTAATATTTGTGTAGAATGTTTTTATCCATTGATAGAAACTTGGACCAAAGCTAAAGGCATGCAATACCTTAAACATGAAATCATAGCTTACACTGTCAAACGCTTTTTTAAAGTCTAAACTTAAAAGTAATGTGTCAAAAAAAAATGTTGATCAGGAATAACAAACTGGATTTCTGATTTAGGAATCTGGGCCAATCCACAGCGACAATATGGTAGAGCTGTATATTCCTCAATGACTGTTTGAATTACCTGGTTTATGTCTTCTATGTAATTGGTGTCTTTCAACAATAAGCTATTGAATTTCCGTAATATATTTCTCTTTATCTTTCTACCTTGCTCTAGAGTTACTAAAATTAAGGAGTGGTCAAATCGATATCCTGGTAGAATATCTGCGTCTGTTACATGATTACATAACCTGTCGGAAATAAGAAAGAAATCTAAACGACTCTGCTGACATGGATTATTTCTCCTCCAAGTATACCTTCGTTATTCGGGATTTAATTCACGCCAGATGTCAGTTAAATCTAGGCTGTCCGTCATGTTTTCTACTTGCCCTTGTGCTTAAGGATTATTGTTATGTCTATGATTGTAACAGTCCAAGGAGTAATCACGTACCAAATTCCAATCACCTCCGATAATGACATTTTCAGCTCCAACTTCCCTAATGTGTTCTTCCAACTCAGCAAAAAAATCAGGCTCATCACGATTGGGCCCGTAAATACTAACAACAAGACATTTTTTATCCATTATTTTAACGGATGCAAAAATACAGTTACCTGCAGTGTCTTTATAAACCTTTCTTAA
>CM065731.1:60027113-60029613 GCA_033310375.1 Conus canariensis
CGCCATTTCTCTCCGTATGCTCGCCAAACGATAGAGAAAGAGGGGAAGGAGGGACGGACAGAAAGAGAGAGAGAGAGGAGAGAGAGAGAGAGAGAGAGGCAGACAGACAGATGAACAGACAGACAGACAGACGGACGGGCGGATGGACAGACAGGCAGGCGGGCAGAGATAGAAAGAGAAGGAGGAGGAGGAGATGATGATGATGATGATAATGATGATGATGATGATGATATGATGATGACGATGATGATGATGATGATGAAAATGATCATCATCATCAAAACCTACAGACAGACAGACAGCAGACTGGACAAACAAGCCGAGCAATGATGCATCACAGGCAATAGAGAAACGCTTCCAGGTGTTGACACAGAGAGCACCACTCCATTCACACCGTCACCCGAATTTTTTCTCTCAGTTTGGAACAGAACAAAAACAAAGAGACAAAGAGAAGGGGCGGGACCGATGGAGGAGACGTAGAGGGAGAGTGGAATGGGGAGAGACAGAATGGGAAGGCCGTGTGCAAAGAGAGAGAGGCAGACAGGCAGACAGAGACAGAGAGCCAGCCTGCTAGTCAGCCAGCCAGGCAGCCAGCCAGACAGACAGACCAGAATGAAATGATAGAGTAGGCAGACACAGAATGAGAGAGAAGAGCACACACGCGCGCGCGCGTGCGTACATACACAGAGATGGAGAGAGAGAAGAGAGAGAGAGAGAGAGAGAGAGAGAGAGAGAGGAGAGGAAACAGACAGACAGACAAACAGACAGACACACAAAGAACAATGCAGATAGCACGGAGAAGGGCACACACATGCAAACAAGCAGACAAACAGACACAGAAACACAGACAGACAGACAGACAGACTAACGACACAGACACTGATTTTTTTTTTTTTTTTTTTTTTTTTTGCCCATTCAGCAGTTGAGCCCCAGAGACAAGGGAGATAACAATCGTATTCACCAATACCGAAAGCTGGGTGAACATACACTTACTCGAGCACATATCTCCACCGTTTCTTTCCTCCCCTCCCGCCCCCTTCACTCTCTCTCTCTCTCTCTCTCTCTCTCTCTCTCTCTCTCTCTCTCTCTCTCTCTCTCTCTCTCTCTCTCTCTCCCCCGCCCTTCGCCCTTCACCCTCCTCTCCCAATCATACACAGGATCATCTCGAAGTTGACCGGTGCATTGTCCGACGACATTTTTTTTTTCTCACATTCATGGCTTCCACGATATATTTAGCCAATTCATTTACAGCTCGTGCATTACGACATAGCAATACTTGAGAAATTTGGGTAGTACGAAAAAAGAAATAAACACACTGCAGCCTTTACGTTTGTCAGCATTAGCACATTCACTCCCACAGCTTTATTTTTCCATCCCACGAGACACTTAGTGAAAAGGCGAACAAACAAGCCTTACACATTTCTAATCCAACATTTTTGTTGCTGTAGTCCGAGCAGAGGCATGTATCAAACTTGTGTACTAGTTAACTAGGGAAAATTAAATACCCAGAAAGTGATGACGTTATTTTTGCACAAATTTGTGTGTGTTGTCATTGTTCTAATATTGCCTGACCACTTGCGTACAAGCTTTCATGCCGTATCGACGTTATGTACAAGAAAATAAACGTAATTGAGTTTGGTATTAAAAGAATTGTCGGGAATTCGCCAATTCAGTCATCTGGAGAGCGCAGATATATTACATTTTTCATGACAACCACTAATTATCAAACTAACAGCCCCACTTGTAATGGCCGCTCAGCAATGCCAAACACATTGCTGCCAGACCGGCTATGCACAGATGACATTCAGTTCTCCGAGTACAGCACGGTTAGCTGGCTGGTGGGGAGCGGTCTGCAGAAAACACCCCTTTCCCTGACCTGCATTGACGGCTTGGCCTCTGCAGCTGCCGGCGAGCTGTAAACTCCCCTGCCTCTCAAAACTAAGTAACGTGCTCTGTACCATTCCTTACAATTTTTCAAACCACTCACCCTAACTAGGTCTCTTTGACCATAGCGAAGATTAGGGAAATCTTTTGGGCCAAACCATTGAGGGTATTCTTTCACGTGCTGTTTGTCCTTCCAGTAACATGGTCCCTCTCCTTGTTTGGTATGGAAGTCTATCATCTCTCTTTATTGGGTGGTGAGTTCTGCAGAAATTCTAATGTTGCCCCTATGTTGCAACTCCCTAAATTCTTGATCTTGCATGCTTCCCAGTTTATCTGACCAGCTGTGCATCTGCACAACTATTGGTTTCGGTCTGTCTGCAGAGTCACTCCATTCCCCCATTCTGAATGCCTGGTCAATATCATTGTGATTCTAAATTCTTTCATACGAATACTGATTCAGAACATCAAAAATTACATCAGTTAAATGTGTACATACCTCCTTCTGGGTATTCCTGTAATCTCAAATTGCGGCTCTTCGAGTCTACTTAATTCTGATGGACTTGTTCTTCCAATCTGTCGAGTCTTTGACTGATTAGTTCAAAATTCTCGTTCAGAC
>CM065731.1:60042113-60044613 GCA_033310375.1 Conus canariensis
ACATTATCTTCATCTGAACTGATCACAGAAAAAAGTCTAACATTCTGCGTTCCTTCATATTCATCTTTCGTAGTGAACGAAGTACTCAGCAGCAGTGCTGTGTTTCCGTTGGTGAGTTGCAGTGCAAGATGACACTGCCAATAAGAAGACAGAAACAGACCGCAGTATCACTGACAAGAAAACAAAATGAGGTAAATACTGAACAAGGTGCAAGGTAACGCTGGTTTAATACACAACATGAAGCAGACAAGTGATGTTTCGACAGTCATCTTCAGACGCCCAGATAATCCTCATAAAGATGAACAGAACAATACTACCAAGATGGCTGCCAACAGCAGAATGGCCATTATTGTATGGCCATTACTTAAATTATGATTAATGATAGTAATAATGAATGATATTTATAGAGCGCAATGCCATGTATTAGCAGCTACACATTCAGAACCACTCCCACACTCATCTCTCCTCCGATCCCATGGCAACACACAGATCCCCTTCTCCTATTCTCAAACAACGCACACGGCTTGTAACACAATCATGGAAATGCTAGTCCAAACAAACGTGTCCCATGTCTGTTTCTGAATTCAAGCAGAGACTTTACATTTTGATAATGATGATGATTACAATGAGGAGGAGGAGGAGAAGGATCATCATCATCATCATCATCATCATCATCATCATCATCATCATCATCATCATCATCATCAACATCGTCATCATCATCATTATCATGCTTGATATTCTTTCTGTGAAGTGTTTCCAAACATAACCTGTACAATGTAGAGTAGAAATGATAATCATACTGTATATAACAACCCATTGACATCAAAATTTTATGCGTGCTCAATATTTTAACAGTCTCGGTGTTAAACCTAGAATCGACATCAAACAACATTCAGTCTAAATTCAGCTCGTGTTTAACGAATTTCTTAGTGGAGTACACGAATTATGATTAATTGATCTCCACCAACCCTTCTGCAGCCCAAACACCTCTTCAACACCGAGCTACTGTTTACTGATTGTCTTGGTGGAGTACACGAATCACGATTAATTGATCCGCCACCGACCCTTCTGCAGCGCAAACACCTTCTCTTTAGCACCGAACCACTTTTCTTTTCCTTTTTTTTTAAGCACACACAGTCCAGTATAAATAAAAGGGGAAGCTACGTCGTCTCTCCTGGGACATATCAGAGATGGAGTGTACATCGTCCGTGTATCTCTTTTTACCTGTGTTTGAAACCAGAGTTAGTCTTGTCCTGTGTGTGTGTTTGGGTGTGTTTGTTATCTGACAAGAGTAAGGTCATACCCACAGATGTAACACAGCATGCACAACAACAACACAGATACCTGCTCTGGAATCTGACAGGGGCTGAAATCAAGACCAAATGTGTCTGACTCTGTTCCTGTTTTGATCCTCTCTGTCTGTCTGTCTGTCTGTCTGTCTGTCTGTCTGTCTGTCTGTCTTCTCTCTCTCTCTCTCTCTCTCTCTCTCTCTCTCTCTCTCTCTCTCTCTCTCTCTCTCAGTGTTACCACGAAATGTTTTCCTATATTCTTTTTTATGCCTTCCTGTCTCTAAAGTTTTTGGTGGAGGGCATGGTGCTAAATATAGCTGGTATCGTAAACTGTCTCTGGGAGGATGTGGAATGGAGTCAGGTCCACGAACAACACAGGGGGCAACAATCGAACTCTAGGTGCTCCATTGTGACAACTGCAAATTTACAATTGTTGGTAATCGTCTTGAATATAAGTCTGACCGTTCCTGATGTTCGGTGCATGATCACTGATTCCTATACCCTGTGCTTCCCTGATTTAATTCCACATGACGACTCCATACCCTATATTGTGCTTGTATAAACCATTTTGTTAATGCAGTTTATGTCATTTTGCATGATTTTGTTGTGAATGGGCTTCAAAAAAAACTTCCAACAATTCCTCTCTCTCTCTCTCTCTCTCTCTCTCTCTCTCTCTCTCTCTCTCTCACACACACACACACACACACACACACACACACACACACACACACACACAGAGCTCGAAATGTCGGACGTCCATCCACTTTCCTTGCCAGTGAAGATTAAACGATCTAAATATAAATGGCAGCTGAAGTTCAATAACAGACCTGTTCCGGAAAGAATCACGAGATCACACACCGTCTGTCCATTGAAGCAGAGTTACATTTCTTTATTTTGTCTCTATCTCTACCTGTCCCAAGTTTTGAAGATCGTCGGAGCGCCACAAAACACTTCGCAACCGGCTTCCTCCACTGTCCCAGCTCTCAGACGCTTTCAGGTCGTTGCTGAACGTGAGGCCAGTTCATGCACTGATATTGTCTTCCTATCTCTGTCTTCCTCTCCTTCTGCCTCCTCGCCCTGTTCCTTGTAGAATGTTTTTTTTGGAAAGTCCTGTTGATTTGGATACATGACCATACCATCTCATTTTCCTTCTTTTCACAGTGGACAGTGCGCTGGCAGAGAGGGGGGTGGAAAGAAGGGGAGGGGAA
>CM065731.1:60049613-60064613 GCA_033310375.1 Conus canariensis
TTTTCTTGTTGATCTCTTTTCCCCCTTAAAATGTGCGGCAATCCTTAACCACGCTTTTCTTGTTGATCTCTTTTCCCCATTGAAATGTGCGGCAATCCTTAACCACGCTTTGCTTGTTGATCTCTTTTCCCCATTGAAATGTGCGGCAATCCTTAACCACGCTTTTCTTGTTGATCTCTTTTCCCCATTGAAATGTGCGGCAATCCTTAACCACGCTTTTCTTGTTGATCTCTTTTCCCCCTTAAAATGTGCGACAATCCTTCTTCTCTGTCTGTCTTGAAAGACCCTTGTCATGATCTTTTATTTATCACACCAGACAGACTTTTCTAGAGGAAAATCCCTTATCATGATCTCTTGTTTATCAAACCAAACAGATTTTTCTATAGGAAAATCCCTTGTCATGATCTTTAATTATCACACCAAGCACACTTTTCTGTAGGAAAATCCCTTGTCATGATCTTTAATTATCACACCAAGCACACTTTTCTATAGGAAAATCCCTTATCATACTCTTTTATTTATCAAACCAGACATACTTTTCTATAGGAAAATCCCTTGTCATAATCGTTTATTTATCAAACCAGACAGACGTACTTTTCTATAGGAAAATCCCTTATCATGATCTTTCATTTACCACACCAGACACACTTTTCTATAGGAAAATCCCTTGTCATGATCTCTTATTTATTAAACCAGAAGACGTACTTTCCTATAGGAAAATCCCTTATCATGATCTTTTATTTATCACACCAAGCACACTTTTCTATAGGAAAATCCCTTATCGTGCTTTTTTTATTTATCACACCAGACACACTTTTCTATAGGAAAATCCCTTATCATGATCTTTTATTTATCTCACCACACACACTTTTCTGTAGGAAAATCCCTTATCATGGTCTTTTATTTATCAAACCAGACAGACGTACTTTTCTATAGGAAAATCCCTTGTCATGATCCATTATTTACCAAACCAAACAGATTTTTCTATTGGAAAATCCCTTGTCATGATCTTTTATTTATCAAACCAAACAGACTTTTCTATAAGAAAACCCATGCTTTGGTATGTTGTGTTATACAGTTTGTGCCAGAGTGGATTGTCTGCCGAAACACTTCCTTTACCCACTGCAGATTTGCTTGCCAGGATGCATCGGTAATGTCTAAGCAATGCGAGTTTTGATACACCAGATTGTTTACATGTAGCGTTGACGTCGACGCCACTTCTTAGAAAATCCAGTTTTGCCTGCATATCCTTTTTTCTGTTGCACTTGCCATTAACTCAGGAAGACGAGAGCAAAAAATAATCACGAAAGTATAATGTCTAAAGCGTTGGTAATAATAAAAAAATGTGAACACAATTCCTTTCCGAAACATCACCCAGGGCTGTTTGACGAGTCTCATAGCAGTTAACAGCACGAACCCCGTCTCCAGCTGTGACCCTCATTTCTACACACAAAAGTCAACTAGAGACAGGGAGAATCAAATGGTTCTGTTCAAAATACAGAACTCTCTGGTTCCCACAGCTGTCAGCTAAGTATCTAATATTAATACTTTAACGTCGTCCGTTTTACACTCTCTCTCCTTCTCTGCTATTTTTTTTTTTTTTGGGGGGGGACACTGTAATAAAGAATGTTTTGTGTTTGGGGCCTAACCTGTGGCGGTGGACTTAGACTTGAACTACCCTCAGCTCACATTACATTTCAGACCTTAGAGCTCACCCGTGACCCTATCTTTGCCCCAGTCAGCATTAATGGAATACTGCCCAGCCTTTCATTTTAGTCTGTCGCCCCAGCCAGCATGAATGGAATACTGCCCAGCCTTTCATTTTAGTCTGTCGCCCCAGCCAGCATGAATGGAATACTGCCCAGCCTTTCATTTTAGTCTGTCGCCCCAGCCAGCATGAATGGAATACTGCCCAGCCTTTCATTTTAGTCTGTCGCCCCAGCCAGCATGAATGGAATACTGCCCAGCCTTTCATTTTAGTCTGTCGTCCCAGCCAGCATCAATGGAATACTGCCCAGCCTTTCATTTTAGTCTATCGCCCCAGCCAGCATCAATGGAATACTACCCAGCCTTTCATTTTAGTCTGTCGCCCCAGCCAGCATGAATGGAATACTGCCCAGCCTTTCATTTTAGTCTATCGCCCCAGCCAGCATGAATGGAATACTGCCCAGCCTTTCATTTTAGTCTATCGCCCCAGCCAGCATGAATGGAATACTGCCCAGCCTTTCATTTTAGTCTATCGCCCCAGCCAGCATGAATGGAATACTGCCCAGCCTTTCATTTTAGTCTGTCGCCCCAGCCAGCATGAATGGAATACTGCCCAGCCTTTCATTTTAGTCTGTCGCCCCAGCCAGCATGAATGGAATACTGCCCAGCCTTTCATTTTAGTCTGTCGCCCCAGCCAGCATGAATGGAATACTGCCCAGCCTTTCATTTTAGTCTGTCGCTTGGAATCTCTTGGCGTGTATCCTGGAGGTAATTTGAAAGAAAAGAAGGGGAATCAGCCTTCAGACACAATACCAATTGTCAGAAGAATCTGTACCTCACTGTACAGAGTTTATTCCTTAAGCAAGGCCTTGGAGCGCTAGTTCGTACGCTTTGCTCTCCTGAATACAGGGAGAAGCATGTCACTGCACTGCAGTGCCATCCATGTGTTTGTCTGCGTATGCGATTGTGTATTTTTTACACACAATTTTGCAAGAAACAATATTTCGGACAGATGCTTCGGCAAAAACAATCTAGTGTATGTGTCATAAAATGCAATCAGACACAGACATGCATAGTTAACACTTGTTTTGAGTTTATAGCACATTATAATCCAGCCGCATAAATTTCCTTGAATTGCTGTAAATCTATAAGATAATGATCAAAGACTCCATGATCACGCAGTATGTCGATTTTTTTTAATAGACTATGTTTGGAAATCTGCAAGGGAGGTAATTGTGTTAGAGCTCGTGTTCAGAGAGAGTGACTCCATCGTGTTTATGGGACAGATACCGTTGATGGGCATGCTTAAGGCAATTTTGCCCAATCAGTCAGCTCAACAGTTTCGACAATCAGAGAAAATGCCAAACCATGAGTGTTAAACACAGGCATCGACATCCCAATCGTTACCCTGGTGTGCTCTTTAAACCAAATATTTGATTCTCTAGATCAGTTTGCTTGACCGATAACTGAGGAAAGGTAACTATTTGCAATGGAAGGACAGGCATTATATTCCCTTGATTTTTTTTTCGGGACAGTTCTATTGTGAAACTGGTTAAAAAAGGAGAACAGAAAGACAGAAAGAAAGAAAAAGAAAAAAATACTGTACTAGTTTGTCCACGTAAGAAGATCTGGTGGCCTTGCTAAAACAATGTTCCAGAACACTGTTTAGGGATGAAGACGTAGAGGAAGACAGAAAAACAACGACGACAACAACGATTGACTGACAACCTTGCTGAATGGACAGAGAAAACAACAACGGCAACAACGATTGACTGACAACCTTTGAATGGACAGAGAAAACAACACCGACGACAACAATTGACTGACAACATTGCTGAATGGACAGGGAAAACAACAACGACGACAACAATTGACTGACAACCTTGCTGAATGGACAGAGAAAACAACAACGACGACAACAATTGACTGACAACCTTGCTGAATGGACAGAGAAAACAGCAACGACAACAACGATTGACTGACAACCTTTGAATGGACAGAGAAACCAACAACGATAACAACGATTGACTGACAACCTTGCTGAATGGACAGAGAAAACAACAACGACAACAACGATTGACTGACAACCTTTGAATGGACAGAGAAAACAACAACGACAACAACGATTGACTGACAACCTTGCTGAATGGACAGAGAAAACAACAACGACAACAACGATTGACTGACAACCTTTGAATGGACAGAGAAACCAACAACGACAACAACGATTGACTGACAACCTTGCTGAATGGACAGGGAAAACAACAACGACGACAACGATTGACTGACAACCTTGCTGAATGGACACAGAAAACTTTCGCAGAGTCACCGGGGGCAAAACATGGTAAATTATTGTTCAGTGTGGTTCCCCACGAACTCCCCATGAAGTTAAAGGTGAAGAGGAAGAAAAATTGTGAAAAGAAAGAGTCTGAAATAGACTTCAACGTTGCTGAAAACGTGCCAGAATAACAACACATAACAGAGTGTAAAGAGACGCTAATGCAAAAAGATAAGTAACGTTTTGACAGATTTCTTTTCTTACGACGTCTCAAATAGCACACATAATAAACGTATAATGCTACCCAGAATACTTACGGAAGGAAAGTTTTATTTCAGTCCATTTTCACGTCAGTTATTCGTGACGTCAGAATACAACATATTTGCCAAAATTTTCATTTGTCTGTTTTGTATTGCATATCAAATAAGCGTTGCCATTTATTACCTCTTTCATTAGTTTATTTGTCGTTTTGCTCCTTCAAAAGAATAGAAAACAGAGATTCGGATGTAAGCACGTACATGTAGTCGATGTTCGAACCACTAATATATCGGCTGCTAATTTCCGTATAAAAACACATATCTCTTACAACTTTTGCAGCAATATCGTAAACCTTAACCATTATGAAAAAATACAAAGCAGGTATTTTATTCAGGTTTTCGCACGGTGATACAACTAGAGCTATAAAGGGAAGACACCGACAGTGAGAAGACAACAACGCATTTAAGGACTTGCGTCGTCACTGTTTTCACTGTGGCGAACACTTGATTCCTCAAGAAAACATAACGCCAAAGGAATGCTGCTCACGACACCGAATCGCCTAGCAGACATGACTGCACAGAGCACACAGAACAAACAAGGAAACATCCCCTTGTTTGTTCTGTGTGCTCAAGGAAACATCCCCTTGTTTGTTCTGTGTGCTCTGTGCAGTCATGACTGCTAGGCGATTCGGTGTCGTGAGCAACATTCCTTTGGAGTTATGTTTTCTTGTGAGAGCAAGAGTTACCCTACTTGTTTATTGTTTAGTATTTACTGTTCCCTGCCTCATTTCATATTTAATACTGTTGATTCCGGTCACTGCACAACTGACGGGTCAGCTGTCTGGTGGTGGTTCCTAGTCGATGTTTTTTTGTTGTTGTTGTTGTTTTGTTGTTGGTTTTTTTTTGTTTTTTGTTTTTTGTTTTTTTTTTAAGGAGAGAAAACGAAGGGGAAAACAAGAGAGGGGTACAGAAATCCAAACGGTCCCGTGATAGGCATCTCTGCAGACGGACCGGTGCTATTTAATACTGTTGAACAAATCATGGAACTGCGTTATATCCAGCCCGACACTGCAGTCTGTTAAATTTTATTGAATTGTGTTGTGTTGTATTTATTGCATTGCATTGTATTGTATTGTATTGTATTGTGTTGTATTGTATTGTATTGTATTGTATGCATTGCATTGCATTGTATTGTATTGTATTGTATTTATTGTATTGTACTATATCATTCCATGGTCACAACAAATGTCTCTGCTGCTGACCATGGCGAGGAAACGAAGCAATTTTACAGCATCCTCATAGTCTATGTACATGCACTCTGTGTTTTGTGTTATGTGTGTATGTGCATGTTACGGCATCCTCATAATCTATGTACATTCACTCTGTGTTTTGTGTTATGTGTGTATGTGCATGTTACGGCATCCTCATAGTCTATGTACATTTACTCTGTGTTTTGTGTTATGTGTGTATGTGCATGTTACGGCATCCTCATAGTCTAGGTACATACACTCTGTGTTTTGTTCTATGTGTGTATCTGCATGTTACGGCATCCTCATAGTCTAGGTACATGCACTCTGTGTTTTGTTCTATGTGTGTATCCGCATGTTACGGCATCATCATAGTCTAGGTACATGCACTCTGTGTTTTGTTCTATGTGTGTATCCGCATGTTACGGCATCATCATAGTCTAGGTACATGCACTCTGTGTTTTGTTCTATGTGTGTATGTGCTGTCTCATCTTCCCTGCCCTTCCTGAGGTATTTCCCCTACGAAGCTTATTCCGGCTCCCCGTCCACAGTCGCACCCTGGCTTATCCCGTTACAGCCCCGGCACCGGCAATCCCCAGAGAAAATCAATGTCTCAGCCCCGGCACCGGCAATCCCCAGAGAAAATCAATGTCTCAGCCCCGGCACCGGCAATCCCCAGAGAAAATCAATGCCTCAGCCCCGGCACCGGCAATCCCCAGAGAAAATCAATGCCTCAGCCTCGGCACCGGCAATCCCCAGAGAAAATCATTGCCTCAGCCCCGGCACCGGCAATCCCCAGAGAAAATCAATGTCTCAGTCCCGGCACCGGCAGTCCCCAGAGAAAATCAATGCCTCAGCCCCGGCACCGGCAATCCCCAGAAAAAATCAATGTCTCAGCCCCGGCACCGGTAATCCCCAGAGAAAATCAATGTCTCAGCCCCGGCACCGGTAATCCCCAGAGAAAATCAATGTCTCAGCCCCGGCACCGGCAATCCCCAGAAAAAATCAATGTCTCAACCCCGGCACCGGTAATCCCCAGAGAAAATCAATGTCTCATCCCCGACACCGGCAATCCCCAGAGAAAATCAATGTCTCAGCCCCGGCACCGGCAATCCCCAGAGAAAATCAATGTCTCAGCCCCGGCACCGGCAATCCCCAGAGAAAATCAATGTCTCAGCCTCGGCACCGGCAATCCCCAGAGAAAATCAATGTCTAGCCATTAAAAGTTAACCCACTAGAAGAGGGCCCTGCATTGATGCCGAGTCACTTCAGTGGTGTTCAGTGGTGCCTGTTCTGAAACAGCTCAGGCAGGTCGCCCCTACAGACGACAGCGATTGTTTAGTCGCGGAGCCAGCGTGCGTGAGCGTCTGATCCACAGGGCGCCACAACGTCCGTCCGACAGCAGTCCCCTATGAGCCCGCCGATAACAGTGACCTCGACATGAACTCACTGAGGGCACAGATGTGAAGATGACATCAAACATGAGGTCACTGTAACACATTTTCTCCATCATCTCCCAATGCATGGTTTTATTACCGAGTCAAAAAAAGAGTTTTTGCCCACAGAATTCGACCAAGAACAAGCTCCTTGATGCCTTGGGGTCGTTTACGTGCATTACCTGCCTGTTGCACACAGGACCTCAGTTTATCGAATCTTCCGAAAGGCTAGCGCTTCGTTGCAGGGTCTTGGCAACCTCTCCACCTCCCCCTTCTCCTTCACACTCCCCTCTCCCTCGTTCCTGGCTTCAGGTTTTGTCCGAACGTGTCCGTGTAACTGGACGTAAGATGAGAAGCTCGGACGATGGATTCTTTCCATTCCCAGGTGAGCGCTTCACCATCAGGCCATTCTTCCAGCCGCCTCCCACTTCCCCTTTGCCCTTCCTCGTTCTGCGCCTTTTTCTGTTTGACCACTTCCTTCCTCGTTCTTTGTTGAAGATTTCGTCCCCAGAGAAAACGTTCATCTCACCGAGTGCAAGATTGGGACACTTGACTCTCTTCCGAGAATATTCTCTTCTCTCTCCGGCCGTCTGTATCACTCGTGTTCCTCCTTCCTCCCTTTTCGCTGCCTCCTGATTGTTCGTTCATGTAGGTCCCCCATCCCTACCCCCACCCCCCATCTCCACTTTCCCGGCGTTTTCATCTTACTGTGTGAGGTTTGAAGCCAGGAATCGCTTTTTTAGGCGAATACGTTCTTCATCCCGCTCCGTTTTTTCAACCTGTGTTTCTCCTGCTTCCGTTCATTCCCCTCCCGCCCCTCGTTCCACGTTTGCGCCCCACCTATCCCCTCCCCTTCTTCTCCCCTCCCCCCCCCCTCCCCCCCCTCCGTAGCATATTCATCTGACTGAATGTGAGATTTGAGCCCTGGAATCACCCCTCCGCCCTGGTTCCATGCTGGCAGGTTTTGCCCCAGCGTGTTCATCTACCTGATGTGCGTGGTGCCCTCCATCTGGTTCCTGGAGCTGCACGAGATGCACAAGAGGATAGACAAGCGGCAGTCGACCAACATCACGGTCCTCACTCAGCAGTTCCTGCGATCCCAGATGAACGAGAACAAGAGCATGGAGTCGGCCGAAAACGAGGAGGAGCTCAGTGCCCATCTGGGGACCGTGCTAGGGGTGAGTGGACTCTGAAGGAGTAATGATGGGAGTGGGAGTAAGGGCGCATCAGCTCCATAAGTAGATAGAAGCTGATTTCCTCGTGTCTTTGGTAGAACAGGTATTTTTGTTAAGGGAAACAACGTTATGCTGTTATCTTTGGTAAAATAGGTGTTATTGTTGAGGGAAATAACGTTATGCTGTTATCTTTGGTAAAAACAGGTATTATTGTTGAGGGAAACAACGTCATGCTGTTATCTTTGGTAAAGCAGGTATCATTGTTGAGGGAAACAACGTTATGCTGTTATTTTGGTAAAATAGTATTATTGTTGAGGGAAACAATGCTATGCTGTTATCTTTGGTAAAATAGGTATCATTGTTGAGAGAAACAACGTAATGCTGTTATCTTTGGTAAAACAGGTATTATGTTTAGGGAAGCAACATTATGCTGTTACCTTTGGTAAAACAGGTATCATTGTTGAGGGAAACAACGTTATGCTGTTATCTCTGAGAAGCACAACTGTTTTCCTCAGAATAATCACTGTTTTCCATCTTTTCACTTCGATCACAGCGAAGTTGTAAATCAAATAAGGGACATAAACGCAATTAATTGCGGTCGAGTTATAAATTAAATGACAGATACGAAGAAAATCTATAACAGCAGAGCCGTACATCAGTGATCAGACAATCACAGTCGGTCGTAGCCAAGCTGGCACAATGTATTACTGCCAAGTCCAACAATTTTTCAATATTCTTACCCAAAGACAACATGTCACAGCCAAGCTTTCAAATACTTAAATCATCTGACTTAGGCACATCTGCCATAGCCATTCAGTCAGTTAGAAATCTAACTAAATCGCAATCTATCATCAGCTAAACTTACAACCAGTGAATTATCTGACCCAAGGGCAGTCTGCCACAGCCGGGCGCTACTGTCAATCAATCATCTGACGCATGCACCATCTGTCACAGTCCAGCCCTACAAGCTGTCATCTGACACAAGCACAGTTTGTCTCAGCCAAGACTTACAATGAGTCAGCCATATGACAGAAGCACAATTTGTCACAGCTGAGCCTGCAATTAATCAGCCGTCTGACGCACGCAAGCACAATCTACCATGGCCTAGATCTATCATCAGTTAGTCCTTTGGTACGAACATTATCTGTCATGCCAAATCCTACTATCGATCAATCGTCTGACACAAGTACAATGTATCTCATCTTAGACCTTACAACCTACCAGCTACATGACGCAAGCACGATGTATCGCACCCTAGGTCTGCAATCAGTCAAGTAGCTGACACGTGTTTGGCTGTAAAATGTGTTTGAATAAGATCATTGAATGACTGCTGAGTTAAGCAGCAGTGAATTGTTGTAAAATGTGTTCGTATCAGATCACTGAATGATTGCTGGGTTTATCAGTAATAAATTGTGCTTATGTCTGATGACTGATTCTCTCGGCTGTGTTGCCACAGAATGTATCACAGCCCAGATCTACAATCAGTCAATCTTCTGAAATAAGCCGAATCTGTCGCAGTCGCCTGCTGCCATCTATCAGTCATCTGACACAGGCGCAATCTGTCATACCCTACACCTACAATCAGTCAGTCATCTGACACTTATACAATCCAACATGCCTGGACCTACAATCAGTCAATCTAACACGAGCACAATCTCTCATGCCTAGACCTACAATCAGTCAATCTAACACATGCACCATCTGTCATGCCTAGACTTACAATCAGTCAGTCTAACACGAACACTATCTCTCATGCCTTGACCTACAATCAGTGAATCTAACACAAGTACAATCTGTCATGCCTAGCCCTACAATCAGTCAGTCTAACACAAGCACAATCTGTCATGCCTTGACCTACAATCAGTCAATCTAACACAAGTACAATCTGTCATGCCTAGCCCTACAATCAGTGAATCTAACACAAGTACAATCTGTCATGCCTAGACTAACAATCAGTCAATCTGACACAAGCTCAATCTGTCATGCCTAGCCCTACAATCAGTCAATCTAACACAAGTACCATCTGTCATGCCTAGACCTACAATCAGTCAGTCTAATACAAGTACAATTTGTCACAAATGAATCCCACAATCAGTCAGTCAATTATCTGACGTAAACACAATATACCATAGCCTATATCTACAATCAAGTCAGTCATTGGATACAAGTACAATCTATCATGGCCTAGACTACAACCACCCAGTTCATCTAACACAAACGCAGTCTGTCACAGACAACATCTGCAACCATTAACATTTCACACATACGCACACCCGTCACAATCGAGCCCTTCCATGATCAGTCAGTCATGTCACTCAACCATCATCTATCACAGCCTACACCCACAATCTTTCAATCATTTCGACACAAACACAGTCGGTCACAGAGAGCTCTTCCATTAATCAATCCTCTGACACAAACTCTGGACAACTCTGGCAGTCAAAATGGCCGGCAGGTCCCTTGAGTGACGTGTCGAAAGAGCACGACCAGAACTCTGGGACATTGTGTGCAGCGATGCCTTTGAACAAGGATATGGAGGATAGGGCGGAGGCGGGCAGCGAGAGAGGGGAGGGTGGCGATCAACGAGGGAAATAACCAAGGGAATGGGCGTGTGGAGGAAACGATGGGAATTGTCAATCATGGTGAATGTTGTTGGCCTTCGTCCATACGTCCACCTGCTGCTGTGTTCTCTCTCTCTCTCTCTCTCTCTCTCTCTCTCTCTCTCTCTCTCTCTCTCTCTCTCTCTCTCTCCTCCCTCCCTCTCGCTCTCTCTCTCTCTTCATTTTGATATAGCTTTGGACACGATCTCAAGCTGTGTGTTGTGGTGGAAACACTCCAATATTCCTCTGTAAATATCGGCGTAAAGTTGATGTGTTGTTTGTTGGTTTCTTCTATATATAAAAAAACAAACAAACAAAATAGCACACCTCAAACGTTCACAATGCCATTCCTGCGTCCGAGGATTGTTTCTTTTTACACATCGATGCATGACGGATGGAGAGAGGTGGAGGTTGGGATGGACTTGGGGTCACGGGGAGGGGGGAAAATGGTAGATCACTTTTCATCATGGCTTTGTATGCCAGATCCTTTTTTTCTCTCTTAACAAATATTGAGCAATAAAAAGGAAAGCTTGAAACTAAACGTACACGGTGTGTTTCGAGAGTGTGGCCTAAATGTCCTGACCAGCGCTGCAGGTATCTGTACATATTAGGCCTAGCCGACGCCTTGGTGAAAGGACAGTACAATCCTGTCATGTAGTCTCAGATCAAAATGGAACTTCATAAATCATCTTCTTCATTTTCATCAATAACCTTCGTCATCAAATTCATCATCATCTAATGAAGAAAGGAAAGAAAGAAGGAAAAAAGAAAGAAATGATGAAAAAGAAGAAAGAGAGGAAGGAAGGAAGGAAGGATAGAAGGAAGGAAGAAAGAATTGTAAAATACAGAAAGAATAAAGACGGAGAAAAAGAGGTACGTCAGAAGAAATGATTGAACAAAAAGAAGAAAAACGAGAACTGTTGAGGACAACGTTTGCTTTTAACAATGCTTTTCTTGCTACAATGAAAATTTCGTCAAGCGCTTAGTGTTTCTACGTCACTTAACTGATATACTGTTGAAAATATCAAAAGTAAAATAAAGAGTGGGAAAAAGAAAGAAAGAAAGAAAAAGAAATGAACCAATTTCACGGAATTGATATCCGCTGTTGACTTCCGCTAAGTGTCACCGGCAAACTACCACACTTTTCGAAAAATATGATGCAGGGAAGAACTGAAACAGTATCAACTTTGAAACCAGTCGAAGACCTGCAATGAATGGTATTGCAACTTATTGTCTATGATCCAAAGAAATATGAAGATAATGATCCAATTCAAATTTGGATGTAGCAAACATACTACAATGCTTGGATAGAAAGATAGATTGACAGACAGACAGATAGATAGATAGATAGACAGACAGATACATGCATACATACATACATATATACATACATACATACTTACACAGACAGATTGAAAATAGATCATGTATGATAAATTGATTGATTGAATCATTGATTGATCGGTAAATTATATGATTAATCTATTGATTGATTGATTGTTTAAAGAAGACTGACAGTGAACAATGAGACAGCTTTAAGTGCTCTCTCTCTTCTCTCTCTCTCTCTCTCTCTCTCTCTCTCTCCAAATCTGCGTCACAGGTGTTAACTGTAGGAGAGAACGGGGCTTTTACATCTGAGGCAGTGTCAGAAATTCTCGTGGCCATTCAACTCCGAAGCCAGCTGTTCCACTCTCAGTTTGACGAACAAAACAAACATTAAGACCACAAGGTGAGGAACAATCACAACAGAACAACGCTATCAGAGAGCAGGTAGATCAGATAAAGCATGATTGGGGGAAAGTGTCCGAAAAATGTGGAGACATCAACCAATGTTGCAACAGCCTAGAAAGTGAGAATATCAGGTTGTGTAGTAAGATAGAAGATAATGTCGCTGATTCAACGACCTGCACACAGAATCTACAAAGGGAAGAGAGGAGAGTGCAAGAGTGTTTGCAGAGGCGGAGGGACTGGAGGGAGAGGTGAGCAGAATGAATGAGAGATTGACAGACTGGAGGAGTTTTCACGCCGTGACAACCTCCCAATGTTTGGTGTGGCTCCAGTAAGTGCTGGTGAGAAGGACGATTATGATTCGTGTGCCAGGGCGGTATGTGAGACATTGAATGGCGTGTGCCAGGGCGGTATGTGAGACATTGAATGGCGTGTGCCAGGGCGGTATGTGAGACATTGAATGGCGTGTGCCAGGGCAGTATGTGAGACATTGAATGGCGTGTGCCAGGGCGGTATGTGAGACATTGAATGGCGTGTGCCAGGGCGGTATGTGAGACATTGAATGGCGTGTGCCAGGGCGGTATGTGAGACATTGAATGGCGTGTGCCAGGGCGGTATGTGAGACATTGAATGGCGTGTGCCAGGGCGGTATGTGAGACATTGAATGGCGTGTGCCAGGGCGGTATGTGAGACATTGAATGGCGTGTGCCAGGGCAGTATATGAGACAACCAAAACAAAACCAGAAAAGAGAAACAATTATGTTATTGAAAGAAAATATTATAGTACTTTAAGAGAGCAGAAAAAAAGGAAATTTGACGAAATGAAATGGGCAAAATTAAAACAGTCGGTGGATGACCCAAAGCTGTTCTGGGCGACCATCAGATCAGTTAATAGAAAATCTGTTATTTGTAATGGAATAACATCACAACAATGGTGCGATCACTTCTATAGTGTGATCATTTCATTTGATAATATACAGCGCGTTACAGACGTGGAAGAAAATGAAACTGAAGAAATGTTAGAGGAACCCTTATTCAATAATCCCATAGCAACAGAAGAAGTCAAAGCTAGTATAATAAATCTAAAACATCGAAAAAGTTCAGGGCCAGATAAGATAGTCGGTGAATTGTTAAAGAACGCTAATGACTCGGTTATTGATTTTTGTGTTGCTTTGTTCAGTAAACTGTTTGATTGTGGAAAGTTTCCAAAAGATTGGTCAAAATCCATTATTATACCATTTTACATGAAAGGGGACCTGGATAACCCAGACAATTATCGTGGTGTAGCTTTGACTAGTGTAATTAGCATAGTCTACACTCATATTCTAAACATGAGGCTAACAAAATGGGCAGAAACGGAAGAACAAAATAGTAGAAGAGCAGGCAGGATTCTGATCGGAATACAGAACAATAGACTATATATCCACTTTATACACCATGGTTCAAAAATTTCTGAAGAAGAACACTAAATGTACGTCGCGTTTGTGGATTTCAAAAAAGTATTTGACACACTAAATAGACATATATTATGGCATGTCTTGAGAAAAACTGGTGTATAGTGGAAACAGTATATGGCTTTCCGTGCTATATATTATTCAGTCCTTGCATATGTGCGTGAAAATGGTGTATGATGTGACTTATTTAGTCGCCGCCGTGGTGTTAAGCAAGGCTGCCTTTTGAGTCCTCAAATGTTTGCATTTTTATAAAAGAATTGGCCATAGGACTGTCACAAAAGGGTAGACATGGTATACAGCTGATCCTTGGATCTGTCGAAATATTTATGCTACTGTTTGCTGATGACGTGATTGTTGCATTCGAGTATTGTTATTGGCTTATAGAATCAGCGGAATGTATGGAAAGGTGAAGCAGATAAACTGTAGTTGACTGTTGATTTAGACAAGACAAATATAGATTTTCATATGGGTGGTCATTAATCTCACCGAGAAAAAGAGTGTTTGATAACGCCGAAGTGAAGGTAACCAATGCATATAAATATTTAGGGATGGTATTTACAACACGGTTACGTGTGAATGCTGGAAGGTCTGAAACATGTAGAAAGGGGAGGAAAGGTGTAATAGAAAATTTAAAATGTATGACGAAACTTAACACAATTGATCCTTCTCTGTTCTCGAAGTTGTTCGATACGCCGATAGAACCTGTGTTAACGTACTCTGCAGAAGTATGGGGTCTTGAAGAGAATCATGAGATGGAGAAAGTACACACTTTAGCTATTTAACGATTCGTGAGTACTCCGCTGCATTCATGTAACACAACGGCATACGGTGATTCTGGGAGATATCCTCTGTATATTCGAGCTTTTGGAAAATGTACCACATATTGGTTAAAATTTACACAGCTGCCAACAATCAGGTTATGTAAACAAGCGTGTGATATGCTGCACCAACAGAATGGGTTGGGAAACAAGAACTGGGTTAGTTATGTAAAGCGAGTTCTAATTACAAACGGATTTGGTATTGTGTGGCTCAGTCAAGGGGTTGGAGACGTAAGAATATTCATGACTGAATTCAAAGGCTGTTTAATATCCTGTTACGAACAAAACTGGCATTCCAAG
>CM065731.1:60067113-60077113 GCA_033310375.1 Conus canariensis
AGATAAAGCATGTACAAGTTATAGAAATACGCAATCGTTCAAGTTTACTGATAGCCTCAAACTTTCCCGGAAGTCCCAGAAGTTTCAATTGCATGTTGGGTAGCTTCATTACGCATGGACTCTCGAACGTTCGCTTTCCTAAACAGTATGTAACTCGGGTTTCGGTTCTTCAAGGAGAATGGTTTTATTATTTTCCCAGAGTTAAGAGACACGTATCTATTTAGGTCTGTTCAATTTTGTCATAAGTAGATTGCAAAGCAAGCGTTAAGCTGAAAGTAGCTTACAGATTACAAACTCTTGAACATGATCGACATTTGCTATATCTGGATGCAGTTCGATGAGAGATTACAACCAGCTTTTATCATTGATCTCATACTCTTACTTTGACTACGACGTGCTGAATAAACAAAAGTTTGATTCTCAT
The DNA here is from genome assembly GCA_033310375.1 of Conus canariensis. Taxonomy (NCBI): domain Eukaryota; kingdom Metazoa; phylum Mollusca; class Gastropoda; order Neogastropoda; family Conidae; genus Conus; species Conus canariensis. Next base: position 60,067,538 of record CM065731.1, read on the forward strand.
CGCAACAACATCAAGAAGACTGACAAGATCTAGTCGTTTTTAACAAGTCTGAAGACAGACACAGGAAACACCAAACAGCTCCTGGCACAGGAGAAACTAGGAATCCTGCCAGGAACACAGACACAGGAAACACCAAACAGCTCCTGGCAAGGAGAAACTAGGAATCCTGCCAGGAACACAGACACAGGAAACGCCAAACAGCTCCTGGCACAGGAGAAACTAGGAATCCTGCCAGGAACACAGACACAGGAAACGCCAAACAGCTCCTGGCAAGGAGAAACTAGGAATCCTGCCAGGAACACAGACACAGGAAACGCCAAACAGCTCCTGGCACGAGGAGAAACTAGGAATCCTGCCAGGAACACAGACACAGGAAACGCCAAACAGCTCCTGGCACAGGAGAAACTAGGAATCCTGCCAGGAACACAGACACAGGAAACGCCAAACAGCTCCTGGCACGAGGAGAAACTAGGAATCCTGCCAGGAACACAGACACAGGAAACGCCAAACAGCTCCTGGCACGAGGAGAAACTAGGAATCCTGCCAGGAACACAGACACAGGAAACGCCAAACAGCTCCTGGCAAGGAGAAACTAGGAATCCTGCCAGGAACACAGACACAGGAAACGCCAAACAGCTCCTGGCAAGGAGAAACTAGGAATCCTGCCAGGAACACAGACACAGGAAACGCCAAACAGCTCCTGGCAAGGCGAAACTAGGAATCCTGCCAGGAACACAGACACAGGAAACGCCAAACAGCTCCTGGCAAGGAGAAACTAGGAATCCTGCCAGGAACACAGACACAGGAAACGCCAAACAGCTCCTGGCACAGGAGAAACTAGGAATCCTGCCAGGAACACAGACACAGGAAACGCCAAACAGCTCCTGGCAAGGAGAAACTAGGAATCCTGCCAGGAAGACAGACACAGGAAACGCCAAACAGCTCCTGGCACAGGAGAAACTAGGAATCCTGCCAGGAACACAGACACAGGAAACGCCAAACAGCTCCTGGCAAGGAGAAACTAGGAATCCTGCCAGGAACACAGACACAGGAAACGCCAAACAGCTCCTGGCAAGGAGAAACTAGGAATCCTGCCAGGAACACAGACACAGGAAACGCCAAACAGCTCCTGGCAAGGAGAAACTAGGAATCCTGCCAGGAACACAGACACAGGAAACGCCAAACAGCTCCTGGCAAGGAGAAACTAGGAATCCTGCCAGGAACACAGACACAGGAAACGCCAAACAGCTCCTGGCAAGGCGAAACTAGGAATCCTGCCAGGAACACAGACACAGGAAACGCCAAACAGCTCCTGGCAAGGCGAAACTAGGAATCCTGCCAGGAACACAGACACAGGAAACGCCAAACAGCTCCTGGCAAGGCGAAACTAGGAATCCTGCCAGGAACACAGACACAGGAAACGCCAAACAGCTCCTGGCAAGGAGAAACTAGGAATCCTGCCAGGAACACAGACACAGGAAACGCCAAACAGCTCCTGGCAAGGAGAAACTAGGAATCCTGCCAGGAACACAGACACAGGAAACGCCAAACAGCTCCTGGCAAGGAGAAACTAGGAATCCTGCCAGGAACACAGACACAGGAAACGCCAAACAGCTCCTGGCAAGGAGAAACTAGGAATCCTGCCAGGAACACAGACACAGGAAACGCCAAACAGCTCCTGGCACGGAGAAACTAGGAATCCTGCCAGGAACACAGACACAGGAAACGCCAAACAGCTCCTGGCACAGGAGAAACTAGGAATCCTGCCAGGAACACAGACACAGGAAACGCCAAACAGCTCCTGGCACGAGGAGAACTAGGAACCTGCAGAACAGAACAGGAAACGCAAACCTCCTGGCAGAGAGAAACTAGGAACGCCAGAAACAGCACAGAAACGCCAACAGCTCCTGGCAAGGAGAAACTAGGAATCCTGCCAGGAACACAGACACAGGAAACGCCAAACAGCTCCTGGCAAGGAGAAACTAGGAATCCTGCCAGGAACACAGACACAGGAAACGCCAAACAGCTCCTGGCACAGGAGAAACTAGGAATCCTGCCAGGAAGACAGACACAGGAAACGCCAAACAGCTCCTGGCAAGGAGAAACTAGGAATCCTGCCAGGAACACAGACACAGGAAACGCCAAACAGCTCCTGGCACAGGAGAAACTAGGAATCCTGCCAGGAACACAGACACAGGAAACGCCAAACAGCTCCTGGCAAGGAGAAACTAGGAATCCTGCCAGGAACACAGACACAGGAAACGCCAAACAGCTCCTGGCACGAGGAGAAACTAGGAATCCTGCCAGGAACACAGACACAGGAAACGCCAAACAGCTCCTGGCACGAGGAGAAACTAGGAATCCTGCCAGGAACACAGACACAGGAAACGCCAAACAGCTCCTGGCAAGGAGAAACTAGGAATCCTGCCAGGAACACAGACACAGGAAACGCCAAACAGCTCCTGGCACAGGAGAAACTAGGAATCCTGCCAGGAACACAGACACAGGAAACGCCAAACAGCTCCTGGCAAGGAGAAACTAGGAATCCTGCCAGGAACACAGACACAGGAAACGCCAAACAGCTCCTGGCAAGGAGAAACTAGGAATCCTGCCAGGAACACAGACACAGGAAACGCCAAACAGCTCCTGGCACAGGAGAAACTAGGAATCCTGCCACCTGGGGGAGGAGGGTGTGTGGATGATACCTCCTTCAGTATCTGAGTATCCCACGTCACCGCCTGAACTAACGCAGCAGTGAAAGCCAGTTCTCAACAACGGCTATACTTGACGACCTTTATCCCAAAGAAGTATGAACACAGACCACTGAAAGATCTGTCACTAATGCAATTCGCAGAAGAGGAACAAGGGTGTACTCCCACTTCGCTAATAGAAGCAGGTAGAAGCAGCACTAACAGGCTACAGAGTGGAAGCCCTTGTAAAATGCAGTTCATAGTCTGTGCACGGGTCGTATTTGTAACTGACGGGTTGCTTGCCCATGACTCTCTGGCAGCAGTCAGTCCACCCCACCTGCAGGAGGCGCTGGTAAACATCAGATTCTCTGCAGTGGATCCCTTCTCATCGCGGCATGCATGAGAACGAAGAGACCGACAGGATGGACGAGCTGGGCCACATGATGAACAAGAAGAAAACAGCATCACCTTCACAAAGAAGACTACCATGAAGTTTCTGCGCACGACTCCCCCGGCCACAGGATAGATACTATCAGATGAAAATGCGGGACCAAGTGATCATTTTCTGTCTGCAGAGAGGCCACAACTGTATGAATTTCCACTTGCACAGTTTGCTGATACCTTGCGCCGTCTCCTCTTTGCTCTTGTGCAGCACAGCGAAGAACGGTTCAGTAGGTTCCTCCAGATCTCTCGGTTGTGTGCCAAGGCCTGGATCTCTGCAGGTGTGATCTGTTTCCACTCTGCAATGTTCTCAATCCATTACTCTTTTTTCTGTTTTCCCCTCCATCTCCCTCCTTCTTCAAGGAGAAGAGAGAGAGAGAGAGAGAGAGAGAGAGAGAGAGAGAGAGAGAGAAGAGAGATTTTTAGCAAGGCCCTTGGATCTTGTGACATGGCCACACCAGTGCAGTTGTCTTTTCTTGATTGATGTAGGTAGATCTTCGGTATGCTCCTCTGTGCTGCTTGATGGTGTGACGCACCTGTTGATCGTTGATTTGATCAGTACATCAGGGGTTTCGTATTTTCCGGTGACAATTCATCTCCATGGCTTGCATTCTTCTTTGCATATATGCTAATAGCGTTAATGTCTCGCACGCGAATAGGAGGATGGAATATACTGATGAACGCGGGATCCTGATCCTGAGCTTCGTAGAGATGGTCTTGTCCTTCAATAAGGTTTTAATCTGGACGGTGTTGTGGGTGTCTTTGTCGCCCTTAAGTGATTTCTGGTTTGGATCCCAGATAAGTGACTTGTTGAACATGTTTTAACTTCTCTTGTTCCGTGTGTGTGTGTGTGTGTGTGTGTGTGTTTTGGTGTGTGTGTGTGTGTGTGTGTGAGTGTGTGTGTGTGTGTGTGAATATATATATATATATATGTGTGTGTGTGTGTGTGTGTGTGTGTGTGTGTGTGTGTGTGTGTGTGTGTGTAATTCTGGCAGGACTGTTTTACTGGAATACATTCTGCCAAAGATTAATCAGACACATATAATGCAGTCCTGTTCTTCGGAATGTTGTTTGTTCTGTGTGGCCTCCTGATCTCAGCAAAACTGTCGCTGCATGCTCTGCTAAACTGCATGCGGCAACAGCACTAGCAACACACCCCAGTTTGTCTGGATTGCAATACTGAGGGTGGGACACAACAAATCGCTGTTGATGTGAATGGATACAGACGTTGGGATAACCATGGATACAGACCTTGGGATAACCATGGATACAGACATTAGGATGACCATGGATACAGACATTGGGATAACCATGGATACAGACCTTAGGATAACCATGGATACAGACCTTGGGATGACCATGGATACAGACCTTGGGATAACCATGGATACAGACCTTGGGATAACCATGGATACCGACGTTGGGATAACCATGGATACAGACCTTGGAATAACCATGGATACAGACCTTGGGATAACCATGGATACAGACCTTAGGATAACCATGGATACAGACCTTGGAATAACCATGGACACAGACCTTGGGATGACCATGGATACAGACCTTGGGACAACCAAGGATAAAGACCTTGGATAACCATGGATACAGACCTTGCCATGACCAGCGTTATCATAATAATTCCATCAAAGTGGGCGGGGAGGGGTGGGAGGGGGAGAGGAAGGGGGCAAATGAGGTATGGGTGAGGGAGGCACAAAAATCAGAGAAAAAAAATCATAACACTGTCAGACCATGTTCAACCAGATTAAACAGAAAAAAAAGTTTCAATACAGAAAGACTCAAAGAAAGACAGAAACAACTACCCAGAACGAATGAGAAATGTAAACAGGAAGATAAATAGAAAAGAAAAGAAAGAATCTAAGAAGGAAATAATACAGGGAGAAAGAAATATACGATTCGTATAATGATGAAAGAGGCGGGAAACTATGTCACAAAACAGCAACAACAACAACAAATGAAGAAGAAAGGAAAGATACAATTAGAAAGAATGAAAAAAATGCTTGTCATAAATAGAGGCGAGAAAAGAAAAACCCAGACAGAAAGACAGAAAAAAAAAAAGAAAGAAAAGGCCATGAAAAATAAAAAGGAAGGAAACCAGAATCAAAGACCGGAAACGGCTGCCACAAACGTGTGAAACAATTATCATGACAAATTCAAAGCACAGTTCTCTCTCTCCCTCTCTCTCTCTCTCTCTCTCCTCTCTCTCTCTCTCTCTCTCTCTCTCTCTCTCTCTGTCAGTCTGTTTCTCTCTCTGCCTCTCTCTCTCTCTCTCTCTCTCTCTCTCTGTCTGTCTGTCTGTCAGTCTGTCTCTCTCTCTGCCTCTCTCTCTCTCTCTCTCTCTCTCTCTCTCTCTGTGTACACGTGTGTTCGTGTGTGTGTGTGTGTGTGTGTGTGTGTGTGTGTGTGTGTGTGTGTGTGTGTGTGTGTGTGTACACGCGCGCGCACGCCCGTGCGCGAAGTGTGTGTGTGTGTGTGTGTGTGTGTGTGTGTGTGTGTGTGTGTGTGTGTGTGTGTGTGATGAACGATTTCCCTGCTGAGTAACCAGACAGGCGTACTGCCTTGTGTTGCAAAAATAGAGTCTGCGGTGTCTGGTTACTTTTGTTTTGTTTGTTTGTTTGTTTTATGCAACATAAGGATTCTTATCTTAAACCGCCAACGTACTGAACTAGTTCGGCGGTTTACTGTGCTGCGTACACTGTCGTGTGCTCTGCTCTTTGGACTGCTCTGTTTTGTGTTCGCTTTTATACATTGCTCTCGGAGCCGGAATAGCTCAGTTGGTAGAGCGCCGGAATCGTGATCCTGGGGTTGCGGGTTCGAATTTCGGTACAGGGAGATTTTTCCCTCGGAGTTAACATCGGTTCTGACTCCATTCCCCATACAGTCCTTCGAATGAGACTATAAACCGAGGTTCCGTGTGTGAACGCACGCACAACAACTTGCACACACGTAAAATCCCATCACCAACTTTCGGAAGAGAAGGCCAGTTTGGACGTTGGTATGGATGACACGTTACACATAGCATGCACCTTCCCCGAAGTTGGAATATGGCTGCCTTAATGGCGGGATAGAAAACGATCATACACACAAAACTCCACTGCCTGTCTATACAGGCAGTGTCCGCAGGAGTATCAGCTGCGTAGGCAGAAAGAAAGAAAAAGAATACATTGCTCTCGGCCTACTCTCGTTGATCTGTCTTGTTGCCGTTGTATGTTTGTTTTTTGTTTTGTTTTTCTTGTTTCCTAAATAGTCGGCGTGCCTTGCACTTTGTTTGATGTCGTATTCTGTGTTTTTGTACACAAGTATGGATAAGAAGACAGTCACGAACCACTGTGTAGTTAGTTACACGAGGAAAGCATGGGGCAGCAGGAGTTGTGGTCAGGGAGGGAGTGGGGTCAGGGGGGGGGGGTGAAGAAAGATGTTTTTATGGGGTATAAACCAAATGGTCGATTTTACAAGCCGAACGGAATGGAAAGAGTCTGGAAGGAGAAATATAACTTTAAACTTTTATACTGAGCGCGTGCGTGCATGCGTGTGCGTGTGCTACGTGTGCTGCGTGCATGTGTGCGTATTCGTGCGAGGTGCGCAAGCACGGGAGCGCGCGCGCATGTGTGTGTGTGTGTGTGTGTGTGTGTGTGTGTGTGTGTGTGTGTGTGTGTGTGTGTGTGTGAGTGTGTGTGCAAGCACATAAGAATGCTCATACGGGCGTGTGCGCTGACGTGTGCTGAAAGAAAAGATCCGGCAGATTCCAGTGTCAGCTGAAGGATGGAGATGACAAGGTATATGAAAGCCAAAATACAAATAAACGTCAGCTAAAGGATGGAGATGACAAGGTATATGAAAGCCAAAATACAAATAAACGTCAGCTAAAGGATGGAGATGACAAGGTATATGAAAGCCAAAATACAAATAAACGTCAGCTAAAGGATGGAGATGACAAGATACATGAAAGCCCAAACACAAATAAACGTCAGCTACAGGATGGAGATGACAAGGTATATTAAAGCCAAAATACAAATAAACGTCAGCTACAGGATGGAGATGACAAGGTATATGAAAGCCAAAATACAAATAAACGCGTGCAAAGAAAGATGAAAAGTAACGCATACTTAATACGCAATACGAAACAGACATAAATTTTCCATAGATATGTCCTGTCTCTGCTTTTTCTTTCTTTCTTTTAAACATGTACATGTCAAATTCAATATTTTCTAGAACAATACTCTAATTTTGTTACGTTTGGGGAGAAGGGGGGGGGGGAGGGAGAGAGAGAAAGAGAGAGAGAGATACGGATACAGATACGGATACGGATGTTTTATTCATATAGGCCCTAGCCCATAATAAAGGGGATAATGTGAACAAATCTTTTAGAAAACGAAAAAGAAACAGGAACAAATATATCAAATATCCATCAAAGTGAAACAGGCAATCGATTAACTAAACATCAAACAGTATACAACAATCAATTCTTAACTGCATACTATATCCTAAATGCCTTGTAGAAGAAAACAACAAAACGGTTAATGGTAACTTCGTTTGTGGATGTCATGAGTAATGAAAGTCGAAATATGGAAGGATGCTTAGAATATTTTTTATCAGTTAATTGACTCCTCAGATCATTCAAAATAGGACAGCAGAACACAAAGTGAACCTCATTTTCTTCGGCACTTTTACACATCAGACAGAGAAGAACACATTTGCTTCCTGTAACGATAATAATGAACAAAAAGATCAGAAATACCTAATCTGAACTTTGTCATAATATACCTTAAATGACTGTCCATTTTAGTTGATAGATATGATGAAATACAATGCATATTTCTGAACTGTATGTAAAACGCAAAACTGTCGCTTTCTTGAATATGACATGACCATTCTTGCCATCTGCAATCGACTAGTCTATTCCGTAATATCCGAAGGAAATCATTCATATTTCGACACCCTGTTGTAACCACACGAAACCAAAACCAAGTTCATATAATTTAACCCTCACATTTGAAACCCATTTTACTCTTCCTCTCGCATCCAAATCATATAACATATTGTATGCTTTCCTTGGCAACCTTGAGATTTCCATTTGTGTTATTTTTAACCAATAGCGTATAGGCTACACTTGGTAGCAGAATTCAAATATATCGGATATCTGTTTACTTCGCCATAGATTAAATCGTTAGGTGTTCGCATGCTCACTCGTAAAAACTTCTTAAGCGCAAATAAATGAACATTTTCACAATAAGCAGCAGAATCATAAAGACCCCAAAGTTCAGCTCCATACAGTACGATGGGCTGTACCTGAGAGTCAAACAATTTCACAAATAGTTTCAAAGATGTGTTTTCTCATTTTGATACCTGTTGCATAATGCAGAGTAATGCACGCTTGGCTTTACTTGAAAGATCTTTGCATACAAAAGTGAAGCTTAATTTTGTTCACAAATATATTCCCAAATATTTATATACGTTAACTACACGCATCACCACTGCATTGTAAGTCCACTTTTCTCTAATTCCTAAATACCCACCCTTTCTAAACATGATAATGTTACATTTTGACATGTTGACTTTTTAATTAAAGTGACGTTGCAGATCGGAACAAACTATTTAGTTGAGTTTGCAAGCCTATAACAGTTTCAGACATTAAAATAGCATCATCAGCCAAAAGATGTATAAACAACTCTAGAATTTCACAGGTAAGCTGTGCACCAATTCCCTCTATAATTGTTAGGATTATTCACGTCGTCTTTTTTGTACAGTGGTAGAACAATACATTCGTTCAAACATTCAGGATAAATTCCCTTGTTAGATAAAGAATTAAAGAATTAAAAAAGGTAACAAAAAAGTTCAAAATTACATCTGTTTTACACGCATATTTCACCAGTTCACCAATTATACCATCTGGCCCAGCAGCTTTACGGTTTTTAACTTTTCTTAACGCAGTTACTACCTCCTCTTTGGAAATTGGACGGTTTAAATAATCATCTTCCCCTTCATCTTGATTCCACTGAAATTCACTATTATGCTCTACATCTTTAGTTAGTAGTGTCGTAAAATGTTCATTCCAGGTTTCTCTACCAATACCGTTCGCTGGTTGTGTTCTTCTTAATGAAACCCGATGTACGTTCTAAGAGAGAGAGAGAGAGGGGGGGGGGAGAGAGAGACAGGAGAGTGACAAAAAGATACACAGACTCACGGACGCACAGAAGCAGAGATAGAGACAAACAGACAGACAGACAGATATCAAGGCAGAGATAAAGAGAGACAGACAAACGTCTTTGTACATGGAGAACAGCTTAAAATTCATCGCAATTGCTGCCATTACACGATATCCACAAGATGCCTGTAGATGCAGACTAAACTGATGCCCGTATAGAAGAAAAAAGGGGGAAATAGTCCGGGGATGTGCTCAGACCATGTCAGTGGTGAGTGTGTGTAT